>CM035424.1:100583759-100911259 GCA_020310875.1 Ceratopteris richardii | reverse complement strand
GGGGCAATTGATGATGAAAACCTTCAAGGAGCTCAAGTACCTAGGCCACACACACATTTTTGTACACATGAACCAGATAGATCAGCCTAAAAAAGAATACGACTAAACAATAGATCCAGATTCCAACCCATCACAGAAAACATTTCCCAACAAAGGGAAATAAAATATGATGATGGAGAAATCTAACATAGAATGTCATTTGCCAAAAATACATCAATTCAAATATAAGTGCAAATTTGGCACTCCAACCACCATTAATTTTTTAAAAAAATCTCACAAAATTGGCCCCATGTGAAGGTCTAGAGTTTTGGACATCATCTCTATGCACGACAATGCCAAAAAAATTGAGAACCCTTGTGCAATCAAGTCTTCATAGCATTCGCTACTGAAATTCACATAAAAACAATAGAGCAAGGAGCTTGAACAATTGAAAGACACAAACACTCCAACACAAGTCTTAGTTTCTTAGAAGTCGAGGGTAGTAAACCATCATTTGAAGGAATAAAAGAACAATCCACATGAGGATGCAATGCAGTCTCCATGCCAGCAGTCAACAGACCTGGTGCTTTTGAAGCCACCATATCGCTCAGCCCGAATAGAGTGGTGAGGAGCAACATGGAGCCAAATACCCTTTCACAAAGTGCTCATCATTTTTCCTTTTTTCAGTACAAAAGGTCTTCCATTCAAATAGTTAAAGGCCAACATAGATGCCACAGCAACCATCAAGTGGTAACCCAATGCCAGCATCTCCACACCATAGCTGATGAGCAGCAACATCGGCATTCAGATGGCCTCCTATTCATGACACTAATGCACTCATGGTAGTAAGCTCGCTTCTCCAACTCATGAACCACGTACTGTAGTCTGCAAAAGGAGAAGAGACCAAAAAAATATAGAGGGATGTTGGCATAGAAATGGATGACATTCTCGCTGATGGTTAGTAAAAAACTTCACACCATGGAGGCCCAATAGCTTCTTTATCTTAATAGTCATTGTAGCCTGCTACATATTGATTGGAAGACCAACAGTAGGCTTCAAAGTCTAGGAGCCACCTTCCTTCATGCCTGTAACAAGAACTTTTGAGCAAGTAAATGAGCAAATGCGGAATAATTCTCTTTTAAGAAGTCATCAAAGAAAAACCCAAAATCCTCAAAAGCTCTTTTTGAGGTTAGGAACACTATTTCTATTGGTTTTGTGGGTCTAAAAAGAAGATCAAAATACCATAAGCCCCCCCTTGGTAAGAACCTTATCATTCCATCCTGAAACACACATGAGAATAGGAGAACAAGGAGGTTCAGACTCAAAGATATTCCAGCACAATTTAGAAGCCTAAAAGTCAGCGGGTTTTTTTCTAACTACAATCTGGTAGAGCAATGGAACAAGGCACACTGTAGTCTCCACATCTATGCAGTAAGCTATCCAATAGCTAAAAATTTATTCAGCTATCTACCTATCTAGATAAATAGTTATCCAAAAGCTAAAAATTTATTCAGTTATCTACCTATCTAGCTAAATAGTTGTCCAATAGCTAAATAGTCACCCAGGTATCCACATATGAAGCTAAATAACTATCCAATAGCTAAAATGTTATTCAAGTATCTACCTATCTAGCTAAATAGCTATCCAATAGCTAAATATTTATCTGGCCATCCACCTATGAAGCTAAATATCTATCCAATAACTGAAAAGTTATTCAGCTATCTACCTATCTAGCTAGATAGCTATCCAATAGCTAAAAAGTTATTCAACTACCTACCTATCTAGCTAAATAGCTATCCAATAGCTAAATAGTTATCCAGTTATCCACTTATGAAGCTAAATAGCTATCCAATAACTAAAAATTTATTCAATTATCTACCTACCTAGCTAAATAGCTATCCGATAGCTCAAAAGTTATTCATCTATCTACCTATCTAACTAAATAGTTATCCAGCTATCCACCTATGAAGTTAAACAGCTATCCAATATTTAAAAATTTATCCAACTATCTACCTATCTAGCTAAATAGCTATCCAACTATCTACCTATCTAGCTAAATGGCTATCCAACAATCTATCTAGCTAAATAGTTATCCAATTATCTATCTATCAAGCTAAATATTTCTTGTTGGCTGATTAGTTATCTAGTTATCTACCTATGAAGCCAAATAACTGTCAAATAGGTAAAACTTTATTCACTTATTTGCCTATCTAGCTAAATAGCTATCCAAATATCTATCTAGATAAATAGTTATCTAGCTATACCTATCTAAACTCCAGACATCCATCAACTACCTAGATCTTTCTTACTCTTTAACCCTCTACCAAAACACTAATCTAGCTCGTTTCATTGTGCTAAGCAGTTGCTCGTACCCCAATTGTGACAATTACCAACAATGGTGATGCTACATACAATATGGATCTTGGGACAAGTGAGAATGTTGGACGTACACCATTTGCAAAAAGTAAGACTTACGCCCAATCTCCAACATCAAAAGAGAGAAACAATATTCCATCCTTCCTCCAAACCGAGTCTATAATGGATGTCAATGTCCATCATTGTACACTTGACCACATGCATGATGCAGAGTCCACACACATTGACTTTGACAGTGGTCGAGACCGAATGATTGAGAATTGTATTGATCTAGTAAGCATCTCAGGTATTCATCTATCTAGTCACAACTTTGTAGTCGATAAAGAGGTTCCTCTTTCTATCCAAAGGGCTATCTCTTGTCAGTTTGAATATAGGCTAGGGTGTAGCTTTAACCTAGATGACATCCCCCAAAGGAATCTTCCTCCATAGTCTGATCCAAATACTCATCCAAATCCAGTTCTTCCTTCAAGTACTAATCCTTCAAAGCAACTCCCTCTGCCAACTAATGATCCCGTTTTTTGTTCAAACAAGAATCATCTGCAGAATCCAACTTTTGATCCTACTCAGAGTCCAAATAGAGATCTTCTTCAAACAAATGCTACAAATGAAACTGCAAAACTATTATAAGTTAGCCTTAGTTTCTAACATGTCTAGATCCCAACAAAATTTGTAGGTGTCAATGTACAAGAAGATGCCACTCTAGAGCAACTTATGGAAAATACAAAAAGAAATTTATAAGCACCTGTGAAACAAACAAAAGAAGCCAAGCCATTTGCACCCAATTACAAGGTGGTAGACTTCTCAATCACACCTGAAGGAGGCATTGTACCTGATATATAGGATCTTCTGAAAGAATAGTACCAGTGTTCACCCTCCTACATCACTTTGCTTTGTAATGGTTACTATCTCCACCGGTGGCATCATCCAAATCTATTAGCTATCATTGCATTTTGTAATCATTCTATTTTGTATCAATTTTATTAAAATATTTTATTTTCTATGCTTCATATTATATCCATGTACATATTTAATAGCTCAATAGTGTCATTGATTGTAACAATTTGGCTATATGTTGGATGGAGAACGAAATGCCATGCAAAACTATCGCAAAAGATAATGTTTCATTCTTATCAAATCAATGTCATGCTGCAATAGAAGTTGAGCACATTCACAATGATATGATTCGGACAATAGTCAATAGTTTCGAAGTGAGGAAACTGATTTCACTATTTAGTACTACTGTTCACCCCCTTAGAACACTTATTGTAATGTCATTGATTGTAATTTGTAATGATGTTTGGATATAGGTCAGATAAAGAACAAACTTCCATCCACATCTCTCACCAAACATAATGCTCCATCCTCAACAAATCAATGCCAGGATGCAACAGAAGTTGCACAAAAAGATGCCTAAGAAGATAAAAAACTAAACAAAGTATCAGTTTCAACTCAAAATGATCCTATATCAACAGAACTTTAGCAGAAAACACCCAAGAAGATCAAAAACTAAAAAAAAAAGTATCATTTTCATCTGAAACGAATCTTGTACTAGGGCTTATACCACAAGAATCAGGAGCCTAAACGGATATCAAGCAAGTCAAAAAAATAAAAGAGTTTGGATCATGTGGTAATGGAACCTGAATTTATTGAGATGGAAAGGGACCCCCCAAATGTTCAACATGATGTGATAGAGGATATACAACAATTGAAACCTATTCACAAGGATTTAGAGCCTAGGGCTTTGATTTTGGAAGCTGATGTATTTATGAACACCCAAAGTGACCAGAGTTTTCCTAACAGTAAACCTTTTCTACGATGGTGCCTTGAACATTTCAATGTCTGGCTTTGGCATGCATATGATCTAAACAAGGTCAACAAATATATTGATACAATATTCTTAGAGTTCAAAAAGAAATTTATGGGTATTTGGGGGAGGGATCTATGTTTATGGAATTTTTCAATCCATTTCAAGAGACTAGTGTTGAAGGAGAGTCAAGCAAAAGGAAAAAAAGAAGGAAACCAAGGAAGAAGCTTCACTAAAGAGAACATATCTGAAGACACATCTCTGTAGGAAGCCCCACAGGGGCACACAACACCCATCTCTACACAGAGCCCCTTGCGGGCATACAACAGTGGGAAGTACGCAACAGGCAAGCATGGATCAAGGCCAGCAGTTATCCATGAAGAAGTGCAAGAAGATATCCAGCAGATCCACAGCCCCAGGAAGGTGCTTCAACCTCTTGATCTTCAGGAGGTCTAGATCGAATGCTAAAGATCCAGACCTTCATACCTTCCACTGGTTGCGTGTGTGGCAGCCCAACTTAACATAGCAACCCAGATTTAAAGAGGTTATTGGTGAGCTAGACTACGAATCTAATGTCATCTCCACGGGTTGCGTGCGGTGGAAAGAAAAGAAGAGGCCAAAACCAATGCAACAGGTCTCGAGTTATGATGAGTTCCTTGACCACTTGTAAAATTATATCATTATGACTTCCACAGAAGCTGGCAGTGGTGAACTATAAAGAGGCTATCAGTTAATAAAGAACTAGATCGAATACAGGAACAGAACTAGAGACAAGAAGCAAAGCCTGTCAAGGACGACAGAGACAAAGAGGGGGAGAGTGTTGCATAGCAAAGAAGAGAAGAGATGCAGAGAAAAAGAACGGCCGCAAATTTTTTTTGATTTGGACACTTTATTTTTGTACCATAGTCATTTTGTAATATATTTTCTTATGTAAATGCACTACAGCAATCCTCTAGATGCATACCCATAGAGATTTGTATCATTACCTTTGTAACTTAGTAGGGAATTAGTCTTTTAGTCAATAAAGTGTGAGTCTCTTGTGTGAAAGGACCAATTCCAGAGCAGAAGTACATAAGTCATTTTGTGACTCTTTGTAAGCACTTTTTGCCATTGTGAGAATCAAGAGCACATAATTTCGAATTTGTGTCTTCTCCTCTCTGTATCTTCTTCCTTGTGAGTTTACATGCTTGTGTGATGCTTGAAAAAAGTGCTTTGAAGTGTTGTCTATCGATGGTAGTGCTTGTTTGCTATCGATAAGGTGTGAGCGAAGTGTAGGAAGTGCTCAAGCATAGGTAGGTTATTCCCGCGGCTCAGTATTTTGCTCATAACTTGAAGTAGGAGTGTTAGAATTGAGTGAAAAGTCCATTGTTGGATGCGTCTTCTTGAGATCTTTGAAACGAACCCGCTATTCACTATATTCGGAGTCGGAAGCTGAGAGAAAAGCTCAATTTACTGTTGGCTGCTACTCTAAGTGTCACGACACCATAGTTGACCATGAGAGCTTGATTGTGATGGAATTATACTTGTGTGCACCTTGTTAGTTCACCATAGCATTAACCATCATTTGAGTGCATGTCCTCATACACTCGGCTAAGTTTTGATACTCCTTAGATTGATCATTAAAGTGTGAATCCCCACTATATGCACTTGTATGGGATTGAGGTATAGTCTCTTTCTCCTCAAGTCTCTAAGTCGATACTTAGGTACACACGTTTTTTTGGCGTTGTTGCTGGGGAGACTGGAATCAAACTGAGGCATTCGTGTGATGGTGAAAGCTCTTAGCATTGAAGTGAGTAGAGGAGTTGTGAATTTCTCCTCTTTGGTAATTCACTTTCATCTGCACTTACTACTTCTCACCTTTGGAGTGTGTGTAGTGAGTCCTTAGCTTAGTTTAGGAAAGTGAGTTAGAGCAAGAAGTTAGGGCAGGTAGGAGGAAGTAAGCGAGTTAAGTTAGGAAGATAGGGTTAATCTTCAAGATCTTTTCTTTTAGCCTTTTTAGTTTTGGTACCTTTCAAAGCCATAAAAACCAAAAACAAGTCATTTTCAAATCACTTGTCTTATCGCAAGTGTCATGAGAGCCCGGATTGCAAGTGTCGCAAGAGTTGGATCATGGTGTGTGGAGCTAAACAGAGCAAGTGAGTGTTGAAGAGAGCTTGAGGGAAGCTTGGTAGGTGAGCCTATCGAGTTCTTGCTCTAAAACTTTAATTTAAATCAAAGGAGAGAGGAAAACGACATGCAATAGGTGTCGTGAGAAGATATCAAAAAATTCAAGTGTCGTGACCTTCCAAGGTTGAGTGTCATGATATTCAAGTGTCGTGACCTCCCCAGGTTGAGTGTCGCGATACCTATACAGATGAACTATCGCGATATCTGCTACTTTGAAGTGTCATGATATCTCCTATGAAGTATCGCGACATTTGTCGCTGATCAAGTGTTGCGATATCTGCTACTTCGAAGTGTCGCGATATTTGCTACTTTGAAGTGTCACGATATCTGTTGCTTTTGAAGTGTCGGGATACTCAGCAAGTGTTGAGTGTCGTCTGGACATTCAAGTGTTGCGATATTTTCTACTTTGAAGTGCCGTGATATCTCCTATGAAGTATCGCGACATCTGTCGCTGATCAAGTGTCGCAATATTTGACAAGTGTCGATTGTCGTTGACGGACCAAGTATCGTGTGTCGTTGCCATCAAATGTCATGACATCTCACCAAGTATCGAGTATCGTTGACATTAAGTGTCACGATACTTCCGAAGTATCGTCTATCATGTGTCATTTACTCTTGAAGTGTCGTGATACCTACTAAGTGTCGAGTGTCGTTGACTAACCAAGTGTCGAGTATCGTGCTAGAGACCTTCAGTGATACCACATCCAAGAAATTCCAAATTAAGACAAAATACATATAGATCTACAGATTTTAAGGAGAGCACTGGGAGTCAATGGCTGTCTAAACTCAATTATAGCTCTTAGTGAATGAACTTGAGATCGGGAAGAGTCCTAGGAAGTCGAAGAAGTGTAGTCTCATCTGTAAGAAGTGTAGCCGAGCCGAGTATTCATTCCCATTATTTCAAAACCTTGAGTGAGCCTGAAGAGGAAACCATTATGGCCTCAGAAGACATGCATAGTTCTGTACCAATAGCCAGCCTAATGTCTATCATTGAGGGAGAGTACCAAACCTCTTTAGAATATGTGAGCACCAATCAACATCACTTACCCATCTACATGGACGGATTAAACAGATCAGTGGCAAGGCTAAGGAAAGCCAGAGATGCTCACATAGTGCCTAAACCAGCAGTCAAGTATGTGGAAGGATTCTACATTGATAAAAAGGGAATTATGTATACAGTCATTGAACACCCAGAGAACATCAATGAGCAAAGGGAGGAAGATAATGGCCAAAACACCCTAACGAAGAGGAAAGAGAAGAGCAGGTATCAACCCCTAGAAGGAAGTCCATTGTAATTAGGGTTTGGAGAGGGGACCTAATTCCCCAAGATGGCTCCTTAATGGATGTCTATTTGGTGAACGGAATGGAGAATTTTCTTAGAACCAACTCTTCATTATGGGAAGAAGTGACCAATCCAACCACCATTTATGAGTTACAAGATCCCGAAAACCCCACTCAGATTACGTATTTGCACAAGAATCAGAGAAGATACTGTCCCTTGACTGAATTGGAGAGAGCTAGGCTGAAATATCAAAACATTGTTGTATTCCTGCCTAGAGATCAAGCCACTACTTCTCAAAACCCCCACGGCACTTACCTACATTCATCTTATCAGCATTCAGGACAGACACAACAACAGAGCAATCCAATTAGACCCCAAGTTCAGTTTGCTACACCTGGTAATAATCCTAAGTATGGACCTCCTACAAATGCAGAACCAAGAAATAGAATCCCTGTTCATGAGAGACCACCAGTAGGAAGAGAAGCAGGCATACTAATAGGATGACCAGTTCTCCCAGTAATGCCAAGACCACCTGAACCTGGAAGAAGACTGAGACCCATTCAAGTTGTCAAATGCATGAGGAGTCACTATGATGGCTCTAGTGAGCCATACAACCATATTATTGAATTCAAGCAAGTGATAAGAGTTGAACAACTAGAAGACTTCTTGATCCAATATGAATCATTTGGCCTAACCCTTACTGATACGGCCTTAGCATGGTTCCAACCTTTAGATCCTAATAATTTTCAAAACATGGAACAAGTATATCAGGAACTGATTGAGGAATTCACCAAGACTAGAATAAAAAACAAGTCTTTCATCACTATTCCATAGTTTCAAAACAGGCACCTATGGAATTAGTGAGATTAGCAGCGAGACGATTCAAGCAATATGTGGATAGATGTCCTGTAGAAGAGAGGCCCACTCAAAACAAAATGGTCTCATTATTCTTGGAAGGATTAGTGAATGGGTCATTGAGATCATCAGTATACATGAAGAGAGTCCAAAGTTTGCAAGAATGTATGAAGGAGTGTATAGACCTAGAGGACAATCTGGCAGAAGACTTAAAAATACCTAAAGGCAGTGTTAAGAGTGAGGATAGTGTCAGCAGTACTTCAAATCCCAGGAATAATGTAGAAGAGATAGCCGAGTTAGTGGCTAAGAAACTAAATGTCCAAGGACAAAGGAATTATCCCAACAATCCTATGAGAGTGCCTATGCTCAGGAGGTGCGTTCACTGTGGAGGTGACCACCCTTCTCACATGTGCAATAGGGGAGTAATCCCACCACCTCCTCACGCCTATAACAGATCACCTGCCCAGAGTCCAACTCATTACTGTAGCATTGAGCAAAGGTACACACATCATAGTACACAGAATTGTCCTTACAATCGACAACCAAAACCTGCACAACCACCATTTAGGCCTTATGGATACCCCTCAAGAGATCAAGGAGGAGAAGCCTATAGATACCCCCCATACCAGCAGCAAGCACCTGCACCACAGTCGTATGCATATCAAGGATACAATCAACCTCAACCAGTGCTAGGACAATGACCACTTCACCCTCACAATGTTGTCCCATTGAAAATTGCTCAAATTGAAGAGAACCCTGAAAGAGCAATAGTACCAACCACCCCATTGACTAGTACTGAGACTTATGACCCATCTTATGACCTTAGTCAAGGAAATTATTCCACTTATGAGAACACTATGGCTGAGTACGGACAATCTTATGAACCATATACATATGGATCTGAAGGATATGATAGCTCCTACGGATATGATCAGGACTATGTGTCACTAATGTACACTGCTCCTAGAGCACCCATACCCCCACGGCCAATGAGTAGACCACCTGCCCCTAAAGGACCATGTTATAGATACAGAGGTGATCACTTTATCAGAGAGTGTACATTACCTAACCCACCACCACCTCAGAGAGTTTGGGAGGGTTACTGCAGTGATTGTGGTAAAGAACATCTTTTTAGAGATTGTCCCAAGAATCCCAATAAAGTCAATCCCAATGTGCAGATGAATGTGATAGAAGTGAAAGAGTCATCAGGGAGTGATAAGGAGTACACTGTGCCATTGAAAGCGATCACAAGAGCAAAAGCTAGAGAGACCCCAGATGAACCCAAAGAAAATGATCACCCCGACAAATAATTGAACATACCCACACCTCAAGTAATTGCAGATTCTGAAGAGTCTAAGAAAAGTGCTAAAAGTAAACGAGCTCAAAGATGGAAGAATCGCAGAGAAAAGATAAAAGATAAGAGACTGCAACAAAATTTGGAGAACAAGAACAATAAACAAAGCCAAGAGGAAAAACAAGAGTCTGAAGGAAACCCTAACAAGGAGATAGAAAAGCATAAAAAACAAAAGGCCAGATCAATTCTGGCCGATCCAATGCCAGAAGGGTTAGCCATGTGGATTGAAGCATATCAAGCAGGAATAAAGGCAGGCCCAACCATTGAACAACACGAAAGAGAATACCCAAGAGGTGACTTAGAGAAAGAAAAATTGGAGACATGTAAGAAGTTAATGGAAGTGGCTCAGTAGACCTTGGAAAAACCAGTTCAGCCCCTAACCAGCTCAAGAATTCTCAAAAAAGAATTTCAGGAATGTGTAGCACCTAGTCATCTTAGGGAAGGGAAGAAAAACAAAAACTATGACGAAAATTGTTGTGAAAGTAAAAAAGAAGGATCAGTTGTCCCTGAAGTGGACGTGGAATGGCCTAGAGATTTGTGCACAAGAGTCCAAGAAGATAGATGGAAGAAAATAGAAGGAATTGAACCACCTTTTGAGGAGTTAGAAGCGGTAGGCGAGTTTGAAATATCAATGCCTGAATTAAACCCAGAAGGATTATCGCAACTTGATGACAACAAGGATGAGGGAGACAGTGTGAGTGTGTTACCAAATTATATGGGAGAGTATGAGCATAACTCCGAATTATATCATGTTCCCTCAGTGAGGAGAGAGGAGCAAAACCCATCAGTCCAAACCTCTGACATAGTACAACACCTTAAAAAAGTAAAAATCCCATGTACTCTGACTATGGAAGAACTCTTGAAAGCGAAGCCTCAATTGAGAGAGAAAATCACTAGACAGTTAGAGACAAAGTCAGATAAGAGAGAGATGCAAGAGGAAGTAGCTACTGTTAAAATCCCAGTTGATAAAGTTGGAGAATTTTGTGAGGGAGATGAAGGAAATACATGCCTCCCCATCACTTATAGAGAATATACAACAAAATCCATATTAGATTCAGGTGCTGGAGTAGGAATTGCTACCAAAGAAATATGGGAGAAATGGGGAAAGCCAGCTTTACGACCTACCAGAATGAAGATCCAAATGGCAGATGGACACACGGAGTGACCCTTAGGATTATTGGAAAAAGCAGTTTTTACCACTTGCGGAGTCGAATTCGAGCACACCTTAGCAATATGTCAATTCAAAAAGGCTAGCAATTATGAGATGATACTTGGAAGGCCTTTCATGAGATAGCTCAAGGTAGTGCAAGACTGGGGAAAAACGCAGTATACTTCCAACATGGGCGAACAACAACTAGAATAAACATCCATACTTATATGTATCAAGATGTCCCTCCAGTGCAATGGAACCTGATACATAAAGAAGACGACAATCTATCCATTCATAGTGAAGGATCGAGTAGCCAAACATGGATAAACGAAGATACTCATCTATGGATATGCCAGGTAGCTAAAATGGAAGAAGAAAGAAGGCACGGATGGCAGCTAAGACAAGGAGTATCTAGACCTATAGAAGATCCTGCTTATATGCCTCAAATATTTTTAGATGAAGAATTTGAACCCCATGGTTGGATGGAGATTTTAGCCACTCTTGATGTATGCGTAAATGAAGAAGTAATAACTATGAATGAATGCACCGATGAGGAAGGATATGATGTAAGCTTATACATGGTCGTCCTCCAAGAAGTAGATGAAGGAGAGGTAATTGAAAAAAAATGGAAGGAAGATTATGAGAGCATAGAAATGGAACAGGAACCTATTCAGGAAGAAAATGAAAATCAAGAAGTAAGCATCGTGACTAAAGAGTCAAATCAAGGAATGACACAAAGGGAAGAAATGAACCAGACGAGGAAAACGGAAAAGAAGAAAACATACCTCAAGACCAATTCGAGGTACATGAGCATTTCAACCAATATGAAGTAGAAGAAGGGAAGATTGCTATTCAGATGTCAAAACGGGAAGCGCAACCAGGGATCGCATACGACAATAAAGAAATGACCAAGAAGATTGTAGTAGCTATTGAGGAAAGAGAAGAGAGATGCACTTTCATAGGACAAGATGTGTCGCTTGAGGAAGAACTAGATTTAATACAACTCATAAGAGAGTATAGAGATGTTTTTGCATGGACATATAAGGATTTAAAAGGTGTAGATCCTTCAATTTGTGCTCATAGAATCCCTATGACGACAGAAGCCAAGCCCTTCAAACAAAGACCATACAATTATAACGACATTTATTCGACAAAGATTAAGGAAGAGATAGATAAATTCTTGGATGCGGGCTTCATTTATGAAATTGAACATATAGAATGGGTATCGCCATTGGTGGTAGTGCCAAAGAAGAATGGCAAGTTAAGGGTATGCTTTAATCTTAAAAAGGTAAATGCCACAACAATACGTGATAGTTACCCATTACCCACCACTGATCATCTGTTGGAAAGGGTAGCAGGCAAGGAAGTCTATAGCTTCCTTGATAGCTTCTCAGGATATAATCAGGTAGCCACTGCTCCTGAAGACCAACATAAGATAGCCTTTGCAACTGAATGGGAGTTTATGCATTTAGGGTTATGCCTTTTGGTTTAACTAATGCCCCAGCCACTTTCCAAAGATTGGTGTGCCATGTGTTCAAGGAATTCTTGAGAAAATGTATGGAGGTATACGTGGATGATTTATGTACCTATTCAGCTATAAGATCAGAACACATCCCAAAACTAAGAAAAATATTTTCCAAATGTCGTCAGTATAGAGTATGACTTAATCTGGAAAAATGCATCTTCATGGTTCGACAAGGAAAGATCTTAGGGTACATTGTCTCTAAGAATGGAATTTCCACTGATGAAGACAAAATCAAAGTAAATCTGTATTTACCAAGACCAAAGACCGCTAAGGAAGTGCAAGCATCTATGGACATTGTGGATAATATCGTAGATTCATTCACATGTATGCCATAATTGTGAGGCCCCTTTATGGATTACTGACCCAGTTTACCTAGACAGAAGAATGTGAAAAGGCATTCACTGAATTGAAGAGTCGCTTGAGTTCAGTGCCAATCCTGAGAGTACCAGATTGGAATATACCATTTCATATTCATGTAGATGCCTCCAAGTTTGCCATTGGTTGCATCTAAGCACAGCCAGCAGATACAGAAAAGCTAGATCACCCTATAGCCTATGCTAGTAGACAATTAAACCAAGCAGAGCATAATTATACCACTATGGAGCGAGAAGGCTTAGGAATGGTATATGTTGTAAAGAAATCTAGACACTAACTGTTGGCAAACAAATTCAAATTCTTCATTGATCATCAAGTTCTACTATACCTAGTCAATAAGCCTTGCAATAGCGGACAACTAGTGCGATGGTTTCTATTGTTAATGGAATTTAATTTTGAAGTAGTAGTCAAGAAAGGGAATATGCACATCCGTGCGGATCACCTGTCAAGAATGACACATGGAGAACCTCCCATAGGAGTGCTACATGATCTGCCGGATACTTATCTTTTCAACCTCGAAGTATGTCCACAATGGGTGGAAAAATTGATTCCCATACTCACGCATGGACCTCAACATAGGATCAATTTAACCAAAATTCAGGAGCTATGGAAGACTAAAAATCTCCACATCATAGCAGGAAACCTATCCTACCAAGAACCAAGTGGACTACTTATGAGATGCATGGAAGAAGAGGAGCAAGAGATGTGGCTTCAAAAAACACACGTGAATCGATGGAAAACTCATCGAAGTGTTAAAGGAACCTTGCAAGCACTTACGAGATTAGGCATATATTGGCCAACCATGTAGAGGGATACACATAACTACGTATCTACATGCTCCACTTGTCAAGAAAGAATGCCTGAAGAGAACTCCACTCTATGTTACTCTACAATAGCACCACGGTGGAGAATGCCTCTGGTAAAATTCTTGAAAATGTAGGAGTACCTAGAAGGAGCTAATTTGGCAAGAAAACATGCCCTTGAGGAGCAAAGCAAAGATTATGTACTAATAGGCAAACAACTTTTCAAGAGAGGAAGGGACAATCATTTAAGAATGTGCATCCATGAAGACAAGTATGTTTCAGTCTTAGAGACGGCTCATACAGGAGCTGCCGGAGGACATTTTTCTACAGATAAAACTGCAAAAATGATTCTTTTTGCTAGAATGTGGTGGCCAACTCTATATCAAGATGCAGCCACATATGTCCAAAGATGCAACACGTGTCAACAAACGAAGCATCCTATCAGAAGAGATGAAATGCCAGACCTATGATAAGTGCCAAAGCATTTACCAAATGGGGGATAGATTTCGTAGGACCTATTAGCCCACCGGCAAAAGGCTCTCATGCCGAGTACATAATTGTAGCAACGGACTACTTGACCAAATGGGTAGAAGCCAAGGCAACTAAGAAGAATGATGCAAGGACCACGGTTAAGTTTCTCTTTGAGAACATATTCACTAGATTTGGATTGCCAATAGAAATCGTGAGTGACAAAGGCACACACTTGGTCAATGAAGTGATAGAAGCCTTAATGAATGAATTCCTAGTGATTGACAAGAAATCAGCTCCCTATCACCCACAAGCCAATGGACAGGCTCAAAGTTCAAACAAGATCTTGAGTACAGTTCTCACAAAGATTGTTAACAATGGAAGATCTCATTGGGACAAGCAGTAACATCACGCTTTATGGGCATTCCGAGTAGCATACAAAACAGCTATAGGAACTACTTCTTTTAATCTAGTGAATAGCCAAAATGCAATTTTGCCAATTGATTTCCTAGTTCCTACTCTTAGAGTAGCATCGACCTATGAATGGACTGGACATGAGTTATCTAGTCGATTGGACCAAATCGAGAAGCTACATGAAAGTAGATTACAAGCAGTGGCAGGCATTTATGCTGCAAAAAGGCGACAAAAGGCATACTTTGATGCTCATATTAAGGATAAAAATTTGAAGGAGGGAGATTTAGTCCTGGTATATACTTTAAAGCAACATGCAAAGAAGCTACAAAAAAGAGGATACGGCCCCTTGGTGATCAATCGTATATCAACTAGTGGAGCCATCAATTTAGCAACCATAGATGGAGAAGTACTACCAAACTATATAAGTGGTTGTCGAGTGAAGAAGTATTTAGAGACATTAACAGAAGAGATGTTGTCAAGACTTCTAGCAGCAAGAAATAGACGAGAAGAAGAAGAGAAAATAAGTGAGGCAGCACGACAGGAGGCCCTAGAACAAATAAGGAAATGGAAGGAATGGATGAGAGAGAGGGATGAAAGATATCGGCTAGGAGAGGAGCCCATCCCAATGGCTAATTTTAGAGCCTATGAAACTCTAGGACATCAAGTGAGGCAACCATATTTGAACCTAGGAGTGGGAACAGAGGAATACCACTTGGTGGATGCCCTCATTGACACAGGAGCAGCTATCAACTGCATCAGATTCTCTTTGACTCATCAGCTCAAAGCACAATTACGTCCAACCAAAGAAAATTTGATTGGAATAGGAGGTAAGGTTACTAAATGCATAGGCACGATTACCTTGTCATTGCACCTAGGAAATAAAACAATGCAACAAAAACTATTAGTGTGCCATGATCAAGATTTATTGAAAGAGCTTGTGTTAGGCCAAGATTGGATATATGAATATGAGGTAACTATCCAATTAGCCTTGGGCTACATATCAGCCAAGATAGGGCCTCGTGAAATATTCAGTTTGTTAGAAGAACGACCTGTCAAAGCCACTTGTCTAGCTCTGAGAGATCAATTAATCATGCATGACGATGACTGTACACCTACCTCTACTGTGGAACCCCCACCTCCAAGCACTTTGCCTGAGTTTACACCAATTCTTAATCTTACACACCCTCATCATCCATTGGACCTTCTTACTAACATCGTTTCCATGGAGAGCCCTAGTGAGGAATTGAGCACGAGTGACTAGTCAGCATAGTCATCCCGAACCTTCCCACATTAGAATATATCCAATTCAAGGCACCAGACAAGCATGGATTCGGAAAGATCAAGAAGCAACATATCACCAAAAACAAAGCCATCACCTACAAGGGAACCAGCAATAGGTCAAAACTTCAAGCCAAGCTGGATCCCAAGGTCTACAGAAGATTGTCTAATTATGGATCCCAAAGAAACTAATTGTTGCTCAACCCTTTAGAACGCAAATATGGATTCCCAAATCAATTGTGCCAACGAAGAAAACTAAACTGAAAACGCCAGTACGAAAGAAGGATCCATCTGAAATAGAGTCAAAAGAGCAAGAAAGACGCGACGACTCGAAATTGCGAAAACAGAAGTACTCAACGAAAGCAACTCAAAGATATATGAATGGCTAGCAAAGAAGAATCACAACACGATAGCCACACATAGCACAACAAGAGACAAAGATGCAGTCAAGAACAACAAAACAAAGTTGAGTTGGATACCCAAATCACAATCATCATCGACAAACCTGCCAGCAACTTCTTCTTGCACACATCTCGAGTTCCATACAGCTCGAACGTGGATAATAGGGCCACATTATGAGGCCATGCATTCGGCACATAATTCTTCATCTACTTATTAGTGATGCACATTTCCCTCCAAGGGAATAGGAAAGCACTTGTACAATAACCTTGTGGAAAATAACTAAGCTTCGGCTACTCACTAATGTTTTTGTTTTCAAAAAAAAATAAGAAAAAATATATAAATGAAAAAAATCCCAGGTACTACCTTTCTCACACCCACGGGGAAAGGACAACACAAGTCACTCGGAGAACTATTCGATTCATGGAGAATAACTGGAAATAAGTCATGCAACCACTTTTACACTGATTGTGGTGTGCTTTAAGTGTAGATGGCATCACCTGATTCAGAAGCTACGCAAGAGGAAGAGGTCCTGCTTCTTCCTTTGGAATCGATTACGAAAGCAAGGGGTCATTGGTTCTGTGAAGACCAACCGGTGGCAGACCTCATCTTTTTTGCCACCATCAAGATTATAGATAGGGACCATTATTTTCCATTGATGTCACAAGATTTCCAAACCATACTACAAGGATTGCCAAGCATCATGGAAGTTTGGACAAGGGCCGAAATTGACGCATTTTTACAACTCCCAATTTATTTACCAGATTTTCAACGATGCACTCAAGTTATGAACACGCAACAGGCAGCAGCGGATAAGCCTTCCATACCAGAAGCTAAAGTTCTTGGCAAAACCGAGGCATGGAAGAATATTTGATTTACGCATGAACTCATCAACAAAGCTTTGGGATGGAGTCAAGACGGCCTCACGAATCTCAAAAATGAATGCCATGATGCTAAAAAGAAGACCTTTATGGAAATCAACATGACAGATATTGAAGAATCAGTATCTGTGGTGTATCAACATTTTTGTTTCCCAAGCATGAACAGATATACAACGCCTCAAAAGATTATACTTCAATTGCTATCTCATGCTATGAGGCAAATTGGAAACCAAGTTAACTTTACGCTATACATCCAGGAGAGATTATTTGAAGCTATGAAGAAGTGGGACCATAAGAAATTTTTGAACGGGAGCTCTACCTTGATGCTATTGATCTATGAAGCACTAGAAATGAAGGAGTGTCTGTGACTAATGCCAGCCTCCATTGAAATGGCAAAATACGTGAAGTCTGCAACAATTCCAAAGAAAAAGAAAGCATCCATATCCAAAGAGGAAGTGGGAACAAGTTTGAAGATGCCAATGCGGGGGGCTAAGCGAGCTCGAGAAGAAGAAGCATAGGAAACTCCATAATCGAAGCGAGCACATCTACTGCGAAGGGTTTCGTTGACCCCAACTCCTATAACACAAAGAGATCCCTCAGCGGCGTTAGAACAAATACATACTTACATGCGGGGTCAAATAAACCTCACCGTCCAAGGACATCAATACAAACAGTCCAGAAGATTGCAAAAGAAGGGCACAAAGAACACATCCCATCATAAGCCGCCAGATACAAGGAAATGGGACTTGATGATTCAAGTTCTAATGAAGAATCTAGTCGTGGACATGACACATTGGACACACATATAAGGGCAAAGATGAATGATGAAGAATGGACGAAGATTCATCAAATCAAAACCACCCCCGATAATCAAAACTCACAGGTACAAAATCAGGAAGCACCATCTGAAGAAAGACACATCGTCCAGTTGAATACACAATCCAAGCTCAATGTAAAAGAAGCCTCTCCACCAAAGACTAATGTGATACCACCGATCAAAGACGATCTGCAAATGAACTTCGAAAAAGAGGTGCTATCACAACAAACTCTGACAAAAACTGTGATTGAAATTCCCGATGACACGCCACAAGGCAAGAGAGTAACCATAGACACTGAGCCAATGATACAACTCCATATTCGGTAGCCCCACGACACAACACTACATGTGGCATAGGGAAAAGATACTGCCACAGGTGAAGAACCTAGCATAGCTAAAACATGGCTAAATGTAGATGTAGCTCAATTGAAACCAATAGTGAAGCAAATGATACAAACGGTGATGGATACGCGACAACAAATGCTCAAAACGATGCAGACTATGACAAGGCTATGAGAGAGAGAGAAGAAAATTCCAAGTGATGAGTGAAAACTTGTCTGCGAAATTAATTCAAGTTCAACATGCACTCTCAGCCAAGGAATCAGAAGTTAAAGAAGCCATGGAACAGTGCACCATGCTAACCGAGCAAAACCAAAAAATCCAGGATCAACTCATAGAGCTACAGAGAAAGTACGAAGCTAGTGAAGCAGAAAAGGAAAGAATAAATGCTAGAAGTCACCTGTTAGAAACTCAGATCAAGGTATACATGGAAGAAACCAACAATTTACGAAATAGGAATAAAGAACGTATGCATGTCATATCGTACAACCAACCTATAGAAGCATGAGAGAGAGCCGCAACCGACACGAAAGCATTGGAAGACTAGATTGCAAAGTATGAAAATCAACTAAAACAAGAGCAAACCATCAGGGAAGAATGGGAAAAAAAGCTATATGCATGACACTAATGAACTCAAAATGCGATGGAAATCTGCTGAAGACTAACTTTTAGTAGTTTATAATGAAGACGCCAACCAAATAGCAGCCATCAGCAATGAACTTTTGACGACCAAATACGTGCTAACAACGGCCCACAATGGAATCAAAGAAAACGAAGAACTCATTGCACAATTAGAAGCTCAAATAAAACAACATGCCACAATCGGGACACCAGTAGAGCCGCAACAAGGAAATCCTACTCACGAGGTAGAGGTACATCCTCTATCTCCCCCGATCTATCATTCACCAATAAAAGAGAAGATGGCGAAACCTTGTGATGATCATCCCGTGCCGTATACTGAAGAAATAGGTCAGAAGGAATGGGCACTATTGGTGTCCCAGTTGACAAAAATTTTTGAAAATGAAGTAGTCAAAGTAATGAAGGAGGCAAAAATTAAAGGCAAAGACTTGGATCATATCATAAAGCCATTCAGCATACCTTTTGGTCTTATTAAAAGAGCAAACACATTGTTATATAAAGCAGACCACACAAAAAGATCCAGATGATCAGTTGAACTTCAAAGCAAACACCTTCACTTACACTCAAGAGGAATTTGAGGCAGCACAACCACTTTGGAGAAGGAAATTTTTGGAAAAGAATCCTACTTTGTGGGTGCACTGGCAAGCAGCACCATATTTATTATAGGTAAATCCTTCTTTTTTGCCCAATGCCTCGTCCACGTGACACACAAGAATTTTTGGAAATGCAAAAAAGTGGTAAGCTCAATAAACAATGGTTGAATTACCCACTACTTCCAAGTCCACCCCACAACTATTTACCGACTAAAGAATACATGGTGAGATCCATCGAATTTTGGTTAAATCGTTATGCGACAATACCCGATCTCACAATAAAGATGACCAATAAAATCCTCAGCATGATACTGACAGTACTCAGAGTTTTTAAACATGCAGCATACACATTTTTGAATTTCATCGACATTAACCAAAGCACCTATATCCTCGTTTTTTATCTATCAGTTATGCCTAGTCGCCCTACAATTATGGCATACTACTCCAGACTTATGTTTTTATCAAGCCCATACATGCAAACTTTTGAGGAAGCATTTTTTACGGGATTTTTTGAGATTGACTCAAAAATTTTCTTAAAGATGTCAATTAATCTGAATGTCAGACTAGTTGCGTATGAATTAAGCTTCTTTGCAGACCATCGACAGGCACCACATGATGGTGTGACAGCCAAACAATGGAAGCAACTTATGATACATGAAGCCAATCTACTTAATGAAACAGAGCAAAAGGTCTATACGACGTACTACCGCTGCATTCCAAATGTTGAAGGAGAGTCAAGCAAAAGGAACACAAGAAGAAAACCAAGGAAGAAGCTTCACTAAAGAGAATATATCTGAAGACATATCTCTGCAGGAAGCCCCGCAGGGGCACACAACACCCATCTCTGCACAGCCCCGCAGGTGCATACAACAGTGGGAAGTACGCAACAGGCAAGGACGGATCAAGGCCAACAATTATCCATGAAGAAGTGCAAGAAGATATCCGACAGATCCAGAGCCCCAAGAAGGTGTTTCAACCTCTTGATCTTCGGGAGGTCCATATCGAAGGCTGAAGATCCAGACCTTCATACCTTCCACTGGTTGCGTGCGTGGTAGCCCGACTTAGCCCGACTTAACACAGCAACCAAGATTTAAAGAGGTTATTGGTGAGCTAGACTACGAATCTAATGTAGTCCATCTCCACGGGTTGCATGCGGTGGAAGTACTTCGCACATGCTGTAGAATACACAGAAAACACAGTGCACAGAGGAGCACGAAGACAGACTTCTTAGGTCTTACAAATGCGGTCGAACATACAGTTTGTGACTGACCAGGCCACTATATGTTTTATTAAAGAACATATACAAGGAAGTGTCCGATGGCCATTTGGCCTTTCACATGGACACTAACGGTAAAAATCTCCCACTAAAGGCCAAGATGGCCAAAGTAACTATGGGAGAAAAATAAAGAATGATAAAGAATACCTGAGTGTAAGTATACAAACTATACCTCCCACTTGATGGGCATGTTACATAGTGTACAAGTGACTGTGTAAGATCGAGAATCAAGTAACCCTCATCAAGTGACAACAGTGTCGAAAGCTATCCTGTGGTAGAGCTTTAGTCAAAGCAATTGCAACATTATCTCGAGTGTGAACCTTCTCAAGAATAATGCGATCAGTGGCTAAGCAATCTCTAATGAAGTGATACCTCACCTCAATGTGCTTGGTCTTTGCATGATAGACCGGATTCTTAGCCAAAGCAATGGCACTTTGACTATCACTGACCAAGTTGCTGCAACATACTCTACTTCTGTGGTGGAAACAGTTGTACATTCTTGAAGACCAGATCTCCAAGAGATAGCTCCTCCAACAAAATTAAAAATGTACCCTGATGTAGACTTACGATTGTCGACACAACCAGCATAATCAGAATCTGTGTAACCAATAATGGATGCTTTCCCTCTACCTAAGCATAGACACTTGTCCTTAGTGCCAGTCAGATATCTCAAAATCAACTTGACCGCTTCCCAATGTTTCTTACCAGGATTAGACATATATCTGCTCACAACTCCCACTACAAATGCAATGTCTGGTCTCGTAGCTACCATGGCATACATGATGTTGGAGCAAGTCTATGACAAGCCTAAGTATTGGCTTGAGTCTCACAAAGTCATTAAAGAAGCTTCAAAATGAAGACTATGTAAAGTTCACTTGTGAACTACCTCTTGTAACTTTTGAAGAGTTTACTTAATGTAAAAGTAAGAGAATCTTAAGTGGTTGAGCCCACATGATCAAGAATGGAAAGAGGAGCCACGAATTCGTGATTTGTGGTAGGTAGAGAATCAAATCAATCATTGATTGATTGGAGAGTGATTGAGGGAAGTTAGCCTCCCAAACTCAACTATAAATAGATGGCAGTTTTAGTCGTGGTTAGAGAGACCTATGTGAAGACCTCCAAGAGCTGAGCTTTATGCCATATCAAGGTGTGATTACAAGGCACACATATGTATCAGTAAGTCATTGTATTGTACAAGCAATATACTTTCATTTTCATGATTATTTGAGTTCATCTTTCCATGTTCTTGTGATGTGTACTACTCACTGCCATTACTTCAGTTTTTCTCAGTCAGCTTGCAGAGATTGTTTCTCTGCACTTGGTTCATCATTTTCAGTGATTTAACTTGGTAAAGTTAGCTCTATAAGTCTACTATATGCTCACAAATTTTCATGTCATTTGGATGTTGGAATCTTCAATTATGTTCATTTGAAGTCAACAGGGTATGTTCATCTTCACTTCTCTGTCAGGTACCCGACTTTTTCAGTCATCTTGTCAGAGTCATTTCTCAGTGTTTACTCATCCAAATTCAGTGATTTCAAGCTTGTTGGATTCAGCTTACTGTCTAGTATAAGCATACAAATTTTCATGATCATTGGATTCTTACATCTTGAGTTATGTTAATTTCTCTACTCACTAGTCTATTTCTGTAGCAGCCCGTGAAAATCGGGATGATGTCATCACTTGTTAAAAGTCATTCTCAGTGTGTGGTTTGTTATTTTTGATGAGATTACTCTCTAAAGTTAGCTCTTTAAGCTACCTAGCCTTCCCCAAGAGGAATTAATCTAATTGCTGCTGTGCTCAGAGAATTATGTAAAACACTGGACAGGTGTATCAACCAAGAATAGCAAGTTTTCACCTCTGAGCTAACTCCAACTTATCTGTTTTGATCTATCTTTTTGAGAGTGATCTTCCAAGGTACATAGGGTGTCTAATACATCCATTGGCAAGCTAAAAGGGCCCACCATCTACTCCTGGAGTTCATTTGGCTGGTGTAGAGCAAAGATTTTGCAACACCTCTTCATCTTCAACACATACCTATCCATCTCTTCACAGTGGTATCAGAGCAAGGTTGGACAACATGGCAGATGGATTTCCTTCATCAATTGACAAATTGGACAGAGGTAACTACTCAGCTTGGTCATTAAGAATGGAAGCTTATCTCCAAGGTAGAAGTTTATATGGTTATGTGGCTGGAGATGAAGTTATGCCAAGTTTCAGGAACAAAAGTCAACCAACACAAGAAGAGCAAGAAAGATTGAGCACATGGTGCTCCAAGGATGCACTTGCAAGGTCTTATCTCCTCAACTCTATCTCAGATTTTTTGTTGCCTCACATTAGAAGTTGTAAGACATCTCAGGAAGTGTGGGATGCACTTGAAGCTTTCTTTGCTTCAAGTACTAAAGCTAGGAAGCATCAACTATGGCTGGATTTCACAACTCTCAAGAAGGCTCCCAAACAAAATGTGACTGATTTTGTCACAAAGCTCAAGGACATAGCAGATCAGTTGGGAAGCATTGGAGAGGTAATAGATGAAGAGCAAATTGTAAGGCAGGTCATCAATGGCTTGAAGGCAGATGACAAGTGGGAAGCATTCACCACAGCTATGGATTTGTACATGGACATGCATGTACCTGATTTCAACACACTCATTGGACAATTACTTACTGAAGAGGCAAAGCTTATCAAAAATGGAGAAAGCTCTAAAGGTAATCAATCTTCAGCTTTATACACGGATAAAAGCAAGTCTAAAGATAACAAAGGAAAGGCAAAGAAAGTGGATGATGAAGCAGGTACATATCAAGCTAACTATGCAGGTAGAGGAAGACATGGCAGAGGTAGAGGAAGAGGAGGTAGACAAGGCAGGGGGAGATCCAAAGACTCCAACTCATGTTCTATTTGTGGATTAACTAATCATACAACTGAAAATTGCTTTAGAAATTCCAGGAATCAAAGAGGCAGAGGATACAATAGAGGAAGTTATGGCTACTCAAGAGGAAGGTTCAACAACTACCATGGCAACTACAACAACTACAATCATTCAAACTATCAAGGAGGCTACAAAGGAAGGAGAGACTACAATAACTACACAGAAGACTCAAACAAAGAGGATTCATTATTGATCATGAACATGGCTATGCCACAAGGTAAATCTGATGAGCATATTTTCTACATAGATTCAGGTTGTTCAAATCATGTGGCAGGAAATGTGGCACTCCTATCAGATTTAGAAGATCCAAGGAATAAGCATGAGGTACAAACAGGAGATGATACAAAACATCCTGTGGAGAAAATAGGCAATGTCAAAGCACCTGATGGAAACATCAACCTACTCAATAAGGTACTCTATGTCCCTACCATTACAAAGAATTTGATAAGTGTTGGGCAGATAGTAGAGAAAGGGTTGCAAGTCAGGTTCACAAAGGAAGGAGCATTTGTTGAAGATCCAAGTCAAGGATTCAGAAGAATTGCAAAAGGTGAAAAGACAGGTAGATTGTTCACATTTGAATTACAGGACACTAGAAACATTGCTCTCTTTAATTATGGCAGTCAGACACTCACAGAATTGGAAGTATGGCACAAAAGGTTAGCACATATTGGTGAAAGGTCATTAAAGCAAATTTGCAAGGACCAAAGTGTACTTGGACTCCCTAACTTGTCAAAACAACATATGATTTATAAGTGTAGTGCATGTCAGTTTGGAAAGTCTCACAGGTTACCATTCATGAAGAAAGGTTATATGCATGGAGATCTCTTGGAGTTGGTTCATACAGATGTATGGGGACCAAGCAAGGAAGCTTCAATATCAGGATCAAGGTATTATGTTTCCTTTATTGATGATTGCAGCAGATGGACTATCCTATTCTTTATGAAACACAAAGATGAAGTTTTTTCATGTTTCAAAAGATATTTGGCTCTTGTGGAGAATCAAACAGGTAAATCACTAAAAAGGCTAAGGTCAGATGGAGGGGGAGAATACTTCTCCCATGATTTTGATTCTTTTCTTCAAGAAAGAGGAATCAAAACAGAGATAACTACAAGGTACACTCCTGAGCAAAATGGAGTGGCAGAAAGGAGGAATAGGACAATTGTTGAAGCTGCAAGGTCTATGTTAAATGAAAAGCATTTACCTAATTACTTATGGGCTGAGGCTGTATCTACAGCCACTTACTTGATTAACAGGTTGCCTTCAAAATCCCTTGATGGGATGACTCCATATGAGGCTTGGAATGGAAGAAGACCAAGTTTAGATCATTGTAAAATTTTTGGATGTATTGCTTTTGCTCATGTTCCTTCACAGGTTAGAGGCAAGATGGATCCAAAAGCAGAAAGGTGTGTATTTATTGGATATGACAACAATCAAAAGGGCTACAGGTTATACAACCCTACCAACAAAGGATTCTTGGTAAGCAGAGATGTAGTTTTTGATGAGAACAATTCATGGTATGAAGATTCATGCAGGAAGATCAATTTACCATATGATCTTGAAGAAGATTTTCCAAAGCTTGGTAGAGAACAATCAAAGATTGAAGAACAAGACACCTCAGAGGATGATGAAGAATGTCAGATGGAAAAGATCAAAGCATGGAAGTCTAAAGGTAAAGCAAAATTGCAGGAACTTGGACATGAGGAAGAATCATCACATCATGGCCTAAGAAGATCTATGAGGGAAAAGAAAAAACCAGAAAGGTATGGGTTTGACACCTCATTAGTAACTAAACATTCTATCTACATAGCACAGGACATAAACCAAGAGGAGCCATCATCATTTGAAGAGGCCAAAGCAAAAACAGAATGGAAGCATGCAATGAAGGAAGAGATTGAAGCACTCGAGGAAAACAACACTTGGGATTTGGTGCCCAAGACTTCATCCATGAAGGTAATAGGCTCAAGATGGGTCTATAAACTCAAGAAGAATTCTGATGGTTCCATTAACAGGTATAAGGCAAGGCTTGTAGCAAAAGGCTTTGCACAAACTCAGGGAATTGATTATGACGAGACCTTCTCTCCTGTGGCAAAGATGCCTACTATTAGGGTTTTGCTTAGTATTGCCTCTTCCAAGAATTGGAAGATACTTCAACTAGATGTGAAGAATGCATTCTTGAATGGTTGGATAACAGAAGAGGTGTATATGGCACAACCACCTGGTTTTGAGAGTCAAGTTTATCCTGATTATGTGTGTAAACTTAACAAGGCATTGTATGGTCTCAAGCAAGCTCCAAGAGCTTGGAATTTGAGGCTTGTTTCATTCTTGCAGGACAAAGGCTTTCAACCAAGCAAAGCAGATCCTTCACTCTTTATTAAAAAGAGTAATTCCGAGGTCATCTACCTATGTGTATATGTAGATGATATTATATTGACAGGAAATGATGCAGATGGTATGAAGAAGATCAAAGATCAGATGAGAGAAGAGTTCAAGATAAGTGATTTGGGTTCACTTACCTACTTCCTAGGTTTGGAAGTTGTCTACAAAGATCATGGTTTGTTTCTCACTCAAAGAAAGTACATTAAGGACATGTTGGCAAAATTCAAGATGCAAGATTGTAAGATTGCAGGTACTCCAATGGAGGTTAATCACAAATTGAGCTCACATGAAGGTGAACTCATAGAGGACATCACATCATATCAAAGTCTAGTGGGTAGTCTCAACTATGTCACATTGACAAGAGTAGATATATGTTACAGTGTGAGTGTGCTAAGCCAATTTATGCACACACCAAGGAAACCACATATGGATGTTGCCAAAAGGATACTCAAATATCTCAAAGGAACCATAAATGAAGGACTTTACTATCCTTATGTATCTGATTTAGGTTTGAAGCTATTTTCTGATGCAGATTGGGCTGGCTCCAAGGAAGATAGAAGGAGCACTTCAGGTTATCTTACCTTTGCAGGTTCAAAGCTTATTTCATGGTCATCCAAGAAGCAACCCACAGTTGCTCTCTCTTCTACTGAAGCTGAATATAGAGGTCTTGCCATAGCTACACAGGAAGCTATGTGGATGAAGACATTGTTCAAAGATCTTGGATTGGAGTTTGGAACTCCAACTATTTTTGGTGACAATATGAGTTCTATTCACTTGGCTGCTAATCCTATTTTTCATGCAAGGACTAAACATATTGAAGTTCATTATCACTATGTACGAGAGAAGGTTCTAAGCAAAGAGATTCAAATATCATATGTGTCCACTCATCAACAATGTGCAGATATTCTAACTAAAGCATTGGATGGTACAAAGCTTTCCAAATTCAAGGCTATGATTGGTTTGCAGGTAATCTTGGAAGATTGAAGACCTCAAGCATACTTGGCTTGAGGGGGAGCTGTTGGAGCAAGTCTATGACAAGCCTAAGTATTGGCTTGAGTCTCACAAAGTCATTAAAGAAGCTTCAAAATGAAGACTATGTAAAGTTCACTTGTGAACTACCTCTTGTAACTTTTGAAGAGTTTACTTAATGTAAAAGTAAGAGAATCTTAAGTGGTTGAGCCCACATGATCAAGAATGGAAAGAGGAGCCACGAATTCGTGATTTGTGGTAGGTAGAGAATCAAATCAATCATTGATTGATTGGAGAGTGATTGAGGGAAGTTAGCCTCCCAAACTCAACTATAAATAGATGGCAGTTTTAGTCGTGGTTAGAGAGACCTATGTGAAGACCTCCAAGAGCTGAGCTTTATGCCATATCAAGGTGTGATTACAAGGCACACATATGTATCAGTAAGTCATTGTATTGTACAAGCAATATACTTTCATTTTCATGATTATTTGAGTTCATCTTTCCATGTTCTTGTGATGTGTACTACTCACTGCCATTACTTCAGTTTTTCTCAGTCAGCTTGCAGAGATTGTTTCTCTGCACTTGGTTCATCATTTTCAGTGATTTAACTTGGTAAAGTTAGCTCTATAAGCCTACTATATGCTCACAAATTTTCATGTCATTTGGATGTTGGAATCTTCAGTTATGTTCATTTGAAGTCAACAGGGTATGTTCATCTTCACTTCTCTGTCAGGTACCCGACTTTTTTAGTCATCTTGTCAGAGTCATTTCTCAGTGTTTACTCATCCAAATTCAGTGATTTTAAGCCTGTTGGATTCATCTTACTGTCTAGTATAAGCATACAAATTTTCATGATCATTGGATTCTTACATCTTGAGTTATGTTAATCTTTCTACTCACTGGTCTATTTCTGTAGCAGCCCGTGAAAATCGGGATGATGTCATCACTTGTTAAAAGTCATTCTTAGTGTGTGGTTTGTTATTTTTGATGAGATTACTCTCTAAAGTTAGCTCTTTAAGCTACCTAGCCTTCCCCAAGAGGAATTAATCTAATTGCTGCTGTGCTCAGAGAATTATGTAAAACACTGGACAGATGTATCAACCAAGAATAGCAAGTTTTCACCTCTGAGCTAACTCCAACTTATCTGTTTTGATCTATCTTTTTGAGAGTGATCTTCCAAGGTACATAGGGTGTCTAATACATCCATTGGCAAGCTAAAAGGGCCCACCATCTACTCCTGGAGTTCATTTGGCTGGTGTAGAGCAAAGATTTTGCAACACCTCTTCATCTTCAACACATGCCTATCCATCTCTTCACACATGAGACTACCAACAGCATACTGATAGGGAATTCTGGTCATGAATTCCTTTTCCTCATTTGATTTGGGGCAATCATCCTTGCTCAATTTCACATATGTGGGTAAAGGTGTACTAAATGACTTTCCACCCTTCATATTGAACCGATGAAGTACTTTGGATATGTACTCACTTTGAGACAAGTATATGCATCTTATACTCCTATCACGACTAATGCGCATGCCAAGAATATGTTTGGCATCCCCCAAATCCTTCATATCAAATGTCTGACTCAATTTCTTTTTGAGAACTGACAAATCATAAAAGGACTTCCTAGCAATCAACATATCATCGGCATAAAGTATCAAGCATATCAAGCTGCCATATGAGCATCTCTTTGTATAGAGACAATGATCCTCATTGCTTCAAGAATAGCCTTGAGATTTCATAAAAGCATCAAACTTTTGGTACCATTGTCTAGGGGACTGTTTAAGTCCATAAAAGCTCATCTTAAGCTTACAAACTAGACTTTCCTTGCCATGAACTACATAACCCTCTGGTTGTTCCATATAGATCTCATCTGTAAGATCTCCATGCAAGAAAGCAGTTTTCACATCCATTTGGACTAGCTCTAAGTCCTCCATTGCAACGATCCAAGCAACATGCGTAGGATAGTCATCTTGACCACTGGAGAGAAGATTTCCTCGAAATCAACACCATGTTGTTGCTTAAAACCCTTTGCAACAAGTCGTGCTTTACACTTTGGAGAAGCACTATCTGATGTGAATTTCAGCTTATATACCCATTTACATGGTAAAGCTTTCCTGCCCTTTGGCAAAGGTACTAAATCCCAAGTACCATTCTTGTGAATAAAATCACTCTTCATGGCACGCTCCCACTTGACATGATCCTCTGTCTGCATAGCCTCTTTGTAGCAAGAAGGCTCACTAGCATCTGTTAGCATAACAAAATCTAAACCTGGAACATATCTATCAGGTGGATGTAAGACACGTGCAGAACGTCTCAATGTTTGCTGAACAGGAGCATGTGCAAACTGATCTGAATGGACATATGATCCAAGGAAAATGCATTTCTTTGACTTATGATCCAACTTTTGTCTAAGATTCTTGGGTATATGAACATATGCTTCACACCCAAAGACTCGAAGATGATCATAATATGGTGGCTTCCCTGTCCACAACTCTTGTGCCACTTTCAGACCTTTGGCAATACTAGGTGAAAGGTTAATCACATGAACTGCAGTCAATACTGCTTCTGTCCAAAAGCCTTGTGAGAGGTTTGCATGATGTGCCTAAGACCTTTGATGCCATGATGGTAGAGAACTGAATAGATTGATAATGGAGCACGAAGAGTCCGAACACCAACGAATAAATGTATCATGGACTAAATCAACCACTGTATAGTTGACAAAACCAAAAAGTCTGGAAAAATTTTGCTTGAGTATCCTCTGCAAAATGACTGTATGAACAATGTCAAATATCATAAAACTGCAAGTACTAACATGTTTTCCTGCATAGTGAATCGTTGACTCCACTGCATATAATCAGTTACCCAATAGAAGCCAACTAGGCTTATCGAGCACCTATGAACAATTGTCATACATCTCCTATGACAAGGCTGAGTAAGTCTTCCACGTGCATCACCAAAGAGACCCCGACATCTGGGTGTCTCCCAATTAAAAAAACCTCACCACGACCCTCTTTATCAAACATAAAAACCTTTATGCAAAGAGCGTAACTGTTATATCAATGACCACATGGACGTACATAAGCGGTATCCACAAAAGCGTACATGGTGTGTATGTGCTCAATATATGTAGTAAAATGACACTAGAAGCTGAATACTAAGCCCAAACACTAGCCAATAACACCTGCAAGTGTCTACTAACTCTGACATTTTTAGGCTCAAAAAACCTGCATAAATTTGTAGCAATTGCTCCCACCAAAACTGAAACCTTTCAAGAAAACATGTAGTTTTACAAGTGTGGCTGAAAACACAGACCCAAAGGTTGATATTTATTGTCGGAGAAGTACAAAGAACACTCTTCTTGATGTTCTTGGACCTGTGTGGAGAGAACTATGTGCGGAAGTACTCCAGAATGGCTCCAATAGACACCCAAAAATGCTTCAAAAATAGGCTTTGAAAGCAAAGAATGAAGTTTTGAGGGACCAAAACATGTTGAAGGTAATGTCAACCTTAGGCTTTCCCCTTCTTCAGACACCACAAGAGTGTAGCTTAGTGGGAAGAGATTGCCACGGTTAAACGAGCTCTGGGGGGAACACAACTGGGATGGGTGACCTCCCGAGAAGTATTGGGAACCTCTATCTTCCTTGATCATTGAGGTCCTCCCTCATGCGCAGCCAACGGCGCCAACGATGACTTCCGTGATTCGGATGACAAGGTATGCCAAGGTCTACGCCTTGGTCACCACCTTAGTCGTAAGCCTCAGGGGGGGGGGGGGGGTTCGCTTCGCTCACACAAAAGGAACAAAGCTTTCTACATCGAACTACTCTGATATCAATGAAGTATTTCGATGCCGGTGCACCACAATGCGCTCTCCTTCTCGAGAGCTCCACGATGATATGCTCGGAGTAGAAAAACGAGCTCCTGAGGCTGCACACAATACTTCACACAGATGTTGTAGAATACACAGAAAACATAGTGCACAGAGGAACACGAAGACAGACTTCTTAGGTTTTACAAATGCAATCGAACTTACAGTCTGTGATTGACCAGGCCACTATATGTTTTATTAAACAACATATACAAGGAAGTGTCCGGTGGCCATTTGGCCTTTCACATGGATACTAACGGTAACAATCTCATTATTCAAGTTAGTGGATGATGATTGTCAAGTCAATCTTGCAACCTTTGCAATACTTTGATGATGTGGCTAGATAGAACTCCATCTAACACCCTTCATGATACAAATGACATACGATCCATGTGCAACTGATCAAAGATATCCTAATTACCATTCAAGGGTAGTCTTCAACCTTCCTAAGAAAGAGGTTGACTACACTTTACATTAATTGGAAAATCATAGATACAACAAGATAAAGTCCAAAAGCACCCGTTCGTAAATACTCCAAACTTTTAATCTCAAAAGCATAAGCACATGCTACCACCACAAGGCACTAGATATAATCAAAATGGCCACCAATCAAAAGTGCCAAAAGTGATCCAATAAATGTAGCCAACCATTGCAATACAATATCAATCCTTCAATACCCCTCTTACACAACAAATTTCACTTCAATGTAGCTAAACAAGGGCAAAAACTTGGATTTCTTTTTTTTTTGAATCAACAAATTTAGAATCAAGGATATCAAAAAATAAACTCAAGGAAGACAATCTCAACCCTAGACAAATCCTATATATATATATATATATATATATATATATATATATATATATATATATATATATATATATATATATATATATATATATATATATATATATATATATATATCTATCGATATCTATCTATCTATCTATCTATCTATCTATCTATCTATCTATCTATATATATATATATATATATATATATATATATATATATATATATATATATATATATATATATATATATATATATATATATATATATATATGTGTGTGTGTGTGTGTGTGTGTGTGTGTGTGTGTGTGTGTATGTATGTGTATATGAATGTATGTATGTAGGTACATACATATGTATGTAGGTACGTACGTACATGTGTGTATATGTATGTATGTATGTATGTATATGTATATGTGTATGTATGTATGTATGTGTGTGTGTATCTATCTATATCTATATCTATATAAATAAATAAATAAATAAATAATATATTAATTATTTATTTATTTGCAATATATAGATATATATTGTTTGTATCTATATAATGCAAATATAGATATATATTGCTCATATCTATATATTGCAAATATAGATATATGTTGTGTGTGTGTGTGTGTGTGTGTGTGTTTAGCATGGAACTAAATAGATAAGTGCAAGCTTAATTCTCCCTTTGATCTACACCAAATCAAACTAGATAGAGATCCAGACGGGGATTCATCATCCCTATTGAATACTCATTCACTGTAATTGCGCGCAACAAGAACATGTGGCTTTTAATCTTTGTAGAAGCTTTTCCATTTCACTTTTTGTACACAATGCAAGGTGAAGTTATAAACAGGGATATGTTCTCCTTTTGAATGATTACAATAGTTAGAATCCAATAAGAATGACCGAAGTAGATATTCCAAAATTTGTCTTCATAACAATCAATTTCCACATGTACAATAATATGCTTTGGCCTTCAAAACACCCCTAGCACCTTCCAGGATTATATGCAAGAGATCCTTTCAAAATATTTGATTGATTTTATGGAGATCTTTTTGGATTGTTCTTTGGTTTACAAACTTCAATCATTACACTAGGATCACTTGTGCAGATGTTTTCTTTTGTCCAAAGAAGTCCATCTTGTACAAAATCCAACACAACATGTCTTCATAATTCGTATGAAAAATTATTTAGTCACGTCACTTCTAAAGATACAATTGCAATCAAACAAGACAAGGCACATTTAATCATCGAAGTGCCACTTTGGACATCCACCAAAAAGCTCAAAAATTAATATGGCAAGTCATATGGCATAGCAAGCATTAACTCTTTTTAGCTCACAACGTACATTTCCTAAACAAGCTAGTCCCTATCTTACTACCATAGTTCCTATAGGGAGGCAAACACCAAACTACATTCAACATGCTTCATTTAGCACTAACGCATGCATCTATTTTGCAAGCTCCTAACTAAGAGCCTTCATTCCATTTTTTCATTGATGCCAATGGTATTGTGATTCGAAGTGTCATGGTGCAAAAGAACCAACCCAAATGGTTTCAACATTTGTACTATGTTAGTCATTGGCTCTCGGATGCAAAGAAGAATTACTCAATGTTTGAGAGGGAATTTTAGCTCATATATATACTATTTTAGCATTATTTACTTGGCCAGAACATTTTATTTCTTGTGGACCATTCAGCCTTACTATTTTTAGTCAAACAACAAAACCTAACAGCCGGATTAGCAAGGTGCATGGTTTCTAAGAATGATGTCAATCATCAATCAAGATTCTCACATGTTGTCACGTACTACCTTTGCCACCTAGATACCAAAGTAGTGCCAAAAGGATCACATGAGCTATCAAATGTAGCAATGTTCCATACATTCTCCTCATTGTAAAGAATGCACACTAATAAGATGCCATGCTCCATGATCAAGTGGCTGGAGGTCCGATGCATCCTACCATTCACCATATTCCCCTAGAGAGAGAAGCCACCACATCCCTGCATACTGAAATCATTGGTGCAAATCACAGATGCACCAACCAACATCATATCCATACCTGTTAAATGTATCTGAGACCAAACAACCGAAACTATCTGTAACCCGAATGACCCATTAGCCACTTCCAAGCGATGATATACATGCTCTAAACAAGTACACTCAAGGACTACAAAGTGTCTTTGGTGCCCTGATGTCAAATATGTATAAACTTGCCACCTTAGATCAATCTACCATATTAACCCCACATACTTCAATTAAGTAGAGGCCTTTAACCTACAAATCAAACACTTAAACATAGGGTAGTCAATAATGAATTCGAGTTGAACTGTTTTTTAGGAAATTGAGGAAGCCAAGCCAAATGCATTGTTCAAGTGGCCCAAAACAAAAACTGATATTAAGATTGGTCTAATCCTAACTCTTTTATTCCCTGACAACAAAGTCATTGACACCCCACTTCGATGTCACAACTATTCGTATAATCGTCAAGTCCAAGCAACACCAAACACGAACTGGATTTCAAAATACTTCAATCGACCAAGAGATGAAAATTAATGAAAGCAAAGATGGCAAGAAGAAGAGAAAACAAAAGCATCCCAAAAAGGAAAACCCAGGTGAACCCAAGAAGAGGAAGCATGAAGGACAGAAGATAGTAGACGAGACAATTGCGGAAATCGACTGAGAATGGAAAACGATGATGCATTACGGGAAATAAGAAGAAGAGGATGGAAGCCCAGTACCAGAAGTTACAGCATCAGAGTTTTTCACCCATGGGTGGAGGATGAGTACATATTGCAGCCATCACATTTTGCAGATGCCAGCACATTTCTGGCGATTGCTTAGAATCATTTTTTACACAGACAGAGAAAATGAAGCAATGAGTTCACCAATAGACATCAGGCACATGCTCCTGGACTTTGAAGTTGCAAGAAAAGGTTAACAAGTTGGAGAGCCCCTGCACAAATAGCAGATGAAGGTCACACAGGTCCAAAAGAGTTTAAAGATAGAACTAATGAAAGCAAAGTTACAATTGGAAGTGGAACGATTGAAGATCGAAGAGGGGGTTACAAGCATCAGCGAGGAAAACGAGTGTTTTCAGAAATTGAACAAACATATGGCAAAAAGAAGGCCGCAAAGTGATCAAGCAAGATCAGAAGATATACACAAAGACTAGGAAGTAGCAAAAGATTCAGGCACTACAACAACCTCTGCAGAAATTGAAATGAGAAAGGCACAAATATACACTTCATGTAAAGACCAGCCAGTAAAAATACGAAACATTGCCAGAAAAATCAAAAAGCAAGGCCAGACACTTCGACGTCTGCAGGACTAAGTAACCGATTTGATGCAACAGGTGGAGTGCCATGCAGGAATAGCAATATTTTAAAGAAAACATCTCGATCGAATCGATCAAGGCAAAGGTGATGCAGTCAATCCATGAAGCAAATTTAAAGTCTACTGGAAAGCTCTCTGTGGTCTTTCACGTCACAAAACAATTGGTCGCCGAGGCTAAATTCTACTTAATGCTTGGGAGGAGTCCTCAACACACTGGGAACAGATACTTCATCCACAACATCTCCATCGAATTGAGCAAAGTAAAAGTAATGGAGTCAATCCATGAAACAAACTTAAAGCCTACTGGAAAGCTCTCTGTGGTCTTTGATGTGACAAAACAAATGGTCACTGAGGCTATAATTCTACTTCAACGTGCTTGGGAGGAGGCCACGACACACTGGGACCAGATACTTCATCCATCCGAATGATTTGTTATATAAAAGTTTTTATTTGGTTCAAGCCCACCATGTGTGCCAATGTTACTACCGTTGACACTTTTATCTGTAAAGAAAGAATGTGAGCAAGGATGGACAAGCATAGTTCTTGTGGCCCCCAAATTGGTGCACTTCTTGGCATTCACTGATTGACGAGCTCTACCCTCCCTTCTTGAAATAAAATTGTATTGCCATGTGGGTGAGTTTGGTAGACGTGGATAACCATGTCGACCTCATGTATTGCAAGTCAATTGGGCATGAATACTCATTATCATGCATTTTCTTTTTCTACCAATCTTCTATTTTTGAGTTTTGTTTCCCGACTGTAACTCAACGTACTGACCATAAATTCATTGTGAGTGTATCATGTTGGAGTCCTTGTATCACATGTGTTGCATGGGCCAAGTCAGACTGTTTCAGGAGTATAGGCACTTGCTACAGCAAAAAATTCAATAGCAAAGATGTTAATGTATGGTGTTAGAAATAAGCTATGGAGTTACTGACAACCAACCTTCATTTGGTGCCATTTGAGTACTATATCCAGAACATTGGCACCAACGAGCTTCAACATTTACATTGTTCTCTGTATATATCCAACATTTTATCTCAAACCCAAAATCCAGGCCTCCTATGCCAAGGGAAGTTCTGGTGTCTATAACGAAACCACTGGGCTGCCTACCTACCCCCCAACTATATCCTTGAACATCAAAAGCATTTTAGTGGATGAGTCAAAAGGCAAAAGTCAATCCATATCATGTAAAGATCCATGTTATCCTAAAATGAAATTACACGACAACTTCTGATGCTTTAGAAAGCAGTATATAAATCAGCACAAGAAGTGTAGAAGACTTTGGGTTTAACACATAATAATGCTTTAGAAGCTTTAATGAGCTCCAAGATTTTTGAAATCTCATTTACCTTGAAAAGCCAGGTTTATATGAATGATGAGATACGCATATTAAAATGAACCAGAAAAGTATCCAAAATATGCCTCTTCCAGGCACAAATAAGAACAGTAAATAATAGTTCCATCACAAATAGGCATTAACTGTTGATGTGTATCTGTTGAACTGGTCCTCAAAAATATATTGAAAACCATTTTTAAAGACACATAAAGCTGCAAATTCGCATTCCTTAATGGCCTAAGCCTACTAATTAAGTTATACAGAGTACAGTCTCATCAAACATTTCCAAAAGAACAATCAGGAATGGGAACTTCTGCTAGCTGAAAACCACTCTCTATGAGTGTCTGAAGTGGCTCAAACACTGGCTTGGGAACAAGTGGCCATTTTACCCACTCCCAGCCATAACATTTGTCTGGTTCAAGGTTCTCCGGCTCTTGACATGGATCGACCAGTTCTCCTTTCATGAAGATGGTGACATAATGAGATGGTCGCTTATCATTCAACATGACCGAATTGGTGACACTAGCAAATCGGATTTTGTGAATAATCAGACCTGTCTCCTCTAAAACTTCTCGGGCTGCACATTCCTCCCAACTCTCTCCTGAACAATTAAATGAAGAGAGATTATTTCTCCATTGACGACTGACACAACTAAGTTGCATTATCAAGTACATATAAGTAAGTGTCTTAAGGCCACAGAAAGTAATGTAGCATAACTGTTGGGCACAGCCTTCATATTTCCTTCAGAGAATGAGCCATATCCAGTTTATATTTAAAACGCCATTATCATTACAGGGAGAAATCGCCTAAACCACACAGCAATGCAAAAATACGCTCTATCATGGATAGCATTAACTCTGTGTATTATCTTTACTAGCATGAACAATAAAAACATGAATAGTGGGCATTAAACCATTAAAAGTTCATACACTTGCAAAATGACTATCCGAGAAGCATCTCAGTGTCACAAAGCTACCATAACACTGCCCAGGAGATTAGATCAGAAAAATTAAGCATGCAAAATTAAATTGGCAAGTTTGTTTCAAACTAACATACCAGCTATATTGAAAATGACTACCCAAGAAGCATCTCAGTTTACAAAGTTACCATGTCACTGTCCAGGAGATTAGATCAGAAAAATTAAGCATGCAAAATTTCAAACTAACATACCAGCTATATTGAAAATTCATGGAGGGTTCTCTATTGTCTCATGCAAAAGGCCATAGAAAGTATTAGAAATAACTGTATAGCGCACGACTTTCTATATTTCCTTCAGAGAAAGGTAAACACTGCTCAAATGACACATAGATGCAAATCTAAGCTCTATCATGGATAGCATCAACTCTATACTCCATTATCTTGACTAACATGACCAATGTACACATGACTTGAACGATAGTATAGAACCACTATCAACTTGAATTGCAAAGTGATAAAACCCACATAACACCTGCGAATCAATCAGCCAGCAGGCATCTCAGTGTTACAAATCAATCATATCTTTGGCAATTTATGGCACTAGACAATTTAGCATGCAAAATTAAGTCAACGACTCATTTTCAAACTAGCATGCCTGTCATATTAGAAATTCATTAAGGGTTTCTAATGCTAGCTGAACTCCAAGATTCGGCATTCGTTGCAACAGTGAAGACATCATAGTCAGCGTTTCAAGAGGTAACACTAACATGATTCTCATCATGGGATCAAGAACTTTGAGTCAGTTCATGGAAAAAAGCTCTCAGCATCCCTTCCACATTAAGAACGTCCAAACTCAAAGTGAGCTCGTGTCATGGAACCTAGAAATAAATATGCTATCATTATGACTGAAAACAGAATTATAGTTTGTGCTCTCACTACTGCCTTAGACTTGGAACTGTAGTAAATGGATGTAAAAACAACCATCTTGCATGGCGATTTGGATGAGTAGCTATACAAGATGCAACCTGACGGCTTTGTTATCCTTAAAATGGAAACTGGTATGTAAATTGAAAAGAAGCTTGTATGGGCTGAAACAAGCTCCTAAACAATGATACAAAAAGTTTCAGCATATTTGCTCTCACATAGGTTCAAATGCAGCTATGCAAACTATTGTTTGTACACCAAACGCGATGTAGATGTAGATGGAAGACCAGTTATTTTCTGTGTCATATGTTAATGCTATGCTCCTTACTAAGAAGCAAAAAAAAGGCACTTTAAATGCCCTAAAGGAGCAATTGGACACTGTTTTGAAAGATCTGGGTGAAGTTCAACATGGCATGAGAATAAAGAGGGATAGGTAAAAGCATCTTTGTATTTGCCTCAAGAAAAGTAATAGAAAAGGAGTTAGGCAGATTTGACATGGCTAATGTTAAAGCACTTTGTGTGTCAATCAGTCACATGTTAAAATATCCAAAGCTGATTGTATTAAAGGAGCTTAAGATTGAGTTAGATGATCTTTTGAAGAAAGTTTCAATAAGACCAAGTGTCTTACCTTGGGGAACACCTGTTTTATTTCAAAAGAAGAAAGACAGCTCTTATAGATTATGTATTGACTATAGGGGGTTGCAAAAAAGAACAATTAAAAATAAGTATTCAATCCCTCATATAGATGAATTGTTGAGTCAATTGAGTGGATTGACTATTATCACCAAAATAGACTTGAGATATGGATATCACCAAATAAGGTTCAAACCAAATGGGAATATTAGAAAATATGTTAGTGAATGTTTAAAGTACCCAAAGGTGAAAGCCGAGTTTAATTAAAAGAATGCCTAGAATGTTGCAACCTTTGGATATTCCAAATCATTAGTGGGAGTCTATATCTATGGACTTCATCACTGAATTGCCTACAATCAAAAATAAACATGACACTATATTTGTGTTGGCTGATCGACTTACCAAGATGGCACTTTGTTTTTCCTATGGAAAAGATTCATACTCCCTTGAATGTTGCAAAATTGTTTGTAAGATAAATTTTCTGACTGCATAGAATGCCTAAAACATAATTTTTTATAGACTCTAGGTTCACATCAAACCTCTGGAAAGAAATATTTAAATCAATTGGCACTCAACTTCGTATCAATACAGCTTTCCATCCAATGATCAATGGGGAAACCAAGAGGGTTGATCGGGTACTTGAATGTTGCATATGTACGTGAATGAAAAGCAAGATAATTAGAGTGAATATTTGTCCTTAGTAGAGTTTGCATATAATAGTGCATGGATGCATTTATAAAAATGACTCCGTTTGAGACTATATATGGTTAAAATTATTTGACTCCACCTTCATTTTCTAGTTTTTGAAATAAAGTAGAAGTATCTAAAGAAATGCTTGAGAAGATGGAGGAAAAACTTGAAACATTAAACAGAACATAAAAGAAGTTCAAAAAAGACGAAAGAAATTCTATGATTTGAAGAGAAGACCACTTGAATTTCAAACAGATGACATGGTACTCTTAAGGTCAATCCTCATCGATCTAACTTGTTGCTAGGGGAGGATCATAGACTTTCTCCATGGTATGCAAGTCCTTTTAAAATCTTGAAGTCCTTTTAAAGTTTTGAAAAAGATTGGATCTCTTGTGCATCCTATATTTCACTAGCTTACTTAAAAGATATGTATTCTTTTTATGTTTTACAGGACAATTATAAGCTCAAAGATGATGACTCTTTTAAGCTTTGACCTCAAATAATATTAGATAGGAGGGCAAGATTACTTAGAAATCAATCTATAATAGAGATTTTGGCAAAATGGCATACATATCAAGTTGAAGATTCAACATGGGTTGTAATAAAGTAAGTCTATGATCTAAGTGTCCGGCTAGTTCAAACAGATCTAAAATCGGACATCGTTTGGTCACTCATGTGTAGGACCAAAGATCTCAAGAATAGACTCAAGCATAAGTTCATGTGCTCTCATAAACAAGTGATCCACTTAGCCTAGTGGTTAAGTCTCAAGAGTGTGAAGGAGGAGGCCTTGGGTTCAATCCCATGGGGAACATGGGGAGAGAGTTTTTCCCAAAGAGCTCTAGAGCCTTCTAACTCAAGTTAACGTGAGTTAACTTGAGTCCAGTGGACTTAACTCGAGTGGCAAGTACACCAACCACCAACCACTAGTGGACTCTAGTGGCAGGTGTGAAAGCAGTGGTCGAAATCACTCCAACTACTAGTAGGCTCTAGTGGAAGATATGAAAGGAGTGGAGGAGATTGTGCATGAATTTGTGGACTCTAGTTACATTTGTGGTCCTCGTTGATTCAAGCAACTATATATACAGGCATAAGGTTGGGAGGAGATTCATCTCTCTAGCACGTGGTGGTCGTAATTTGTAGTTCTCTTACATTGAACCTAGAACAATTTTCTAGCATATCATCCTTCTTTCCAACTTTGAAGGGGGGAAGAATTGTACTAAGCCTTTCCATAGTGAAATAGTTCATTTTGAGCTTTCTATTATACATTATGTGGATAGTGTTTAGAATGAATACTAAGTTCACTTTACGCATATGGACACAATCTAAGGATGACAAGTTTATATTCTCTCTCTAAAACTCATATGTATCATGTTTTCTAGTTGAAAATTGAAAATGAAAATGAAAGAATCAAGAACAATGTTGTAGGACAAAAAGGTAGATCACGCATAGGAGAATAAAGTCTCTCCATGAAAATTTTGTGAAACATGTTTTAAGTACCTCGTTTCAAGCTCAAGAGTTAGGCTCAAGATTTGTGAACTTGTGAGGCTCAAAACTGATATTTGGAGATTGATTTGAACCTAGGGAGTCTCTAATACTATGCAAATCAAAGAGCTGAACATTTTTGCCTTCCAAAAGCATTTTGGAATTCAGCACTATATTTGAGTTACAAGACCTAGAAATATCGATTTTTCCAACGCTTCAAAAAAAGGAGGACTTCTCTGTTATTATTTGAATCCATGATTTTGATGCATTCATGGTCTCATGCACATTGTGGGCATAGTTTTTCCATACACAAACCATATGGCAAAGCATACGGATACGAAAGTATGAAAAAAGTATGGAATCTTTTTAAAAATATCATATGTGATATCATACATCTAACACAAACAATATTAAAAAATTGAAGTATTATATATACAAAAAAATAATATTAAAGATCAGAATTTAATTGGCTACTATAGCTTAGGATGTAGTATACTAGTATGGATATAATGAAGGAGAGTATATGAGAATGAATTTGCATTAAAAAAATACGAAATTATAATTGCTATGGATTTGTCCTCGATTGGAATCAATGAAAGAAGAGAACTTTTCCATATGAGTCCAAAAATAACTATGATTGTGGATGTAGTCGAATATATCTTTTCGTTGTTTTTCTTCTACTTTTGACATGTGCTGCTCAAAAAAGCACCAAACCACTAAAACACATGCTTTTGCAAAAGCGTGGCATGCAACACTCGAGACACAATTTTTGTTAAACTTGACGGAGTGAGATTGTGATTGAGAGTGAGATTGTGAGTGAGCTTAGAGTGAGAGTGAGAGTGAATGAGATTGAAATAGCTCAAGGATGGTAAGGAATATCGAGGCTTCATCACAAAGCTATTTTGCGAAAGCTATTGTATCTAATTCAAATCTATAATACTATTTCTCGTTCTCTGCATCACATGTTTACTCTTTCACATCAGATTTTCTCTTATCTTGTGCAAGTTTTTTTTCTCTTCTACTGTTCTTAAGTGATTGAAAGCTTGTGATTGGGAATAGCTTGTAATTGTGAAAGCCCTACAATACGTAAGTAGATTTCCTAAATCAATAACTCCAAAACACTTAATTTTGGAGTTATTGATTCTACATTCGAAAATAATGAATCTACGTATGAAAATAATGACAAATAGAATTTCTACTTAAGAATATCTTTCAATACAAACATAAGCATCCTCTTAATAATTAAGCCTAGTTGAAAAGGTACTAGGGAATTTTTTTTCGATTGTACCAAGCCTTCTCATGATAACTAGTCCACATACAATAGGACAATTGAGGATTGACAATGCATAGATTTTTTTTTTATTTTTTTTTTGAAGTTCTTCTACAAGATCGACTAGTATATGTTGGAGTTAGATGTCTTCGGAAGCACGCAAAAAGCACAAGGAAGAAGAAGAAGAAGCTTGGAGCACACACACAATATTGAATGTAATACCACTAGAATGTACAAAGATAAGTAACCTATTAGGGCTATAGGCGTATATACAAGCCGGGGAAAAAACCTCCTAAAGAGGGAAAAGGGTGCCCCGGCGGTCCTAGTGTGTTCAAACACATCACTACCTAAATATATCAACAAATCCCCCCTCGGAGTTATGTGGTGAACAAGGAGCTGGCACTCATGTATAAGGAAGTGCCAAGCTATGTGGAATCAATCCACAAAAGGAAGTAAGCCCAAAGTTTTGAGGAAAGCTTCAAACTTCTCCCGAGGCAGAGCCTTTGTGAAAAGGTCTGCAATGTTATCATGCGTGGGCACATACGCCAAGCTGAGCTCTCAAGCAGAGAACCTCTTCCTGACATTATGATAATGCACCTCAATGTGCCTAGTGCGCGCATGGAACACAAGGTTCCTTGCAACTGCCAAAGCACTCTAACTGTCAATAAAGATGGTGGTGGCAGAAGACTGACCAACACCTAAATCAACCATAAGGCATCAAAGCCACACACACTTAACAGTCCCTCTGAAAACTTCCCTATACTCAGCCTCACAACTAGAAGTGGCCAAACTAGGCTCCTACTTGATCAACCAAGATATACATGAGCTACCAAGCATGAAGCAAAAGCCACTAGTGGACACACAAGTGTCATAGAGACCAACCCGATCACTGTCAGAAAAAGCATGCAAATCTGGCGGTAGTGATCCCCCCTTGGGATAAAAAAATCCAAGTAGCCGAGTACCACTCAAGTAGCGAAAGATATGCTTAGCAGCATGCCAATGTGTTTACTCTTCAACTTGTATACCCACTTAGTGCCAATGGCCTTCTTGCAAGGAGGCAAGTCACATAAAGACTAGGTACAACATCATGGGTCACATAAAGACTAGGTACAACATCATGGCATCATATTCAGATTGCATCGCAGCCATCCAATGTTCAGAATTTTGTGCTTCATCAAACGAAACAGGCTAAGTCTCATCACAGAGACTAGATGCAGCCATAGTATAACAATATGATGCAAAAGACGCACTATGAGAGCCTGAACGAGTACGATATGACAGAGGTGCATCTAATTTACTGTCACGCAAAGTCTTCACCAGCCATTTTAATTTTTGGCATAGTTTTTGCTTGCTCAATGTCACCTCTCATCAACAAGTGCATCATGTAAATCTGCATCAGAAATGGAATGATCTACATTATCACATGAAACCTGTAAAGGCGGAGAAGTTGCCTCATTAAGACAAGCACTAGATTGTCCACCTGTAAAAAGAGGAAGCAACGTATCATACATGTCTTTGGAGCTAACAGACGTCTCTTTTGTACATGAAAGTAAGGACTGAATAGCATCTTCAACAAAAACAAAATCACGGCTAACCAAAATGCGTTTAGTCTATGGATGATAGAGACGATAGACTTTATTTTTAGAATTGTACCCAACAAAAATACATTTTACTGCTTTATCATCCAATTTCTTGCGATGTTGTTTAGGCACTAATGCATATGCCAAACAACCAAACAGATGCAGATGAGCAACGGATGGCTTGCGACCATGCAAAGCCTCACATGGAGTGATAGACTGCAGCGCTTTAGTGGGACACCTGTTAAGTACATATGTTGTACACATGATAGCCTCAAGCCAAAAACTATGTGGTAAAGCCTGACTCTTGACCATACACCTCGCCATTTCCATGAGTGACATGTTCTTCCGTTCAAGAACTCCATTTTGTTGAGGTGTATACGACACTGGTTTTTGCTTGCTCAACAAGTGCATCATGTAAATCTGCATCAGAAATGGAATGATCTGCATTATCACATGAAACCTGTAAAGGCTGAGAAGTTGCCTCATTAAGACAAGCACTAGACTGTCCACTTGTAAAAAAAGGAAGCGAAGTATCATACATGTCTTTGGAGCTATCAGACGTCTTCTCTTTTGTACATGAAAGTAAGGGTTGAATAGCATCTTCCACAAAAACAACATCACGGCTAACCAAAATGCGTTTAGTCTATGGATGATAGAGACGATAGACGTTATTTTCAGAACTGTACCCAACAAAAATACATTTTACTGCTTTATCATCCAATTTCCTGCGATGATGTTTAGGCACTAATGCATATGCCAAACAACCAAACACACGCAGACAAGCAATAGATGGCTTGCGACCATGCAAAGCCTCATATGGAGTGATAGACTACAACACTTTAGTGGGACACTTGTTAAGTACATATACTGCACACATGATAGCCTCAAGCCAGAAACTATGTGGTAAAGCTTGACTCTTGACCATACACCTAGCCATTTCCATGAGTGACATGTTCTTCTGTTCAACAACTCCATTTTGTTGAGGTGTATATGGCACTATACATTGATGTTTTATCCCACGTTCATCAAGAAATGCATTAAAGTCAAAAGACATATATTCCCCCCCTCGATCAAATTACATGGTGACACATTTTCAACCAAAACCAAAAACTCTTTAAAGCACATAAACACTTCGGAGTTTGCTTTGAGTGGATATACCCATGCATGCCTGGAAAAATCATCAATGAAAGTCACAAAGTAAAGATAGTTTCCAAAAGAAGATATCTGCAAAGGACCACATACATCACTATGTACAAGCTACAATTTCTGCATAGCCCGAACTGAACCATCTTTTGAAAAGGAGGAACGCTGCATTTTGCCCAAAATACAGCCTTCATAGACATGTTTTCCGGGTGCCTCAAGTTTGGGCAAAGAGGAAACCATATCAGATTTATGCAGGCGTAGCAAACTAGTAAAATTCAGATGACCAAAGTGTGCATGCCGAAGCTTTGCATCTGACATAGCCTAAGAATCATGTAATGCACATGTTGAATCATTCATAGATTTTTCAAAATCTATGAGCTTATACAACCAACAAGATAAAATGTCAAAAGCAATAATCAAATCTCCATTTGACAGATCATGATCGTACATTTGTCATCAACAAATTTCACAACCAAACCAATCTTGGCTAAGGCTGAAACTGATAACAAATTCTTCTTGATCCCTGGCACAAATATAGGATCTTCCAATGTAAAAGAACTACCCTCAGTAGTAGTCAGAATGATCTTACCAACTCCCATAACAAGATAAGAGGAGTTATTAACACATGTAATAATATTCCTTGTAGGGGAAAGCTCGAGTGAAGAGAAGAAACTGCGTTGCGAGGTAACATGTTTGGTCGCCCCCTATCAAAGTACCAAACATCTGAGTCTACTGAACACATGCACTCCACATGAGAAGATGGGTCAAAACTGCAAAGAATAGTAAACGCTCATTCTTCATCATGCACAAGATTAGCAGACTCTATTTTCGGTGTAAAGGCCTCTGCAACAACCATTCCAGCCTCTTTCTTCTTTGCCTCTTTAGCAGCAAGTTTTGGAAAGCTTTTAATGACATGATCATTTGCTTCACAATATTTGCAAAACAATTTCTGTTTTTCTGATTTCTTCTCATCTTTGACTTCCTTCTTCGAATGTGCAGAATTAGTAGATTTCTGCTTACTAATTGAAGAGCTCCATTTTCCTTTGCCCTTCTTACTAGCAAGGAAAGCTTGGTCTGCAACACGCATAATAGACATGTTTTGCCTCGACTCATCTTCTTGCAACAGAACAAAAAGTAACTCTTCAAATCTTAAGGCATTTGGATTGCCTTTCATCATCAAACCTAGAGTAGAAGCAAAACTCTGATATGAATCGGGAAGACAATTCAAAACAATCTGCACAAGTGAACTGTCAAGAAGGACTTCATCAACAGAAATCAACTAAACCTTCAAATCCTCCATCTTTGTCAGAAAATTGTCCATATAATCACCTTCATTCATGTGCTCACTCTCCAATTGTTTTCGGAGGTAAGCAACACGAGCCTCATTCCTAGCCTGGTTCAATGTGGTAAGTGTATTCCAAGCATCCTTAGCTGTTCTGCAAAAAACGAGGAATAATGGCATGTTTGACAAACAAAGCTATCAACGCACGTGCCTGAGAATCTCTGCCATCCCAACGAATTATCTCTGCAATAGGTGAAGCAGAGACTGCAACACAAACAAAAAATTGAAGAATATCACCATCTTCGACACCATATGCATCAACTTCAGTACTTGTATTTGCAGTCCCTGTATTCGAAGGTGTAACAGGACGTCTTTCAACACCTTGCACAATATTCCATAGTCCTTTTGCGACCAATACATGACGCATCATATAAGCCCACAATGGTTTGGTGCCATCCAACTTATCATCCAAAGCAAAAATACGAAATACATCGCTGCTTTCCGCCATGGCCACTGACTAAAATACCTTGATGGAGACTCTATCTAAAAAAGTTGAACAGAACTACCCAAATGAGTTTTGCTAGACCTATGGCACACTTCAAGACGCTTATACTGGCGAACCAAAACTCGTATATATCATAGTGAAGAGCAACGTTTTAGCGACAACAACAGCAACGCGTAAGCAACGGGTAAGCAACGAGGGCAACGTTTGGAGCTAGGCGTTGTGACAAATTATTTATTTTTCAAAAATTATATATATATTTTTTAGGTATTTTGGGTCTTATGATATATGATAAGGTGGGATATGACTATATATACCATAAAATACATTATAATATATATATATGTATATATATATATATATATATATATATATATATATATATATATATATATATATATATATATATATATATATATATATATAGAAAGAGAGAGAGATCTATATAATATATGTATGTATACACACATACACACACAAAGAGAGAGAATCACTATCACAAATCATGATTCATGGCATAAACCATAAGTGGCAAGTGATAAATATGAAGTCACAAGTGCAATCACAATAGTGAATACCATAGTGGAAAGCAACGCTACCTATCATTTCCAAAATATCAATCTATTTCAAGATGATAAGGCCCAAAATCATAAATAAATGAATCTTTGCTCTTCTAAAGCTTTTTGTGTTTTCCTCATTCTCCATATTTTTTGAAGATTTGGAGTAAGGTTATAGATAATTTTTTCTCTCTCCTAAGAGAGATAAATTTTTTGGATTTTAAAAAAAGATAAATGCAAAGCAACGCGTTGCGAACGTAGCAACGTTGCGAAATTGCGGTGGCGAAGTTGCGGACCGTTCGCAACGCGTTGCGATGCAACTATGGTATATATCTTTGGCACAAGAAGACGAAATAGCCTGCACAAGCATTGCAATAGTGCATTCGAAGGCCAAAACAAGCTAAGATCACGATTTCAAGACAACATAGCGAAGCTATTTTGATCTCTGAAACACCCTGAGTATGCTTACCAAATTTCGTATGATTCTGAGACGGCAATCGGAGAGGTGTAGATGATGCCCTGGATGAAGCGGCGACCTTCTCTGATAATAATTGTTGGAGTTAGACGTCTTCGGACGCACACGAACAACACAAGGAAGAAGAAGATGCAGCTTGGAGCACAACACACAATATTGAATGTATTGCCAATAGAATATACAAAGATAAGTAACCCATTAGGGCTATAGGCATACATACAAGCTCGAGTAAAAACCCTCCTAAAGAGGAAAAAAAGTGCCCCTACGGTCCTAGTGTGTTCACACACATTACTACCTAAATATATCAACAATATATGCCATACTTTGGAAAACAAAGTCACTTCATAAGGGTCCAACCTTCAGAACTCTGAATGTTGGCCATGGCCTCTCAATTGTGAATCTATTTTGCTTGATAGTTGGATTTTCAACGTGCACATGTATAGAGAGGTTCCAATACATTGCGATTCCGAATGTAGGCTTTTTTCTCAGCCATATGATTTGTAAATTAAGCTCAATTTCTGTTTTGATTCTGTTTAAATTTTGTATTTCTTTAAACTTGTGTTTTAAAGCAAGGGAATTTCAGACCCTGCTCTTTAGTAAACAAAGCATCTAGATGTTAAAGTCTAAAAGTGATACTACTTGTATAAACCAAGTGTTATTGTCTTTATACATTCACTACATAAGCAATACTAATGGTGAGAAGTTAGGACAACATCAAACAATCAACTTATGATATGGTAACAATTTATTTGTATGTATCTAGTCATCTAAAGAGTTAACGTATCATCCTCATAGTAATGGAGTCCAAGATATCCCTAGTCCTCCATATTCACTATCCCATAATCATTCACTTGCTTTCAAGCATCTATTACAAGCATAGAAGGCGCCCAACGTTTGCCAAAAATGATATAAACAGCTCAGCTGCAACAGCTGCAAAAAAAGATCTATAACCTCACACATAAAGACACAAGCCAGCTCATGTCGATGCTACAAGTAAATAATATACCACAGACCAAAGTCAAGGAGCGATTTCACATACATAACTTCTCCGCTCATCATCGACTAGTGTTCCAACTTCCAGCCCCCGTTTAGCAAACGATGTCACCTCCCATTCCCACATTCATCAAAAGTTTTGCTATCCTCGCTAGAGGTTTCTGAGCTCAGGCTGACAAAAGTTCATGATGGAGTGGTCAACTCAAGCATCCCCTTAATCGTCAGAGAGAAAACATAGAGAATAATTAGATGGAAGTAGGCGTGCATGCATGTTCTGAAAGCAATTTCTTTCGATCCGATACTACGGATCCCAGCTATGACAACGACTCTATACTAGCAAAGAAAGACCTCTCTCTCTCTCTCTCTCTCTCTCTCTCTCTCTCTCTCTCTCTCTCTCTCTCTCTCTCTCTCTCGTCAAAGTTTGAAAGTGCTTGCCGAATTCGAGATGACCACCCGGAAGAGCAAACTTCGAATCACCAACAGAGGACCGACGGCGTCCTACCAGCACAGACTGAGACTTGTTGAGCACAAAAACACCTACACCCACTTTGGGTACCGGCTTTTCTGCTTCCATTCGCAGCTATTTGAGCTCCTCCACTCACCGAAGGACCTCCACTCTCGCGGTCTCACCCCAGGAGAGGGAGAGAGACGAATTCATAAAGTGACGATTTTATTGTGTAGGCGTTATGGGTCTACGGCTCTCCTCTCTTATTTGGCTTTAAGTTCAAACTTCAAACGTGAGACTCGCGAGTCGCGAGGGCGAGGGAAAGATCACTAGAGGCTGGAGGCTATGATTGAAGAGAAGCGTGCAAAATTCGTTCTCTGAGGGTGGATTCAGGATTCAGACTGCTCCTTGCTGCACTGAATCATTGTTTTGTTTCTTCCACATTTTTTTTAAAAATGGAGGTTGAGTGGAGGCCTACTCCTTCAGGCTTTAACTTTGAAATTGCTCATTGTTTTGTTTCTTTCACATTTTTTTAAAAATTGAGGTTCTGTCAAGGCCTACTCCTTCAGGCTTTAACTTTGAAATTGCTACTGTACAAGGAAGGGCATAGTACCCATGGGACCCCCCTTATCCCACAAGAACAGGGGTTTACATATTAGGGTTAGACTGCGGTCATATCTATTGCGGGGAAGGACAAATAGTGGCACATCAGCCACAAGATATAACTTTTCCATGATAACATGTCCCTTACTAAGGTCTTGAGCTCCCTCATAGTTAGAACCAGATACTAATAATCTTCGTCAATGACACGAATGCTTTTGTGCATTAATTCAAGCATGGCTAAACTTCCTTTTGAAAACAAAAATAGTCTTATTCAAAATAACATTGGAAAAACACATTAAGCATCAAAAGAAAAATAGTAATCTCAAAATTAATAATGACTTTAATGTGCAACATGAGAAAGTGTTTCACCCCCTTATTCATGAGGGACAACAGATCTTGAAGAGGATAGAAATGGAAAGAACATCAAAAACACACCTTACAAGGTACTTCTACGTGTTTATGCATGTCATTTATCAGTAGTAGAAGATATAGATGATGTATCCAAGGGGTACTAAACTCATGACCTATCGGCTAGGAGTATGATGGGCTAACCAGTTACCCCAAAATCTATGGTTGAGGATTACTTCTTGATCCTTCCTCTTAGGGTGTGGTTCAACCATCTCTTGCTTGTCATTTTTTGAGTCTAACACTCTCTTTCCCCTCTTGAATTGATGTCCTCACCCTTGCATATTCTCTTCAACTTTCTTGTTTTCAACCTTGGTTTCTTGAACCCTTGATCCTAACCTTGGAGTCTTGAACCTTCTTGTTCATAACCTTGGTGTCTTGAGCGCTCGCTCTCAACCTCAATATCTTGAACCGTGTTGTCACCCATGCTAGGTATCTTGGACCCTCAATCTAGTGCTTCCATTGGAAAGTTCATTCTGAGAGCCTTCCAAGGGTACCTTACACACCTAAATTCGACATACGGATTGGGAGATACGCTTTAATCTTTATTAGGCTAACTTCTCAAGGCGACTTGTGCTACTTATTAGCCTAAAAAAGAAAGTAGGCTTGTGGAATCTAACCACCTTGGCCAAGCCTATTTCCTAGGCTCTGATACTAATTGTTGTATCTGAGGGGAATTAAACTCATGACCTACTTCTTGAGATATCAAGCTCAACATGGGATGATCTAGGATGACATGTATCACTTTTTCATTTCTCTTACATGTATAGTGGTCACGCCAATATATGTCAGGGATACTTCATTGAGCTTTACTAGATTTATCTATCAAGAGTGATGGCACATTTGTTTTCTTTCCAGCTCGCTCATTCGTGGACATTACTGCTCTTTATATATTGCACTTGTTTTATTGTTGTTTTTAGGTCATTCTTATACATTCCTTTAATGTAATAGAAGAAGAAGAAGATCATTCTTCCTTGTCTCAATCTGTGTGTGTGCTTCTCTTTGATCGTGAGAGTGCGTGTGAGATCTCTTCCTTATCTCCTTCCTTGTGACATGGTATCAGAGCCAGTATGGTTGTAGAGAGCCCATGGAGAAGGCTGACAATGAAAAGTACATGAGAAGGTGTGGAGAAAGCGTGATTCACAAACGACCTCAGAGTCTCCGAGCCATCTTGACCTTTGTTTTGAGCCTACAAGGTGGGGCCCATAGAAAAATCAAGTCAACTTGCAAAAATGTAACTTGCGTCCTACTCGAAAACACTCATATATTCTAGATTAGAATTTCAAGCGATTTTGTGTATTGCTGATACACGAAAACTACGTTTTTCTTAGAACGAAATGTCATGTCAAAGTGCGACAGTGTTCAAGCAGAAGTACTACTTGTAGTGTTTTTGCAGTGTGTTAATTGCTGTAGAAATGAAAACGCAGATGGAATGAGTCAGCTTACTAGCAATAAGCTAGACAAGAACAACTTCCATGCTTGGAGATCCAGAATGATAAATTTCCTCGTGGGAAAAGGCTAGTGGAAGTACACGGAATGAGAGAATGAAAACGCTATGTAGTTACCAGAGAGGAATCGGACTGCATACCAGTTAAGAGCATATGAAGAATGGAATCAAGAAGCATGAAAGGTAATGTATTGGCTATCTGTTAGCATATAGGATAGCATGATTGGGCACATACAGGATGCCACGACTCCAAAAGAGGCTTGGAATAGTCTAGTCACATTGTATGCGACTAATACAAAGGCACCAAAATTGCAACTCAAGAATGAGCTGCATCCATTGGAGAAAAAGGGCATGTCGATAAGTCACTACACCTTGAAAATCAAAAACATATGTGAGTCACCTGCATCTATTGGCGTGAATGTAGATGATGATGATAAGGTGGAAGTATGCCTTCGTGGTTTAGGAGCTACATATAAGCAGTTCAGAACGTCTATTCAAACAAGGGAAAATATTTTGAATTTTATTGATCTAGTGTCCATGTTGATTATTGAAGAAAAGAATCTTGGTTATGACTCAAACTCCCAAGGAAAACCTAGTTCTGAGAAGGTATGCTACTCTGGCAAAGGAAGCGGCAAAGGTAGAGGATTTGGAAGTGGAAGAGGACACAATAACCAAGAGCAAGGCAAACAACAGAATCATGCAAGAGATAGAGGACAATTTCGAGGAAGGGGGAGCCAAAGAGGCCGCAAAAATTTCCAAAGAAATGATTTAGGTAATGATAGTAAAGGATGCTGGAATTGTGGTAAACATGGACACTTTGAACATGATTGCAGGTTGAAGAATCAAAATAACAAAAGGCAACAAAACAACTATGCATCCACAAGTGCAGATGATTTTGAGAAGTTGTTCATGGTTCAACATCACATGATGAATATGATGTCTGCTGATGTTTCAAAATTGAATGATAATGTCTGGTATGTTGATTCAGGTGCTTCAAATCACATGACCAGTTATGCGAAACGGTTTAGTACTTTGTAGAAATTGCTAGTTCTTGGATATGTTGAAACAAGTGATGACACATCACACCATATTGAGCATACAGGAAACATAGCACTATCTATGGAGGATGGAAAGGCAAAACATCTTGTTGATGTGCTGCATGTTCCAAATACAACAAAGAATCTGGTTTTTTTTGGACAAATGGTTGACCAGGGATTACGAGTCAATGGTCTATATGTAGAAGAGTACAATGAAGATGGAAGGTTGATTGTCAAAGGAAACAAAGTGGGTAGGATGTTCACATTAAATGTGAACATTCTTAAAATGAATGCACATGGAATTCGACATCAGTTTTCATGCAACTACACACCACAACAGAATGGCGTTGCTGAACATAAAAATAGACATATGCAAAAATAGCAAGAGCTTTGATGGCTGAGAAGAATATGCTTCATTGTTATTGGGCAGAAGCTCTGCATACTGCTGTATACATCATGAACAGAACTCTAAGTACTGTTGTACATCAAGTTACACCTAAAGAGAGGTTTAAAGGTAAAAAGCCAAACTTATCACATATGAAAGTATTTGGTTGTACTGCATACGTACATGTTCCAGATGAGTTGAGGACAAAGCTTGATCCAAAAGCAGAGAAATGAATCTTCATTGGGTACTCCATTGAGCAAAAGGGGTATAAATGTTGTAACCCACCCACACGACAGGTGAAGGTAAGAAGAGATGTGGTATTTGATGAAATGTCAAGCTTCTATGCAGATGCCAAAGAATGAATGGAATCTTGAACCAAGTGACAAAGAAAATGCTAAAAAATCATGTGCAGAATCTCAAGTTTTAAGTGGACTGGATGCATCACCAAGCAATAGTTCCAACTCAAATCCATGGAGTGGAAGATTGCGTGGAAATTTCAGTCTAGCAAATTCATCAAATACATCCAAGAGAGGTAAAGAAAAGCTTTATGTTGGTAGTAAAATATCTACAGGTTTTGAAGACATTGATGGAGATTCAAGCAGTTCAGAAAAGAGCCTTGATGAGGAACTTGGATTGCCCTCTTGAAGACTCTAGGAGTTAGAAAAGCACACGCAGATGATACACGGAGAAGAGCCTCGTTCATGATTCTCAGGCTATGTCAGATGCAAAGCTTTGGCATGCATGCTTTGGTCATCTGAATTTTGCTAGTTTGCTACGCCTGCAAAAATCAGAAATGGTGTCCTCTTTGCCCAAACTTGAGGCACCTGGAAAACATGTTTGTGAGGGATGTATTTTGGGCAAAATGCAGCGCTCATCCTTTCCAAAAGATGGTTCAGTTCGGGCTATGCAGAAATTACAGCTTGTACATAGTGATGTCTGTGATCCTATGCAGACACTCTCTTTTGGAAATTACCTTTACTTTGTGACTTTCATTGATGATTTTTCCAGGCATGCATGGGTATATCCACTCAAAGCAAAGTCCGAAGTGTTGATGTGCTTCAAGGGGGGAATATATGTCTTCTGATTTTAATGCATTTCTGGCTGAACATGGGATAAAACACCAGTGTACAATGCCGTATACACCTCAACAAAATGGAGTTGTTGAACGAAAGAACAAGTCACTCATCGACATGGCGAGGTGTATGGTCAAGAGTCAGGCTTTACCACATAGTTTCTGGCTTGAGGCTGTCATGTGTGCAGCATATGTATTGAACAGGTGTCCCACTAAAGCGCTGCAGTCTATCACTCCATATGAGGCTTGGCATGACCATAAGCCATCTGTTGCTCATCTGCGTGTTTTTGGTTGTTTGGCATAAGCACTAGTGCCTTAACAACATCGCAGAAAATTGGATGATAAGGTAGTAAAATGTATTTTTGTTGGGTACAGTTCTGAAAGTAAAGGATATTGTCTGTATCATCCACGGACTAAACGCATTCTGGTTAGCCGTGATGTTGTCTTTGTGGAAGATGCTATTCAGCCATTGCTTTCATGTACTAAGGAGACATCTGTTAGCTCCAAAGACATGTATGATACTTTGATGCCTCTTTTTACAGGTGGACAGTCTAGTGCTGGTCCTAATGAGGCAACTTCTCAACCTTTGCAGGTTTCATATGATGATGCAGATCATTCCATTTCTGATGTAGATTTACATGATGCACTTGTTGATGAGAGAGCTGATATTGAGCAGGCAAAAACTATGCCAAAATGGCTAGTGCAGACTTTGCGTGACAGCAAATTAGATGCACCTTTGTCATATCGTACTCGTTCAGGATCTCATAGTGCCTCCTTTGCATCAGATTGCATGCTATGGCTATGTCTACTAAATAATTCTCTATCGGGGCACAGAATTCAGAAAATTGGATGGCTGCTATGCAATCTGAATATGATGCTATCATGAAGAATGGTACATGGTCTTTATGTGACTTGCCTCCTGGCAAAAAGGCCATTGGCACTAAGTGGGTATACAAGCTGAAGCGTAAACCTGATGGTACAGTTGACAAGTATAAAGCTAGGCTTGTTGCAAAGCGTTATGCGCAAGAAAAAGGCATTGATTTCGATGAGACCTTTGCACCTACATGTCGTATGACTACTGTTCGGAGCATTTGTGCACTTGCAGCCCATCATGGTTGGAATGTACATCAGTTGGACATTAAAACAACATTTCTGAAAGGTGACTTGCATGAAGAAGTGTATGTTTTTCAGCCCCGTGGCTTTGTGCAAAAAGGGCATGAAAACCAGGTGTGCAGGTCAAAGAAGGCATTATATGGCTTAAAGCAAGCACCACGTGCTTGGTATGAGAAGATACATGCCTATCTGGTTGCACATGGTTTTGAGAACAGTCCAACTGAAAGCACCTTATATGTTAAGCGTGCTAATGATGTGCTTCTGATCATTGTTGTATATGTTGATGACATGCTGCTCACTGGTCCTATTGAGAAGCATATTTCAAGGCTGATTTGCATGCCTCATTTGAGATGTCTAATTTGGGGCATTTGCATCACTATTTGGGCATTCAGTTTATGCAAGTTGATGGTGGAATGGCTTTATGTCAAACGAAATATATTGACTCATTATTGCAGCGTTTTGGCCTTGAAGACTGTAAGCCTATCGCCACTCCTATGGAGACAGGTTTATGATTGAGTTTTCATGATGTTGGAGATGCATTTGATGTTGTTCTCTATCAACAGGTTGTTGGATGCTTGATTTACTTATGCATTACTCGGCCAGATATTCAGTTTGCTGTCTCCCAGATGAGCAGGTTTATGCATTGCCCAGGAGTCACGCATTGGAAGGCGGTTAAGCGCATCTTTCGCTACTTGAGTGGTACTCGGCTACTTGGGTTGTTTTATCCCAAGGGGGGATCCTCCAGATTTGCATGCTTTTTCTGACTCAAATTGGGTTGGTTGCTATGACACTCGTGTGTCCACCAGTGGTTTTTGCTTCATGCTTGGTAGCTCATGTATATCTTGGTTGAGCAAGAAGCAGCCTACTGTGGCCACTTCCAGTTGTGAGGCTGAGTATAGGGCAGCTTTCATAGCTAATGTTGAGTGTCTGTGGCTCAGACGCCTTATGGCTGATTTAGGTGTTGGTCAGTCTTCTGCCACCACCATCTTCACTGACAGTCAGAGTGCATTGGCAGTTGCGAGGAACCCTGTGTTCCATGCTCGCACTAAGCACAAATAAATTCTTCTATTGTTGCTCTCAGTAACACTAACTCCTTTATTTTACATTGTGTTGATATTGGAAATGGTTTAGCCAACCACTTATTGATGAAAAAATCATGAGAAGGATCTTTCAATTTAGCCATCAATGCCTTGGCTCTTGTGATAAATTCTAGGAAGGTCTCCCCAGGACCTAGTCTTAGATTTCCTAATTCCTCAATAATGTTTTCAGTTGTGTTCCCTTGTTGGAATTGTGTTCCCTTAACCCCGAGTGTGGATATTGTTAAGAGCTTGGTAAAGAGCATATTATATAATAATGTCCCAAAATTCAGCTAATGCCTCGAAGATAACTATGATCAATGTGATAGGCATTATGGAAGGTTCAAACGCTTCTCCACCCACCTTAGTGCTAATCCAAGTAGTTACTAGGGATCAAACCTTATTTCAAGTGCCACAAGCAAACCAAGAAAAATACTTAGATTCTAGTGAGTTAGGAGAATCTAACAAAAGGAAAACTAAGCCATGGGAAGACTCTAGAGAAAGGATAAAATGAAAATGGTCCAAAAAACTAGCAAAGCTAGAAGGTAGCTTGAAGGAAACCAAAGTTAGGATCAATCTTAGCAAACCCTATCCCAAAAGGTTTAGACATGATGTTCAAAGCCTATCATGCACGATTGAAAGAAGCACCCAATGTAGAAAAATTAGATAAAAGATATTCTTCTAGAGGAGACCAAGAGGCGGAAAGAACTACGTTTTGCATCCGAATGGTTGAACTAGATCAAGCTATGCTTGATGCTATTTTACTCCTTAACCAGACTAACCTATTCATTCCAAAATTGCACTTCCAATGATTATTAGGTACATTAGAGAAAATGACATCTAAAACTAACCACTTGACATCTCAAAAGGATCATTCCATTGAAATAAAGCAAGGCGAATTCTTGCTTGGAGAGTCATATGTTCCTAACTCTCAAGAGTGTAGAATTCCTCCATTTAATAAGTACTAAGAGGAGTTACTAAGAGAACTTCAAGAAGAGAAATGGGGTATGGAATTGATGAATTCACCACCCATTCAAGAGATAGATAATCTTCATGATCAATTTCCTCAATATATCCCCTATATTTATGGAGAGAAGGATGACTTACGATCAATCAGAAGATTAGACTTCAAATCTAATTTGTTATAGGAATCACCTAATTTCACGAGCCTTTAGGAATCAAAGTTTGTTCAAATGAGAACTCCCAGGATAATGATTATAAACAAAGGGTCAATTATACCTTGTAAAATGAAGGTACTCAAGAACACTTAAGTGTAGTGGCCAAGGCAAAATAGCTTGCTCACTTTGCACTTCCTTCTCTGCGTTGCACACTCACTATGAATGCATCTTGCTCTTTTCTCTCTTAGTGTAGATTATGCTCACCTTGCTTAGTCTAACCAAGAATAATCCATGCCTTGAGTTGAGTGTCGGTTCATGTACATATGCTCCTAATTGATAAAATATCTTGGAGCTCACTTTTATGTCCCAAAATTGTCTCCAAATGGGTGTAGCCAATGAATCCTTGTTTTGTCCTGTAGCGACTTTAGGACAATAACAAAATTTCAAATGGGGGGCCATACTTTCACTTTTGTGTAGACTTCCTCTTCACATGACTTCACATTTTGCCCTTCAATTGTTCAAATGTGTACCTAAGGGAGGGTTCAGCTAAACCTTCCAAACACTTTAAAAACCCTTTGAACCTTAGAGAAATTATAGAAAGACAATTTGCAACCTCCATCCAACTTTCTATAAAACATAACCATTGTGAACAGTTGATTGTGCACTACCTGTGCACCTTGAAAATTGAATTGTTGATCATAGACCACTTTGACTTTGACTATTTTGACTTTGACCAATATGACTTTGATGGGCTCAATAGTGACCAAAATGTTCCAAGTCTCTTTCGAAGTCTAGGCATCTTGTATGTGCCCAATCATGCTATCTTGTATGCTAATAGATAGCCAATACATTACCTTTCGTGCTCTTTGATTTCATTCCTCATATGCTCTTAACTGGTCTATAGTCTGATTCATCTCTGGTAACTGCAAAGCATTTTGGTTCTCTCCTTTGACGTACTTCTAGTAGCATTTTCCCATCATGAAATTTGCCATTCTTAATGTGCAAGCATGGGAGTTGTTTTTATCTAGCTTATCTCTCATAAGCTGACTCATTCCATCCATGTTTTCCATTTTTTGTAACAATTCACAACACTACAAAAACACTACAAGCAATACTGCTTGAATACTTTTGCACTATGACGTGATAGTCCGATCTAAAAAAAACATAGTTTTCATGTATCAATAGTACACGGAATGGCTTGAAATTCTGGATCTAGAACATGTGAGTGTTGCCAAATGGAAGTCAAAGTTAAGTTTTGCAAATTGACTTGGTTTTTCTATGGATCCCATCTTGTGGGCTCAAAACAAACGTCGAGATGGATCCGAAACAAAAATCTTAAAAAAATGAGTGACCCTAAAGGCATAAATCATGAAAATATTTTGGTACCTTTTACCTTCATGCCAATTTTTATAGCTTGAAATTCTGGATCTGGAATATGTGTGTTGCCAAATAGGATTGAAGTTAAAGTTTTGCAAACTGACCTGGTTTTTCTATGGGCCCCACATTGTGGGCTCAAAATAAGCATCGAGATGGCTCCAAAACAGAAATATGAGAAAAGTGAGTGATCCTAAAGGCATAAATCATGAAAATATTTTGGTGCCTTTTACCTTCATGCCAATTTTTGTAGCTTCAAATTTTGGATCTGGAATATGTGAGTGTTCCAAATAGAATGGAACTTAAAATTTTGCAAACTGACCTGGTTTTTCTATGGACCCCACCTTGTGGGCTCAAAACAAACATCAAGATGGCTCTAAAACAGAAATTTGAGAAAAATGAGTGACCCTAAAGGCATAAATCATGAAAATATTTTGGAGCCTTTTGCCTTCATGCCTTTTGTGAATCGTGCTTTCTCCACATCTTTTCACATACTATTCATTATTGGCCTTCTCCACGAGCTCTCTACAACCACACTGGCTCTGATAGCATGTCACGAGGAAGGAGATAAGGAAGAGAGCTCACACACACTCTTAGAATCAAAGAGGAGCACACACACAGATTGAGGTAAGGAAGAATAATCTTCTTCTTCTTCTTTTAGAAAAAAATAATATACAGAAATGACCTAAAACAACAATACAACTAGTGCAATATATAAAGAATAGTACATAAGGAAAATCATAATGTCCGTGAACGAGTGAGCTAGCAAGAAACAAATGTGCCATCACTCTCGATAGGTAAATCCGTTGGAGTTAGACGTATGCGGAAGCATGCGAGCAGCACAAGGAAGAAGAAGAAGCTTGGAGAACAACACACATTATTGAATGTATTACCACTAGAATGTACAAAGATAAGTAGCCCATTAGGACTATAGGCATATATACAAGATAGGGAAAAAAACCTCCTAAAGAGGGAAAAAGTGCCCCAGAAATCCTAGTGTGTTCACACACATCACAACCTAAATATATCAACATATCCCCCCTAGTAGTGATGCGGTGAACAAGGAGCTGAGAATCATGTATAAGGAAGTGCCAAGCTATGTGGAATCAATCCACAAAAGGAAGTAAGCCCAAAACTTTGCGGAAAGCTTCAAACTTCTCCCTAGGTAGAGCCTTTGTGAAAAGGTATGCAACAACCATCTTGGCCTCTTTCTTCTTTGCCTCTTTAGGAGCCAATTTTGGAAAACTCTTAATGACATGATCATTTGCTTTACAGTATTTACAAAACCATTTTTGCTTTTTTGATTTATTCTCATCTTTGTCTTCCTTCGTCGATTGTGCAGAATTAGAAGATTTCTGCTTACTACTAGAAGAGATCCATTTTCCTTTGCCTTTCTGACTAGCCAGGAAAGCTTGATCTACAACACGCGTAATAGACCTATTTTGCCTAGACTGATCTTCCTACAACAAAACAGAAACTAATTCTTCAAATGTTAAGGAATTTTGATTGCCTTTCATTATCAATTGAAGAGTAGAAGCAAAACTTTGATATGAGCTGGGAAGACCATTCAGAACAGTCTGCACAAGTGAACTATCAGGAAGGACTTCATCGATAGAAATCAGTTGTTCCTTCAAATCCTTGATCTTTGTCAGAAAACTGTCCATAGAATCACCTTCATTCATGTGCTCACTCTCCAACTATTTTTGGAGGCAAGCAACACGAGCCTCATTCCTAGCATGGTACAATGTGGCAAGTGTATCCCAAGCATCCTTAACTGTTTTGCAAGAGTGAATGTGAGGAATAATGGCATGTTTGATGGATAAAGCTATCAATGCATGTACTTGAGCATCTCTGCCATCCCAACGAATTTGCTCTATAGTAGGTGCAATAAAAATGGTAGCACAAATAGGAATATGTAGAATATCACCATCTTCGACACCATTTGCATCAGCTTGAGTACCTGTATTTGTAGTACATGTGTTCGCAGGTGTAATAGGACGTTTTTCAATACCCCATAGTCCTTTTGCGACCAATACATGATGCATCATATAAGCCCACAATGGATAATTGGTATCATCCAACTCATCCTCAACAGCCAATACACAGAATACATCACAGCTTTCAGCCATGGCCACTGACTAAAATACCTTGATGCAGAAAAATGATTGTAACTAAAAAATTTGAACAGAACTACCCAAACAAGTTTTGCTAAACCTGTAGAAGACTTTGAGACGCTTATATTGATGAACCAAAATTGGTATATATCTTTGGCACAAAAAGACAAAATAGCTTGCACAAGCACTACAACAGTGCATTCGGAGGCCGAAATGGCTGAGATCACGATCTCGGCATGGTAGAGCGAAGCCGTTTTGATCTCCTAATCACCCTGAGTATGTGTACCAAATTTTTTGTGATTATGAGACTATGACCAAAGAGGTGTAGACGATGCCCTAGATGAAGCAATGACATGCGCTGATACCAATTGTTGGAGTTAGACGTCTACGGAAGCACGCGAACAACACAAGGAAGAAGAAGAAGAAGCTTGGAGCACAACAAACAATGCTGAATGTATTACCACGAGAATGTACAATGCTAAGTAACACATTAGGGCTATAGGCATATATACAAACCGGGGGCAAAAAAACCTCCTAAAGAGGGAAAAAAGTGCTCGATGGTCCTAGTGTGTTCATAGACATCACGACCTAAATATATCAACAAAATCTAGTAAAACTCAATTAAGTATCCCTAACATATATCGGCATGATCACTATACATGTCACGAAAATGAAAAAGTTATATGTATCATCCTCGATCATCACATGTTGAGCTTGATATCTCAAAAATATATGCTCACATAGGAGAACATTGCAAAACTTTTCACAAAGGCTCTGCCTCGAGAGAAGTTTGAATCTTTCCACAAAGCTTTGGGTTTACTTCCTTTTGTGGATTGATTCCACATAGCTTGGAACTTCCTCATACATGAATACTAGCTCCTTGTTCACTGCATCACTCATAGGGGGGGATTTGTTGATATATTTTGGTAATGATGTCTGTGACCACACTAGGAGCACCGGGGCAATTTTTTCCCTCTTTAGGAGGGTTTTTCCCCCTGGCTTGTATATATTCCAATAACCCTAATGGGTCACTTATCTTTTTACATTCTCTTGGTAATAAATTTAGTATTGTGTGTTTTGCTCCAAGCTTCTTCTTCTTCCTTGTGCTATTCACGTGCTTCTGCAAACCTCAAATAGACAAACATATACGGTAGCAACCCAAAGAATATTTTTTAAGCATTATGCCTTATGCCTTATGCCTTGGCATGTTAGCATATACATGCATTGATATGTGACTAAAATGCATTCATAAAGGTTGATCTTTGTTTTGAGTTTAAGAGAAGAATGAGTCAACTTACTAGGTACACTCGTTCAATGATTTTCAAAAAATGTAATTGCAAGAAGTTAAGAGAATATGCAATAAGGATGTTGTTGCAAGTATGTTGTGTTTTTTGCATATTATAGAGCTTGATGCTTTGGTATATGGATTATATGCCATGGGCTTCCAAATCCCTATGGTATTGTTGATGGCATGTGTGTCATAGGCTCACAAAGCCTTTATGTTTATCATATGGTTAACATTTTTCATAGATCCATTCCCTTAGGGAAATGCTGATGATATATTTCCCTTTGCATGGCATTATGCACATAATTACCTTTAAGTAGAATTTCATGGCATGGTAGTATTCATTCATTGCAAACATCAATAAGTTGTAAGCATGCTTGTAAGCATGAACCTGATGGACTTATGGCCATCAAAACTTCATAGTTAAAGAAACTTTAATAGTAATTGGATCCCAATAAATAATCCCTATGGATTTATACTATAGGATTTCTAAGGGGAAGGATATACACCTTCACCATTTGGATTGTGCACAAGCAATCCTATAGCTTTTAGGAAGTTGCATATAGGACTATGGGAGATATATCTATGGGAATATCCAATGTACTGAAGGTTCACCTACCTTAAAAAGAGTTTTCAGATAGGATTAGGAGACTATGTGGTATCATGGGTAAGCCCAAAAATGACAAGTTTCACTGTTGCACATCACTTGAGTAAAGTAGTGATGCATTCATTGCTAACCTATTAAGGAAACCAAATAGAAGGGATCATAAAGAGAGGGTTCATGAGAGAGCATTGATGGGTGTTAATGTCATTCGATTGAAGGTTAGGAATTCCCTACTCATGGCACTAGCTATATGATTTAGAGCCTAGATCCCTGAGTGAGGAAAATTTGGGATACCCAATATGTATGTGTGTTGGCATGTATAGAAAGTTACTCAAACATATTCTTGGACCCTAAGAACTAGTTAGTTTGGAATAGAAAAGGATATCAACTATTATATGATGACTAGAACCAAACAACACAAGTTCAAGGACATGGGATTCTTTGAAGTCCACCTACATATTCCATTATATATATGGAATATACGTTAGATTTAGTGTCAATATGACACCATGAACTGGAAGAAGGTTCCACTAGTATAAGACAATGGAAAAAAATTCCCTTTGAGCACTATTCTTCTATTGTCAGGGAGAAAAAAACTCATCATTCATGGGGGAATATCTCACTATATCAGAGGAGAGCTCTTAGCAGAAATCCCTTTAGGGTTGGGAGTTATCTTTCATAGTTTAGGGAAGATTTATTCTTTGTATGGAGTGCATGATGGGTGATATCTCCATAGATCATATTTTATATGCTTTGGGAAGGGTGATAGCATTAGTGTGCATGCGCAACAGAGTTTCCACTTAGCTAGCTCCTGAATTTATGTCTTCTCTCCACCAAACCTAGCCCCATATATATGGATATTGAGGAATCAACCACTTTGGTTCTAAGCCACTCTTTTCAAAAGAAACTTAACTTGATAACCACTCCTTTGGAAAAGTAAGACCACTTGAGAACCATCCTTTTTAGCATCTATCCACACTTTTAGCAGATTCATTCTCCAACACCCTTTATCTAGAAAGGTATCAGTTACAAAGAATGGTCCACAGTGCTCTGGCTAATAGAGCTCTTGGGCAAAACCTTTCTACATGTAAGTTCTGAGCTTAAGACCTCCTCCTTTCCCCCCCTTAAGAATTATCCATTAAGCTTAGTGGATTCCTTATCTTAGAGAGCATAAAAACATACACATAATTCTAGTCTTGAGATATTTGGCCAAATGACCAATCAGTGTCCAAATTTGGATCTATCTGAACCTATCAAACACTTAGATAATAGGATAATTTATACATTCTTTCCCCCTTGGAAATATTGGGGATGTAAGGATCATGTGACATTATCCCCATATTCATGTATATATGTATCATTTATAAAGATTTGCCTCATAGAGATCATTATGTGGGTTTTGAGGCTCCCATGCATGTGTGTGTATCTTGTAAGAAAAAGGAAATAAGTATGAGTGAATAATGATTGTGTGGTGGGCTAGTGGTGTAACTCTAATGCCTTGTAGAGGTTACCACAACACACATATAAGATCAAGGTTAGATAGAAAGAGATATATCACTACTCATGGGAATAACAGGAGATCTGGTAATAATGGAAAGTGGACTCAAGATGAATAGAAGATGAACTCAACTCAATTCAAATCAAACTCATAACTCTAATACAATGGAACTCAAACAATAAAAAATATATAGATGGTTCTATCCACCCATGCACTCCCTATATGGAGCTTAGATGGTGATCTAGATAGAAGCTAGGTGAAGGGCTATAGGCCAACACAATGGGTACTAAGATGGAAACCCTAATGGTTCCAAACACACAAACTGATGATCCTACATGGGGAGGGAACCATCCTTATATGGTCCTCCAAGCCCAAGTCGGCCTACCCATGTTCTAGGGTCGTGGTAGCTTGATCCATGCCCAAAATAATCTCCACCATTGATCTATGGGGTAAATCCAATGGTAGATAGGTAGGATCAACAACCATTTGTTTGTAGCCCTTGATCTTGCTTAATCCACACTTAGGATCAAGTCTAGATCCAATGGCCCACATAAAATAGACCCTTCCCCAAGTTAAGAAAGCTACTTTTGTTTCTAGCCCTTGATTTAGGTTGATCCTCACATTGGATCAATCCCAAATCCAATGGCTTAGAAGTAACCTTCCTAACTATCCATCTACGGTCTACACTAGACCTTATTTGACCTCAACGTCAGGAACCTACCAATGTCCAACACTCTTGCATGGCTTCTCCTCATAATGGGGGCCTTACAAATAGAGTGTTATGGAACAATGGTGGTGCTACATAAGGGTGAGGCATTGAGCATATCTAACACCCCCCTTCAATGTCCACCCAAAGGTGAACTACCTTCTTGGCATCATGCCAAGTCTTCCATGAAGGTGGAGCCTTGATCATGTCTAACACCCCCCCCCTCAATGTCCACCCAAAGGTGAACTACCTCCTTGGCATCATGCCAAGCCTTTCATGAGGGTGGAGCATTGACCATGTCTAACACCCCCCCTCAATGTCCACCCAAATGATGAACTATATCCTTGGCCCAATGCCAAGTCTTCGAAGATGTATTTGAAGTAGATCCTTTGTAAGAACTTTGGTGAGGATACCCGTTGCATAGTAGACTATTTCCACCATCCTTCTCAAGTGTACCTGCTTGCCAACTCTTGAATGTCCTTCACGAGGTCTATTCCCAAGCCTTCTCAAAAATCTGACTAGAAAAGTGATATCTTGTATGGTATTCCATAAGTAGATAGGACTACCAAAGACCTTCATGTAGCTCCCAATGTCTATCTGCTCATACAATGATCTTAGGGCTTGTTTCATCACATAGAATGCCTTCTTCAATTTACGTAATGTGCTCTTTGAATGTGGAGCCTCAAACCCTGATGGCTGAGACACATCTACCTCCTTTTTGAGGTCAACATTCAAACATTCTGATTTGACATGTAACATGAAAAATTCCCACTTCACTTGAGCTGCTACGATTAGTATGATGCAAATAGTGGTCATTAGAGCAAACGAGTCTTGAAAATCAAAACCCTTCACTAGTGAAAGTCCTTGTGTTACCAATGTCTCTTGATAGCATTCAAAGATTCCTTCTATCATGTCCTTGACTTGCCAGACCCACTTGGTGCTAGTGACCTCCCATGCTTCATTCTTCATTAAGCTGACACAAATGGCTTGCATAACCTCCTTCCATGTTGGATCTACATGTGCTTCATCTTCAATTATTGGCTTCATTACTTGATTCATAATCACAACCATCATGTCTATATTGACTATGTGAGTAGAAGCACACTTGTGGTCCTCTATTCTCTCTGATCTCCTTGGTCCTTTTGCCTTCTCTTTGATAGTTGTTGGCATAGGATTACTATGACCATAGAGCTTTTCCTTCACCCATTGCAGTGACAACCAATATGTTTGGGTGATTTTAGGTTGGTAGACTCTCTTCTCACCATCTGATGATGATGCTTCCTCCTGTTCATAGGTAGGGATGACTTTTGGGCTAGGTACATAGTGAATTACTCCTTCGCTTGATGATAAAATGGAAGCTCTTTTCTTGTCCTCCACTGCATGTGGCTGCTCCATAGACACCACATCACGGATCCCTTTGATCTTCTTTGCCTCATGGTCATACAATATGAAAGCCCTTTGCTTTTCATTATGACCTAGGAAGGTGCATCTCTTGCTTTTTGGTTCCAACTTGTTCTTTCTTTGACCTGGGACAAGAGCATAACACACACTCTCAAAAGTTCTAAAGTGTAAGATGGAAGGATTCTTACCAATGTAGACTTCATGATGACTCTGTCTAATTTGATAAGGAAAGCTCATGCCTTCCCTCATAAACATTGTTATCTCAATGATGCTGTGACTCTTGCATTCCATCATGCCATCATGCTGTGATGTGTGAGGTATTATTGATTGACACTTTATCCCTTTGCACTTGCAAAAGCTTTCCAACTCCTCTGAGTTGAGCTCACCACCACCTCCTATTCCAAGCTTATTCACACTTTTCCCTGGTTCATTTACAACAAGTTGTGGTTGTTCTTTAATCTTACCAGAAGCTTGAGCCTTATCACGAAGAAAGTACATCCACATCTTCCTTCTATAGTCATCGACGATCACAATGCAGGAAGATCCTCCCAAGGCCTGTATAGACATATTACCACACAAGTTAGCATATACCAACACTAGAGGACTCTGTCGCTTCACAAGCCATTCCATCACATGGCTTCTTGATCTAAGTAATGGATGTGTTCACCTTCTCTCCTTCTGCAAACATCTTTGCTTCCAATTGATTTTCTGAATTTTGAATGCATGTTTGGTTTCTTACCTCATAGTGACTTCTCAATATACTCCATGCCTCAATTGCCTTGGATGTATGTTGAATAAGAGGTAGAATAGACTCCACACAATTGTTCACTATATAATATAGTGCATTTTCATTCCTTATCTTCCAAGCTTGTAGAAGCTTTGCATTTGGGAGAATCACCTTACTCGGATCCAATGGGTCAAAGGTAGGTTGTGGCTCTTGCTCACTTCCCATCACCATCTCCAAAAGAGCATAAGAATCAAGGATAACTGTAATCTTGAACTTCCAAAGAAAATAATTTGTACCATCTAACTTGCCTTCAGTGAAGGTTGGTGGATGAACCCATAGTGTTTGCATTTCCAAATCCATTGCATTAACTCCACTTCCACTTCCACTTCTAGATACTAACACCTCCATAGTGTTGAAGCCTTTGTTTGATCCCATGAACTTAAAGCCTTGAAGCCTTTGCTTACCAAGAACTCTAACGTTGAAGCCTTTGCCTCCCACAAGCTTTAGCGCTTTGCCTCCCAAGAACTCCAATGTTGAAACCTTTCCCTACCACAAACTTTGGAGTTGAAGCATTTACCTTCCCAAGCTTGATTGTTGAAGCATTCCTTCCACAAATGCTAGAGTTGATTCCTTGGCCTCCACGATCTCTGCAATCTTCTATACCTTCCTGAGCTATGATACCATGTAAGAAAAAGGAAATAAGTATGAGTGAATAATGATTGCGTGGTGGGCTAGTGGTCTAACTCTAATGCCTTGTAGAGGTTACCACAACACACATATAAGATCAAGGTTAGATAGAAAGAGAGATATCACTACTCATGGGAATAACACGAGATCTGGTTATAATGGAAAGTGGACTCAAGACGAATAGAAGATGAACTCAACTCAATTCAAATCAAACTCATAACTCTAATACAATGGAACTCAAACACCAAAAAATATATAGATGGTTCTATCCACCCATGCACTCCCTATATGGAGCTTAGATGGTGATCTAGATAGAAGCTAGGTGAAAGGCTATACGCCAACACAATGGGTACTAAGATGGAAACCCTAATGGTTCCAAACACACAAACTGATGATCCTACATGGGGAGGGGACCATCCTTATATGGTCCTCCAAGCCCAAGTTGGCCTACCCATGTTCTAGGGTCGTGGTAGCTTGATCCATGCCCAAAATAATCTCCACCATTGATCTATGGGGTAAATCCAATGGTAGATAGGTAGGATAAACAACCATTTGTTTGTAGCCCTTGATCTTGCTTAATCTACACTTAGGATCAAGTCTAGATCCAATGGCCCACATAAAATAGACCCTTCCACAAGTTAAGAAAGCTACTTTTGTTTCTAGCCCTTGATTTAGGTTGATCCTCACATTGGATCAATCCCAAATCCAATGGCTTAGAAGTAACCTTTCTAACTATCCATCTACGGTCTACACTAGACCTCATTTGACCTCAACGTCAGTAACCTACCAATGTCCAACACTCTTCCATGGCTTCTCCTCATAATGGGGGTCTTACAAATAGAGTGTTATGGAACAATGGTGGTGCTACATAAGGGTGAGGCATTGAGCATATCTAACACCCCCCTTCAATGTCCACCCAAAGGTGAACTACCTTCTTGGCATCATGCCAAGTCTTCAATGAAGGTGGAGCATTGATCATGTCTAACACCCCCCCCCCTCAATGTCCACCCAAAGGTGAACTACCTCCTTGGCATCATGCCATGTCTTTCATGAGGGTGGAGCATTGACCATGTCTAACATATCTCTTATCTCCTCTCTCTCTCTCTCTCTCTCTCTCCCCTTCATCTTCTCCTTGCTCCTCTTGTTCAGCAAACTAAAGCCCTTGATTAGTATCAGAGATTGTTGAAGGTTGGTGTGCAAGGAGCTTCAATGGAAGTTTAGGGTTCAAGAGGTGAATGTGTAGGTCAACACAATCTTGATAGTTGCTTAGTATTTTGATCATAACTTGAGCTAGGAAACTTTGATTGGTGCAATTTAAAGTTGCATGCATAACTAAGATAGAGGGCTATAACTTCATAGAAGGCTGTAGAATCTAGTTTGGAGTTTTAATTTGCAAAAAAATCGAAAAACTTAGACACATATTGGCCTACAAGAAATGAGGAGATAGAGAAATCAAGTACAATCCAACACAGAAGAGGCCTAACCATTTCTTTTTCATAACTTTTTTTCACTAAGAAGTGATTTTCATCACTACAAAAACAATATAAATACCATTTCTGGTAGATTAGACTCCATTTTGTTCAAGCCAAGGTGTCCTCAAGATTAAGGAATATAAGAAGCACCTACGTATCAATTTCCATAATTTTTAGACTCCGTTTGAGAGCTCAAATAAGCCCTGGAACCTAATTTTTAACTAGGCCAGACACAAGGTCTAGACAGGGCCAAAAGCTAGTCAAAAACTATAAGAAGAGCTAGGGAGCTCATTTAAAGTACTCCATTGTTCCCCTCTTTCTTCGCGCCTTGTATACATGTGTGTGTGTATGTGTGCGCGTGTGTGCATGCCAGTGTGCTTCTCACTCACACACATGTGCCTTCACTTGATCATGGTCATCATACCAGTCCTCACGTCTCCACGGATTGATAGTTATGAGGTGTATCTCCTCACATTGGTACTGACCACTACTAGAGTGACACCAAATTTGACACCATTGTCAGGGAGAGAGCTTTGAGGACGAGTGTGTGATGGTAAGACGTAGAGTGTGAGGTTGGATTCATAGGTAATTTCTTTACTTTTATTCATTTTTCATTATTTTTTCATACTTACTTCATCATCATCCTCACCATCTCCTACCTCCATCTCCAACTTCACATAATTTTTAGTTTTTTGGTCATATTCACTTCGCCACTTCATTCCCATCATTTCACTTGTGAGAGGGAGCAAGAGAGAGCTTGTGTGCATTTTGTTTTGTGTGTTTCTAAGCATTTCTTGTAGGTTTTGGCTGTGTCATCATCTCTAACAACTTGTGCAAGTACGAGAGACCTCTGCATAGGTTCCGAGATGATGACCTCTATCTATCGTGGCAGATAGAGAGTTTGTATTTTCTATTTTTATGCATGGCACGATAAACTGCACCACAAGAGCATCCTATATCACTAGAATCATCACAAAAATTTGCATTCTTTCTATATATCACGATAGACAAGACTCCACAACAAATGATAAACACCATCTATCACGAAAAACACTATCCATTACAACAAACATTTTCTATTATGACAGATAGGACCCCACGACAGACGATAGACATCATATATCGTGACAAACACTGTCAATCATGATAGAGAGGACCCACGACAGATGATAGACGCCATCTATCGTGATACAGAGGACCCAATGACAGATGATAGACACCATCTATTGCAATAGATACCATCTATCGTGATAGAAAAGACCCCACAATAGATGATAGACACCATCTATCGTGATAGAAAAGACCCCACAATAGATGATAGACACCATCTATCATGATAGACACTATCTATAACAAGAGGCAAAGACCACGATAGATGATAGGCACCGTCTATCACAACAGACATTGTCTATCATGATAGACAAAGACCACGATAGATGATAGACACCATCCATCATGATAGATACCCATCTATCATGACACACAAAGACCGCGATAGACGATAGACACCATCTATCATGACAAACACCATCTATCGTGACAGACACCGTCTATCATGATAGATAGGACCCCACGACAGATGATGGACACCATGTATTGTGACAGATAGAGACCACGACATATGATAGACACTATATATCATGACAAATAGCTCCCACGATAGACACCTGTCTATCGCGATAGACACCCATCTATCATGACAGACAACCAATTTCTTCAAAAATTAAGGTTGATTTTTTTTGGAAATGTAAGGCTAATTTTGGGCATATTTACAAACTCTTTCACCTTTACAATTACAGAGGCATTAGAAAAATACACATATATCCTGAGAGATCCTGTTTGCTTGTTTTAAGCCCCTAAACCCTGAACTATCATAACTTTGCTCTAGAGAATTTTTGTGCAATACAAAGGGGGGGAAAAGAGGGTTTTAAAAGTTTTTGAATCAAAATGTCTGTCAATTGAAGTTAAAAGCTTGAGCTAAACTTTGAACTTTTACAAGATCATTAAGAGCTCTTGTAGAGACTAGAGCAAGGTGCTAGTGTGTGCAAGATTGGGAATGTGCATCCTAGGCATACAAGTGCAACAAGGAGAAGCAACTTGAGGTTGGAAGATCTCTCAACCCCCTCAGTCAATATTTAACATAGGCTAAATGCAAATAATGGTTTTGATTGATTAGGGGCACAATAGGAACATTCAAGTTCTAAGAGCCTTTGAATTCTCAAGTTTAAGAATAGATTAATTGCAATCAAGGAATAACTTAAGGGAAAGAAATTAACTTGATTGGATGAAAAACCATCAAGTATCACAAAATTAAGTGCTCCTTACAATGCACATTCAAAGACAAGGAAATACATGTTAAATAAATTAAAAGGAATAAGTGATTGAGCAACATGGTTGTACAAGGGTCATTGGGCTAATCAATAGGGCATATGAACCTTAGATGAGGTCGACACATAGGGAGAGATCAAGAAAGTGTTAGATCATTTGAGGCTAGTGTCAACCATACAACTAAGCCATGGGCCCAATGACAATGGGCAAAGAAGATGAGCAAACTTGAGGAAAGCCTAAGAGAAACAAAGGCCAAGATAGTTGAAATCACATCTCAAATGCACTCTCACACATCACCACCACTGCCATCACCACCACCGCCATCACCACCACCACCACCACCACCACCATCCAATCAACCTCATGACCACCACCTAGAGTAGGATCATTCTTAGTAGATATCACTCCAGAGGATTTAGGTATGATGCTTAAGGAATATCAGGTGAGAATCCAAGAAGTACCAAACGTAACAAATCACGAGAAGTCTTACCCCAAAGCTGATCTAGAGATGGAACGAACCAAGCTTTGCATTAAGATGGTAGAATTGGCTCAAACCATGTTTTGGGCCAGTCACCTCTTCAATTGCTCTAGTTCAGCTAAGACTCAGTTGCATTTTGATGGACTATTAGAAAGATTGGAGAGGATAATTGCAAAATCTGGAAAGGAAGCCACCTCCCAAGGTAAGAACAAAGCAAGTGAAAGAATGAGCATTCCTCCCAAGGAAGCTTATGCGCATAATTCCATTGAACCGGACACCTCTTCTTCTATGAAGCAGTATTCCCAAGAATTCCTAAGAGAGATTCAAGAAGAGAAATGGGCAAGAGAAATTGAAAATCCTCCTCCCATTGAAATTTTGAATGATTTACATGATCAATTCCCACAAGATATTCCTTCTATTTATGGAGAACAATAGGATATCTAGTTTAGCAAGCGATTAGACTTTGAGTCCAACTCCCTACAAGAATTAACTCACTTTACAAGACCTTGGAAAGCACAATCTACCTGTATGAGAGCACCCACTATCATGGTAAGAAACGAAGACTCAATCATACCTAGAAACATGTAAGTAGTAAAGAACATTAAAGTTTAGTGCAACCTCACTTTAGAGGAGTTACTCAAGGTTAAGCCAGAATTGTGAAAACACATAGCAAATCAAGTGCCAAAAGTATCAAAATCTCATTCCCAGGTAGGATCACATAGAACAGTGCTAGAGATACCCTTGGATAAGATAGGACACATGAGTGAAGGAGGAGGGGAAACACCTATCTCCCTATCACTCATCAAGGTTACATAACCAAGGCTATTTTGGACTCAAGAGCAGGAGTTGCAATTTCTACCACTTCGTGCAAAACATTTGATGTCAACTTTGATCGATACAGGTAATGGTGCCATTTCTTCATAGCACTTATAATAGCAAATATCTCTCGCTCATAGGTAGAGTCGTTTTGTTGAGCATGACTTAGCTTTCTACTTTTGAAAACTATTGGTCCCTTCTTGGCTTAATATTGCTCTTATGGCAGATGAACCTGCATTTGTTTCTAAGTGGAAGGGTCTGTTTGGATCTATAAATTGTAAAACTTGGGCCAAAACTAAAATAACTTTAAGATCTTGAAATCTTTTTGCTTGTTCCACTTTCCAATTAAGATTCTAGTTATCTGAGAAAACTATGTAATTCTCAGACAAACTTGGGCTTAAGCCATCTGAGAATCACTTGGACAATTTTTTGGTCAACTTGGATTCCATCCATGCAAATAATATGTCCTAGATACTTTACTTACTGGGTTAAGAAATCACATTTAGATTCTTTATGGTAAAGTTCACTATCACAAAGAAGTTCAAAGTCTTTCTTCAAGTGCTCAAGATGAATCTCATAATCTTTGTTGTAGTTTAAATTGTCATTGAGAAATATAGCACAAATTTACCCAAATATGGTTCACACTTGATTCATCAAAGTCATTAACATTGTGGTTGCATTCGTTAACCCAAATGATGTCACTCGAATTCATAGTGACCATACTTTGTTCAAAAGGCTCTCTTGGGAATATTATCTTCTTTGATTCTAATTTAATGATAACCCTAGCGTAAGTCAATCTTTGAAAAGACTTTAGATCCCTTTAAGTTGTCGAAGAGATCTTCAACTCATAACATGGCAAACTTTTTCTTTATCATAAGATTTTTCAAACCCCTATAGTTTACACACAACCTCATGGTACCATATTTCTTTGTACTAGAAGGATGCATGCGACCCAAGGTGACTACCTTGGCCATATAAATCCTTTGTCTAGATATTCTTTGATCTATTTTTGAATTCCATAGTCTAAACATATGGGGAGTTGATAGGGGTTTTCTAATTTTGGCTTGGTTCTTGAAAACAAATCTATACTATGATCAATGTTTCCACGATAGGGTGGAAAGTCATGGGGAAATTCCACAAGAAACACATCTTCAAATTCTTTCAAAATTTGATTCAACTTATCATATACTTCATGAGGAATGATGGAATAGATAGAAGAGACTTGCTTTGTATTACTTGAAGAAGTTACATTCGTGCTAAGGAACAAAAAAGCTTGGGCCCTAGCTTCATTGTGTACAAGTTTCTTAAGTTCTATGTTTGAAATCAAAGAAGTACTTGGAACATTGTGTTTTCCATTAGTTTTATAAATTAACCCATTGTGTTGGAATCCCAAAGTATTAGTGTAATATCTTCTGGAAAATTAAGATCCAAGACTCTAGAGTCACTCTCTCATTGGAATTAAATCTACCCTTTCCATGTTCATAATTTGGAATTCCAACTTACCTTGAATTCTTGGATTTCAAGTTCCAAATTAGAAATCATGGTATCTCAAATACAAGGATCTTGGCCATGCATCATTGATACTACATATCTATGTGGCGGCCAAATCCCTAAGATAAATTGTCCTCTTGCTTGATTCTAACATCTAGAGATCATCTTTTGCATTGATGACATCATCAATAATATCATCAATTCGTAACCACCTTTGATGAACCACACTTGAAAACCTATATAAGGAGAGGTTGGCCACATACATACTCAATCTTGCCAATACCAGTCTTGGGAGCTCAAGGAGTCGTGATCCTCAAGTAAGTACTTTTGAAGTTCCAGTTCTTGTTTTGTTCCTTGTTCTAGTCATGATTAGTCTAGTTCTTGGACATGTAGCCTTGTTCTCTTGTAATCTCGTAGTACAAGATCTTGTCTAGTTATTTCTCGTATCTAGTTCATCTCCTTGAAGGGAGTTCTTGTAATCAAGAGATCTTGCCTCATACCTACGGTCTCTGGTTGTGGGATCTTCTGCATCATCTCTAGTTAAGTTATCTATACTTACCAATCCCAGGTTGTGGGAACTCTTGTATCAATTATTTATTTTTGTATTATTTCCCTATGTGGGTGATCTTGTAATCGAAAGTGTAATTTCGAAATCTTGTCTAGTCTTGTTAGAGGGCACAAATTATATTTTTGTCCAAGATTTAAGCACCTAAAACACAAATTATATTTTTGCACTTTATCAAAATCTTCCTGGGAAAGCACATTTTGAAAAAATGAGGTTTTTTAGTACTGCATTCAGATGATTTTGATCCTTTGCCCTTGACTTTAGTGGACATTGAATGAAAATTACCATTATCTTGTGGGACATCAATGTGAGAATTATCCTCATAAGTCTGTGCAACCTTAATTGCTTCGTCAAGCAATTTTGGTGCATGACATTCTATCTCATTATGGACTTGCATGTTTAGCTCTTGAACAAAACCACAAAGCCAATGAAAATAATCATAGTTCTTTAATTTCATAATAATTTCTTGATATTCTAAACGAAAGACCGATAATGACCTTCCTTTTTGTTGGACTCTATCCCAAGCCTCCCAAATGTGTTCCTTCTCATTCTCGAGGAGGAACTCTTTTTTGAGGAGCACTACCTACATCTTAAGGCCGATAGAGTAATCCCAAAATGGACCTAAGTTGAACTTGAACCTTATTAAAAAATTGATGAAGCTCCAAGACTTCCGGCTAGACATTGGACAAGTGTCCAAAGCCCTTCTCTAGTCTCCGCAACCTATATCCGATTCCTTGTCCATCAATTGAAGTAGTGTTGATTTTCTCCCCTTTTAGTGTGGTACCTCAACATTTGTGACTAATTCCATTGGTGCTACATCCAATGCATCATGCACATGACTTGGAATTGAAATGTTTCATGGAGATACATGCGATGCATATGATGCTATTGGTGGACTAAGCTTGAATGATTAACAGATGATAAAGGTATTGAAACAATCCAGACATAATCATCTAGGAACCTCAACAGTGTGCATATATCCCACATAAATGTAGCGGGGTCAAAAAGCAGGTATATATAAAGAGTCTTGAATCTTTTATGCACAAGACAAAAGATAAGAGAAGGACTTCTAGCTCCATCTCATAGAGCTTCGCAGGTAGCTTGGGCAGCGTGGAGATTAACAAGGAAAGCACCAGTGGGTGGGCGGCCAATAAAACTTGTTCTTCTTTTTTATATGTGAAAAGATCTTCTCCATGAGGTTTTAGGTTAGCCATGATGTTGTTTTTGTGGAAGATGTTATTCAACCTTTGCTTTCATGTACTAAGGAGACATCTGTTAGCTCCAAAGATATGTATGATACTTTGCTGCCTCTTTTTACAAGTAGAGAGTCTAGTGCTGGTCCTAATGAGGCAACTTCTCAACCTTTGCAGGTTTCATGTGATGATGCAGATCATTCCATTTTTTATGCAGATTTATATGATGCACTTGGTGATGAGAGAGCTGATATTGAGGAGGCAAAAACTATGCCAAAATGGATGGTGCAAACTTTGCATGACAACAAATTAGATGCACCTCTGTCATACCGTACTTGTTCAGGCTCTCATAGTGCCTCTTTTGGAGCTGATTGCTCTGCTATGGTTGCATCTAGTCTCTATGATGATAATGAGCCTATTTCATTTGATGAAGCACAAAATTGAGAAAATTGGATGGCTGCTATGCAATCTAAATATGATGCTATAATGAAGAATGGTACCTGGTCTTTATGTGATTTGCCTCCTTGCAAGAAGACGATTCGCACTAAGTGGGTATACAAGCTGAAGCATAAACTTGATAGAACAGTTGATAGGTATAACACTAGGCTTGTTGCAACAGGTTATGCACAAGAAAGAGGCATTGATTTTGATGAAACCTTTGCTCCTACTTTTTGAATGACTACTATTCATAGCATCTGTGCACTTGCAGCTCTCATGGTTGGAATGTACATTAGTTGGACATTAAAAGAAAATTTTTTAATGGTGACTTGCATGAAGAAGTGTGTGTTTTTCAGCCCCATGGCTTTGTGTAGAAAGGGCATGAAAACTAGGTGTGTAGGTTAAAAAAGGCATTATATGGTTTAACGCAAGCACCACATGCTTGGTATGAAAAGATACATGCCTATCTGATTGCACATGGTTTTGAGAATAGTCCAACTAAAAGCACCTTATATGTTAAGCATGTTAATGATGTACTTCTGATCATTGTGGTATATATTGATGACATGCTTCTCACTCATCCTCATGACATACATATTGCTAAATTTAAGGCTGATTTACATGCCTCATTTGAGATGTTTGATTTGGGGCATTTGCATCACTATTTGGGCATTCAGTTTATGCAAGTTGATGGTGGAATGGCTTTGTGTCAAATGAAATATATTGACACATTATTGCAGTGTTTTGGCCTTGAAGACTATAAGCCTATTGCCACTCCTATGGAGACAGATTTACGATTGAGTCTTCATGATGTTGGAGATGCATTTGATGCTATTCTCTATTAGCAAGCTATTGGATGCTTGATTTACTTATGGATTACTTGTATAGATATTCAGTTTTTTGTCTCACAGATGAGCAGGTTTATGCATTGCCCAGGTGTCAAGCATTGGCAAGCAATTAAGCACATCTTTCGCTACTTGACTGGTACCCGACTACTTGGATTGTTTTATCCCAAGGGGGGATCACTACTTCTAGATTTGCATGCTTTTTTTGACAATGATTGGGCTGGTTGCTATGACACTCGTGTGTCCACCAGTGATTTTTGCTTCATGCTTGGTAGCTCATGTATGTTGGAGCAAGTCTATGACAAGCCTAAGTATTGGCTTGAGTCTCACAAAGTCATTAAAGAAGCTTCAAAATGAAGACTATGTAAAGTTCACTTGTGAACTACCTCTTGTAACTTTTGAAGAGTTTACTTAATGTAAAAGTAAGAGAATCTTAAGTGGTTGAGCCCACATGATCAAGAATGGAAAGAGGAGCCACGAATTCGTGATTTGTGGTAGATAGAGAATCAAATCAATCATTGATTGATTGGAGAGTGATTGAGGGAAGTTAGCCTCCCAAACTCAACTATAAATAGATGGCAGTTTTAGTCGTGGTTAGAGAGACCTATGTGAAGACCTCCAAGAGCTGAGCTTTATGCCATATCAAGGTGTGATTACAAGGCACACATATGTATCAGTAAGTCATTGTATTGTACAAGCAATATACTTTCATTTTCATGATTATTTGAGTTCATCTTTCCATGTTCTTGTGATGTGTACTACTCACTGCCATTACTTCAGTTTTTCTCAGTCAGCTTGCAGAGATTGTTTCTCTGCACTTGGTTCATCATTTTCAGTGATTTAACTTGGTAAAGTTAGCTCTATAAGGCTACTATATGCTCACAAATTTTCATGTCATTTGGATGTTGGAATCTTCAGTTATGTTCATTTGAAGTCAACAGGGTATGTTCATCTTCACTTCTCTGTCAGGTACCCGACTTTTTTAGTCATCTTGTCAGAGTCATTTCTCAGTGTTTACTCATCCAAATTCAGTGATTTTAAGCCTGTTGGATTCATCTTACTGTCTAGTATAAGCATACAAATTTTCATGATCATTGGATTCTTACATCTTGAGTTATGTTAATCTTTCTACTCACTGGTCTATTTCTGTAGCAGCCCGTGAAAATCGGGATGATGTCATCACTTGTTAAAAGTCATTCTCAGTGTGTGGTTTGTTATTTTTGATGAGATTACTCTCTAAAGTTAGCTCTTTAAGCTACCTAGCCTTCCCCAAGAGGAATTAATCTAATTGCTGCTGTGCTCAGAGAATTATGTAAAACACTGGACAGATGTATCAACCAAGAATAGCAAGTTTTCACCTCTGAGCTAACTCCAACTTATCTGTTTTGATCTATCTTTTTGAGAGTGATCTTCCAAGGTACATAGGGTGTCTAATACATCCATTGGCAAGCTAAAAGGGCCCACCATCTACTCCTGGAGTTCATTTGGCTGGTGTAGAGCAAAGATTTTGCAACACCTCTTCATCTTCAACACATGCCTATCCATCTCTTCACAGTGGTATCAGAGCAAGGTTGGACAACATGGCAGATGGATTTCCTTCATCAATTGACAAATTGGATAGAGGTAATTACTCAGCTTGGTCATTAAGAATGGAAGCTTATCTCCAAGGTAGAAGTTTATATGGTTATGTGGCTGGAGATGAAGTTATGCCAAGTTTCAGGAACAAAAGTCAACCAACACAAGAAGAGCAAGAAAGATTGAGCACATGGTGCTCCAAGGATGCACTTGCAAGGTCTTATCTCCTCAACTCTATCTCAGATTTTTTGTTGCCTCACATTAGAAGTTGTAAGACATCTCAGGAAGTGTGGGATGCACTTGAAGCTTTCTTTGCTTCAAGTACTAAAGCTAGGAAGCATCAACTATGGCTAGAGTTCACAACTCTCAAGAAGGCTCCCAAACAAAATGTGACTGATTTTGTCACAAAGCTCAAGGACATAGGAGATCAGTTGGGAAGCATTGGAGAGGTAATAGATGAAGAGCAAATTGTAAGGCAGGTCATCAATGGCTTGAAGGCAGATGACAAGTGGGAAGCATTCACCACAGCTATGGATTTGTACATGGACATGCATGTACCTGATTTCAACACACTCATTGGACAATTACTTACTCAAGAGGCAAAGCTTATAAAAAATGGAGAAAGCTCTAAAGGTAATCAATCTTCAGCTTTATACACGGATAAAAGCAAGTCTAAAGATAACAAAGGAAAGGCAAAGAAAGTGGATGATGAAGCAGGTACATATCAAGCTAACTATGCAGGTAGAGGAAGACATGGCAGAGGTAGAGGAAGAGGAGGTAGACAAGGCAGGGGGAGATCCCAAGACTCCAACTCATGTTCTATTTGTGGATTAACTAATCATACAACTGAAAATTGCTTTAGGAATTCCAGGAATCAAAGAGGCAGAGGATACAATAGAGGAAGTTATGGCTACTCAAGAGGAAGGTTCAACAACTACCATGGCAACTAAAACAACTACAATCATTCAAACTATCAAGGAGGCTACAAAGGAAGGAGAGACTACAATAACTACACAGAAGACTCAAACAAAGAGGATTCATTATTGATCATGAACATGGCTATGCCACAAGGTAAATCTGATGAGCATGTTTTCTACATAGATTCAGGTTGTTCAAATCATGTGGCAGGAAATGTGGCACTCCTATCAGATTTAGAAGATCCAAGGAATAAGCATGAGGTACAAACAGGAGATGATACAAAACATCCTGTGGAGAAAATAGGCAATGTCAAAGCACCTGATGGAAACATCAACCTACTCAGTAAGGTACTCTATGTCCCTACCATTACAAAGAATTTGATAAGTGTTGGGCAGATAGTAGAGAAAGGGTTGCAAGTTAGGTTCACAAAGGCAGGAGCATTTGTTGAAGATCCAAGTCAAGGATTCAGAAGAATTGCAAAAGGTGAAAAGACAGGTAGATTGTTCACATTTGAATTACAGGACACTAGAAACATTGCTCTCTTTAATTATGGCAGTCAGACACTCACAGAATTGGAAGTATGGCACAAAAGGTTAGCACATATTGGTGAAAGGTCATTAAAGCAAATTTGCAGGGACCAAAGTGTACTTGGACTCCCTAACTTGTCAAAACAACATATGATTTATAAGTGTAGTGCATGTCAGTTTGGAAAGTCTCACAGGTTACCATTCATGAAGAAAGGTTATATGCATGGAGATCTCTTGGAGTTGGTTCATACAGATGTATGGGGACCTAGCAAGGAAGCTTCAATATCTGGATCAAGGTATTATGTTTCCTTTATTGATGATTGCAGCAGATGGACTATCCTATTCTTTATGAAACACAAAGATGAAGTTTTTTCATGTTTCAAAAGACATTTGGCTCTTGTGGAGAATCAAACAGGTAAATCACTAAAAAGGCTAAGGTCAGATGGAGGGGGAGAATACTTCTCCCATGAGTTTGATTCTTTTCTTCAAGAAAGAGGAATCAAAAGAGAGGTAACTACAAGGTACACTCCTGAGCAAAATGGAGTGGCAGAAAGGAGGAATAGGACAATTGTTGAAGCTGCAAGGTCTATGTTAAATGAAAAGCACTTACCTAATTACTTATGGGCTGAGGCTGTATCTACAGCCACTTACTTGATTAACAGGTTGCCTTCAAAATCCCTTGATGGGATGACTCCATATGAGGCTTGGAATGGAAGAAGACCAAGCTTAGATCATTGTAAAATTTTTGGATGTATTGCTTTTGCTCATGTTCCTTCACAGGTTAGAGGCAAGATGGATCCAAAAGCAGAAAGGTGTGTATTTATTGGATATGACAACAATCAAAAGGGCTACAGGTTATACAACCCTACCAACAAAGGATTCTTGGTAAGCAGAGATGTAGTTTTTGATGAGAACAATTCATGGTATGAAGATTCATGCAGGAAGATCAATTTACCATATGATCTTGAAGAAGATTTTCCAAAGCTTGGTAGAGAACAATCAAAGATTGAAGAACAAGACACCTCAGAGGATGATGAAGAATCTCACATGGAAAAGATCAAAGCATGGAAGTCTAAAGGTAAAGCAAAATTGCAGGAACTTGGACATGAAGCAGAATCATCACATCATGGCCTAAGAAGATCTATGAGGGAAAAGAAAAAACCAGAAAGGTATGGGTTTGACACCTCATTAGTAACTAAACATTCTATCTACATAGCACAGGACATAAACCAAGAGGAGCCATCATCATTTGAAGAGGCCAAAGCAAAAACAGAATGGAAGCATGCAATGAAGGAAGAGATTGAAGCACTGGAGGAAAACAACACTTGGGATTTGGTGCCAAAGACTTCATCCATGAAGGTAATAGGCTCAAGATGGGTCTATAAACTCAAGAAGAATTCTGATGGTTCAATTAACAGGTATAAGGCAAGGCTTGTGGCAAAAGGCTTTGCACAAACTCAGGGAATTGATTATGAGGAGACATTCTCTCCTGTGGCAAAGATGCCTACTATTAGGGTTTTGCTTAGTATTGCCTCTTCCAAGAATTGGAAGATACTTCAACTAGATGTAAAGAATGCATTCTTGAATGGTTGGATAACAGAAGAGGTATATATGGCACAACCACCTGGTTTTGAGAATCAAGTTTATCCTAAATATGTGTGTAAACTTAACAAAGCATTGTATGGTCTCAAGCAAGCTCCAAGAGCTTGGAATTTCAGGCTTGTTTCATTCTTGCAGGACAAAGGCTTTCAACCAAGCAAAGCAGATCCTTCACTCTTTATTAAAAAGAGTAATTCCGAGGTCATCTACCTATGTGTATATGTAGATGATATTATATTGACAGGAAATGATGCAGATGGTATGAAGAAGATCAAAGATCAGATGAGAGAAGAGTTCAAGATAAGTGATTTGGGTTCACTTACCTACTTCCTAGGTTTGGAAGTTGTCTACAAAGATCATGGTTTGTTTCTCACTCAAAGAAAGTACATTAAGGACATGTTGGCAAAATTCAAGATGCAAGATTGTAAGATTGCAGGTACTCCAATGGAGGTTAATCACAAATTGAGCTCACATGAAGGTGAACTCATAGAGGACATCACATCATATCAAAGTCTAGTGGGTAGTCTCAACTATGCCACATTGACAAGAGTAGATATATGTTACAGTGTGAGTGTGCTAAGCCAATTTATGCACACGCCAAGGAAACCACATATGGATGCTGCCAAAAGGATACTCAAATATCTCAAAGGAACCATAAATGAAGGACTTTACTATCCTTATGTATCTGATTTAGGTTTGAAGCTATTTTCTGATGCAGATTGGGCTGGCTCCAAGGAAGATAGAAGGAGCACTTCAGGTTATCTTACCTTTGCAGGTTCAAAGCTTATTTCATGGTCATCCAAGAAGCAACCCACAGTTGCTCTCTCTTCTACTGAAGCTGAATATAGAGGTCTTGCCATAGCTACACAGGAAGCTATGTGGATGAAGACATTGTTCAAAGATCTTGGATTGGAGTTTGGAACTCCAACTATTTTTGGTGACAATATGAGTTCTATTCACTTGGCTGCTAATCCTATTTTTCATGCAAGGACTAAACATATTGAAGTTCATTATCATTATGTACGAGAGAAGATCCTAAGCAAGGAGATTCAAATATCATATGTGTCCACTCATCAACAATGTGCAGATATTCTAACCAAAGCATTGGATGGTACAAAGCTTTGCAAATTCAAGGCTATGATTGGTTTGCAGGTAATCTTGGAAGATTGAAGACCTCAAGCATACTTGGCTTGAGGGGGAGCTGTTGGAGCAAGTCTATGACAAGCCTAAGTATTGGCTTGAGTCTCACAAAGTCATTAAAGAAGCTTCAAAATGAAGACTATGTAAAGTTCACTTGTGAACTACCTCTTGTAACTTTTGAAGAGTTTACTTAATGTAAAAGTAAGAGAATCTTAAGTGGTTGAGCCCACATGATCAAGAATGGAAAGAGGAGCCACGAATTCGTGATTTGTGGTAGATAGAGAATCAAATCAATCATTGATTGATTGGAGAGTGATTGAGGGAAGTTAGCCTCCCAAACTCAACTATAAATAGATGGCAGTTTTAGTCGTGGTTAGAGAGACCTATGTGAAGACCTCCAAGAGCTGAGCTTTATGCCATATCAAGGTGTGATTACAAGGCACACATATGTATCAGTAAGCCATTGTATTGTACAAGCAATATACTTTCATTTTCATGATTATTTGAGTTCATCTTTCCATGTTCTTGTGATGTGTACTACTCACTGCCATTACTTCAGTTTTTCTCAGTCAGCTTGCAGAGATTGTTTCTCTGCACTTGGTTCATCATTTTCAGTGATTTAACTTGGTAAAGTTAGCTCTATAAGGCTACTATATGCTCACAAATTTTCATGTCATTTGGATGTTGGAATCTTCAGTTATGTTCATTTGAAGTCAACAGGGTATGTTCATCTTCACTTCTCTGTCAGGTACCCGACTTTTTTAGTCATCTTGTCAGAGTCATTTCTCAGTGTTTACTCATCCAAATTCAGTGATTTTAAGCCTGTTGGATTCATCTTACTGTCTAGTATAAGCATACAAATTTTCATGATCATTGGATTCTTACATCTTGAGTTATGTTAATTTTTCTACTCACTGGTCTATTTCTGTAGCAGCCCGTGAAAATCGGGATGATGTCATCACTTGTTAAAAGTCATTCTCAGTGTGTGGTTTGTTATTTTTGATGAGATTACTCTCTAAAGTTAGCTCTTTAAGCTACCTAGCCTTCCCCAAGAGGAATTAATCTAATTGCTGTTGTGCTCAGAGAATTATGTAAAACACTGGACAGGTGTATCAACCAAGAATAGCAAGTTTTCACCTCTGAGCTAACTCCAACTTATCTGTTTTGATCTATCTTTTTGAGAGTGATCTTCCAAGGTACATAGGGTGTCTAATACATCCATTGGCAAGCTAAAAGGGCCCACCATCTACTCCTGGAGTTCATTTGGCTGGTGTAGAGTAAAGATTTTGCAACACCTCTTCATCTTCAACACATACCTATCCATCTCTTCACAATGTATATCTTGGTTGAGCAAGAAGCAGCCTACTATGGCCACTTCCAGTTGCCAGGCTGAGTATATGGTAGCTTTCATAGCAACTCTTGAGTGTGTGGCTCAGACATCTTATGGTTGATTTGGGTGTTGGTCGGTCTTCTACCAAGGACCATCGGGGCACTTTTTTCCCTCTTTAGGAGGTTTTTTTCCCCTGGTTTGTATATACGCCTATTGCCGTAACAGGCTACGTATCTTTGTACATTCTAGTGGTAATACATTCAATATTGTGTGTTGTGCCCCAAGCTTCTTCTTTTTCCTTGTGTTGTTTGCATGCTTCCGTAGATGTCTAACTCCAATACATTTGAGCATAGATTCACATTTGTGTCCACAGGTTGAGTGAGTGGTTTGCATTCACTCATTCCAAATCTGAAAAGAACATCCAACAGGTACTTTCTTTGCATCAAGTAGATGTCATCTTTCCCATAGACTATGTCAATGCGTAAAAAATATCTAAGCTCACCAAGATCTAAAATTTTAAATTCCTTATTGAGTTTTCTTTTTATCTCTTGTATTCCTCCAACATTACTTCCTGTTATGATGAGATCATCAACATATATGCAGATATATACCTGCTTGCCTTCTTCTTTCTTCATGTAGAGAGAAATATCTGCACTACTTGGACTATACCCACACCTTGTGAGGTACTCAACCAATTTTTGGTTCCAAGCACATGGTGCATGCTTAAGCACATACAAAGCTTTTTTCAATCTGCAAACTTAATCCGGATGCTTTTTATCTTCAAATCCAATCAGTTGACTCATCTATACCTCTTCTTGAGAAAAGCATTGGTTATGTCAAGTTGGTACAATGGCCATCTCCTTGCTGCACTCACTGCAATCAAGGTTCTATTTGTTCCCATCTTTGCAACCGGGTTGAACATCTCTTCATAGTCAATGCCGTGAGTTTGCTTGAAATCTTTTGCTACTATTCTAGCTTTATGCTTGGCTAGAGAACCATTAGCATTTCTCTTTACTTTAAACATCCATTTATTTGGAACAATCTTCATACATTTAGCCTTTGGAACTAGCTCCCATGTGTGATTGTCCTTGAGAGCTTTTATCTCTTCTTGCATAGCTTCTTGCCATTCTTTTTGTGTGCATGCTTCTTCATATGCATCTGATTCTTTGTCTTTGACCACTTGTGTCATATAGGCAAAATTTTTTGCAAAAAAACTATCATAACTCAACCTTTGAATTGGATACATTGCTCTTGAAGACCTCTGTTCATTTCCTTTTGAATATTGCTTCTTCAACCCATTCAACTTTACCTTTGGTGTAATCACCTCTTCATAATCATCTTCACTTGAATTCGAATCACTATTTTGGGAAACACTTTCAACTTCAAATCTTTCATAACGTGATGTTGGTGATAAAGAATGACTCCTTAGTCTCCCCTTCCATGTTCAGCTTTCTCCATGTGATGTAGAAGCTTATGGACCTAACATTTGAGTGCTTGTTTGCTGAAATTCTTCTTGGATAGCACCTCCATCATCTTCATAATCTTCTCTTTCCCTTCGTCTCCAAACCATGGTCTTAGCTCATCAAATACCACATCGTGTAACACTCATAGCTCCTTTGTCACCGGATTGTAGCACCTATATCATTTTTGCTCTGATGAATATCCAATGAAAATACATTTTTCTGACTTTGGATCCATCCTTGTCCTTAGTTCTTGCAAGGAATGTGGACATAACACACACATCCAGAAACTTTGAGATATGTAAGATCAGGTTTCTTACTGGAATAAACCTCCTCAGGAGTTAAGTTTGTTGGAGTTAGACCTCTAGAAGCACGCAAATAGCACAAGGAAGAAGAAGAAGCTTGGATCACAACACACAATATTGAATGTATTAGGCATATATACGAATCGGGGGAAGAAAGCCTCCTAAAGAGGGAAAAATTTGCCCTAGCAGTCCTAGTGTGTTCACACACATCATTACCTAAAGATATCAACAAATCCCCCCTGGAAGTGATGTGGTGAACAAGGAGCTTGCACTCATGTATAAGGAAGTGGCAATCTATGTGGAATCAATCCACAAAAGGAATGTTGGAGTTAGACTTCTGCGACAGCACGCAAACACCACAAGGAAGAAGAAGAGGCTTGGAATACAACACACAATATTGAATGAACTACCACTAGAATGTACAAAGATAAGTAGCATGTTAGGGCAATAGGTGTATATACAAGCTGGGGAAAAAACCTCCTAAAGAGGGAAAAAAATGCCCGGGTGGTCCTACAGTGTTCACACACATCACTACCTAAATATATCAACAAATCCCCCTGGGAGTGATGCAGTGAACAAGGAGCTGGCACTCATGTATAAGGAAGTGCCAAGCTATGTGGAATCAATCCACAAAAGGAAGTAACCCCAAAGCTTTGTGGAAAGCTTCAAACTTCTCCCTAGGCAGAGCCTTCGTAAAAAGGTATGAAATGTTCTCCTCTGTGGGCACATATGCCAAGCTGATCTCCCCAATAGAGAACCTCTCCCTGACATAATGATAATGCACCTCAATGTGCTTAATGAGATCATGGAACATATGGTTCCTCGCAATTGCCAATGCGCTCTAACTGTCAGTGAAGGTGGTGGTGGCAGAAGACTGACCAACACCCAAATCAGCCATAAGGCGTATGAGCCATACACACTCAATAGTCGTTATGAAAGCTTCCCTATACTCAGCCTCACAATTGGAAGTGGCCACAATAGGCTACTTCTTGCTCAACCAAGATATACATGAGCTACCAAGCATGAAGCAAAAACCATTGGTGGACACACAAGTCTCAAAGCAACTAGCCTAATCACTGTAAGAAAAAGCATGCAAATCTAGCGATAGTGAATCTCCTTGGGATAAAACAATCCAAGTAGCCGGGTACCACTCAAGTATCGAAAGATACGCTTAACCACCTACCAATGCTTGACACCTCGACAATGCATAAACCTCCTCATCTGTGAGAAAGCGGACTAAATATCTAGCCAAGTAATGCATAAGTAAATCAAGCATCCAACAACCTGCTGATAGAGAATAGCATCGAATGCATCTCCAGCATCATGAAGACTCAATTGTAGACATGTCTCCATAGGAGTGGCAATAGGCTTACAGTCTTCAAGGCCAAAATGCTGCAATACTGTGTCAATATATTTCGTTTGACACAAAGCCATTCCACCATCAACTTGCATAAAATGAATGCCCAAATAGTGATGGAAGTGCACCAAATCAGACATCTCAAATGAGGCATGCAAATCAGCAATATGTATGTCATGAGGACCAGTGAGCAGCATGTCATCAACATATACCACAATGATCAAAAGCACATCATTAGCATGCTTAACACATAAGGTGCTTTCAATTGGACTGTTCTCAAAACCATGTGCTATCAGATAGGCAAGATAGGCATGCATCTTTTCATACCAAGCATGTGGTGCTTGCTTTAAACCATATAATGCCTTCTTTAACCTGCACACTTGGTTTTCATGCCCTTTTTGCACAAAGCCATGGGGCTGAAAAACATACACTTCTTTATGTAGGTAACCATTCAAAAATTCTATTTTAATGTACAACTGATGTACATTCCAACCATGATGCGTTGGAAGTGCACTGATGCTACAGACAATAGTCATTCAGCAAGTAGGAGCAAAGGTTTCATCAAAATCAATGCCTCTTTCTTGCGCATAACCCTTTGCAACAAGCCTAGCCTTATACATGTCAACTGGTCCATCAAGTTTACGCTTCAGCTTGTATACCCACTTTGTGCCAATGACCATCTTTCCAGAAGGCAAGTCACATAAAGACCAGGTACCATTCTTCATTATAGCATCATATTTAGATTGCATAACAATCATCCAATTTTCTAAATTTTGTGCTTCTTCAAATGAAACAGACTCATTCTCATCATAGAGACTAGATGCAGCCATAGCATAGCAATCTCATGCAAAAGAGGCACTATGAGAGCCTGATCGAGTATGATATGAGATAGGTGCATCTATTTTGCTATCACACAAAGTCTGCACCAGCCATTTTGGCATATTTTTTGTCTGCTCAATATCAACTCTCTCATTAACAAGTGCATCATAAGTATGCTGAAGAACTAAACTTCACTTTTGGACTGATAACTCTTTGAATAAATATCCTTTGAGAAAGATATTTGGTACAGAGAAAATAGACACAAATAGCTTTCCAACAAGCTAAAAAAGAAGTAATTTGGATGCGTTCTAGTCAGGAAATTCAACTGACCAAAATAGACCACCTGCACACATAAGTACACTATAAAACTATACTTCACTCTCTAATAGATATCTCACAGAGTATAAATCTTGTGAATGGCACATTTGGGATAGAGAAAGTGAATGCCAAGAGGTTTCCAACAAGACAAAAATCTAGCAATTTGGATATGTTTCGGTTGGGAAACTTAACCGACCAAAATAGGCTACCTATCTACATAAGTATACTAAAAAATTGGACTTCACTCTTTCATTGGTATCTCACAGAATATATAAGCTATGAAGAAGATATTTTATATACAAAAATTGCACAAGATAAGTTTTCCAATGAATGTTTAAACACAAGAAATCGTTACATATGCACTGAGATATGAACTTCACAACAGAGCTATGTACAAACTAACATGCAGCTGGAAGGAGTCTAAAGGAAGAAGAAATGACAAAATGGTCAGATCTGACTATTGGGAGCTCTTGCCTCTTTCTCTCCTTGTTTTGAATGTGCTCCCACTTCACTTTTATAACCAATGAGCATGCGAAGATGTTTGTTCCTCCTTCTTAACTCACCACTTTCCCCACTACATGCCACTAACTACAAGGCAAGATATTGTATCTCTTACTCATCATGAATTTTGACTAGACTTTTCTTTTATTTTTTTTCTTCTTTTCATTTATCTTTATATTTGGTAAATTTATCCAAGCATAGCTAATATGAAAATGAGTTTGTACATTTATTTTCGACACTCCCCCTCAAGCTCATTTGGGAGTTATCTTCAACCATGTCCTGCAAATTTATCACATCCTTGAAACCTTTGAGTTTAGAAGCATCCAAGAACTTTGTAAACATATCTGCAACCTGTTGTTTGGTTCTAATGAACTTTATCTCCTCATCTTTTCTCAATACCTTCTCCCTTACATAATGGTAGTGGACCTCTATGTGCTTGCTTCTTGCATGAAACATAGGATTGCTTGCCAAGTAAATACTTGACATGTTATCACCGTATATAGGGATGGTTTCAACTTGCACTTCAAGATCAGCCAAAAGCTTTTTAATCCACATTGTTTCACATGTGGCAAATGCTAATCCTCTATATTCAGCCTCCATGGATGAAAGTGCAACAATAGGTTGTTTCTTTGAGCTCCATGTGATAGGTTTGCTTCCTATCATGAACACATAACCTGAGGTTGATCTCCTATCTTCCTTTGAACCTGCCCAATCAGCATCGCTAAAGCCTTTGACCTGCAATTCTTCATCAAACTTGTAAAACAAAGCATGATTAACTATATGCTTTATGTATCTCAACACTCTCTTGGCTGAATTTAAGTGTTCACTTATCGAGGCTTGCATAAACTAAGAAAGTACATCAACACCATAAGATAAATCAGGTCTTGTAATGTTTGCATAGATTAATGATCCTACAATGCTTCTGTATGTCATTACATCTTCCAATGGTTCTCCATCATTTGAACAAATCTTGTGAGTGGTTTCCATCCTCTCATTTTAAATCTGAAAAGAACATCCAACAAGTACTTCCTTTGCATCAAGTAAATGCCACTCTTTCCATAAACAACTTCAATTCCTAAAAAATATTTTAGCTCTCCAAGATCTGAAATTTTAAACTCCCTACCAAGCTTCCTTTTGATATCCTTAATCCCTATAACATCATTTCCTATTATGATGAGATCATCAACATATATGCAAATATATACCTCTCTATTTTCTTCCTTCTTCATGTACAATGAAGGATCTGCACTACTTGGGTTGTATCCACACTTGGTTAGATATTCTACCAATCTCTGATTCCATGCTCTTGGTGCTTGCTTCAAGCCATAAAATGCCTTTTTCAACCTGCAAACAAAGTGTGGATGGTTCTCATCTTCAAATCCAACCAGTTGACTCATGTATACCTCTTCTTGTAGTTCTCCATTAAGAAAAGCATTTTTGATGTCGAGTTGATATAAGGGCCATCTCCTTGAAGCACCAATTGTTATTAATGTTCTAATAATCTATGCATTGTGTTTGTTTAAATCCTTTGGCAACTAATCTAGCTTTATATCTAGCTAGTGAACCATCAGCATTCCTCTTTACTTTAAACACCCATTTGTTTGGAACAATCTTCATACCTTATTTCTTTGGCACTAGCTCTCATGTGTGATTATCTTTGAGAGCTTTGATCTCCTCTTTCATAGATTGCTTCCATTCCTTTTGTGTGCAAGCTTCTTCATATGTCTCAGGCTCTTTGTCTTTGATAACCTACATCATGTATGCAAAATGTGTTGCCATGAAACTATCATAACTCAACCTTTGAGTTGGATACCTTGTCCTTGAAGATCTTCTTTCATTGCCTTTAGAACGTTGCTTCTTTAACATATTCAGCTTTGCCTTCGGAGTGATTACCTCTTCATATTCTTCTTCACTTGCATCTATCTCATTCTTTGGAGTAGCACTTGCTTCTTCGACTCTACTATGAGCTGAATTTGGAGACACAGAATGGCTCCCCCTCCATGTGGAACATTCTTCATTTGATGTAGATGCCTCTGGACCTGAAACCTTTGTGCTTGATTGTTGAACTTCTCTTTGATTTGTTCTTGCATAATCATCACAATCTTCTTCAAGAATCTTTTACTTTCCTTTATCTTCATACCATGCTCTTAGTTCATCAAAGACCACATCTTGCGAGACTCTTAATTCCTTTGTTCTAGGGTTGTAACACTTGTATCCTTTTTGCTCCATCGAGTAGCTGATGAAAATGCATTTTTCTGACCTTGGTTCCATCTTTGTTCTAACTTCTTGTGGAATGTGAACAAAGCAAACACATCCAAACACTTTGAGGTGTGTAAGATCGGGTTCCTTACCGGAATATACCTCCTCCGGAGTCAAGTGATGTATTCCTGATGTTGTGCACCTATTCATAGTGTAAATGGCAATTGTGGTAGCTTCAGCCCAATAGTACAATGGTACCTTCATTTCGTTGAGCATGCATCTTGCAGTTTCAACAATTTGCCTATTTTTCCTCTCAGTTCCTCCATTTTGTTGTGGTGTATACCTACAAGTGAACTGCCTTTTGATCCCATTCTCTTGTAGAAAATCTGAAAATTCTTTGGAGAATTATTATCCTCCACCATCAGACCTTAAAGTTTTGATAGACCTTCCTGTTTCTTTTTCAACTTCAACTTTGAATCTTTTGAATATAGAAACACCTCTGATTTTTGCTTGATACAAAATAGCCATACCTTTCTTGAGTGATCATCAATGAAGGTGAAAAGAAATCTATTACCATCCATTGATGCCTCTTGGGTTGGTCCCCATACATCCCTATGTATCAAGTCCAAGACATTTGGGGCCACATAATTTCTCCTCTTGAATGGCTGCCTCGTTTGCTTTCCTAGTTGACAAGCTTCACATAACTCATGTAGTCCAATGCTATTAAATTTTGGAAGACCTCTTACCACTTCATGTTTGCTCATGTCCTTCAGCTTTGGAATGTTGATGTGTCCTATTCTCTTATGCCATAAGAAGCTCTAAAATCTTCTTGTTCCCACATTGAATGTTCATGACCTTTCCATGTGGATGTTGGATGTCCAAAGTGAACATAAATATCTTTCCAACAAGCTAAGAAACAAGTAATTTGGATGCATTTTGGATAGGAAACTCAACTAACCAAAATAAACCACCTGCACACATAAGTACACTATAAAACTAGACTTCACTCTCTAATAGATATCTCACAGAATATAAATCTTCTGAAAAAATAAAATATTTTGAGACAAGGAAATTGCATCCAAGAGATTTCCAACAAAATAAAAATCAAGAAATTTGGATATGTTTTGGTTAGGAAATTTAACCAACCAAAATAGGCTACCTGCCTACACAAGTATACTAAAAAACTAGACTTCACTCTTTCACTGATATCTCATAGAATATATAGAATCTGGAGGAGATATTTGATATGTAGAAAGTACACAAGATAAGATTTCTAATGAATTTTTAAACGCAAAAAATTATTACATATATACTGAGATATGAGCTTCACAACAGAGCTATATACAAACTGACATGCGATTGGAAGGAGTCTAAGGGAAGACAAAATGACAAAATGGCCAGATCCGGCTATTGGGAGCTCTTGCCTCTTTCTCTCCTTGTTTTGGATGTGCTCCCACTTTTTTTTTATAACCAATGAGCATATAAAGAAATTTGTGCCTCCTTTTTAACTCACCACTTTCCCCACTACATGCCACTAACTACAAGGCAAGATATTGTATCTCTTACTCATCATGAATTTTGACTAGACTTTTTTCTTTTATTTTTTTTCTTCTTCTCCTTTATCTTTATATTTGGTGAATTTATCCAAGCATAGCTAATATGAAAATGAGCTTGTACATTTATTTTCAACATATGCCAAACAACCAAAAACATGCAAATGAGCAACAGATGGCTTGCAACCATGCCAATCCTCATATGGAGTGATAGACTATAGCGGGTTAGTGGGACACCTATTAAGTACATATACTGCACACATGATAGTCTCAAGCCAGAAACTATGTGGTAAAGCCTAACTCTTGACCATACACCTCGCCATCTCCATGAGTGACCTATTCTTCTATTCACCAATTCCATTCTATTGAGGTGTATATGACACTCTATACTGATGTTTTATCCCATGTTCAGCCAGAAATGCATTAAAGTCAGAAGACATATATTCTCCCTCTCGATCAAAATGGAGGGTGCCCATTTTACATGTTGATAGATTTTCAGCCAAAACCAAAAACTATTTGAAGCACATGAACACTTTGAACTTTTCTTTCAATGGATATACCCATGCATGCCTGGAAAAATCATCAATTAAAGTCACGAAGTAAAGATAGTTTCCAAAAGAGTGTGTCTGCATAGGACCACAAATATCACTATGTACAAGCTGCAATTTCTAAGTAGCCCAAACTAAACCATCTTTTGGAAAGGAGGAATGCTGCATTTTGTGCAAAATACAACGTTCACAAATATGTTTTCCAGGTGCCTCAAGTTTGGGCAAAGAGGACACCATTTCAGATTTTATGTAGGCATAGCAAACTAGCAAAATTCCGATGACCAAAAAGTGCATGCCAAAGCTTTGCATCTGACATAGCTTGAGAATCATGTACTACACATGCCAAATCATTTACAAATCTTTCATATTCTATGAGCTTATACAACCCACGACATATAATGCCAGAAGCAATAATGATGTTGCCATTTGACAAATCATGAACTGTACATCTAACATCAACAAATTTCACAACTAAGCCAATCTTGCGTAATGCACAAACTGATAACAGATTTTTGTTGATACTTGGCACAAGCAAAGCATTTGAAAAAGTGAAAGAACTACCATCAACAGTAGTCAAAATGATCTTACCAACTCCCATAACAGGATAAGAGGAGTTGTTGGCACCTATAGCAGTATTCCCTGTAGGGGAGGATCGAGTGAAGAGAAGAAACTGCACTACAAGGTAATATGTTTGGTCATGCCAGTATCAAAGTACCAAACATCTGAGTCTACTGCACACATGCACTCCTCATGAGAAGATGGGTCAAAACTACAAACAGTAGTAAACGCCCATTCTTCTTCCTGCACAAGATTAGCAGACTCTGTTTTCGGTCTCGAGACCTCTGCAACAACTATTCTGGCCTCTTTCTTGTTTGCCTCTTTAGCAACCAATTTTGGACAGTTCTTTATGAAATGATCATTTTCTTTACAGCACTAGCAAAACAATTTATGTTTTTCTTATTTCTTCTCATCTTTGTCTTCCTTGTTCAAATGTGCATCATTTGAAGATTTTTTCTTGATAGTAGATGAGCTCCATTTACCTTTGCCCTTCTAACTAGCCAAGAAAGCTTGATCTACAACACACATAATAGAACAGTTCTGCCTAGACTGATCTTCTTGCAACAGAACAAAGACTAACTCCTCAAATGACAAGGCATTTGGAGCGCATGGAAGTTGTTCTTGTCTAGCTCATCATCGTAAGCTGACTCATTCCATCTGCGTTTGCCATTTCTGTAGCTATTCACAACACTGCAAAAACACTACAAGCAACACTTCTGCTTGAACACTATCGCACTATGATGTGACACTTCGGTCTCAGAAAAACATAGTTTTCGTGTACCAACAATACACAAAATCGTTTGAAAGTTTGGATCTGGAATATATGAGTGTTGCTGAACATGATGCAAGTTACAATTTCTAAAAGTGACTTGCTTTTTTTGTGGGCCTCAGCTTGCAGGCTCAAAACAAAGGTCGATATGGCTCCAAAATTTTGATTTTGAGGTCTGCTACCTTCACGCCAATTTTCATAGCAATCTGAGGTCGTTTGTGAATTGTGCTTTCTCCACACCTTCTCGTGTACTCTACACCGTCGGCCTTCTCCACGAGCTCTCTACAACCACACTGGCTTTGATACCATGTCACGATGAAGGAGATAAGGAAGAGAGCTCACACACACTCTCACAATCAAAGAGAAGCACACATTCAGATTGAGGCAAGGAAGAATGATCTTCTTCTTCTTCATCTTCTTCTTCTTCTTCTTCTTCTTCTTCTTCTTCTTCTATTACATAAAAAGGAATGTACAAGAATCACCTAAAAACTAGAATACAACTACTGCCGTATATAAAGACCAGTGCATAAGGAAAAACCTAATGTGTGTGAATGAGTGAGCTTGCAAGGAACAAATGTGCCATCAATCTTGATAGATAAATCTAATAAAGCTCAATGAAGTGTCCCTGACATATACCGGCGTGACCACTATACATGCCAGAGAAATGAAAAACTAATATGTGTCATCTTGGATCATCACATATTGAGCTTGATATCTCAACAATAGATGCTACAAGGAGTAGTCATTTGGCACGTAGATGCAAAGGTTTCATCAAAACCAATGCCTCTTTCCTATTCATAACCCTTTGCAAGAAGCCTAGCCTTATACCTATCAACTGTTCCATTAGGTTTACAGTTCAACTTGTATACCCACTTAGTGCCAATGGACTTCTTGCTAGGAGGCAAGTCACATAAAGACCATGTACCATTTTTCATGATAACATCATATTCAGATTGCATTGTAGCCATCCAATGTTCAAAATTTTGTGCTTCATCAAATGAAACAGGCTCAGTCTCATCACATAGACTAGAAGCAACCATAGCATAGCAATCTGATGCAAAAGAGGCACTATGAGAGCTTGAACAAGTATGGTATGACAAAGGTGCATCTAATTTGCTATCACGCAAAGTCTAGACTAGCCATTTTGGCCTAGTTTTTTCCTCCTCAATATTAGCTCTCTCATCAACAAGTGCATCATGCAAAATTGCATCAAAAATGGAATGGTCTGCATCATCACATGAAACCTGTAAAGGCTGAGAAGTTGCCTGAATAGGACTAGCACTAGACTATCCATCTATAAAAAGAGGAAGCAAAGTATCATACATGTCTTTGAAGCTAACATATGTCTCCTTTGTACATGAAAAAAAGGTTGAATAGCATCTTCCACAAAAACAACATCATGGCTAACCAAAATGCAATTAGTTTGTGGATGATACATACGATAGCCTTTGCTTTCAGAGTTGTACCCAACAAAAATACATGTTACTGCTTTATCATCCAATTTCTGGTGATGTTGTTCAGGCACTAATGCATATGCCAAACAACCAAAAACACACAGAGGAGCAACACGTGGCTTGCAACCATGCCAAGCTGTATATGGAGTAATAGATTCCAGTTCTTTAGTGGGACACTTATTGAGTACATATGCTGCACACATGACAACCTCAAGCCAAAAACTATGTGGTAAAGCCTGAGTCTTAATCATACACCTCACCATCTCCATGAGTGACCTATTCTTCTGTTCAACAACTCCATTCTACTGAGGTGTATACGGCACTGTACATTGATGTTTTATCCCATGTTCAGCCAAAAATGCATTAAAGTCAGAAGACATATATTCCCCACCTCGATCAAAATGAAGGGTGCCCATTTTACATGCTGATATATTTTCAGCCAAAACCAAAAAATTTTTGAAGCACATGAATGCTTCAGACTTTGCTTTCAATGGATATACCCATGCATGCATGGAAAATTCGTCAATGAAAGTCATGAAGTAAAGATAGTTTGCAAAAGAGGGTGTCGACATAGGACCACAAACATCACTATGAACAAGCCGCAATTTTGGAGTAGCTCTAACTGAACAATCTTTTGGAAAGGAGGAACGCTACATTTTGTCCAAAATATAGCCTTCACAGACATGTTTTCAGGGTGCCTCAAGTTTGGGCAAAGAGGATACCATTTCAGATTTCTACAGGCATAACAAACTAGCAAAATTCAGATGACCAAAGTGTGCATGCCAGAGCTTTGCATTTGACATAGCTTGGCAATCATGTACTGCACATTCTGAATCATTCATAGATTTTTCATAGTCTATGAGATTATACAACCCACGACATAAAATGCCAGAAGCAATAATCATGTTGCCATTTGATAGATCATGAACTGTACATCTGCCATCAACAAATTTCACAACCAAGACAATCTTGGCTAATGCAAACAATTGATAACATATTTTTTTTATTCCCTGGCATAAACAAAGCATCCGACAAAGTGAAAGAACTACCATGAGCAGTAGTCAAAATGATCTTACCAACTCCCATGACAGGATAAGAGGAGCTTTTGGTGTATGTGATAGTATTCCGAGTTGGGGTAGGCTCAAGTGAAGTGAAGAACCTGTGTTGCGAGGTAATATTTTTGGTTTCCCCACTATCAAAATACCAAACATCTGAGTGTACTACAAATATACACTCCTCATGAGAAGATGGGTCAAAACTGCAAAGAGTAATAAACACCCATTCTTCATTCTGCACAAGATTTGGAGACTATGTTTTCAATGTAGAGGCCTCTGCAACAATCATTCAAGCCTCTTTTTTCTTTGCCTCTTTTGTAGACAGTTTTGGATAGTTCTTTATGATATGATCGTTTCCTTTACAGTACTTACAAAAGAATCTATAATTTTTTTATTTCTTCTCATCTTTGTCTTCCTTCTTCAATGTGAAACATTTGTAGATTTCTTCTTACTAGTAGATGAGCTCCATTTATCTTTTCCCTTCTAACAAGCCAGGAAAGCTTGATCTACAACATGCATAATGGACTTGTTCTCCCTAGACTGATCTTCTTGCAATAGAATAGAGACTAACTCCTAAAATGTCAATGAATTTGGATTGCCTTTCATCATCAAACGAAAAGTAGAATCAAAGCTCTAATAAGAATCAAGAAGATCATTCAAAACGGTGTGCACAAGTGAGCTATCTGGTATAACTTCATCAAGAGAAATCAACTATTCCTTCAAGTCTTTGATCTTTGTTAGAAAACTATCCATAGAATCACCTTCATTCATATGCTCACTCTCCAATTGTTTTTGGAGGTAAGCAACATGAGCCTCATTCCTAGCTTGGTACAAAGTGGTAAGTGTATCCCAAGCATCCTTAGTTGTTCTGCAAGAGTGAATGTGACGAATAATGGAATGTTTGAGAGATAAGGCTATCAATGCATGTGCTTCGAAGATTCGAGCCATTTCAATAATTTGATCACAATGTGTTTCATACCCATTAATAGATGAGCTATCAAAGATTCCCAACTCTAGAAATTTCTCACCTAACAACATATTATCCAATTGCTTTCTTTCAATTTTTTCATATTCTAGAGGATCACTTTTGCATAGCATCCTCATGGATGCTTTTGATAAACAAGGTCTTACCAATAACTTTGAATGGTGTGGGGGAAGATCATCAATGTCATTGGAATCTACATACATGAATAAAAATAATTAGTATTCCATACATGAATGAAAAATAATTTTTATGCATAAATTTAAATACAAGTACAGACAAGAGAAATATATTGTCAAATTTAAATTTTGTTAAAAGAGTTTCACAAAACATTATCAATTATAATGATAATTAAAAGGTGCTCTTGGAGATCTACGCCATCCATGATTCACAAATAACTATTTATCTTGCTACATCTCTACTCATGTATTGTAATTCATGACTATTTTCATGCTCTTAAAATGCACAATTAATCCTTGAACTATTATATCTTGGACTACTATTTATTAAACCTTCTATATTTTTATGAGTGCAAGGTCTTCTGTCAAAGTATAGTCTTTCATTTTTTGCATGTATAATCCCTTTGCTGGCAAGAGAAGATGCATTCAAACATATTTTGTAAGTACTCATGTTTTGAATGTAGCATGTAAATCGATGCCCATATATATATAGGACCACAAAAAAACATAAGAGTGACTTCAAAGCTGGGAGGCACATATAAATCCTCTGCAATGAAGAGACCACGACCAACACAGTGATAGTGGAGGGAGAAATCATATCGAGATCACCCCTAAGGTTAAAGACATCTCCATATGAAGGAAGCGGTCCTCTATGCCATCCCCCCTATCTTGTTCTATCATATGTTTGTACTAGAGGACGATCACGAGTTGGTAACTGATAATCTCTAACCATTTCAGTCTTTAAAGTAGGAGGTAGAAGATATAAAAAAACCTCGGCCTATAATTGATAAACAACATGTTCATGACATGTACAAGGAATATTAGCATTATTAGTAGGAGAATCATCATCATTATCATCGAGTAAATATTCCTACATAGATAGTATAATTTTATTATGTATATTTGATTTTAATATAAAATAGCTACATTAACTTATGGAATCAATACATACCCAAGCATTGTTGCATCGATCATGTGGTGGTGCTCACTCAATAATACCATAATCTCTCTCATGCTCAATACATTCTAATTGTTATATTTGATACATGCCATAACAAAGATTTCACAACATATAATCTACTCTTGATAGTGAAAATTCATCATAATTTGTATCAACGACACATGTGAAGTCCTTGCATGGGTAGGGGGTGGTGGATTACCCTCGGATTGATCAAAATCTGATTATAACATAACAGTAAAAAAAAGTACATCAAAATATATCATTCATTATGCATCTATAAAATATTAAAGTTAAAAGTTCATGTACTTATAGTAATTAGTCCTAGCATAGGTAGAAGACAGTGGTGGAGTTTCTTCTGATTGATTAGAATCTTAGTGTGCAACAAAAAAAAGGTATTATATATTAAAACCGATTACATTATATAAGCTAAAAAGATCAAATAGATGTTGAGAAAGAGAGATACATAGATAAATAAATAGATCAAATACATATAAGCTAAAAAGATCAAATAGATTCTGAGAAAGAGAGATACATAGATATATAAATAGATAGATACAAAGAGGGAGAGATACACATATTCACACTACACATGCACACAAAGATACACACATTCACACATACATATATACATACATACACATTCACACGTACAAATTTACACATACATACATACATATTCACATGAACACACATACACACATCCATACATATATATACACATACACAATCACACAAAGACACATTCACACATACATGCATACATACATTTACACATGCGCACTACATGCACACATACACATTCACATGCATGTCTATATATTCAAAGTTTTATTGTATACTAATCCCATTTTTTTTTGTATGTATGTGTGTGCGTCTGTGTGTGCCTATCAGTGTGTATATGTGTGTGTATGTGTATGTGTATGTGTATGTGTATGTGTATGTGTATGTGTGTGTATGTGTATGTGTGTGTGTATGTGTATGTGTATGTGTGTGTATGTGTATGTGTATGTGTATGTGTATGTGTATGTGTATGTGTATGTGTATGTGTATGTGTATGTGTATGTGTATGTGTATGTGTATGTGTATGTGTATGTGTATGTGTATGTGTATGTGTATGTGTATGTGTATGTGTATGTGTATGTGTATGTGTATGTGTATGTGTATGTGTATGTGTATGTGTATGTGTATGTGTATGTGTATGTGTATGTGTATGTGTATGTGTATGTGTATGTGTATGTGTATGTGTATGTGTATGTGTATGTGTATGTGTATGTGTATGTGTATGTGTATGTGTATGTGTATGTGTATGTGTATGTGTATGTGTATGTGTATGTGTATGTGTATGTGTATGTGTATGTGTATGTGTATGTGTATGTGTATGTGTATGTGTATGTGTATGTGTATGTGTATGTGTATGTGTATGTGTATGTGTATGTGTATGTGTATGTGTATGTGTATGTGTATGTGTATGTGTATGTGTATGTGTATGTGTATGTGTATGTGTATGTGTATGTGTATGTGTATGTGTATGTGTATGTGTATGTGTATGTGTATGTGTATGTGTATGTGTATGTGTATGTGTATGTGTATGTGTATGTGTATGTGTATGTGTATGTGTATGTGTATGTGTATGTGTATGTGTATGTGTATGTGTATGTGTATGTGTATGTTTGTGTATGTGTATGTGTATGTGTATGTGTATGTGTATGTGTATGTGTATGTGTATGTGTATGTGTATGTGTATGTGTATGTGTATGTGTATGTGTATGTGTATGTGTATGTGTGTGTGTATGTATGTGTGTGTATGTGTGTGTGTATGTGTGTGTGGATGTGTGTATGTGTGTGCATCTATCTCTATATGTGTGTATGTGTGTGTTTGTATCGTGTGTATGTCTATGTGTGTGTATGTGTTATGTATGTTGAATGTGTATGTGTGTGTATGTGTATGTGTGTGTATGTGTATGTATGTATGTTTGTGTATGTGTGTGTATGTACATGTATGTGTGTGTATGTGTGTATACATGTCTATAAATTTAAATTTTTATTGTATACTTATCAAATTATTTTTTTGTTTGAAAATTAATATTAATGTGAATTGTAATTCTTATATGTTTGTAAATATTTACATTTAATCAGTGTACTTTTATTTGATTAAATAAACACAGGCAATTGCAAAGAAAAACAAAGAATAAATAAAGGTCGTATGTCTCATTTAGGTTGTATGGGGCATCATGGTTTTGTGGCGTCCTTTGTAAAACTATGTATTATTGAAATTATCTTTTTTATTTTATTTAAAACATTAATCCTTAACTTTTTTCATTTGTTTCAATGCAACATAAGGATTATGGTCGTAATCCTATGGAAGAGTGACTTTTATTGATGATTTTTCTAGGCATGCATGGGTGTGTCCACTAAAAGCAAAGTCCAAAGTGTCTATGTGCTTCCAATAGTTTCTAGTTTTGGCTGAAAATCTGTCTCCGTGTAAAATGCACATCCTCCATTCTGATCGAGGGGGAATACATGTCTTTTGATTGTAATGCATTTTTGGCTAAATGTGGGATAAAACAGTAGTGTACAGGGCCATGTATACCTCAACAAAATGGAGTTGTTGAAAGAAAGAATAGGTCACTCATGGAGATGGCAAGGTGTATGGTCAAAAGTTAGGCTTTACCACATAGCTTCTGGCTTGAGGCTGTTATGGGTGCAGCATATTATGTACTTAACAAGCATCCCACCAAAGCATTGCACTCTATCACTCCATATGAGGCTTTTCATGGTTGCAAGACATCTATTGCTCATCTATGTGTTTCTAGTTCTCTAGCATATGCATTAATGACTAAACAACAACATAGGAAATTGGATGATAAAGTAGTGAAATGTATTTTTGTTGGTTACAATTCTAAAACCAAAGGCTATCATCTGTATCATCCATAGACTAAACGTATTTTGGTTAGTCATGATGTTGTTTTTGTGGAAGATGCAATTCAACCATCACTTTCATGTACCAAGGAGACTTCAGTTAACTCTAGAGATGTGTATGACACTTTGCTGCCTCTTTTTATAGGTCGATAGTCTAGTGCTGGTCCAAGTGAGGCAATTTCTTAGCCTTTAAAGGTTCCACACAATTTTGCATATCATTTTATTTATGTTGTAGATTTACATCATGCACTTGATGATGAGAGGGCTGATATAAAGGAGGTAAAAACTATGCTTAAATGGTTGGTGCAGACTTTCCGAGATAGAAAATAAGATGCACCTTTGTCATATCGTACTTGTTCAGGCTCTCATAGTGCTTCTTTTGCATCAGATTGCTATGTTATCGATGCCTCTACTCTTTGTGATGAGAGTGAGCCTGTTTCTTTCGATGAAGCGCAAAATTCACAAAATTGGATGGCTACTATGCAATCAAAATATGATGCTATTTTGAAGAATGGTACATGTTCTTTATGTGATTTGCCTGCTGGAAAGAAGGCCATTGACACCAATTGGGTATACAAGCTGAAGCATAAGCCTGATGGAACAGTTGACAAGTATAATGCTAGGCTTGTTGCAAAAGGTTATGATCAAGATAGAGGCATTGATTTTGATGACTTTTGCTCCCACATGCCAAATGAATATTGTCCATAGCATCTGTGCACTTTTAGCTCATTACGGTTGCAATGTATATCACTTGGACATTAAAACTGTACTTATGAATGGTGACTTACATGAAGAAGTGTGTGTTTTTTAGCCCTATGATTTTGTGCATAAAAGGCATTAAAATAAAGTGTGCGTGTTGAAAAAGGCATTATATGGTTTAAAGTAAGCACCACATGCTTGGTATGAAAAGATACATGGCTACTTGATTGCACATGGTTTTGAGAACAGTCTAACTGAGAGCAACTTATATGTTAAGCGTGAAAATAAAGTACTTCTAATCATTGTTGTCTATATTGATGACATATTGCTCATTGGTCCTAATGAGAAGCATATTGCCAATTTTAAGGCTGATTTGCATCCCTCTTTTGAGATCTCAGATTTGGGGCATTTGCAACATTATTTGGGCATTCACTTCATGCAAGTTGCTAGAGGAATAGCTCTGTGTCAAACAAAATATATTGACACATTATTATAGCATTTTGGCCTTGAAGACTATAAACCTATTGCCACTCATATGGAGATGGGTTTACAATTGAGTCTTCATGATGTTGGTGATGCATTTGATGTTGTTCTCTATCAGCAAGCTATTGGATGCTTGATTCACTTATGCATAACTTGGCCTAATCTTCAGTTTTCTATCTCTCATATGAGAAGGTTTATGCATTGCCCAGGTGTCAAGCATTGGCAGGTGGTTAATTGCATCTTTTGCTACTTGAGTGCTACCCATCTACTTGGATTGTTTTATCCCAAGGGGGGATCACTACTGCCAGATTTACATGCTTTTTTTACTCTGATTATGTTGGTTGCTATGACACTCATGTGTCCACCAATGGTTTTTGTTGCATGCTTGGTAGCTCATGCATATCTTGGTTCCATTGTGGCCACTTCTAGTTGTGAGATTGAGTATAGGGCAGCTTCCATAATGATTGTTGAGTGTGTGTGGCTTAGACCTTCTGTGGGACAACAATTGCCCACTCACTAGTTATGACAAGGTGACCTATGACTGGTGCAAGGTAGTGGGTGGAGGTATTGTATAGTGGGTTGGTGATGGGAGAAAAGAGTGTTTCTTGGGAAGTGGGTGCTCGAAAATTGAAGGACATTGTGGATGTAATGGTTTTGGTATGGGTTGGGGAATTGCAAGGAGTGTGGAAAATGGGTTTGGTGGTTTGAGTGGTTGCAATCATCTCTATGGTTGTTTATACATCAATAGTGGTGGGAGAGGATGGGGCTTGCTAATGGGAGATTGGAAAAGTTTGAACAAAAGTCCCAGCTGTCAGGTCAATGGTAGTTGTTGAAGTGGCCTTTTGAGTTATAATCGCGTTGTGTTCTGATATGGGTATCCTTATGTTCTTACTAGTGCATGAGCATTTCTCAACACATTGTTAGTCATAGCAAGGTGTTGACTTTTATAGCATGGTATGAATAGCTTCTGTCACTCCTAAGGTCTCAGTCGAAAGTTGGAGGGTCTCAATGAACTAGGGATCCACTCCCTCTTCACGTAGGATCTGGTCAATCAAAGCTCTACCTGTGCTAAATGAAATACAATGCTGCTCGTGTACACTCATCATGGTATCATATAATATTTGTAGTTGTGCAGTATAAGCTGAGATACCTTCAGTTTCTCGGCCTTTTCAATGGTTATCATGGTCTTTGCCATCATGCTCCTCTTCCTCTTTGTCATTGACTTGTCCTTGTTGTTCATCTGTGTTGTTGATCACCCTCCCCTTCTTCTTGAGACTCTAGGTTCACATCTTGCAGAATCCTCTTAAAGTCTTCAGTATTAAGTTCTTCTGGACGGATTCCTTGAAGGAATTCTAAATCAAATGGCACAAGGGAAAAAATCAAGTTGAGTCTATCTGTACTTCTTCTTGGCAATTGTAGTGTGAATAGTTGTACTACCCTTAAGGGTGTAGGAGTTACATCTAGAGTCAACATGGCTCCTTTGGGTTGAGCACATGGTATGGATCCTCTCATCCTCTTGGATGGTGATGTAGAGGATTTCCTACTCTTAAATTGTTTTACTCTATTCCAAGAGAGTACCCATTGAAGGGGTATGTCATAAGCTAAGCATGTATAGATGATCCTTGCCAGAGCACAACATCCATGCAACACTACCTTCCATGGCCATCATTTATGAGCTTGATGGATCTAATCAATAATCGAGTGCGGCAAGTTGATGGCCATATTTTGCATATCTGCTGAATACAAACTGAACTAGACTTTCTTATGTGGTATTGTGAATCTATCTTGCCCTCATGTAGAGGAGGTACTAGGATACCCAACTTTAGGAGAGTGTGAAAGTATAGAAGAGGTCTTTGTGACCACAATCCACTACTTTTTCTACTCAAGGGGAGTTCTTCCTTAGGGAAGTATAACCTGTGAGATTTTTGTGGGTATGTACATTAATTGATAGTAAAGATACAAAAAAGGAAAAGATGACCAATGCAGACATAAGAGAAAATCCAAACTTCTTAACACTTCCAAGAATTATAATGGGCTAGAAATAATCCAGTTGAACATTACAATAGACTAGCATCCCATTCCAGATGAAAGAAGAAATCAACACAAGAAGTGGTAATCAACACAAGGACTAAAGTAATAATGAAGAACTCTTTGCAAGGGAAGTGAAGCAGAGATGCAACATACTCCGAGAGATATGCAACAAAAATACAATAGACTGAATACTCAAACACTCTATAATGCCAATATTTAACTCCATTGGAAGGTCAACATTTTGTATAAACACCATAGAGTAGCCTCGATATTAGTGTGCAAGTAGCAACATAATGCAGAGAGTGGCGAGGAAATAGACTCTTCTAGCAAGAGAACAACAATACAATGATCCAAGACTTAGATGAAGATGAGAGGCAATGATAGAAAAAATAAGTGCCAAATCTCTGTTTATATAGACTCTAGAGGCCAGGGGAGTGGCCTTGTAAATCCTAGCCTTACTCGCCATACACAACAAAGTGGTGGACAAAGTGGTGGAGGAGTGGATTAATTATGACTCTAGTGGTCAACTTCAATTAGGCCCCCAATGATATCCTTTGACAAGCTAGAACTTGGTTGCAGTATTCCTTGCATTAACTCTTATAGTAACACTTATTGAAAAAAATATAGTCAGCTCATCATTTACCGGCCATGAGCCCATGGTGGAGCCTATCTTACTTCTTAGTACATTGAGGGGCTGATCTCCTAGATGAGACACATTTGGAGGAAAAAGAGTAGACACCCAAAGTTGCCTTGAGTGTGAGGAGCTAGTTACCCAAGTTTGTGCCACTTTTGGTTTGTGCCTCTTTTGGTAGATGCCCACATATGTGGTGTTGCAAAAGTAGTCACCCAATATGCATAAAAAATGGTAGTCCCCTTGTTGTCATACACCAATTAGGGTTGTCACCCATATTGTGAGATCAGCCATATTTTAGGAGGTCACCTAAGTATGGGATGCCAACAAAAGGGCATCACCCTCACTCACGTAGTCACACCAAAAGGCTTCACTCGCCCAAGTGGAGGATGATTGGGCCTCACTTGCCTAGATTGAGGTAGCAAGACTATGGCCATCATCAATATTTATGTGGAGGAGGGAAAAAATGGACATCACCAACTTCCAATTGTGATGCCCATCTGAGGTAGCAAGGGTGCATGGGCACTGCCCGATTAGGTGTAGTCCATCAACTTTCAAGGTGTCACCTCATGTGGTGTATTGAGTCGCCCCACTATAGGTGAAGTGCGCCAAGATGAGATGGAGGCACCACCCCAATCATGCTCTAATTGTTTTTCCAATCCCCAAGATGGAGGCATCGCTCTCATGTGGTGAAAGGTGCACCTTTCGTGTCACCCCATGCAATCAAGAGCCCAAGTTGGGTGTCGCCTTATGGTGAGCATCCAAAGATCCCAAGTTGAGCATCACCTATTTTCCATGCTTACCACTATTTGGCGGTCTTCTCACTTAGTGTGATGTATGGAGGAGTGTAGTAATAGTGGCCAAGAGATGAATTGTCTTCATTCTATGATGCTCCAAAAGTGCACCTAACAAATGTTGAAGCTAGAGCACAAATCGAAGGAGAAGTCAATGGCAAATGTCTCATGGATCATCTGCTCTACAGACCCCCACATCAAGTCTTCGCACCATCTCGGTGCAACCTTATCTTTATTTTCTTATTAGAATAGAAATAAACTATAGAAAATGAAAGGAATTAAACTATGGTATGCATAGAGAGTGAATATCTCCCTGCTTCATTCAGATAGACTAAGACTCCACCTTAGAAGTGCTATCCATGGGATTCTTGTCCTCATCCCATTCTTCCGATTGCAAAGATCCACAAAACATCTCTTCCTTGGCCCTTGATTGTTGGCCATAAGCCTTGTTTAGTTCTATCCCCATGTCATCGAATCTCTTTAAAGTTGTAATGTCTATTTTCCTGATTCTCTTTCGAGCCATAGTGTCCATCATCTTGGATGCTTCTACCTTTGAATTTGCATTCCTCTTTAGAGTAGTAGGAGTACCTTGCAAGTGAGGCTTTGTCTTCCAATGATAGTCTGTGGCTCAAATGTACTTCTTTGTGAGCTTTTTCCTTGACCTAGCTTTATGGTAATCTGAGAAGAACCTTACCCTTAGAATGTGTTCACAAGATACCATAATCATTTTGCTTTGTGGGCTACTCCAGAGATAGTTTTGCTTCTCTTCAAGGTGCATGTCCTGCAAGAGTGATTCCTCTTCATGAATAGAGACAACTTGGGATACACTTAGCACTTTATACCAGGCAAGGAATGATAGTCGTGTTGCTTACCTCCAAAAATAGCTAGAGAGTGAGCACATGAATGAAGGTGATTCTTGGGATGGTTTTTTGACAAAGATCAAAGATTTGAAGGAACAGTTGATTTCTGTTGATGAAGTTATACTAGATAGCTCACTTATGCAGACCGTTCTGAATGGTCTTCTTGATTCATATCAGAGTTTTGCTTCTACTCTTTGTTTGATGATGAAAGGCAATCCAAATGCCTTGACATTTGAGGAGTTAGTCTCTGTTCTGTTGCACGAAGGTTAGCCTAGGCAGAACAGGTCCATTATGCATGTTGCAGATCAAGCTTTCATGACTAGTCAGAAGGGAAAAGGTAAATGGAGCTCATCTAGCAGTAAGCAAAAATCTGCAAATGCTGCACTTTTGAAGAAGGAAGACAAAGATGAGAAGAAATTAAAAAAGGAAAAATTATTTTGTAAGTACTTTAAAGCAAATGATCATGTCATAAAGAAATCTTCAAAACTGGTTGCAACAGAGGCAAAGAAAAAAGAGGTTCGAATGGTTATTGCAGAGGCCTCTACATCAAAAATAGATTCTACTAATCTTGTGTAGAATGAAGAATGGGTGTTTACTATTGTTTGAAATTTTGACCCATCTTGTCCTGAGAAGTCTATGTCTGTAGTAGACTCAAAAGTTCGGTACTTTGATAGTGGGGCAACCAAACATATTACCTTGCAACATAATTTCTTCACTTCACTTGAGTCTGCCCCTACAGGGAATACTATCACATGTGCCAAGAACTCCTCTTATTCTATTATGGGAGTTGGTAAGATCATTCTCACTACTATTGATGGTGGTTCTTTTACACTTTCAGATGCTTTATTTGTGCCAAGTACCAAGAAAAATATGTTATCAATTTCCGCATTAGCCAAAACTGTCTTGGTTGTGAAATTTGTTGATGACACATGTGTACAGTTCATGATTTGTCAAATGGCGACATGATTTTTGCTTTTGGCATTTTATGTCATGGGTTGTATAAGCTCAGAGACTATGCAAAATCTGTGAATGATTCAACATGTGCAGTACATGATTCTCAGGGTATGTTAGATGCAAAGCTTTGGCATGCATGCTTTGGTAATCTGAATTTTGCTAGTTTGCTACGCTTGCAAAAATATGAAATGGTGTGCTCTTTGCCCGAACTTGAGGCACTCAGTAAACATGTATATGAAGGCTGTATTTTGGGCAAAATGCAGCGTTCCTCCTTCCCAAAAGATGGTTCAGTTCGAGCTACTAAAAAATTACAGCTTGTTCAGTGATGTTTGTGGTCCTATGGAGACACCTTCTTTTGGGAACTATCTTTACTTTGTGAATTTCATCAATGATTTTCCACGCATGCATGGGTATATCCATTGAAGGAAAATTCTGAAGTGTTTATGTGCTTCAAACAGTTTTTGGTTTTGGTTGAAAATCTGTCAACATGTAAAATGGGCACCCTCCATTCTAATCGAGGGGTGGAATATATGTCCTCTGAATTTAATGCATTTCTGGCTAAACGTGGGATAAAACGCTGAAAGGAAGAACATGTCACTCATGGAGATGGCGATGTGTATGGTCAAGAGTCAAGCTTTACCACATAGTTTCTGGCTTGAGAATGTTATGTGTGTAGCATATGTACTTAATAGGTGTCCCATTAAAGCAGTGCAGTCTATCACTCCATATGAGGCTTGGCTTGGTCACAATCCATCTGTTTCTCATCTACATGTTTTTGGTTGTTTGGCATATGCATTAGTTCCTAAACAACAGCACAAAAAATTGGATGATAAAAAAGTGAAATGTATTTTTGTTGGGTACAGTTCTAAAAGTAAATGCTATCGTCTGTATCATCCACATACTAAACACATTGTGGTTAGCCATGATGTTGTTTTTATGGGAGATGCTATTCAACCATTGAGTTCATGTACTTTCAGCCTTTACAGGTTTCATGCAATGATGCATATCATTCTGTTTCTGATGTGGATTTGCTTGATGCACTTGTTGGTGAGAGAGATGATATTGAGAAGGCAAAAACTATGCCGAAATGGCTAGTGTAGACTTTGTGTGACAACAAATTAGATGCACCTCTATCATATCATACTCATTTTGGCTCTCAGAGTGCTTCCTTTGCATGAGATTGCTATGCTATGGCTGCCTCTAGTCTCTGTGATGAGAATGAGCCTGTTTCGTTTGATGAAGCACAAATGTTTGAAAATTGGATGGCTGCTATGTAATCAGAATATGATTCTATTATGAAAAATGGTATCTAGTTTTTATGCGACTTGCCTCCTAGCAAGAAGGCCATTGGCACTAAGTGAGTATACAAGATGAAGCGTAAGTGTGATGGAACAATTGACAGGTATAAGGCTAAGCTTATTGCAAAGGGTTATGCTTAGGAAAGAGGCATTGATTTTGATGAGACCTTTGTTCCTACTTGTTGAATGACTACTGTTTGTAGCATCTATGCACTTGAACCTAATCATGGTGGGAATGTACATCAGTTGGACATTAAAATTGCATTTTTGAATGGTGACTTGCATGAAGAAGTGTATGTTTTTTAGCCTCGTGGCTTTATCCAAAAAGGGCATGAAAACTAGGTGTGTAGATTAAAGAAGGCATTATATGGTTTAAAGCAAGCACCACGTGCTTGGTATGAAAAGACACATGCCTGTCTGATTACACATGGTTTTGAGAATAGTCCAACTAAAATCACCTTATGTGTTAACCATGCAAATGATGTGCTTCTGATCATTGTTGTGCATGTTGATGACATGTTGCTCACTGATCCTCAGGAGAAGCATATTGGTGATTTTAAGGCTGATTTGCATGCCTCATTTGAGATGTCTGATTTGGGGCATTTGCATCATTATTTGGGCATTCAGTTTATGCAAGTTGATGGGGGAATAGCTTTGTGTTAAATGAAATATATTGACACATTATTGCAGTGTTTTGGCCTTGAACATTCTAAACTATTACCATTCCCATGGAGACAGGTTTATGATCGAGTCTTCATGATGTTGGTGATGCATTTGATGTTGTTCTCTATCAGCATGCTATTGGATACTTGATTTACTTATGCATTACTCACCTAGATATTCAATTTGTTGTCTCATAGATGAGAAAGTTTATGCATTGCCCAAGTGTCAAGCATTGATAGGTGGTTAAGTGCATCTTTTGTTACTTGAGTGGTACCCGGCTACTTGAATTGTTTTATCCCAAGGGGGGATCACTACCACCAGATTTGCATGCTTTTTCAAAATCTAACTGGGTTGGTTGCTATGACACTCATGTGTCCACTAGCGGCTTTTGCTTCATGCTTGGTAGCTCTTCTATATCTTGGTTGAGCAAGAAACAACCTATTGTGGCCACTTCCAGTTGTGAGGCTGAGTATAGGGTAGCTTTCACAGTGATTGTTGAGTATGTGTGGCTCAGACGTCTTATGGCTGATTTTGGTGTTGGTCAATCTTCTGCCACCACCATCTTCACTGACAATCAGAGCGCACTGGCAATTGCACAGAACCTTGTGTTCCATGCTTGCACTAAACACATTGAGGTGCATTATCATTATGTCAGGGAGAGGCTCTCGGATATAGAGATCAACTTGGCATATGTGCCCATGCACGAGAACATTGTAGACGTTTTCACAAAGGCTTTGCCTATGACGAAGTTTGAAGCTTTTCGCAAAGCTTTGGGATTACTTCCTTTTCTGGATTGATTCCACGTAGCTTGGCACTTCCTTATACATGAGTGCCAACTCCTCGTTCATCGCATAGGAGGTTTTTTCACGTAGCTTGGCACTTCCTTATACATGAGTGCCAACTCCTCGTTCCCTCTTTAGGAGGTTTTTTCACCCGGCTTGTATATACGCCTATTGCCCTAACATGTTACTTATCTTTGTACATTCTAGTGGTAATACATTAAGTTTGTGTGTTGTACTCCAAGCTTCTTCTTCTTCCTTGTGTTGTTTGCATACTTCCATAGACCTCAAACTCCAACAAATCTTGCTTGGGAGACAAACTCATTCTTTTGCTTCCTTGGTTACTTTCCTTTGATGTAGCTGAATTCCCAGATTTGGCTATTCTCTTCTCTAGTCGCTCTTGCAATCCATAAAAGTGCAATTGTGCCTTGGCTAAGTTAGTGCAACTGAAAAGACGGTTGGCCTCAAACATAGTTTGACCCAATTCCACCATTTTCACACACAAATTAGTTTTTTCGATTTCTAAGTCGGCTCTAGGATAACACTTATCGAACTCTATCACATTTGGCCCTTCTTGGATTCTACCTTGATATACCTTGAACATCATGTCAAGAATTTATGGATTAGGATCTCCTAGGATCGATCCTGCTCTAGGTAGTGGTGGTTCAGTGGGATAGTTTCCATTGTCTCTTCATCGTTCCATGGCTATCTTTCCAAGCTCTCATTCTCTTTTTAGTTGTGCTCTCAATCTCACTATTGCCTGGGATCTTCTCTTGAATTGTGCCTCGGTTTTGTTGTAGGTTATGGGCTGTAGTTGCTACTTGCACTGGGGATGTAGTTATCATACTCCCATTCAAGTTTATAACCAAGACAATAATATTGATGAATGTGATCTTCTATGCATTGCTTGGATTCTTTGGGCAATCCCTTAGGAGGTGTTCCTTATTGCAATCTGGATAAAAGCCTTGGATGGTCACTAACTAGGGTTGTCATGGTGCGAGAATTGGGCAATCTCGAAATGAAGTGATCTCCTTGGCACCTATAACATGGAACTCTAGGTGCTTGGGGTCTCATATCTCTTATTTAGGGCCTAGGGTTAGGATTTGTGTACATTACGTTTGAATATTCTGGATCCCAACTAGGTTCATTAGGGTTTTCCTAAGGGTAAATCCCAGTGTGCTCTGGTGAATCCATGTAGTAAGTTGGTGGACTATCTATACATGTGGAGTTGAAGCTTTGAGCATTCGGATCACTTTCTAAAATCAACAGGGGTGCGGGCACTAAGGCTCTAGTCAAGCTGTCCTCAGTTGATGCATACTTGACTGGAATCACATTGGCTTGGGGTGGAGTTTGTCGGCCTAGCATAGGTTGAGGTTGCTGTTGAGATTAGTATGGAGGTTGATATGGTTTTTGGGTCTTAAAGTATTGCTATGGTTGGTTCGGACTTTGGTATATCCCTTGTTTTTTATAGAGTTATGGATAATCTTGCCTAACTACTTGCTTGTTGTAAGAGAAATCTTGTGAAGTGTGGTTAGTGTATCTCCTCTTAATGGTGTGGTATTGGCTATTAAGGTTACCTTGGGGTTGGGCGATGATTGGACAAACATTGGTCATGTGGTCTCCTCCACAATTATAGCATCATTTCACTGTGACCACTCTAGGGGTATGCTTGCTTGAGACTCCTAATTTTTGGGTAACTTTCTTTGCCAACTCATCTATTGAAGTAGTTGGTTTAGAAGTGTAATTTGTAGCACTATCTGAGTCTTTATAGATCTTTGAAAGCTCTAACTCATCGCCCACCTTATCCTCTATGTTGATACACATGTGCACACATTGGTCTATGCTCCTAGGTTCAAGTACACATATGACCGCACTTTGGCACTTAGCAAGCCATCCAAAAATGATGACACTTGTTTGGCTAATGTGGATAGTTTTGGAATAGGACACCTTTCCAAGTATTTTCTAAATCTTCTTCAAGCTAGTAAGACCATTTCCTGGGGTGTTTGCTTGAAGCTTTGTATCAAGGATGAGGTATTGTGCCTGATATCACTCTTGGAGAATTCAATGATGAATGCTTCTGGAAATTGTTCTATATTCCTAAATTGGCCTTGACGTAGTGGTTAAAACCATCTCAAGGTGGTATTCTTTAGATTAAGGCCAAAAGAATTGTATTGAGTGAAAAAATTGTTGACTTGTTCAACTTGTAATACTTGTCTAAATTTTTTACTCGCTCATATGGATCTCTAGTGCCATGTTGAGTGGGCCTCAAAATCGTAGGTTCTTCTCTAGGTCTTGGCACGAGAAAATCATCCATGCCTCTTTGATGTTTTGGACCTCTATGTCTCTCTTGATCAATTTTGTCTATTGGGAAACGTAAAAAAAAAGACAATTAGAGAGAGAGAGAAAGAGAGAGAGAGAGAGAAAAGAGAGAGATAACGAAAGAAATATTGAAAGAGTAAGAAAAAGTATAAAAGGAAAGAGGGAGAAAAAATGCCAAAGATAGAAAAGAAAGAGAGTAAAGAGGAGAGACATATGGATGGAAACAAAGGGTTATGAAAGAAATCTTCTATTATGACCTTGAAGCTTGAAAGAGAGGAGTGGAGATCTAGTTCCAATCCTTTCATCCATTGTTGTTGTCTTTAGAGCTCTTAGTTGTTAGATGCAAGAATAAGCACATTGTACATACATGGATACATTGTACTCTTCTTTTTCACCCTTTTTTGTTAATCACTATTTTATAAATGGATACACACATTGATAAAGAATAGGTTAGTGTGTTTATATTTTTTCCTATTGTTAACCAAATAAATTAGTGACACATATAGCAATATAGGTTCTAAGCTCATGGTTTTATTTTTGATTAGGAAACTATCAATGCATGTAGAGATGCACGATGATGCAAATGCACTAATCAAAAATAAAAAGATAAGGATTATTTTTTCAATGGTATTTTCAACAAATGTGATTCTTGTGAAAGATTTCCTATTGAAAATACTTTGACTTTTTGTAAGGATATTTAGAGTCCAATAATAACATTGATAGAGTCCATTAATGAAACCATTAATAGAGTCCATAAATATCATCATTGGCCACATCTCTTTCTTTGTCTTTCACACACACACACAAAACATGAATAATTCATAAAAGACACGTGTATGATTCCATGAACATGAAAAGAGCACAATCATACACACATACACACATGAAAAGTCCTTTAGTGGGACTACTGCATGTATGAAAATAGTGGAAGCTTCTTTAATGAAAGTTGATAAGAGATTCTGTAATTTCAAAGAGATTGTGCACCATTTATTGTCCTACTATGGAGCTCATTGAATCAGTGGCACATATTTTACATGTACTTTGTAATTGTTGTTCTGTCTTGTCCTTGAGTGGCATGTGGGGCTTAAACATAGGGTCAGCACACCCATCATAACCACGAGAACCTTGAAAATGATCGAAAATATATATGTTTATCATGATACCTATACTTTTTCTGTGTGGTGCTTGTAGTAAACTCGATTTTTCACATTACATGATGGAAAATTACACACATAACAATGCTTCTTGATGTAAGATGAGTGCTATTTGGATAAGGATCAAATCCACTTATAACCTCACCCATTTACTTCAGCCACTTTATACTATGTGTGCTAGGCTATGATGGCAATATTGTGATCTTTTTAAAGAACTTTGTGATCCTTTAGAACTTTTTGGTCCTTTAGAACCATCTTTTTGGGAGGTGAGTCTTTAAGTTCTCCCAAAAATTGATTATGTGTCTTAATAGGGAACAATCTTCATCATCAACTCTCCTAGATAGGTTTCATCATCAACTCTCCTAGATGGGTCTATGTCCTCAAATCTAATACAATGTATTCTCTCTTGATTCTAGAGATGTTTTCACATACAAAACCCTTTGTTCCAAAGTTTCTTTGCCCTTTGGAGGTTTTCCGAATCAATTTCTTTGATTCCCACCATAAGAACCAAATAAAATCAATTTCTCTAATCCGGTTGCCCATTTCCACTTGCTCATTGCTTCACGAATCACTTGTCTATGTATTAGCTTTAAGTTTTGCACGGGAACATACATACATTGATCAAGACAATGGTATGGCATTGACTTAGTGAAACTATAACAAACTTACTAGTACATCTAATAATGTATACTTTTTACATCATGAAAGGATACATTAGGTATATCACTTATTTATGTTTTATATTACTCAATAGGAGTATTTTAATTATTACCTTACTATAAGTATGTCATGTATGCAACATTTCTATCAAGGTTGTGTGTGTCTCCTTCATGAATATCACGGGCCTGGATTCATACTTAAGAGACTTATGTGACATTTATCCATAAACCTAGCTAAGAATCAATGTTCATTGTGCTAGGTAACTTAATGACTAGCAAAAGTGTTGGCCTTGATTCATTTGCTTTCTGATTTCCTAAGAATGCATCTTTTTAATAATGTAATTAGTATGCAACACCTTACTCTCTTTTTCATTACACAATTCTATTTTAGAATTTATTGTAGTTATTTTCAACATTGGATTTTTTTCTCCCTCATTACTACTTATGGATTTTGACAAGGTTTATGGCTCTTAAGAAGGTTAAAAACATGGAAAATGTATAAATACTTGGCTAGAAACAATTTAAAGTCCCATCCATAAAGTTATTTCACCTTGAAAATAAGTATCTTGCAAACCCGAATTAATTAAGATAATGTTAAGTTTCTTCATATTGACATTAAATCCATCCTTTATAAATATCAAATGAGTGTTTTTTCACCTTAAATAATGCACTCAAGAAATATAGGTAGTTGGAACATTTACTCTCTCCAATAAGGAATGACAAAAACTAAGAGGAAATGTGTCGAATATGATGCTAAAAGTTTTCAAATAATTCATTAACTTATCTCTTTAGTTTTGTAATGGTATGACATGGATAACAATTGGGTGTGTGTCACATTATCCAAGCAAGAGATGGTTGAACCACATCCTAAGAGGGAGGATTAGGAAGTAATCATCAACCATGGCTTTTGGGGCAAGTGATTAGCCCATCATACTCCTAGTTGGGATGTAGTGAGTTCGATTCCCAACATTGGTACCAAAGCCTAGTTGAGGAACTTGGGCAAGACATAGGTAAGAAGCCTCATGTGTGGGCACTTGGGAAGCACTTGACCACGGGTGAGTCTGAAACTAGCCAAAAGAAGGGAGATGCATGGGCATTTTGGCACCAAGGCGGGCTGGATAGATCCAAAATAGGTTCATGCACTAGAATTTGAGGCCAATGGAGGCACTCAAATGTGGCAAGGGGCCCAGGTTAGATAGAAGGGTCCACAAGTGAGCATTGAGGACAATGCTCAATCTAAGGGGGAAGGAATATCACATAATCCTAGCAAGAGATGGTTGAACCACATCCTAAGAAAGATGATTAGGAAGTAATCCTCAACCATAGCTTTTGATGCAAGTGGTTAGCCCATCGTGCTCCTAGGTGTGGAGGTTGTGAGTTCAATTTCAAATAGTGTGATTGTTGTTCTTGTCACCCATTTCATTTTTTGGGTTCTTAATAACATAGTGTTAAGGTTGGCTTGACAAGTACATTAAGATAACACATTTCACCTTATACGTGTTAAAAACTCAAAAGCCAGACATATAGTATCCATGAGGAATCTCAGACACAAATATTATTGTATGATTGATAACATTATGAATGTATAAAAGCATTTGAAAATACAAAGGATCCGTGTTTCATTTTTTTACTTTTAAATTTTTTTCTTTATATTTTTTAATACAATGGATATGCAATGTATTTGTATATATGGATGCATATCCATTGTGTATATATATATTTATACATGTGTATATGTATATCTATATACATCTGTAAGTATGTGCAAATATAACATGCATGTATGTGCGAATGTAACATGCATGTATGTGCATATATCTTTGTGCTATGTGCATACATTTGTGTTGATATATTTAGGTAGTGATGTGTGTGAACACACTAGGACCGCCGGGGCACTTTTTTCCCTCTTTAGGAGGTTTGTATATACGCCTATTGCCCTAATGGGCTAGTTATCTTTGTACATTCTCTAGTAATACATTCAGTATTGTGTGTTTGTGCTCCAAGCTTCTTCTTCTTCCTTGTGCTGTTCATGTGCTTCCGCATACGTCTATCTCCAACAATTGGTATCAGAGCAGGTTGTCGCTTCTTCTAGGGCGCCGTCGACACTCCTCTGTTTGCAGTCTCAGATTCGCACGAAATTTGGTGAGCATACTCAGGGTGTTTCCGAGATCAAAACTGCTTCGCTATGTGGTGCCGAAATCGCGATCTGAGCTCGTTTCGGCCTCTGCACGCACTATCGCAGTGCTTGTGTAGGCTATTTTGTCCTTTTGTGCCAAAGGTATATACCAGTTTCTGTTCGCTAGTTTAAGCGTCTCGAAGTCTGCTACAGGTCTAGCAGAACTCGTCTGGGCAGTTCCGTTCAACTTTTTGAGATACAGTCAATTTTCTACATCAAGGTATTTTAGTCACCGGCCATGGCTGAAAGCAGTGATATATTCCGTATGTTGGCTGTTGAGGATAAGTTGGATGGTACCAACTACCCATTATGGGCTTATATGATGCGACATGTACTGGTTGCAAAAGGATTGTGGAACATTGTGCAGGGTGTTGAAAGACGTCCTGTTACACCTGTAACGATAGGTACTGCAAATACAGGTGCTGGAGCTGATGAAGATGGTGTCGAAGATCATATTCCGCAGATTCTTGTTTGTGCTGCTGTTTCTGTTGCACCTACTGCAGAGCAGATTTGCTGGGATGGTAGAGATGCCCAGGCACATGCATTGATAGATTTGTCTGTCAAACGTGCCATTATTCCTCACATTCGCTCTTGCAGAACAGCAACGGATGCTTGGGATACACTTACCACTTTGTACCAGGCTAGGAATGAGGCTCGTGTTGCTTACCTCCGAAAATAGTTGGAGAGTGAGCACATGAATGAAGGTGATTCTATGGACAGTTTCTTAACGAAGATCAAAGATTTGAAGGAACAGTTGATTTCTGTTGATGAGGTTATACCAGATAGCTCACTTGTGCAGACCGTTCTGAATGGTCTTCCTGATTCATATAAGAGTTTTGCTTCTACTCTTCGGTTGATGATGAAAGGCAATCCAAATGCCTTGTCATTTGAGGAGTTAGTCTCTGTTCTGTTGCAGGAAGATCAGTCCAGGCAGAACAGGTCCATTATGCGTGTTGCAGATCAAGCTTTCCTGGCTAGTCAGAAGGGCAAAGGAAAATGGAGCTCTTCTACTAGTAAGCAGAAATCTGCAAATGCTGCACAATCGAAGAACCGGGATAAAGATGAGAAGAAATCAGAAAAGCAGAAATTGTTTTGCAAGTACTGTAAAGGAAATGATCATATCATAAAGAACTGTCCAAAACTGGCTGCTAAAGAGGCAAAGAAGAAAGAGGCTGGAATGGTTGTTGCAGAGGCCTCTACACCAAAAACAGAGTCTGCAAATCTTGTGCAGGAAGAAGAATGGGTGTTTACTACTATCTGCAGTTTTGACCCATCTTCTCATGATCAGTGAATGTCTGTAGTAGACTCAGATGTTTGGTACTTTGACAGTGGGGCGACCAAACATATTACCTCGCAGCGCAGTTTCTTCTCTTCACTCGAGTCTGCCCCTACAGGGAATACTGTCACATGCGCCAATAACTCCTCTTATCCTATTATGGGAGTTGGTAAGATCATTCTGACTACTGCTGATGGTAGTTCTTTCACTTTGTCAGATGCTTTATTTGTGCCAGGGATAAAAAAGAACCTGTTATCAGTTTCTGCATTAGCCAAGATTGGCTTGGTTGTGAAATTCATTGATGACAGGTGTACAGTCCATGATCTCTCAAATGGTGATGTGATTATTGCTTCTGGCATTTTATGTCGTGGGCTGTATAAGCTCATAGACTATGAAAGATCTGTGAATGATTCGGCATGTGCAATTCATGATTCTCAGGCTACGTCAGATGCAAAGCTTTGGCATGCACGCTTTGGTCATTGTGAACAGTCCAATTGAAAGCACCTTATATGTTAAGCGTGCTAATGATGTGCTTCTGATCATTGTTGTCTATGTTGATGACATGCTGCTCACTGGTCCTATTGAGAAGCATATTGATGATTTCAAGGCTGATTTGCATGCCTCATTTGAGATGTCTGATTTGGGGCATTTGCATCACTATTTGGGCATTCAGTTTATGCAAGTTGATGGTGGAATGGCTTTGTGTCAAACGAAATATATTGACACATTATTGCAGCGTTTTGGCCTTGAAGACTATAAGCCTATTGCCACTCCTATGGAGACAGGTTTACGATTGAGTCTTCATGATGGCTGAGATGCATTTGATGCTGTTCTCTATCAGCAGGCTGTTGGATGCTTGATTTACTTATGCATTACTCGGCCAGATATTCAGTTTGCAGTCTCACAGATGAGCAGGTTTATGCATTGCCTAGGAGTCACGCATTGGAAGGGGGTTAAGCGCATCTTTCGCTACTTGAGTGGTACTCGGCTACTTGGGTTGTTTTATCCCAAGGGGGGATCACTACCGCCAGATTTGCATGCTTTTTCTAACTCAGATTGGGCTGGTTGCTATGACACTCGTGTGTCCACCAGTGGTTTTTGCTTCATGCTTGGTAGCTCATGTATATATTGGTTGAGCAAGAAGCAGCCTACAGTGGCCACTTCCAGTTGTGAGGCTGAGTATAGGGAAGCTTTCACAGCGACTGTTGAGTGTGTGTGGCTCAGACGCCTTATGGCTGATTTGGGTGTTGGCCAGTCTTCTGCCACCACCATCTTCACTGACAGTCAGAGCGCATTGGCAGTTGCGAGGAACCCTGTGTTCCATGCTCGCACTAAGCACATTGAGGTGCATTATTACTATGTCAGGGAGAGGTTCTCTGCTGGGGAGATCAGCTTGGCATATGTGCCCACGTAGGAGAACATTGCAGACCTTTTCACGAAGGCTCTGCCTAGGGAGAAGTTTGAAGCTTTCCACAAAGCTTTGGGCTTACTTCCTTTTGTGGAGTGATTTCCACATAGCTTGGCACTTCCTTATACATGAGTGCCAGCTCCTTGTTCACCGCATCACTCCCAGGGGGGATTTGTTGATATATTTAGGTAGTGATGTGTGTGAACACACTAGGACCGCCGGGGCACTTTTTTCCCTCTTTAGGAGGTTTTTTTCCCCCGGCTTGTATATACGCCTATTGCCCTAATGGGCTACTTATCTTTGTACATTCTCTAGTAATACATTCAGTATTGTGTGTTTCTGCTCCAAGCTTCTTCTTCTTCCTTGTGCTGTTCGCGTGCTTCCGCAGACGTCTATCTCCAACAATTTGTATGCATGCAATGTATTTGTATATATGCATGCATATCCATTGTGTATATGTATATACATATGTATTTATTCATATATATATATATATATATATATATATATATATATATATATATATATATATATATATATATATATATATATATATATATATATATATATATATATATATATATATACACTTACACACGCGCGCCCACACACACACATATATATATATGTTTATATACATGAGTACATGTGTATCTACATATGTCTGTGTTCCTATCTTTGCTCTCTCCTGACCATTTCCTCTCTCTACGTTTTTCCCCTTTTATTTCCTTATTCTCGATTCTTTTCTCCTTCTCTCTTATTTTTCCTTCCCCTCTCTATCTCTCTTTTATTTCCTTATCCTCATTTCTTTTCTCCTTCTCTCATATTTTTCCTTCCTCTATGTCTTTATCTCTCCCTCTCCAATTCCTTTTTTTTTTCTTTGTCTTTTTTTTTCTGTTTCTTATCCCCCCTCTCTCTATTTCTTCATATACCCCATTTCTTTTTTCACTATTTCTTTTCTCCTTCTTATTCCTCTCTCTCTCTCTGTCTTTCTTCACATAGCCCATTTCTTATCTCGCTCTTACTTTTCTGTTTCTTATTCCCCACTTTTCTGTTTCTTATTATTCTCTCTCTCTTTCTTCAGATAGCCCATGTCTTTTCTCACTCTTTCTTGTTTCCTTTTTCTTTCTTTCTCATTTCATCTCAGAAACAAAAATTTTAAGCGCACACACGTAGAGACTCGAAGAGGGTATGAAAGAAGGGGAAGGGAAGGGAGTTGAAAGAGAATGTGTGAAAATTTATGAAGAAAACAACAGAGAGAGAGAGAAAACAAAAGAAATATTGAAAGAGTAAGATGAAGTGTAAGAGGAAAGCGGGAGAAAGAATGTGAGAGATAGAGAAGGAAGAGAGTAAAGAGGAGAGAGATATGGATGGAAACAAAGGTTTATGGAAATAAATCTTTTATTATGACCTTGAATCCTGAAAGAGAGGAGTGGAGATCTAGTCCCACTGCTTTCTTCCATTGTTGTTGTCTTTGGAGCTCTTTATTGTTACATGAAGAACAAGCACATTGTACATAAATAGTCACTCTTTTTCTTCTCTTTTTTGTTAATCATTATTTTCACACATTGATAAAAAATGGGTTAGTGCGTTAATATTTTCCTAATTAATGTCTATCAAATGTTAATAATTTAAGTTTTTTATTAATGTTAATAATTCATAAAAGACGCATGTATGATTTTCATCTCTTTCTCTCTCTTTCATACACACGCACACACAGAACGAATAATTTATAAAAGACACATGTATGATTCCATAAACATGAAAAGAGCACAAGCATACACACACACATGAAAAGTCCTTTAGTGGGACTACTGCATGTATGAAAACAATAGAAGCTTCTTTTAATCAAAGTTGATGTGAGATCTAGTGATTTTCAAGAGATTGTGCACCATTTATTGTCCCACTAAGGAGCTCATAGGAATCATTGCACTTTGTAATTGTTATTATGTTCTTGTCTTTGAGTGGCATGTGGGGCTTAAACACAGGGCCACCAGACCATCATAACCATGAGAACCTTGAAAATGATCGAAAATGGGTTATGTTTATCATGATACCTATACTTTCTCTGTGTGGTGCTTGTAGTAAACTCGATTTGTCACATTACATGATGGAAAACCACACACATAACAATGCTTCTTGATGGAAGTTGGGTGCTATTTGGATAAGGATCAAACCCACTTATAACCTCACCCATTTACTACAACCACTTTATACTATGTGTGCTAGGCTCTGTTGGCATTATTGTGAACTTGTTAAAGAACTTTGTGATCCTTTAGAACCATACTTATATTTCTATATAAACTTATGATGATTAGATCATGATGAGATGCTATATTCAAAGTATGTTGGAGTGTGTCCACTTCCTCTGATAGTTTATTCATCATATGAGTTCATGTACTAAAGACCATTTCATGATAGAAGGACACATCTAGGTTGGAACAGGGGCATTGGACTATGCATGTGCACTATACATGAATATAGTTTTTGAGGTTTATTTTGAGTTTTTCAATTTCTTTCGTATATTGGATATTAAATCTGGACCTTCTAGAAGGGGCAAACCCTATGCCCCCCAACAAAAAGGGGAGTTATTGAGGGGGCTTTCCAAGCATATGTGATTACCTCTATTGGTTATACTCTACTAGTTATTTGTAAGTGCCTCTACTGGTTATACTCTCATCTATAAACATGCATTTTAGTTATGTTAATTACTTCTTTTTAATGCATATAATATTCTCATCTTACATTTGCACGTTGTGTCAACTTTCCATTAATGCAAGCTAGTCCTCTTTTATGGCCTTAGGATTGTTCCTTTCCAATTTCTACTCATAGTGATCCTATGTACATTCCTAGTAGGGCTAACTAACTGTTGAACCCTTGCCTATGTGGGTCTTGAAAGGGCTCTATGGGTACTATGCCCTTCATTGTAGGGTCACACTTTCAGTTAATTCAAGCATGCTAAGTGTTGAACCCTTGCTTCTATGTGTCTTGAGAGGGTTCCATGGCTACTATGTCCTTCATTGTAGGGTCACAATTTCAACTAATTCAAGCCATGAGAGTTGTAAATCATAAGATCAAACTCCCCATCATTATCATGAAAAAAAAAATTATAGTAATGCTAGTTTTTCAACGTTTTGTTCCAAGAACCATGCAATAAATTAGACGTTATACCTTGGCCTTTGGCAATAATGTAAGGTGAAATCAAAGTTTTTGGAGGAGGTCATCCATTTAGCTAATGCCATTTCTTTCTTAGCATTATGATTTCCATGAATTTTAGTAAACATTGGATACTCAAAACATAAGAAAATAGGGATCTTTCACAAACCAAGTCATGCAAATTTTCATGTATAGACACACTAGAGGATTATAATTTGGACTTTCCTCAAACTGTTTAAACATTAATCACACTATCATGCGTCTTGTGTAAACACACCAACTTTTATGCTTATTTGGTTCCTCTGTTTAGTTTCCCAAGACACCCCTAGTTTTAGTTCTCTCATTTATGGAAGAAAACATGCATATGAGTCTATGAGTGCTCCTCTATCAACCAAGAAAACATGCATATGAGTCTATGAGTGCTCCTCTATCAACCAACTTGTATGCATATTTGGTTCCTCTTCTTAGTTTCCTAAGAAACCCCTGATTTTAGTTCTCATTTATGGAAAAAAACATGCACATGAGTCTATGCGTGCTCCTCTATCAACCAGACTAAGAGAATATGCTCATAAAGTTAGAGCTATTGGACTCTTTTACCAAGTAGCCTACATAATACACCAATAGGATTTAGGATCCTTTAAAGAATGTAGAATTGGTAATTCTCCTTACCTTGTAATGGGAACTTTGAGACACTTATTTATAAAATTTAAGAACATTCTTTCATGGATTCAAAAGAAAAATCTCTTTCTGGGTGCGTGGTGCAGTGATGAACAACTTGTCCCCTAGATTGAAGGTCCAAGGTTCAAAACTCGAAGATCAACTTGATGTTAATCTTTGAAAAGTGGGGGAGACATGAGTTCGCCAGAGCATCCGAGGTTTTTCTCCTAAATTTCTAACCTAATGGAAGAGTAAGTAGATGACAAAACTTCCATAAAAATGTCCTCTTCCAAGTCTCTCAACTTCTTAACCATGCAACAAACCAATGGGCACATTAATGGCCTTTAATCCATAAGAGAACCTTTTTTTTTGAGAGTACAATGAATTTGAAAGATACACACCCTACCTTGTAAAGTAGAGGCACCCATTCAAGACCAATTTAAGCTCCACTTTCTATGGAGATCCTTAAGATATTCCAATGTTTGCTTGATTCTTGGGATGTCTCTAATCCATGTGCCATTTTTCTATTTAGTTCCTTTGAAATAAGGAATATCCTAAAAAATTAGGAGGCATTCTCAGAATCCTATCAAACATTCATCCTTTATCGTACTAGGCACCAATCTTGGGGGGCTTATGAATATGTCTAGCAAAGATTTGAACACCTGACTTCCTCCCGCAGACTCAAAGCAGCCACTAGGCTACATGGATAGAGGCCTACGGCCTACACAAGGGAGAGAGCTTCGTTTTCAACAATTTCATCTCGTGTGTTACTAACAATTGCCTTTTATGTGTGTGTGTGTGTGTTTTTTTTTTTTGAGTTCAGCTTAGTGTTAATATTCCATTATACAGGCTCCATAGACTGAAAGTTTGACTGACGTACCGTACAGTGAAAGTTTGAACGTGCTATTGCACAGGTGAAGCAGGTGAATGGAGTGCGGACCCCCTATCGCACAAGGGGTACCGGCTTCTCTGTTTTTTAGTTACGAGATGGACACATGGACCATATGAATTTGTTTCAGCAGCGCGCGAGGCAGTCTTCTGAATAAAAGGGAGTGTCGGACTCCATTTTCCCACATTCTGATGAGGGAGGTGGTCATGGAAGGTCCTAACGAGACTGGTGATGTCGACAGAGTCAGCGATGGATCGCTTGATTCGAATGGACGTCCTGCTAGCCTTTCCCTCACGGGCAGCTGGAGGGCCTCTGCTTTTATCATAGGTAGTCTCTCTTTCTCTGTGTATGTGTCTCTCTCTTTTTCTTCCTCTCTCTCTATCATGTATAAATATAGGAGAGAGAGAGAGAGAGAGAGAGAGAGAGAGAGAGAGAGAGAGAGAGAGAGAGAGAGAGAGAGAGGTTTTCCCTCTTAAGGCGACGAGTTTAGTGAGAGGCTCTCCTTCTATGGCATCGCTTCAAATCTAATAACATACATGACAACGGGGTTGCACGAGAGCTTGGCTTCCGCTGCTAAGAATACAAACAATTGGAGCGGTGTTACACTTGTTGCGCCGCTTTTCGGAGCTTATTTTGCTGATGCTCTCTTTGGAAAGTACTGGACTATCGCTGCTGTCTCTGCTATTTATATTGCGGTAAGCATTCTACTTTCTGTCTTCCCTCTTCAATTCTACTTTCTGTCTCCCCTCTTCAGACTTCACGAGAAGAGGGTAGAGGCTAGTTTGCACACCAAAGTCGTCCCTACCGCTGCCGCGAAATGCTTAAAGAGAGTGCATGCATGTCAAACGCTTTCCATTTAGACAAAGACTCGATCCAAGAGAAGAAAGCTTTGGAAAACAGTAAGAAGAGAACTAGAAATATTCAAGGAAAGGTGAGGGTTGGTCGTGGCCGATTATTGTGTAATTTAAGATTCTATTTCAGCGTATGATAAAAATAGAGACGCAAAGTTTATTTTGTCAAGGTCTTGTAGCTCATCTAGTCAAAAGAGTAGTATGGAGGAGATCCACATGTTGTTCATTTGGTCAAAAGAGTAGTATTAAGAGCTACATCTTGCGTTTTCTACTTTCTAGTTCAGTTACACGAATCTCCCTCTCCCCCGCCTCTCTCCCAAAAAAAAGGAAAAAAAAAAAAGGAAAAAAAGGAAAAAAAGAAAAAAAAGGAAAAAAAGAAAAAAAAGAAAAAAAAGAAAAAAAATAAAAAAAATAAAAAAAATAAAAAAAATAAAAAAAATAAAAAAAATAAAAAAAATAAAAAAAATAAAAAAAATAAAAAAAGAAAAAAAAGAAAAAAAGAGGAAAAAGAAAAAAAGAAAAAAAAAGAAGAATAAAAAAAGGAAGAACAAAAAAGAAAAAAAAGGAAAAAAGAAAAAAAAGAAGAATAAAAAAGGAAAAAAAAATCTTTATCTAGTCTCCCTTTCCCTTTTCCTATTTTCCTTAGAACTTTCGTCTTTCTTTCCACCAAAACAAATGTAGCATTAATGATGAATACAAAGCCTAAAGCATTTGTCAATTTGAATCTTCTCCAATGCGAAGATTGTAATAGAAAAAACATGCAAAAATCTCATTTTTTGGTAATTTTCAAAAGTTATTGTACAAGAAAAAACCATGTGTCAATGGTTTATCATTAGATAGAGGGATATTCCCTCTTTGCATGGTCATGTAAAGAGATGAATGGCTTAAAGGAGCTCTTTTAGTTGTGAAGTAAGATTTCTTCTCGCATGTAGTATCTCCCCACTAAATTTTCTTTTGTGGAAAAACCTAAGAAGGTTTTTGTGGGGGTTAGGAAGCTTGTTACTAGTTGTAAGCAAGATCTAAACAAGTCATATTTGTATTGGAGTTGGTAGTTCCAAGATATGATTGCTTTCAAAGATTTAGAAAGCCTTGGATAATATGAGAACATATGCATTTCTCACATGTGACCTAAAGAGTGTCTATTTTTGGTTGAAAAGATACTGTAGTGTTGGAGATAGAAACTCGCTGAACAAGTTTTTAAAGGCCAAAGAGAGAGAAGATGGTCGTGGTTATGAAGAATTGAAGCAAGAAGCATGGTTGATGCACTCAAGCAATGCAACGGGCTAATTGGCCCCCCAAAATTTCCAAAACTATTCCTCAAATTGCTCATTTTTATGTAAGGTAGATTATTTGTAGAACTTTGTAGTTTTATTACATTGGTATCATGAGCTAGCTTTGAGCCAAGTAAGATAGTTATCCGATTGCATGTAGACTTAAGAGGTAATTGTCCTGACATGCATGATAATCTTTTTCAAAGAGTATTCGGGAGCCCGTCACGCCTGCAAAAGGTGTACCATGTGAACCCCCCCTTGAGAAGAGGGGTCTAAAAGCTCCGTGGGCGTCCATTAGGAGGCTACATCAGCCGATGCACACAAAAGCGAGAACATAGGAGTTTGAACTTTGAGCGCCCATGTATGCTCTCGACCTACTCTCTTGAGAGATGGAAGTAAGAAGGTTCTCCCTTGCTATACATATAGCCCACACAATGCCTCAAAACAACATATATGGGATAATTAACTCGTCTCTCAACCGTCCTCGATTTCCTCCTTGTTGTAGCCCTATTTGTGAGCTCTTCTTAGAGCTAATCCTCTCCTAATTCCAGCCCGCATGCACTTATGCATGAAATTCCAGCTCATTGGAGTTTTGCCTTCTCATAGAGGAACACTTAAGGATTAGAGAGAACCTTCCTGAAGGATTTGCATGAAAGTTATAGATGGATCAAGGAAAAGAAGGCTTAGTCTTTTTTCCTCCCATTTAGGTATTAGACGAATCCAAGAATATCTTCAAACATGAGGTCATGGCACGTGAAGAAGGAGTGGCTAAGTTCTCTTCATTTTTTCTTCTTTCTTAGCATCCTTTGGTATTGATAAAGTACTTATAAAATGTAGGATTTGAATGGTAGAAAGAAGAATTAGTAATCGTAGCATGGCTCGTATTCCATTCGCATGAAAGCTCATCCATGGAATGGAAGTTTTGGTTATGCATGAGCAAATGGATATGTCATCTATCACATATGCAGGTTAGACTACATTTATATTGTAGAAGAGAATTATAATGTTTGGCCCATAATAGATAGTACACATATGCATTTGGGCATCTCTACAAATTTTCATAAAGTTAAATGCATGCTTGGGCACAACTAATTATGCAAGAGGACAAAGGAAGTTTCGCAAATTAGATTGACTTGAACTTTTTAACTTCAAATCCAAAATATCAAAGTGGGTAAGCATTGTCATCCAAGGACACAAAGGAAAAACGTAGCTAAATTGGAGATAAGCCATTTTTGTTTGCTTCTTTGTTCATGTTAAAAGTAATGCGTAGCATGCATAAGGTTCAAATTTTTGAACCTTATGCATGCTAAGCATCTTCAAGTGAAGATGTATAAGTTTTTGGCATACATTAAGTGTGGGTATTAATGAATGTTATCTCTTGCATGGGTCGATGGGACATGAAATTAAGTTCCGTAAGTTTAAGCTTTAAGATACGAAATGACTTCTTCATATGAAGTCAAAAGCATAAAAGCTTAATGGTAGAATGATGTGAGGTGGCTCAATAACCATTATCCTTTCATCTTTTTTATATGTTGGCTTAATCCAAAAGCCAACAAATCTCAACACAAGATAGAAAAACCTTAAACTTAAAAGTCTTCTTTATGGATCCTCAAGATCCCTAAAATCCATGGCATGCCTAATCAGCAAGGCCAATGACTTAGGCTGTAAGTCAATCAATGTTTCTCTTCTTATTAACCATAAGCTAGTGGTAATAAGAATTTGGATTGAAAGACATCCAAAAAGTTCAATCCAAATTCTTATTATGCCCTTTCACCTGTTCAATTGTTGTTTCAATCTAATTCAAGCTATAAGGGAGATTAGGGCTTCGATCGAACTTCCTCTTAAAAAAAAAAAAAGAACTCACTGGTTTGGGTAGTGGGAATTAACTCTTGTTGAGAATTTTCTCCAATGCCAAAGAGAAAAGAGACTCAAGATCCAATAGAACACATCGAGATAAGCCTTCAAAGGTAAAACCATTGAGAGAAGGTCTTATTTCCTTACGAGGTGTAGAGATGTACCTCCCTGAACCAATTAAATAGACATTTACCTTAGAAAAGGCTATCCATTATCCTCTAAAAAACATGTATTTTCTTCAATAGAATGAATATTGAACTTTAGATTGTACTATATCGATTTGGATAAATAAGAGGATAAGAATTTTAGGTAGTTTTCTGAGTTAAACTCCTAAAGTGAAGAGCTTGCTAAAAATCAAACCTATTCAAGTATAAAGCCTTGAATGATAGAATGATCTATGCATAGTTATTTTCGGACTCGTATGGAAAAAATTACCGTACTTCCATACCCGTATGCATATGATTGTAGTATGAAATTTTTCGTACCTCAATTTTTTCTCTTCTCTCATTGATTCGAGTTAAGGACAAATCCATAGCAATTTCATATTGTTTTTATGCAAATTCACTCTCATATACTCTCCTCGATTGTACCCATACATATATACTACACCTAAGCTATACTAGCCAACATAATTCTGATCTTTAATAATATATTATTGTATATATAATACTTCGAAATTTCAATATTTTTTGTGCTAAAAGTATGATATCACGTATGATATTTTTTGAAAGATTCCATACTTTTTTCATACTTCCATACCCGTATGAGTTTGCCGTATGCGTATGGAAAAACTATGGATCTATGAAAAATCATTCTTTGAAACTTTGGATATTAGAGAGATTAGGGCTTCGACCGAACTTCCTCTTAAAAAAAAAATAGAACTCACTGGTTTGGATAGTGGGAACTAACTCTTGTTGAAAATTTTCTCCAATGGAAAGAGAGAAAAGAGACTCAAAATTTAATAGAACACATCGAGATAAGCCTTCAAAGGTAAAACCATTGAAAGTAAGGTCTTATTTCCTTACGAGGTGTAGAGATGTACCTCCTTGAACCAATTAAATAGACATTTACCTTAGAAAAGGCATCCATTATCCTCTAAAAAAACATGTATTTTCTTCAATAGAATGAATATTGAACTTAAGATTGTACTATTCACTTCAATCGCACATACACACACTCTTCATACTTCTTAGGCACTTTATGCTTAAGTACTTGTATCTTGAACCCTAAATTCAGTTTTGTAAGCATACATTCAGTTTTGTATCATTTGCACACATTGTAGTTTTGACATTCATATAAGATGGCATAGGTAAGCACTCATCTTACTTTGACACTTTGACAAATTGTGTATTCTCTTTCTGTTTCTCATTCATCTAATTTTGAGTCTTAAGGTGTGTATGCTAAGGTTCATGTGTTGGAAGATCCTATAAACTTGTGAATATTACTATTAGGGCCCACCTCACTTCCAACATTTGGTATAAGAGCATAGTTGACATACACCCTTAACAAGATGAGTGATTATAGACTTGAGAATGAAGATAAGCTTGAAGGAATGTTTAACTCCATTGTGGAGCATTAAATGCAATCTCTGAAAATCCTTGGATTTTTGTTTTTGGAGCTACTTGTTGGAAACAATGTCAGAATAGCACAAAACCCTAAATTCCAGCAACCCTAATTTTTGGGTACTAAGCCAAATTTTGGTCACAAAAGGTCAAATTTTTTAATTAGCTCATTAAATAGAGTTTAAAAAGAGCTTTCATTTGGTATATAACATTTAGTAATCAGAGGTCCAGATTAGGAGAAAACCCTAACCCTAATTTCTGCTCAAAAAGGTGTTTTTGCCTCATTTGGTTTTTCTCAATATCTAGATCAAGGAAAGCAACTTCAAACTTTTAGCTGATGCCCCATTTAGAAGATCATTGGGCTTTTTTACCTGAAAATCAAATTTTCAAAAGCCTAAAAACTGATTGCAAATTTTCTAACGGAAGTGCTTTCTTGGTATTTTTCGCAAGCGAGTGTAGCTTTTTTTTGAAAAGCCTTCGTTGGGCATTCTCTTGGGCTATATAAGAAGAATATGAGGTCACTCTTAGGCATTGTCCAAGATCAGCGCAACCTTATACAAGTTAGGAGTGTACTCTACACTTGGAGGAGGTGTGCTCTACCTTTGGTGAAGCATTGGAGGAGATTTTGGAAGTCAACCATCAGCTTCTTGCTGATCAATGTGAGTAGCAAGTCTAATTTCAGCTCTTCACTTGCTAGTTCATTAGTTTCTGATTTAGGGTTTCTGAAACCCTAATTTCAGAATTAGGGTTTGCTGTAAAACAGTTCTAAACTGTTCATATTCACTCCATTCTCATACAAACACTTTCTATATACCTCTTAGACACTTTCTACATAGTTCCTACACACAAAATCTAGCATCTAGTTCTTGAATTTCTACCTAGATTCAGATTTTGTATCCAATTTCAGCATACATTCAGTTTTGTATCATCTACACGCATTGTAATTTGACATTCAATAGAAGATAGTGTAGGTAAGCATTCTAGCTTACTGTGATACTTGGAAAAACTTGTCTATCTCTCTCTATTTCTCACTCATCCCTTTTTTTTTGAGTATTAAGGTGTGTATCCTAAGGTTCATTTATAGGAAGATCCCGTAAACGTGTGATTTATTGTTATTTAGGCCCAACCCGATTCCAACATTTGGTATCAGAGCATAATTGACATACACCCTTAACAAGATGAATAATTATAGACTTGAGAATGAAGACAAGCTTAAAGGAATGTTTAACTATCCAATGTGGAGTTTTATGATGATGAATTTGCTACTATCTAAAGACTTTTGGAATATTGTCAATGGCACTTATCCAAGGCAAAAACAAGTAGGAGAAGATGTTGCTTCATCTTCTAGAAGACCTGATGTTCCATTTTCTACTCAAGAGGAGGTTGTTGAAGAAGAAGAAGAAACTCTTTCATCATCTAGAGTCCGTGTTATTACTACTAGATTACGTCCTACAGAAGCGCAATCGAGATGGGATTCAAGGGATGCACAAGCACTTTCATTCATTGCTATGGGATTCAAGAGGCATATTATACCCCAAATCAAGTCATGAAGAAACTCTTGCGAGGCTTGGTTGGAGTTAGAGAATCTCTATAAGAGCGGAAACCCTACTAGGAAAGCTCATCTAAGGAGACAACTAGTCAACACAAGGATGCAATGTTGCATTGCAACGCATTGCAAACGGTTCGCAACTTTGCAATTGCAACTTCGGGATGTTGCAATGTTCGCAACCCGTTGCTTTGCATGCATATTTTTTTTTTACTCCAAAAAACTCCCAAAACTATATTTTTTTTACGAGGATAAGAAATTATTTAAAATCCTCTCCAAAGTGTCCAATACATACAATAAAAGTACATGGAGAATGAGCAAAACATAAAAAGCTATAAAATTGTAGAAATTCATTAATTTATTATTTTCTTTATGGACCTTATCACCTTGAGCTATATTTTGGATTTCCCATGTTTTCCTTCTAATGAAATTATAGAGCTTGGACAAAAGTTTCATCCTTGGCCTTTGCCCTTCAAAGCCAAGGGTACTCTTCTATGATGATTGATCTCACTATTTAGTTCTTACATCACTTGTGAATATTGAATTGTGTAAGGACTAATCTATAGACTCAATAATCTATAGTGTATATCTCCATGTCTATCCTATACTATACTATATAGGTATGTTTGTATGTAAATAATTACAAATATGCATGTATATATATATATATATATATATATATATATATATATATATATATATATATATATATATATATATATATATATATATATATATATATATATAGGTATGTTTGTATGTAAATAATTATATATATATATATATATATATATATATATATATATATATATATATATATATATATATATACATATATATATATATATATATATATATATATATATATATATATATATGTGTGTAATATGCATGTATTATGTATGTATGTATGTATATATGTATGCATGCATGTATGTATGTATGTATGTATTATGTATGTATGTATGTATATACATGCATACATACATACATATGCATGTATGCATGCGTGTGTGAAATATACAAACTGCATGTCGCATATCTACTTTTAATTCATAATATATATGTGTGTATATCTATTTGTATGTGTAAAAGAATGCACTTCATCATATATTAGCTATAGCATTGAGTGCCAAAATATTCACCAAAAAACCCAAAAAAAATTTACGTTCGCAACATTTTAGCAACGTCTAAGCCCAAATTGCTATGTTGCTAATGCGTTAGAAACACGTTGCCTTCGACATTGCTAACAACTATGCAAGGATGAAAGTTGGTGAGTCAATTCAGTCATATATTTTGAAGCTCAAAGACTTATGAGATCAATTACTCAATGTTGGAGTCAATATTTCAGATGAAGAGATGGTAAACACACTTCTAAACTCATTTTCATCTTCCAAAAGGCTTTCTCCTAAATTTTGGTTTGATGCAATACATACAACTAATCACATTCTGAATAGGTCTTTCACAAAAGCTTTAAAGGTTATCACATCCCATGAAGCTTATTATGGGAAGAAGCTCGATGTGAGTTATTTCAAATTTTTTGGTCTCCGGCTTATGTTCACATTGAGAAGAAGAATTGTGGTAAGCTTGATGTAAAAGTCATTAAAGTTGTTTTTTATTGTTTATGTGATTGAAAGCAAATGATATAGATTCTATGTTCTAGAAAGAGGTAATATTCTACTCTCACACAATGCATATATTGAAGAAGGTTAGATTTATGATAATAAGTAAGAGATTCTAGATTTCATAAAAGAAGATGATTATGCATTTTTTAGAAGGAATTTGGATTCTTACATTCAACCATACAAGGGGGGTGATGAACCTTCTCAAATCCTAAAAGATGCACTTGATAAAGATGAAGAGAGAGTTCCATTAACTACATGAGTACCTAGTCCATCATCAGGATTCAGTACATCTTGATGTTCCGACTTATGAAGTTGGAGAAGGTTCCAGAGTTCCAGAAGAAAGAGATTCTGAAAAACCGGAAGAGATTTCACCACTTTTCAAGAATACGCCGAGGTGGTTATATCAAACTTGAAAGGACACCGGTATAAAAAACTTCACAGGACGAACCCGAAGTTAGACAAGGAGAGAACAAGGTGGATAAGGTAAATTATGCAGAACATTTTTGAGATTCATAACATTTTAGCACTACTTGCAGCTGAGAATGCACCAGCTAATGTTAAAGATGCACTACAAAGTCCTCTATGGAAGAAAGCTATGCAAGAAGAAATTGATTCTATTCATAAGAATCAAACATGGAAGTTTTGTGAGTTACCAAAAGGAAAAAAGGAAATTGGTATTAAGTGGATCTTCAAAATCAAAAGAAAGGAGATGGTACTATTGATAGGTATAAAGCAAGGTTAGTGGTCAAAGGTTATGCACAAATTAAAGGAGTTGACTATGATGAGACTTCGACACCTATTCCTAGAATGACAAGAGTCAAAAGAGTACTTGCTCTTATTGCATTCTTTGGATGGAATGTATGCCATTTAGATATCAAAACTGCTTTTCTTAATGGTGATCTTCATGAAGATGTTTACATCGAGTAGCCAGAAGGTTTTGAAGAGACAGGTAGAGCATTTAGTATGTAAGCTTATTAAAGCTTTGTATGGACTAAAACAAGCACGAAGAGTTTGGTACGAGAAGATACATATCAATCTCTTATCTATTGGTTTTGAAAACCTAGATCGAGCTCCTACTCTTTATGTTAAAGCTGAGAAAGATGTTTTGATTATTATTATCATATATGTTGATGATATGATCACGACAAGTCCCAAGGATTCATACCTTCAATATTTTAAAGCACAACTTAAGCACAACTTAAGCACAACTTAAGCATACATTTGATGTGAATGATTTAGGTATTTTGCATTATTATCTTGGGATTGAATTTAAATATAGGAATGAGTGTATCTATATAACACAAGAGAAATACATTGAGAACTTATTCGAAAGGTTTGAGATGATAGATTCCAAGCCTATGCAAACACCTATGGATGTTAATGTATCATTACAAGAAGAAGCAGATTTAGAACCCTTTGATGCTACTTTGTATAGTCAAGAAGTTGGTTGCTTGATCTATTTATGTAATATAGGTCTTGACATTCAGTTTGCAGTTTCTCAAGTATCCAGGTTCATGCACAATCCACTCAAGATTCAGTGGAAATGTGTTAAGAGATATTTTTAGACATCTGAAGTTTTGTAGAGATTCGAAGTTTTATAGATATCTGAAGTTTTGCAGAGATTCAAAGTTTTGTATAGATTCGAAGTTTTGCAGACATTCGAAGTTTTGCAGACATTTGAAGTTTTACAGATTATTAAACCTTGTACCATTATGACATTGAAGGGGGAATTGATGGAAACAATGTCAGAATAGCACAAAACCCTAAATTCCAGCAAGTTTAATTTTTGGGTACTTAGCCAAATTTTGCTCATAGAAGGTCAAAAATTTTTATTAGCTTATTAGATAGAGCTTAAGAAGAGCTTTCCTTTGGTATATGACATTTAGTAATTAGAGGTCTAGATTAGGAGAAAACCTGAACCCTAATTTCTGCTCAAAAAGGTGTTTTTACCTCATTTTGTTCCTCTCAGTATCTAGATCAAGGAAAGCAATTTCAAAATTTTAGCTGAGGGCCTATTTAAGAGATCGTTGGACTTTTTTACCCAAAAGGCAAATTTTTAGAAGCCCAAAAGTTGATCGCAAATTTTCTAATAAAAGTGCTTTCTTGGTTTGTTTTGCATGGGATTGTAGCTTTTTTGAAAAGCCTTCATTGGGCATTCTCTTGGCTATATAAGCAGCATATGAAGCCACTCTTAGGCATCGTCCAAGGTCTGCTCAAGCTTATACAAGCTAGGAGGAGTATACTCTACACTTGGAGGAGGTGTGCTCCACCTTTGGTGCAGCATTGGAGGAGATTTTGGAAGCCAATCATCAGCTTCTTGCTGATTACTATGAGTGGCAAGTCTAGTTTAAGCTCTTAACTCGCTAGTTCATTAGTTTTTGGTTTAGGGTTTTTGAAACTCTCATTTCAGAATTAGGGTTTGCTGTAAAACAGTTCTAAACTGTTCATATTCACTCCATTCTCACACAGACACTCTTTACATACCTCTTAGACACTTTACACACAAACTCTTGTATCTAGTTCTTGAATTTTTGCTTAGATTCAGATTTTGTATCCAATTTCAGCATACATTTAGTTTTGTATCATCTACACACATTGTAATTTGACATTCAATATAAGATAGTGTAGATAAGCATTCTAGATTATTGTTATACTTGGAAAATCTTGGCGATTCTCTCTCTATTTCTCACTGGCCTCTTGTTTTTTGAGTATTAAGGTGTGTATGCTAAGGTTCATTTGTTGGAAGATCCTGTAAACCTGTGATTTATTGTTATTAAGGCCCACCCCAATTCCAACACTACTAAGCATATGAGAGGCTATAGGAAGGTATTTGCCTCACTTTTTAATTCTTCAGGTAGAAGAGTGACCATTGGAGATGGTCATGATTTGGATATCGTAGGTGTTGGAGAAGTAAATCTAAACTGAAGAGAAGGTGGAAATTTCATAATTTCTAATGTTGTTTTTGTTCCAAAAATAAAGAAGAATTTGCTCTTGATATCTACTTTCTTGATAGACGGATATAAGGTTGTTTTTAAGAAAGATTCATGTCAGATCCTCTCACCTAATGAGGAGCATTGTCTACTTCAAGGTGAAAACAGAAGGGGCAGGTTTCTATTGTAAAAAATTTGTCATGCTAATATTGCCAGGTCTTCTAGACCTAAAGAGAACATGAAGTTATGGCATGATAGGTTTGGTACTATTGACAAGAGAACATCAAAAGAAAAGCAAACGGTACTATTGACAAGTATAAAGCAAGGTTAGGTGTCAAAGGTTATGCACAAAGCAAAGGAATTGACTATGTTGAGACTTTTGCATCCACTTCTAGAATGATAGAAATCGAACACCACTTTCTCTTATTGCATTCTTTGGTTGGAATATATACCAATTAGAGATCAAAACTTCTTTTCTTAATGGTGATCTTCATGAAAATATATACATTCAAGAGTCGGAAGGTTTTGAAGAGACAGGTAAAAGGCATTTAATATGCAATCTTATTAAAGCATTGTATGGTTTAAAGCAAGCACAAAGAGCATGGTATAAGAAGATACTTCTCTATCTTTTATAAGCACAACTTAAGTATACATTTGATATGAATGATTTAGGTATTTCCATTATTTATCTTGGGATTGAGTTCAAATACAGGAATGAGTGTATGTACATACCACGACAAAAATACATTGAGAAATTATTGGAAAGGTTTGAAATGATAGATTTCAAGCCTATGCAAACACCCATGGATATTAATGTGTCATTACAGACAGAAGCATATTCAAAACCTTTTGATGCTACTTTGTATAGTCAAGCAGTTAGTTGTTTGATCTATTTATGTAATACACGTCCTGACATTCAGTTTGCAGTTTATTAAGTATCTAGGTTCATGCATAGTCCGCTTAAGATTAATTGGAAAGTAGTCAAGAGATATATTTACAGACATTAGAAGTTTTGCAAATTTTTGTACCTTATGCCATTATCACATTGAAGGAGGATTGTTGGAAACAATGTCAAAATAGCACAAAACCCTAATTTCTAGCAACGCTAATTTTTTGGTACTTAGCTAAATTTTCATCACAAAAAGTCAATTTTTTTTTTTTTTTAAGCTCATAAGATAGTATTTGAGGAGAGCTTTCATTTGCTATATAACATTATGTCATCAGAGGTCCATAAATGCAAGAAAACCCTAACCCTAATTTTTGCTCAAAAAGTTTTTTGCATAGGCATGATCCTCAAGTTATGAGCATCAAGGAAAGCTAATTGTCATGACTATTTGAAGGCAAGAATAGGAGATTGTTGCAATTTTAGACTCAAAAAATTGATCGTTAATTATTGAAAAGCAAGTTCGTGTTTTTCTTTATCGCATGTTTTTTTGACAGATTTTTCTAGCTTTTTCATAATTCTATCACAAGAAGTCCTTAAGCCTATATAAGGAGGCCTTGGGGCCATAATTTAGCATTCATCCAGGACACTTGCTCAAGGTCTACTCTTGGAGAGAGTCCTCTACCACTTGGAGTAGATGTTCCTAAGTTTTGGTGCACATTTGGAGGAGATTTTGGAAGCCAACCATTAGCTTTTGCTGAAGTTTGTAAACAAAAAGTTATAAATTCAGTTCTTTTTCTTTTGTTACTTCTATTTCAAGGATTTATGGCTTCTACTTCAACACAAGGAGGAGTTCATCTTGGTATTTAGGTCAATTTCTGATTTACGGTTTCTAAAACCCTAATTTCAGAATTAGGGTTTGCTGTACAAAGAGTTATAAACTGTTTCTATTCACTTCAATCGCACATACACACACTCTTCATACCTCTTAGGCAATTTATGCACAATTTCTCGTATCTAGAATCCTAAATTCAGCGTAGATTGAGTTTTGTATTAGCATACATTCAGTTTTGTATCATTACACGCATTGTAATTTGACATTCATATTAGATAGTGTAGGTAAGCATTAAGCTTACCGTTACACTTTTACAAATTGTGTATTCTCTCTCCATTTTTCATTCATCTCATTCTAAGTCTTAAGGTGTGTATGCTAAGGTTCTTGGAAGATCTTGTAAACATATGTATATTATTATTGGGCCTAAATCACTTCCAATACATACTTATTCGCTAAAGTCCTATAAATACAAAGTAAAATGCATTTGTATTTGCTATAGAAGAGTAATTTAAGTAAAGAACATCTCAAGATTCCTCTTCTTTCTCTTGAAAGTGGAAGATGAATGAAGTTTATGACCCTTTGAAGATAGAGATAGGACCTCTATTGCATACTCCTAAAGTTTTACATTTCCAAGAAGGCACAAGGTGTATGGAAATGTAAGACTATATGGAGATTGATGTTTATGAAAATGCCAAAGGGGAACAATTAAGCTAAGTCCATAGGTACAAGGCATGTATGTATGCACAATTGAACTGAGGGAAAGTGATTGTTGGAAATCAATGTACATATGGTCCATTTCCAGCAAATCCACATTTTAGGACTTAGTATTTTTTGTACAGTTTGGGTAAAACTCTTTTAGCCTAGATAGATAGAGCTTGGCAAGAGCTATCTAGTGATATGCTTCATTCAGTCATTAGAGGTCAGACTTGGGAGAAAAGTCAAACCCTAATTCTGCTCTAAAATGGTGGATGAACATTTTTGAGGTTCAAACTCTTGAAAAGCTAATTCATGAGTCAAGGATGGCAAAAATAGGGATCCAAACGAAAAGCACCTCTAAAATTAGTGATAGAATTATTAAAAAACTCCGAAAAGCTGATTTTTTGCAATGGACTTTAAAAAAATTACGATGCCATCTTTTCTCACTTACGAACTGATTTTTTTGCAAATTTTTAGCGATTGCTTTATTGGGAGACTACAAGACTATATAAGGAGGTCATGGGCACACTCTTGGACAAATCAAGCTAGAGTTGATGCTTACTTTGTGTCAATTTTGGAGTTACGAAGCTTTGGAGGTGAAGGAAGGTGAAGGAGAGGCTACTCTCTTGGAGCAAGGAGTCTTCTACAAGGTGGTGGCAGCTATCTTTTGTAAGTTAACCTTATTTTCTGTTTTTAGGGTTTTTGAATCAGAATTAGGGTTTGCTGAGTTTCACATTTGTTGCACTTTCTTGAGACGTTAGGTTCACTTCGTTGCTCAATTACTTCACACACACTCAGATTATAACAACATGATCTGAAATTCTGTACATCATCATCTTCTTGGCTATTCTTCCATTTAGAGAGTGCACCACATCATATGGTTGAGTAGTACTCCCATGTTGTAATTCGGCCATCTATATTTAGTGAGTAAGCACTTTGCTCACGTTACTTACTCTTGTTTCAAATTTCTTTCTATCTCTCTTATCATCTTGATTAATTAAGTGTGTATGCTCAAAGGTTTTTAGTATTGGAAGATCTTGGGGAAGATTGAGGACAAGTTAGATGGATCGTCTAATTATCCTATGTGGAGTTTCATGATGATGAATTTGTTAGTGACAAAGGATTTATGGAGTATCGTCAATGGATCCTTAACAAGGCCAAGACGAGAAGGCGAAGAAGAGGATACAACAACTTCAAGAGGTACTGGTGTTGCAATCACAGAACCAACTGAAGAAGAGGTGACCACTTCTACATCCAGAGTCACAGGTAGATCCTTACCTAGAGTTCTTCCTACTGAAGAACAAGTAAGATGGGATTCTAGAGATGCTTTAGCACTCTCATTCATAGCAATGCGTGTTAAAAAGCATATTCTACCACATATCAGATCTTGTCGAAGTTCTAGACAAGCTTGGTTGAAGCTCGAGAATCTTTTTCAGAGTAGAAATCCTGCTAGGAAAGCTCACTTGAGGAGACAACTAGCAAATACAAGGATGAAGGCTGGTGAGTCAATTCAGACCCACATTACAAAGCTCATTGACTTGAGAGATGAACTTCTAAATGTTGGAGTTGAGATATCTGATGAAGAAACGGTAAATACACTGATTAATTCACTTCCTATATCATATCGGTCTTTTATAACCACTCTTACAACAAGAGTAGAGAGGTTACATTTGAAGAGTTAGAGTTCTTGTTACTTCAAGATAAAGGTCCGTTGAAGGGAATGGAAGAGAATGAAGAAGCACTTTTATCTTCATCAAACGGTAAAAAGAAGAAGAAGGATAAGAAGGAAAAGCAATCCAAGAAGGAAAGTAAGTCCCTTTCACCTTCTACTTCAGATTCTGTTTCTACTACATCTAAAGAGAAGTCTTCTAAGAAGAAGAAAGCGTTATGTCACTATTGCAAGAAACCTAGACATTTAATAGTAGTTTGTCAGAAAAGGACTGAAGCAGAAAAGAGAAGAGCATCAGGTAATGTTGCAGAAGATGATAACAAAGGGAAATCTCAAGGTGATTCTTATGCCTGGATCACCATTGAGGAAGTAGCTTTTGATCAGGAAGCTTTACAAGTTCTTTGAGTAGATCCTTGGATATTTGATTCAGGTGCTACTAAGCATATGTCAAGTTGGAGAGAAGTATTTTCTTCTCTTTCCCATTCTTCTAGTAGAAGAGTTACCATTGCAGATGGCAATGATTTGGATGTTTGGGAATAGGTACAGGAATCCTAAAGTCAAGAGAAGGTGGTAATTTTTAGATTTCAGATGTTTTATATGTACCTAATATCAAGAAGAATCTGCTATCTATATCTGCATTTTTAGGTGATGGATACAAAGTTGTATTTGAGAGAGATCTTTGTAAGATCTTGTCACATAAAGAAGAAAAGTGTATTTTGCAAGGTGAGCATAGAGGAGGGATTTTTATTTTGTCAAAAATCAGTCAGGCATATGCTGTCAAGTCTTCGTCACCGGTGGAAGATATGAAGTTATGGCATGAAAGATTTGTACATATTAGTTTTGGAGCTCTCAAGAGTATCAAAGACAGAGGTATGGTTGAGAGTTTACCCTCATTCGAGCTACAAGATGATTCAGATATATGTGAAGGATGTCTTGAAGGTAAGATGCATAAACTACCTTTCAAGAAACATGGTCATATTACAGCTACCAAGAAATTGCAGATGATTCATTTAGATGTGAATGGACCCATGAGAGCAGACTCTATTCAAGGTTTTAGGTATTTTGTTTTATTTGTTGATGATTTTACGAGATATTCATGGATCTATGGTCTTAAGTTGAAGTAAGAAGTCTTTCCTACGTTCAAAAAATTTGTAGCTATGGTTGAAAATGCAAGTCAGGTAATTATCCAGATTCTCAGAAGTGATAGAGGTGGAGAATACTTGTTAAATGAGTTTCTGGCATTTCTTGAAGAGAAAAGTATTACTCGACACCTTACTATTGCTTATACTCCTCAGCAGAATGGTGTTGCAGAAAGAAGGAATAGAGTACTTGTTGAGATGATGCGGAGCATGATGGCGTCCAAGAAGCTTTCACGAAAATTCTGGTTTGATGCAGTAATCACATTTTGAACAGGTCTTCTATAAAAGCTTTAAAGATAATCACATCTTATGAAGCATATTATGGTAGAAAACCTAATGTGAGTTACTTCAGAGTATTCGGATCATTATCTTATGCACATATTGAGAAAAAAGGTCGTGACAAACTAGATGTAAAAGCAAGAAAAGCTGTTTTTATTGGATATCTTGTTGAGGGCAAAGGATACAGGTTTTTATGTTCCAGAGACAGGCGAAGTTATTCTTTCACTTAATGCTTATATTGCTGAAAATAAGGTATATGATAAAGAAGCAGAAATTCCAGAGTTCATTAGTGAAAATGACTATGGATTTTTTAGAAGGAATTTGGATGTACACATTCAGCCATATCAGGAGGGAGTTAAAATTCCTAAGATTGAAGAAAGGATTGAAGAAAGAGGAATTTCACAACCTTCTACAGAGTCAGTTCCACATGAGACTTTAGTTCCAGAAATGGAAGAAAGTACTAGAGTTCGAGAAAGTTCGAGTACCTAAGAAGGACATGTTCCAGAACCTGTATCAGACTTCGAAAGATAGTGGTATAAAAACTTTTATAGGAAGAACAAGGAGTCAGACTAGACAACATCAACAAAAAGATCATGTAAGTTTTGTTGAAGACTTTGAGATTCATGTATTTTAGCACTCACGACAGTTGAAGATGAACCTGCATGTGTTAAACATGCACTTAATATTCCTATTTGGAGAAAAGATATGCAAGAAGAGATTGATTCTATTCATAAGAATCAAACTTGGTAGCTATGTGAGTTACTAGAGGGAAAAAAAGCTATAGGTGTAAAATGGATCTTAAAATCAAACGGAAAGTAGATGGTACTATTGACAGGTACAGAGCCAGATTAGTTGTCAAAGGATATGCATAACGAAAAGGTATTGATTATGATGAGACATTTGCTCCTACTTCTAGGATGACAATTATTAGGTCAATACTTGCTTTAGCAGCACATTTTGGTTGGCATGTATATCAACTTGACATAAAGACTTCTTTTCTAAAAATGGTGATTTACATGAAGATGTATATATTCAGCAGCCAGAAGGTTTTGAAGAAACGGGTAAAGAACACTTAGTGTGTAAGCTTATAAAAGCTTTGTATGGATTAAAACGGGCACCTAGAGCATGGTGTGAAAAGATACAGACATATATTTTATCCATTGGTTTCCATAACTGAGATGGAGCTCCAACTCTTTATGTCAAAGCTGAAACAGGTATGATGATTATAGCAATCATGTATGTGGATAATATTATAGTCACATGTCCCATAGATGAGGATTTGTAGATGTTCAAAGAACAATTGAAGCAAACATTTGATGTGAATGATTTAGGAATCTTGCATTATTATCTTTGGATTCAGTTTCTGTTTAAGGATGACTGTATCTATACGACAGAGCAGAAGTACATTGAGAAACTATTAGAAAGGTTCAAAATGACCGATTCTAAACCTATGCAAACACGTATGGATCAAAACGCATCTTTACAAATAGTAGCAGATGAAGAGTCATTTGATGCTACTTTATATTGTGAAGCAGTTGGATGCTTGATATATCTTTGTAATACACGTCCAGATATAGAGTTTGCAGTTTCTTAAGTATCAAGGTTCATGCAGAGTCCGACAATATTACATTGGAAAGCAGTAAAGCGGATCTTCAGATATTTGAAGGGAACTTCAAATTATGCTATGGTATTCTCGAAATCTACACATTTGTTACTAAAAGGATTTTCAAATTCTGATTGGGCAGGTGATAGAGACACAAGAAGAAGTACAAGTGGCTTTTGTTTTTATCTTGGAGATTGTCTCATCTCATGGCTTTCAAAGAGACAACCCACTATTGCAACTTCATCGTGTGAAGCTGAATATCGTGCAATATTTACAGCTACTTTGGGGTCAGTATGGTTGCAGAAGATTTTCAGTTATCTAGATGTGAGAGTACATGAACCCATTTAGATATTTTCAGATAGCTAGAGTGCAATAGCTATAGCAAAGAATCTAGTGCATCATGCAAGGACAAAGCATATAGAGGTACACTACCACTATATTCGAGAGCAGATAGCAAAGAAGCACATTGAGCTGGTTTATGTTCCTTCTAGTGAGAATGTTGCAGATATATTTACCAAAACATTGACTAGAGATAGTCATGAGAAGATGTGCAGGTTACTGAAGCTTGTACCAGTATGACATTGAAGGAGGGATTGTTGGAAATCAATGAACAGATGGTCCATTTCCAGCAAATCCACATTTTAGGACTTAGCATTTTTTGTACAATTTGGGTAAAACTTTTTTAGCCTAGATAGATAGAGCTTGGTAAGAGCTATCTAGTGATATGCTTCATTCAATCATCAGAGGTCAGACTTGGGAGAAAATTCAAACCCTAATTCTGCCCTAAAATGGTGGATGAACATTTTTGAGGTTCAAACTCTTGAAAAGCTAAGTCATGTGGCAAGGATGGCAAAAATAGTGATCCAAACAAAAAGCACCACTAAAATTAGCGATAGAATTATTAAAAAACTCCGAAAAGCTGATTTTCTGCGATGGACTTAAAAAAAAAATTATGATGCCAGCTTTTCTCACTTACGAACTGATTTTTTCGCAAATTTTTAGCGATTGCTTCATTGGGAGACTACAAGACTATATAAGGAGGTCATGGGCACACTCTTGGACAATTCAAGCTAGAGTTGATGCTTACTTTGTGTCAATTTTGGAGTTTTGAAGCTTTGGAGGTGAAGGAAGGTGAAGGAGAAGCTACTCTCTTGGAGTAACGAGTGTTCTACAAGGTGGTGGCAGCTATCTTTTGTAAATTAATCTTATTTTCTGTTTTTAGGGTTTTTGAACCCTAATTTCAGAATTAGGGTTTGTTGAGTTTCAGATTTGTTGCACTTTCTTGAGAGGTTAGGTTCACTTTGTTGCTCAATTACTTCACACACACTCAGATTATAACAGCATAATCTGAAATTCTGTACATCATCATCTTCTTGGCTATTCTTCCATTTAGTGAGTGCACCACATCATATGGTTGAGTAGTACTCCCATGTTGTAATTCGGCCATCTATATTTAGTGAGTAAGCACTTTGCTTACGTTAGTTATTCTTGTCTCAAATTTCTTTCTATCTCTCTTATCATCTTGATTAATTAAGGGTGTATGCTCAAAATTGAAAGATCCTGGGGCTCCAAAGATGGAAATATTTTAAGGGGAGGTTGCTTTTGACTTTTGATCTTCAATTAGGGTTTGATTTTTCATATTGAATCTGGTGTCAGTTACCTAAGTGCTGTATTTGTTTGGATAGCTCTTAGTGAGCTCTTTCATAAACTGTGCACTAAAAAAAATGCACATGTTTGACCATTTTGACCACGTGTTGACTTATATTTTTCTGATATTTTTTTTGCAATGCTTGTGGAAGGTTTCATTTTTCTAACAACCCCCTCCTAATGTGACACAACGGGAATATGCCATGTACGTATTTTGTTGATTATTAATTATTTGGTTATTAAGTATTTGCCTCTAATTTTCACATATCATGCCAATTGTCCACCAACACACAAGGATCTTGAACTTGAAGAGCTCTCTCCCAACACACATCACAAAAAGAATTCAGACATCCCTCTCTTCTCAACCAAGTACTTCTTGGAAGGATAGAGATAACTATAGGATGCTAACTAATAGGGATGGAATGTAGACTTAAACATACTCTTTCAACTATCAAGGTTGGCAAAGTCTATCAAGTCAAAATTATATGCTCTCATCTACACCTATCAAACTCTCACACACACATAGATACACACACATAGATACACACACAAAAGATGATATGGTTTTAGCATGCAAAATCTATGGATGTGGTTTCTTTGACCACTCCACCAACTTTTGCTACTTTTGCTTGCTCATCTTTCTTGTAACAAAATTTTGTTTTGTGAGTCTTTTCACCACATACTTTGCAAGGATTGATTGAATAACATTCTCATTCTTTGTGGTTTAATTTGCCAGTGTTTACACTTCTCGAATTTCTTTGTCTTTATAAATGATATATATTTGCTATCTTCTAACTTTTCTCTTTTCTTCTTTTTTTGTATGGCTGTCATTACTCTGTCAAGATTTGGATTGGTCTTGTTTTGTAGAATAGTTGCAATCATTGTGTATGAAGAGGGAAGACTCAATCGCTTCGGACACTGGATTATCCATCCAAGCTAGGTGAGCTAAATAACTTTCAAACGTGTTTATATGCTCTACCAAAGATGTAGAGTGAATCATTTTTGATTGAAGGAAGGAAATAAGAAGTGAAATAAGAGGTTGCTGAGTCCTTGTTCCAATTTTTCCCTCAAACTTTATCCATGCTTTCATTGCACTTTGATACCTGCAAGGTGATGAATATATTCATCGCTTAAACTCATACCTATAGTGGACAAAGATTTTTCATTCTAGAAAAAGCTGCTCCATCTAGTTCTCGAATTGTAATCGAGGTTGTAGCCCATGGTGTTGTAGGAATTGTTGCATTTCATGGGTACTCACTATTCCACCACTTGATGATGATGAGACAACTTTTTGAGCTTGTTGGGCTTGAGTATTATAAGTCCTTGTGCACTTGCTGTGTATAACCCAATTCCTCCTTGTTTTAATTGCTTCACCTCTGCTTCAACTTGTGCTTGAGTCCATAGAATCTCCCCTTTTGTGTACGATAGTCAGTTGTATGCGTAGTCCATTGTTGTGGGCAAACCCTTGGCAAGGGAATAGTTGAAGAGGAATGTGATCATAGGGGCAAGGGACTCCTTTGCATAGATGATGTGCTTACACTCTCTCTCACACACACACATAGAGAGAGAGAGAGAGAGAGAGAGAGAGAGAGAGAGAGAGAGAGAGAGAGAGAGAGAGAGAGAGAGAGAGAGAGAGAGAGAGAAAGAAAGAAAGAAAGAAAGACTTTTTAACGTCTATTAGAGGCCAAAATCGGCCTATGAGACAAAACATATACATCAGTATGATCCAATCAGTATGATCCAATCAGTATGATCCAATCCACTGTGATCCCAAAACAAAAATAAAGTGTGAGTACCGCAAACGGGTATAAAAGGAGTGGATAGTAACTAGCATCAAGGGTGTGGGGTGCTATGGGTATGCACTCTATATGCTCAATGGGTGAGATACAAATATGATATGCATAGGGAGGGGAGGCTCGATGGTATCACAACCCCCTAAATGCCTGGAGTGGGTGCGGTGGGTAAGGCATCATGGCGATCCTCAAAATGCTCTGAACGTCCAAATCGATAGGGGTGTGCTGCTGACGTCTCCGTATCTCCATGTCATGGCGTGCGTGAATCGCCTGAATCTCTCTCTGATGTGGACGAGCTCTCCGGACAGGGGTCTCGGTCGTCGACGCTGTCGTCTAAGCTCCTCTGCTCTGTGTAATGTGACACCCTGCATCGAGCTGGGTCCTCGAGTGGATGTGGGTCTGAAAAACATCTGTAATATAAGTCTGAGGGGGGGCGCCAGGTGTATCTCCATCTGCTGCTGGAGGAGTGATGCACGGCGGTGCAGGAGCTCTACTAGGAAACAACCTAGAGGGCGCTGGTCCTCTGTCCCCAATAAAGCCCTGATCTCTCTGGGCCCCCTGAAGAGCTGTGGGTAGCGGTCTCTGATGTCCTCATATGCCTGGCATCTACATGTGTAGTGCTCCTCGTCCTCCACCTCCTCTCTACATATCCTTCATAATCGCTCATCCCTTGGGGTATGTGTGGCTCGCCCAATCTCAATCTCGAGCTAGTGTGATGATACTTTGAGCTTCCAAATGGCCACTCTCTCAGCTGGTGCCATATATGTATCCATGTATCGTGGTCTCTGAATGAAACCATCCGCTGTCACAGTCAGGAAGTGCTCTCTGTAGTGTTGCCTCTTTGTGGGAAGAGGCTCCCAGAGAGGTCATACTGAAAAGGGGGGGAGATCCGTAATGCTCATGCCATGGTCTGCTAACCATCGGTAAGTCTGTGCATACCATACTCTCTCATGCCCTGTCTCTGCCAAATGTCTAGAGCTCTCAAATGCAAGCCTCGTGAGTCGGATGGTGGGGAGCTCTCTGACTCTCAAAATAAAGGTCACCAACTGGAAGAGGGCCTCCACTAGCATCAGTGGTGTGCCAAGCTCAGCTCGTATAATGTCATGTGGAACGGAGGGCTTGCTGCGCAGCAAGCGTGAGATCATGGTGATTTGGGGCCTCTCAATCCGCGTCCACATCGCCTCTGTGATCCCTGGTGCCCATACTGCTGCTGCGTACATCAATGCGGGTGTCACTAGAGTGTCAAAGAGCCACCCCTTAGTCCGGGGCTCCTGAAAATGTGTCTAAAAGCAGCGTCTCTCCAATCATGCAAGTGCCGCATAGCCCCGTGTCAATCTATCTCTCGCAGCCTGTGCCATGGAGAATACCCCTGTGTTGCCGGAGAAGGTGATACCTAGGTAGACGTAGGAGTCCACTACCTCTATCTGTCCTCGAGCCTCTGTGAAAGAGGCGCGATGGCGTACTGTCCTTGAGGTATGGAAGATCATGACCTTGGTCTTGCCAAGGTTCACTGTGAGTCCTCTCTCCATGCAAAAGGTATCGAGCGCCTGTAAATGTGATTGCAACCCCTCCTATAAGTCTGAAAGCATGACAATGTCATCAGCATATAATAGGATGTGTATTGGCGTACCTCCGAGGTCTCCTCCTCGCCTTCCTGCTCGCTATATATACTCCGTGATCTCGTAATGTAGAGACCGAAGAGAGTGGGTGAGAGAGGGCAACCTTGTTTCACACCAATGGTGCTAACAAGGCTGTCTGATAGACCGCCGGGGCAGCTTACCCTTCTTGTGACTCGTGCATAGAAAGCGTGGATGGCCCATAGCATGTCTGATGGAAGCTGTAACTCCTTGAGCCTCCGTAGTAGTCTCTCTCGAGGGACCATGTTGAAGGCTTTGCGGAAATCCACAAAGCAACAGTATAGTCTTTGCTTCCTCGCCTTCGCGCTCTCAATCAAGCAACGAAGCACGAAGATGTGGTCGATGGTGGAGAAAGTGCGGCGGAAGCCTTCCTGGCCGGGTGCTCTGATCCCCGCTGCCTCAGCGTGTGTACTGAGCTCTGCCTCTAGTACTGCCCCATAGATCTTGGCCAGGATATGGCCTATCATAATAGTCCTATAGGTCTCTGGGTCCATCATATCGCCGGACTTATGGATAGGCGTAATGGTATGCATAGTCCATGAGTCGGGTAATCCCTCAACCAAAGCACGGTTGAAGAGATGGGCGATCAAGTGGGAAACTACATCTGCTGCGTATATAAAGTGCTCTCCCTGTAGCCCCGTGTGGTCTGCTGAACGGCCATGCTGTAGCCTATGGATGGCCTGTCGTACCATGCTTGCCGTGAAGAGGGTGGATATCACCTGACGCGGTGTGGAAGGAATCGACAATGGTGACTGTCCTTGGATGTCATATAACCTCTGAGTGTAGGTGTGCCAAGTCCGAGGATCTGCTATGGGTGTAGGTGGGAGAGAGAGAGAGGGGGGGAGAGAGAGAGAGGGGGGGGAGAGAGAGAGAGGGGGGGAGAGAGAGAGAGAGAGAGAGAGAGAGAGAGAGAGAGAGAGAGAGAGAGAGAGAGAGAGAGAGAGAGAGAGAGAGAGAGAGAGAGAGAGAGAGAGAGAGAGAGAGAGAGAGAGAGAGAGAGAGAGAGAGAGAGAGAGAGAGAGAGAGAGAGAGAGAGAGAGAGAGAGAGAGAGAGAGAGAGAGAGAGAGAGAGAGAGAGAGAGAGAGTCATATTAACTTCTTATGGAGGCCAAACTTGGCCTATCAGACAAAAACCATGTACAAGTGTAGTAACCTTGTGTAGAAGATGAAATGAAATAAAAAGTATATCGCTACACAAAGCTATATAGGGCTGGAAAAGGATGGGGAGACGTGGCTCCGACTCTGTAGATAGTGGCCACCTAATATTGGGGGGATCCATAATGTGAGTGAGTAAAGCACCCTAGCTACTGGTGATGGGTGGGGGTGGGTGTAGTTTGTGGTACATCGGTGGTGGTCTGAGTGCCTCCTGAAGGAAGACAACCCAGGGGGTGGTGGTATGCCTATGCTCCATCATGTGGTCGTATGCTGTCCTGATGCGTGAGATGTCCTCCTCAGACAGTCATGGTCGATGATATCCGATCATGCATGGTCGGCGTTGTGCTCTCTGCGCTGTTGCCTGGTAGAGCGTGAGCCCTATAAATGGACCTCTCTGATGTAGCTAAGCTCGCTGAAAGAAGTGGGTAATGGTCTGTTGGGTACTCACCCGTGGCGGATGTGTGGGTTGTAGTGACCGCTCTCGCCTCTCGTATGCTGCTGTGAGGAAGAGTCCCAAGCGTCGCTGGTCTCCCATAGTCATGCACAAATGGAGTGACTCCTCTATATGGAACTGTGCTCGTAGGTCTAAGTATGCTGGGCATCTGATAACAAAATGCTCCTCACTCTCTACCTCTGTCTTGCATACTAGGCACCACCTCTCCTCATGGGGGACTCCCCTCGACCGATCCCTCTCAATCTCGAGCTGACGTGATGAAACCCGGAGCTTCCCAATGACGACTCGAAGGTGGTGGGGTAGGTATGTCTGCATGTATCTTGGAATCTCGATGAAGCCCTCGTCCGATATATATAGAAAATGCTCACGGTAATAGAGCATTTTCGGTGGCAATGTATCCCTAGGGCTCACCCATGTCCTTTGTATGTATGTATGCCATATCTCCTGACGAATGACCCTATTCCTCTCTTGATGAGAGAGCGAGTAGGTGGGTGCATGTGAGTCGTACTGTAGTGGTGGTAGCCTGTCTATGTCAAAGCCATGGTGGGCCAACCAATCTCGTGTCTGTGCATACCATGAGGAGGTGTCGCCCGCCAATGCCATATCACGTGATGCCTGGAAAGCACGATAAGGAATGCGCTCTGTATCCATGCTCCGAAGTCTGTGTAATAGGCATACTGTCTTGAATAGTGCCTCAACTAGCATCGGTGGTGTAGCGAGCTCTACTCTAATGATATCATGTGGTACTGAAGGCTTGCTGCGGATAAGTCTGGCAATCATGAGGATTTGTGGCCTCTCTAATGGTGTCCATATTGATGTAGCTAATCCCGGTCCCCATATGGCTTCCCCATGCATGAGCGCTGGCGTGACCAAAGTGTCGAAGAGCCACCCCTTTGTGCGGGGCTCCTGAAAATATGCCTGGTGGCACTGTCGCTCCATCAAAGCTAGTGCTGCATACCCACGTGTGATGCGGTCACGGGCTGCTTGAGACATAGAGAAGACCCGTGATGCTTCTGTAAATGTCACTCCCAAGTAAACATATGATCCGACCACCTCGATCGGTCCACCTGCTGCTCTAAACAAACTATGTCTGCGTACCTGTGATGATGTATGAAAGATCATGACCTTGGTTTTACCAAGGTTCACAGATAACCCTCTGTGTCTGCAAAAGTCATCTAGGCCACGTATATGACACTGTAGACCTTCTGCAAATTTTGAAACGAGTACAATATCATCAGCGTATAAAAGAATATGGATAGTGGACCCGCATACCTCAATGCCATCACCCCCCCGCTGCTGTATGAGGTCCACTATCTCATCAATGTAGAGACCAAAGAGGGTGGGTGAAAGAGGGCATCCTTGCTTCACCCCGATAGTGCTAGCAAGTGGATGAGATAAGCCCCCTGGACATGTGACTCTACCAGATACTCTCTCGTATAAGGCATAGATCCCCCATATGATCTCCTTCGGAGCTCCGATATCAAGTAGTCATCTGAAGAGTCGTCCCCTGGGAACAATGTCAAATGCTTTGGCAGGAAGTCCACAAAGCAAAAGTATAATCTCCTCTTCCTCACCCTTGCCTGGTCGATCAGACATCTCAGAGTGAAGATGTGGGCAATAGTAGAGTAATGGCATCTGAAACTTGCCTGTCTTGGAGCCCTAATACCTTCCTCTCAACGAGAGTACTCAATTTTGTCTCTAGTCCTGCCCCATATAACTTGGCCAATATAGGGCCAATCATGATCGTTCGGTATGTAGCTGGATCCATAGTATTTCCTGACTATGGGCACTATGGTGTGCTCAGTCCATGAGTCTGGGGACCCTTCAACCTCGATCGATCCACCTGCTGCTCTAAACAAACTATGTCTGCGTACCTGTGCTGATGTATGAAAGATCATGACCTTGGTTTTACCAAGGTTCACAGATAACCCTCTGTGTCTGCAAAAGTCATCTAGGCCACGTATATGACGCTGTAGACCTTCTGCAAATTCTGAAACCAGTACAATATCATCAATGTATAAAAGAATATGGATAGTGGACCCGCGTACCTCAATGCCATCACCCCCCTGCTGGTGTATGAAGTCCACTATCTCATCAATGTAGAGACCAAAGAGGGTGGGTGAAAGAGGGCATCCTTGCTTCACCCCGATAGTGCTAGCAAGTGGATGAGATAAGCCCCCTGGACATGTGACTCTACCAGATACTCTCTCGTATAAGGCATAGATCCCCCATATGATCTCCTTCGGAGCTCCGATATCAAGTAGTCATCTGAAGAGTCGTCCCCTGGGAACAATGTCAAATGCTTTGCGGAAGTCCACAAAGCAAAAGTATAATCTCCTCTTCCTCACCCTTGCCTGGTCGATCAGACATCTCAGAGTGAAGATGTGGGCAATAGTAGAGTAATGGCATCTGAAACTTGCCTGTCTTGGAGCCCTAATACCTTCCTCTCAACGAGAGTACTCAATTTTGTCTCTAGTCCTGCCCCATATAACTTGGCCAATATAGGGCCAATCATGATCGTTCGGTATGTAGCTGGATCCATAGTATTTCCTGACTATGGGCACTATGGTGTGCTCAGTCCATGAGTCTGGGGACCCTTCAACCTCGATCGATCCACCTGCTGCTCTAAACAAACTATGTCTGCGTACCTGTGCTGATGTATGAAAGATCATGACCTTGGTTTTACCAAGGTTCACAGATAACCCTCTGTGTCTGCAAAAGTCATCTAGGCCACGTATATGACGCTGTAGACCTTCTGCAAATTCTGAAACCAGTACAATATCATCAATGTATAAAAGAATATGGATAGTGGACCCGCGTACCTCAATGCCATCACCCCCCTGCTGGTGTATGAAGTCCACTATCTCATCAATGTAGAGACCAAAGAGGGTGGGTGAAAGAGGGCATCCTTGCTTCACCCCGATAGTGCTAGCAAGTGGATGAGATAAGCCCCCTGGACATGTGACTCTACCATATACTCTCTCGTATAAGGCATAGATCCCCCATATCATCTCCTTCGGAGCTCCGATATCAAGTAGTCATCTGAAGAGTCGTCCCCTGGGAACAATGTCAAATGCTTTGCGGAAGTCCACAAAGCAAAAGTATAATCTCCTCTTCCTCACCCTTGCTTGGTCGATCGGGATCTCAGAGTGAAGATGTGGGCAATAGTAGAGTAATGGCATCTGAAACTTGCCTGTCTTGGAGCCCTGATACCCTTCCTCTCAACGAGAGTACTCAATTCTGTCTCTAGTCTTGCTCCATATAACTTGGCCAATATAGGGCCAATCATGATCGTTCGGTATGTAGCTGGATCCATAGTATTTCCTGACTTATGAATGGGCACTATGGTGTGCTCAGTCCATGAGTCAGGGGACCCTTCAACCAATGCACGGTTGAAGAGGTGGGCAATGAGCGGTGCGAGAGTCGTGCCTCCGTAGATGAGGTGCTCTTCCTGTAAACCGAAATGGTCATGGGCCCTGCCATGCTGTAGACGGGCAATAGCGCGTCCCACCATAGTGGGTGTGAAGAAGTCAGAGGTAGTAGGAAGTGAGCTCTGTGGTTTGGGAATGGGGGGCTAGTCTGGGATCTCGTATAAGCTCCGTGCATAGCTATGCCAAGTGCTCGGGTCTCGGATGGGTGTGTGCTGTCTCCTCTCTCTCAAATGTCACCATGCCACTACACTGTCTCGACTCATGAGCAAATGGTAAATATCCCAGTACTGTCTCTTCTCCCAATCTCACTGTTTGCGGCGAGTAAGGCTCTGCATGCGACGCTGTCTTGTGGTGTGTAATATCCCCTCTATGCTCTAAAATCCGTAGGTGCTTCCGTAGCTAACGGCAATCTGCATCATACCAGCGGTTTTGTGGCATGTATCTTGTGAGTGGAGGGTGTATATGTGTGCGGTGTGGGAAGCTGCAGAGAGCTCAGTCCTGTAGGATGGTGGTGAACTTTGATGTAAGTGTGTCCAAGGGTGAGAGTGGATCGAGGGAGAGTAGGCGGGTGTGTAAATGGTGTGCATAAACGTGTGAGAGCTTGTGTGTGAAGTGTATCGTGGTGTGTGTCTCAATGGGTGAGGGAGGGTCTAATGGAATAGGAGATGAGAGTGTCAATGCGATAAATGTATGGTCAGCACTAAGTGGGCGTCGTCCAATACTAAGTGAGGAGATGAGTGAAGCTCCAGAGGTGGTACCCAAAATGTAGTCGACTGAGCTCTCGCCTCCCTCGTGCGGGAAGCAAGTAAGTCCGCCTGAACCTAGCCAACGATTCATCCCATTATATATAACGAGTTGATGTCGACTGCCTAGCTCAAGTAGATGTCTGCCGTACCCGGTGGTGTCCTTACCCATATCTGTCGATACTCTACTGGTGCTTATCTCATTTGGGTCTTTGGTCCTCATGAGATGTAGGTGACCATGTCGTATACCTCGCACTGATGTGACTGAACGCGGCCATTGAAGTCCCCCATAAGGAAGACTTCATCTAGTGTGCCGTAATGTAGTATCTCATCTGAAAGTGCTGTGTATGGTGAGTCTGTCTCGGATCGGTCCCTCAATATCTTGTCCTGCGTATCGACTCTCGAGATCCGCCTGGAGGGAAGTAGCATATAGCAATGTAAATCCAGCTCCCCTATGCTATCTCCATGCGAACCCACATGTATCGTGCCTCCTCATCTCTTCCTATAATATGGATCCGGCTTTGTATCTCCTGTCTAAATACAATGGCCACACCTCCATACCCTCGCGCTGAACTCTGTCTTGTTGTGGTCCTGAATGCAGATTCCCAATGAAAACTTGCGATGCGTGGTAGACCTCTCTCTCGGTTCTCGTGTGTGATGCACACAAAGTCATGTGATGCCAGGATCTCCTCGAGTCTGTCTGGTTGCGTCCAGAGTGCCCCGTTGCTCTTCCACACTACACCTTTGAGTGGTGTCTCATGGTGTAGTGATGTCTCATAGGCCACGTGGCCCTATTTGATAGGGAGTCCATCTATGAAGACCTTACCATCACGGTAAAAGGCCTTCCTTCCCTCTTGGCATGCCTCAAGTATATGTGGAATGCAAGCGCGTCGGTGTGCCACCTGCATCCGCGTAAGGTCCTCGTCCATGTAGAGGGCGCCGTCGGGTAGTCCACGTAGCATTGATCGACGTCTAAAAAAGGCGGTCCGTGCCTCTTCGAAGCTCATCTTAAGGATGAGTGCTCGCAAATGCGATGTATCCCTCCCAACCCTCCATGCGCTTGTGAAGGGAATGCTCTCGTATCCGGCGTCTACCTCCGGTGATGTTCCTTCTAGTAGGCCCGTAATCCGAATGTGAAGTCTTCGAGTGTGTCGAAGCCTCTCCTCCTCAAGTGTATCGTGGACTCGTGTGAGCTCTTCTTTCTGCACATCTTCCCTTACTTCCTTCTCAACCCTTTCGTGTACGACTTTCACCCAGGACTCTCGAGTGGATTCTACCTCCGTTTTGATTTCCTTCTTTATTTCTTCTTTGAGTGTCTCCACGTTGGAGATCTCCCCCTCTTCTTTGAGGTGCTCATAGGCTGTCCTCCAATTGTCTCGTTCTTCTGTGGGTTTCGGAATTTTTAGGATAAGGGCTAGAGAGAGAGAGAGAGAAAGAAAGAAAGAAAGAAAGAAAGTCATATTAACGTCTTCTGGAGGCCAAACTTGGCCTATGAGACAAAAGCCATGTACAAGTGTAGTAACCATGTGTAGAAAATGAAATGAAATAAACACAAAGCTATCTAGGGCTTGTGAAAGGCTGGGGAGACGTTGCTCTGACTCACCAGATAGTGGCCACCTAATACAGGGGGATTCATAATATGAGTGAGTAAAACGCCCTAGCTATTGGTGATGGGGGGAGGTGGGTGTAGTATATGGTACATCGGTGGTGGTCTGAGAGAGAGAGAGAGAGAGAGAGAGAGAGAGAGAGAGAGAGAGAGAGAGAGAGAGAGAGAGAGAGAGAGAGAGAGAGAGAGAGAGAGAGAGAGAGAGAGAGAGAGAGAGAGAGAGAGAGAGAGAGAGAGAGAGAGAGAGAGAGAGAGAGAGAGAGAGAGAGAGAGAGAGAGAGAGAGAGAGAGAGAGAGAGAGAGAGAGAGAGAGAGAGAGAGAGAGAGAGAGAGAGAGAGAGAGAGAGAGAGAGAAAGGCATATTAACGTCTTCTGGAGGCCAAACTTGGCCTATGAGATAAAAACCATGTACAAGCGTAGTAATCCTGTGTAGAAGATAAAATGAAATAAAATGTATATATAGGGCTGGAAAAGGCTGGGGAGACTTGGCTCTGACTCTGCAGATAGTGGCCACCTAATACATGGGGGGATCCAAAATGTGAGTAAAACGCCCTAGCTACTGGTGATGGGTGGAGGTGGGTGTAGTATGTGGTACATCGGTGGTGGTCTGAGTGCCTCCTGAAGGAAGACAACCCAGGGGGTGGTGGTACGCCTATGCTCCATCATGTGGTTGTAGGCAATCCTGATGCGTGAGATATCCTACTGATATAGTCGTGGTCGACGATATCCGCCCATGCGTGGTCGGCGCCGTGCTCTCTGTGCTGTTGCTTGGTGGAGAGTGAGCCCTATAGATGGACCTCTCTGATGTAGCTCAACTCGCTGAAAGAACTGGGTAATGGTCTGCTGGGTACTCACCCGTGGCTGATGTATGGGCTATAGTGACCTCTCTCGCCTCTCGTATGCTTCTGTGAGAAAGCGTCCCAAGCGTCTTTGGTCTCCCATAGTCATGCACAGCTGGAATGACTCCTCGATCTGGAACTGTGCTCGTAGGTCTAAATATGCTAGACATTTGATAACAAAATGCTCCTCACTCTCTACCTCTGTCTGGCATACTGGGCACCACCTCTCCTCACCGGGGACTCCCCTGGATTGACCCCTCTCAATCTCGAGCTGATGTGATGAAACCCGGAGCTGCCCAATGACGACTTGTAGGTGGTGGGGAAGGTAGGTTTGCATGTATCTCGGAATCTCGATGAAGCCCGTGCCCGATATATGTAAAAAATGCTCGCGGTAGTAGAGCATTTTCGGTGGCAATGTACCCCTAGGGCTCACCCATGTCCTCTGTATGTATGTATGCCATATCTCCTTACGAATGATCCTATTCCTCTCTTGATGAGAGAGCGAGTAGGTGGGTGCATGAGAGTCGTACTGTAGTGGTGGTAGCCTGTCTATGTCAAAGCCATGGTGGGCAAGCCAGTCTCGTGTCTGTGCATACCATGAGGAGGTGTCGCCTGCTAATGCCATATCACGTGATGCCTCGAAAGCACGATAAGCAATGCGCTCTGTATCCATGCTCCGAAGTCTGTGTAATAGGCATACTGTCTGGAATAGTGCCTCAACTAGCATCGGTGGTGCAGCGAGCTCTGCTCTAATGATATCATGTGGTACTGAAGGCTTGCTGCGGATAAGTCTGGCAATCATGAGGATCTGAGGCCTCTCTAATGCTGTCCATACTGATGTAGCTAGTCTTGGTTCCCATATGGTTTCCCCATACATGAGCTCTGGCATAACCAAAGTATCAAAGAGCCACCCGTTTGTGCGGGGCTCTTGAAAATATGCCTTGTGGCATTGTCTCTCCATCAAAGCTAGTGCTGCGTACCCACGTGTGATGCGGTCACGGGCTGCCTGAGCCATAGAGAAAATGTCACCCCCAAGTAAACATATGATCCGACCACCTCGATCGGTCCACCTGCTGCTGTGAACAAACTATGTCTGCGTACCTGTGCTGATGTATGAAAGAGAGAGAGAGAGAGAGAGAGAGAGAGAGAGAGAGAGAGAGAGAGAGAGAGAGAGAGAGAGAGAGAGAGAGAGAGAGAGAGAGAGAGAGAGAGAGAGAGAGAGAGAGAGAGAGAGAGAGAGAGAGAGAGAGAGAGAGAGAGAGAGAGAGAGAGAGAGAGAAAGAAAGAAAGAAAGAAAGAAAGAAAGACTTTTTAACGTCTATTAGAGGCCAAAATCGGCCTATGAGACAAAACATATACATCAGTATGATCCAATCCACTGTGATCCAAAACGAAAATAAAGTGTGACTCGTGAGTACTGCAAACGGGTATAAAAGGAGGGATAGTAGCTGGTATCAAGGGTGTGGGGTGCTATGGGTATGCACTCTATATGCTCAATGGGTGAGATACAAATATGATATGCATAGGGAGGGGAGGCTCGATGGTATCACAACCCCCTAAATGCCTGGAGTGGGTGTAGGATATAATGCATCGGTGGGTAAGGCATCATGGCGATCCTCAAAATGCTCTGGGCGTCCAAATCGATAAGGGTGCGCTGCTGACGTCTCTGTATCTCCATGTCATGGCGTGCGTGAATCGCCTGAATCTCTCTCTGATGTGGACGAGCTCTCCGGACAAGGGGTCTCGGTCGTCGACGCTGTCGTCTAAGCTCCTCTGCTCTGTGTAATGTGACACCCCGCATCTAGCTGGGCCCTCGAGTGTATGTGGGTCTGAAAAAATTTGTAATATAAGTCTGAGGGGGGGGGGGGGTCAGGTGTATCTCCATCTGCTGCTGGAGGAGTGATGCGCGACGGTGCTTGAGCTCTACTAGGAAACGACCTAGAGGGCGCTGGTCCTCTGTCCCCAATAAAGCCCTGATCTCTCTAGGCCCCCTGAAGAGCTGTGGGTAGCGGTCTCTGATGTCCTCATATGCCTGGCATCTACATGTGTAGTGCTCCTCGTCCTCCACCTCCTCTCTACATATCTTGCATAATCGCTCATCCCTGGGGGTATGTGTGGCTCGCCCAATCTCAATCTCGAGCTGGTGTGATGATACTCTGAGCTGCCCAATGGCCACTCTCTCAGCTGGTGCCATATATGTATCCATGTATCGTGGTCTCTGAATGAAACCATCCTCTGTCACAGTCAGGAAGTGCTCTCTGTAGTGTTGCCTCTTTGTGGGAAGAGGCTCTCGTGGTGCTATCCATGTCTCCCTGACGTGTATCTGTAGTAGGTCGTGACGGATGATCCTATTCCTCTCCGAACGAGAGAGGGTAATGTGGGGGGAAGAGAGGTCATACTGAAAAGGGGGGAGATCCGTAATGCTCATGCCATGGTTTGCTAACCATCGATAAGTCTGTGCATACCATACTCTCTCATGCCCTGTCTCTGCCAAATGTCTAGAGCTCTCAAATGCAAGCCTGGTGAGTCGGCTAGTGGGGAGCTCTCTGACTCTCAGAATAAAGGTTACCAACTGGAAGAGGGCCTCCACTGGCATCGGTGGTGTGCCAAGCTCAGCTCGTATAATGTCATGTGGAACGGAGGGCTTGCTGCGCAGCAAGCGTGATATCATGGTGATCTGGGGCCTCTCAATCTGCGTCCACATCGCCTCTGTGATCCCTGGTGCCCATATTGCTGCTGCGTACATCAATGCGGGTGTCACTAGAGTGTCAAAGAGCCACCCCTTAGTCCGGGGCTCCTGAAAATGTGTCTGAAAGCAGCGTCTCTCCAATCCTGCAAGTGCCGCATAACCTCGCGTCAATCTATCTCTCGCAGCCTGTGCCATGGAGAATACCCCTGTGCTGCCCGAGAAGGTGATACCTAGGTAGACGTAGGAGCCCACTACCTCAATCTGTCCTCCAGCTGCTGTGAAAGAGGCGCGATGGCGTACTGTCCTGGAGGTATGGAAGTTCATGACCTTGGTCTTGCCAAGGTTCACTGTGAGTCCTCTCTCCATGCAAAAGGTATCGAGCGCCTGTAAATGTGACTGCAACCCCTCCTGTGACTCTGAGAGCAGGACAATGTCATCAGCATATAATAGGATATGTACTGGTGTACCTCCGAGGTCTCCTCCTCGCCCTCCTGCTCGCTGTATATACTCCGTGATCTCGTCGATGTAGAGACCGAAGAGAGTGGGTGAGAGAGGGAAACCTTGTTTCACACCAATGGTGCTAACAAGGCTGTCTGATAGACCGTCGGGGCAGCGTACCCTGCCTGTGACTCGTGCATACAAAGCGTGGATGGCCCATAGCATGTCTGATGGAAGCTGTAACTCCTGGAGCCTCCGTAGTAGTCTCTCTCGAGGGACCATGTCGAAGGCTTTGCGGAAATCCACAAAGCAACAGTATAGTCTCTGCTTCCTCGCCTTCGCGCTCTCAATCAAGCAACGAAGCACGAAGATGTGGTCGATGGTGGAGAAAGTGCGGCGGAAGCCTGCCTGGCCGGGTGCTCTGATCCCCGCTGCCTCAGTGTGTGTACTCAGCTCTGCCTCTAGTACTGCCCCATAGATCTTGGCCAGGATATGGCCTATCATAATAGTCCTGTAGTTCCCTCGGTCCATCATATCGCCGGACTTATGGATAGGCGTAATGGTATGCATAGTCCATGAGTCGGGTAATCCCTCAACCAAAGCACGGTTGAAGAGATGGGCGATCAAGTGGGAAACTACATCTGCTGCGTATATAAAGTGCTCTCCCTGTAGCCCCGTGTGGTCTGCTGAACGGCCATGCTGTAGCCTATGGATGGCCTGTCGTACCATGCCTGCTGTGAAGAGGGTGGATATCACCAGACGCGGCGTGGAAGGAATCGGTAATGGTGGCTGTCCTTGGACGTCATATAACCTCTGGGCGTAGGTGTGCCAAGTCGAAGGATCTGCTATGGGTGTAGGTGGACGTGGCTCACGTAGTGCCCTCCACACGGTGGCACAATCCCTACTCATGAGAAGGTCGATCAACTCTGCCTCCTGTCGCTCCTCGAAAGCTCGCCGCTTCCGGCGTGTGAGGGCTCTCATCTGTCGTCGTGCCTCCCTCTCTGTGATGGATCCCAAGATACTCTGTGCTCTGAGATGTCGGTATAGTCGCCTACACTCCTCATCGTACCATCTATTCTGGGGTGTATGCCCCAGTGGTGTCGGATGTGCAGTGCTGTGGGTGGTGTATGGGAAGCTGAGAGTAGCGGATGTATGGAGGATCGAGGAGAAGTGGGCGGTGAGGGTGTCCAAGGAGGCAGAGGGATCAAGGGAGTAGATGCGCTCTTGAACATGGGAGCTATAGATATGTGCTAGCTCATGTCTAAAGTGAATGGTGGTACGGGCTCGTGGCTGTATGGTTACGGGGTGGGGTATGCATGGTGAGCCGCGAATGGATAGGGCAAGATATGCGTGATCAGCTCCAATCGGTAAGGGTGGGATAGTGAATGAGGTGATCAGATGTGTCGCCTCCGGAGGTTCGATAACATAGTCTACCACACTGCCCCCCTGTGGTGTCGTGGGTGGAATGCAAGTGAGACCGCGCGAGGTGGGCCAGCTCTCCATCCCATTGTATATAACGAGACGGTGTGCTCCTCCCATCTGGAGTAAGTGTCGGCCATATAAGGTGGGTGTGGCAGTGTCTGCTGAGGTGTAGGCATGTCCTCTATGGTACGAAGCATCTCAGGGTCGTCAAAGTCGTAGATATCACACTGGTGGCTCTGAGTGGGGGCATTGAAGTCTCCTACAAGGAAGACTTCACCCATCCCGGTATACTCCATAATCGTGTCACTGAGGCAGTCATATGGCGATGTGGTGTCTGGTCCCTCCCCTCCTGATAGCTGCTCAGGGGAATGTGTGAAGCGTGAACCAATGGGTGCAATATAGCATGCGGCGAAGTACGCTGCTCTCTCCTCTGATAGCTGCAAGCGTATCCACATGAAACGTGCCTCTGGGTCTCTTGCTACCACCTGTACCCTGTGCTGTAACGACTGTCTATAGAGCACGGCTACTCCTCCTGATCCCCGTGTGGTGTGCTGTCTCATCTGGCGGCGGTGAGCTTACTCCCACATATAGCCCTCAATCCTCGGTAGGCTCCTCCCCGGGCTCTCGTGTGTCTCTGTCAAGAAGATAATGTCTCTTCCCTCCATCACCTCCTCGAGGCGCCCTGGATGTGTCCATAAAGATCCATTGCAGTTCCAGACTGCAATGTGCACCTCCTGGTGTGCTGTCTCATAGGCCGCGAATCCCTAGTCAATGGGCCATCCATCAATGATGATCCGACCGTCTCTGTAGAGGGCACGATGTCCCTCTCGTCTGGCCTTGAGGACACGTGGCATGCATGCCCGTCTGTGCTCTACCTGCATCCGTGTGAGGTCGTCATCCAAATAGATGGGGGTGCTCGGTGTAGTGCGTAGTACCGCCCGTCGTCTGAGAAAGTCTCTCCTCCTTGCCTTATCTGAGAACTGAAGGATAAGTGCTCTGCTCAGTGTGGTGTCCCGTCTTGCTCTCCATACTCTGGTGAAAGGGAGAGGCTCATCCGCGCAGTATCCAAGTAATGTGCACAAGCGACGCCTGTCCTTCTCTGGTGATCCGTCTGTCTATGTGAGGCCGGAGACGCGAACATTGAGCCTGCGGGCCTGTCGCATCCGCTCCTCCTCAATGGTGGTATGCACTATGTGGATCTCCTCATGGTGGTTGTTCTTCTTTGCCTCCTGTCGAAGGTTCTTTTTGACAACCTCGACCCATCCATCTTTCTTAGTCTCAAGCTCGTTCTGCACCACCTCCATACACTCCTTCTTGATAGTCACCCGAATGACCTCTAGATGTGGAGCGATCTCCCCGTCCTCGTGCATGCTGTCCAGTTTCGTTTTCATATCAGTAAGCGCAGTGTGCAACTCCTCCAGGTCATGTGAGTGCTGTTTGCGGGTAGCGAGAAGCTCTTTCCGAAGGGATTCGTTTTCCTTCTCCAAGGTTGCCACCTTGGCTTCGAGGGCGACAACTCTACGGGTAACCCCGTTCAGTGCAAAATCTCCTTCTTTCTTGTGTTTTCCTATCAACTCTCGGAGGGCATGCTCTAAGGTGGCCAACTGTTCCTCCAGCTTGGGAGCCATGAGAGAGAGAGAGAGAGAGAGAGAGAGAGAGAGAGAGAGAGAGAGAGAGAGAGAGAGAGAGAGAGAGAGAGAGAGAGAGAGAGAGAGAGAGAGAGAGAGAGAGAGAGAGAGAGAGAGAGAGAGGATTTGGGTTTTTCTTAGGGTTAGGGATTAGGATTAGGTTCTAGAGTTAGGGTTAGGGTTCAGGTTAGGGTTAGGGTTAGGGTTAGGGTTAGGGTTGCACATACTTTTGGAGATGTGGGTTCTGGAGTTAGGGTTAGTTTGGGAGTTTGGCAGGTGGGCATGTTAGGTTTTGGTGTTTAGGGTTAGGGTTATGGTTTCATATGAGAGAGAGAGAGAGAGAGAGAGAGAGAGAGAGAGAGAGAGAGAGAGAGAGAGAGAGAGAGAGAGAGAGAGAGAGAGAGAGAGAGAGAGAGAGAGAGAGAGAGAGAGAGAGAGAGAGAGAGAGAGAGAGAGAGAGAGAGAGAGAGAGAGAGAGAGAGAGAGAGAGAGAGAGAGAGAGAGAGAGAGAGAGAGAGAGAGAGAGAGAGAGAGAGAGGCTGATACTAAGTGAGGGGTTTGGGGTTAGGTTTAGGGGTGGGTGTTTAGGGTTAGGGTTAAGATTAGGGTTAGGGTTAGGATTTAGGATTTCGGTTTAGGGTTAGGGTTAGGGTTCAAGTGGGTTTAGGATTAGGGTTAGAATCGGAGATTAAAATAGGTATATTAGGCGTATTCATGATTAGGGTTTAGGGTTGGTTTTGTGCTCGGGTTAGGGTTAAGGTCGAGGTCGAGGTGGGGTTAGGGTTAGGATGGGATGTTAGGTGTGGAGCATGGCGGGAGGGCTCGCGTTAGGGTTAAGCTCGAGGTCGAGGTGGGGTTAGGGTTAGGATGGGATGTTAGGTGTGGAGCATGGCGGGAGGGCTCGGGTTGCCGACGGGTCGAAGATCGAATAGGTTGGGGCGGGGGTAGAGGTGGTGGGGGTAGGGGGGGGGCTGAGATGGCGGGTGTCGGGGGCAAAGGGGATAGGTGTAGGTGAAGGGTTCAGGGTGTAGAGGTGGTCGAGGGCGGAGATGGAAGACGTCTGCAGAGGTGGCGGCGAGCTGACGTAGAGGGGGTGATGGGCTGACGCAGCAGAGGGGGGCGACGGGTTGATGAAGCAGCGGATTTAGGGTTTAGGGGCGACAGGCTGACGCAGCAGAGGGGGGGGCGCATGTGCTGTCAGGGTTTTTTTAGGGTTTTTGCAAGGAAGGAACAGAGCTGCAGGGCAGAGAGAGAGAGAGAGAGAGAGAGAGAGAGAGAGAGAGAGAGAGAGAGAGAGAGAGAGAGAGAGAGAGAGAGAGAGAGAGAGAGAGAGAGAGAGAGAGAGAGAGAGAGAGAGAGAGAGAGAGAGAGAGAGAGAGAGAGAGAGAGAGAGAGAGAGAGAGAGAGAGAGAGAGAGAGGGAGGGAGGGAGGGAGGGAGGGAGGGAGGGAGGGAGGGAGGGAGGGAGGGAGGGAGGGAGGGAGGGAGGGAGAGACTATTATGAGGCCGAGCCTATGAGACAAATCAATGTACACGGGTGTGTCTTCTGTCAATTGGAAAAGATAAAAGTGCTGAAAAAAGTGGTAAAGCATATATAAATCTTTGTAGTATGCATGTGGAGATGCCATGAAAGTAGAGGGGTATGGAGTGCTATATCTAGGGTAGTCTATATGCAAAACGGTAGTACAAGCATGAGAATGCAAACGATCGACTAACTAGCTCCATCCTATGCTAGTGGGTGGGTGTAAGATGTGGTACATAGTTGGAGGTGGAGTCAGGACCGCCTTGATGGCTGCCGCGAGATCAACCATCATCTCGGACCGTCTGTCCTCCATGGCGCGATGGTCACAAGCCTGGATCTCTGCAATCTGGTGTCGGTGAAGTCTGAGGGCCCGATATCCTATAGCACGGGGTCGTCTCCTAGCTCGAGAGGTCTAAGCGTGTTGAAGAGTCACCCCTCTCCATGTGTGGGTTGTGATGGGGAGGGCTGCTGCACGTCACAGAACAAAGAAGTCAGTGAGCTTTGTCTCCCTCCTATCTTGGCTCCTGCGATGGGCTTGAGTAGGGAGTCTGTGTGACTCTGTATCTTTAATAAGAATAGATTGAGCTGTCATTGATCTCGAGAGTTGATGATGTCTCTGAAGAAACAGACTCTCATATCTGCCTATGATGTCATCATATGCCCTACATCTGCATACGAAGTGCTCCTCATCCTTCATCTCTACTATGCATATCGTGCATATCCTCTCCTCTTTGGGAACGTCTGTGGCTCTTCCCATCTCAATCTCTAGTCGGTGTGATGAGACTCTCAACTGGCCAATCGCCACCATCGAGCTATGAGGCATGCATGAAACGTGGTTGCTAGATGAAACCGTCCGTTAGTATGTCTAACGAGGGAGGGAGGGAGGGAGGGAAGGGGGGGAAGGGGGGGAGGGAAGGGGAGGGGGAGGGGGAGAGGGAGAAATGAAATGATATATTTATTTTTACTAAAGGCCAAAATGACCTATGAGACCAAAATTTTTACAAAAGTGGTGAATTTGATACAATGTCAAGGCAAAAAACTCCAATGGAAAGAAAATTGACTAAAGTAAATCAAAGTAGAGTGGGTGTGTGGATAGAAAGTGTGGATGGACTAGAGACTTTCTGGTCAATACAAAGATGGACCTCAAAAATGTTCATCCACCATTTTTGGGCAGAATTAGGGTTTGACTTTTCTCCCAAGTCTGACCTCTGATGAAGGAATGAAGCATATCACTAGATAACTCTCTCCAAGCTCTATCTATCTAGCCTAAAAAAGTTTTACCCAAATTGTACAAAAAATGCTAAGTCTTAAAATGGAATTGCTGGAAATGGACCATATGTACATTGATTTCCAACAATCCCTCCTTCAATGTCATATTGGTACAAGCTTTAGTAACCTGCACATCTTCTCATGACTATCTCTAGTCAATGCTTTGGTAAATATATCTGCAACATTCTCACTAGAAGGAACATAAACCAGCTCAATGTGCTTCTTCGCTATCTGCTCTCGAATATAGTGGTAGTGAACCTCTATGTTTTGTCCTTGCATGATGCACTCGATTCTTTGCTATAGCTATTGCACTCTGGCTATCTAAAAATATCTGAATGGGTTCATGTACTTTTACATCTAGATAACTGAAAATCTTCTTCAACCAAACTCACTCCAAAGTAGTTGTAAATGCTGCACAATTTTCAGCTTCACATGATGAAGTTGCAATAATGGGTTGTCTCTTTGAAAGCCATGAGGTAAGACAATCTCCAAGATAAAAACAAAATCCACTAGTACTTCTTCTAGTGTCTCTATCTCCTGCCTATCAGAATCTGAAAATCCTTTTAGTAACAAATGTGTAGATTTCGAAAATACCATAGCATAATGTGAAGTTCCCCAAATATCTGAAGATCCGCTTTACTGCTTTCCAATGTACCTTTGTCGGATTATGCATGAACCTTGATACTTGAGGAACTGCAAACTGTATATCTGGATGTGTATTACAAAGATATATCAAGCATCCAAAAGCTTGACAATGACGCGTTCTGATCCATAGGTGTTTGCATAGGTTTAGAATCAGTGATCTGAAACCTTTCTAAAAGTTTCTCAACGTACTTTTGCTGTGTCATATAGATACACTCATCCTTAAATAGAAACTGAATCCCAAGATAATAATGCAAGATTCCTAAATCATTCACATAAAATGTTTTCTTCAATTGTTCTTTGAGCATCTGCAAATCTTCATCTTTGGGACCTGTGACTATAATATCATCCACATACATGATTGCTATAATGATCATACCTGTTTCAGCTTTGACATAAAGAGTTGGAGCTGCATCTGAGTTATGGAAACCAATGGATAAAAAATATGTGTGTATCTTTTTATACCATGCTGTAGGTGCCTGTTTCAATCCATACAAAGCTTTTATAAGCTTACACACTAAGTGTTCTTTACCTGTCTCTTCAAAACCTTCTGGCTGCTGAATATATACATCTTCATGTAAATCACCATTTAGAAAAGCAGTCTTTATGTCAAGTTGATATACATTCCAACCAAAATGTGCTCCTAAAGCAAGTGTTGACCTAATAACTGTCATCCTAGACGTAGGAGGGAATGTCTCATCATAATCAATACCTTTTTGTTGTGCATATCCTTTGACAACTAATCTTGCTTTGCACCTGTCAATAGTACCATCTGCTTTCCGTTTGATTTTGAAGATCCATTTTACACCTATAGCTTTCTTTCTTTTTGGTAACTCACATAGCTTCCAAGTTTGATTCTTATGAATAGAATCAATCTCTTCTTGCATAGCTTTTCTCCAAATAGGAATGTTAAGTGCATCTTTAACACATGTAGGTTCATCTTCAACTGTCGTGAGTGCTAAAATATCATGAATCTCAAAGTCTTCAGCAAAACTTACATGATCTTTTTGTTGTTGTTGTCTAGTCCAACTCCTTGTTCTTCCTGTAAAAGTCTTTATACCACTATCTTTCCATGTCTGATATAACCAAATAGGTGTATCCTTAAATAGTGGTGATACTCTTTCTGACCCTTCAGCTTCTAGAGGTTCTGGAACATGTCCCTCTGATGTACTAGGACTTTCTGGAACTGTAGTACTTTCTTCCATTTCTGGAACTAAAGTCTCATATGGAACTAACTCTGTAGAAGGTTGTGAAATTCCTCTTTCTTCAATCCTAGGAATTTTAACTCCCTCCTAATATGGCTGAACATGTACATCCAAATTCCTTCTAAAAAATCCATAGTCATTTTTACTAATGAACTCTAGAATTTCTGCTTCTTTATCATATATCTTATTTTCAGCAATATATGCATTGCGTGAAGAATAACTTCACTTGTCTCTGGAACATAAAACCTATATCCTTTGCTCGCAACAGGATATCCAATGAAAACAACTTTCCTTGCCTTTACATCTAGTTTGCCTCGATCCTTTTTCTCAACATGAACATAAGAAAGTGATCCGAATACTCTGAAATAGCTCACATTAGGTTTTCTACCATAATATGCTTCATAAGGTGTGATTAACTTTAAGGCTTTTGTAGAAGACCTGCTCAAAATGTGATTAGCTGTATGTACTACATCAAACCAGAATTTCGGTGAAAGCTTCTTGGATGCTATCATGCTCCGCATCATTTCAACAAGTACTCTATTCCTTCTTTCTGCAACACCATTCTGCTGAGGAGTATAAGCAATAGTAAGGTGGCAAGTAATACCTTTTTCTTCAAGAAATGTCTAAAACTGATAAGTATTCTCCACCTCTATCACTTCTGAGAGTCTGAATAGTTGATTGACTTTCATTTTCAACCATAGCTACAAATTTCTTGAACGTGAGAAAGACTTCTGACTTCAACTTAAGACCATAAATCCATGAATATCTCGTAAAATCATCAACATATAGAACGAAGTACCTAAAACCCTGAATAGAGTCTGCCCTCATAGGTCCATTCACATCTGAATGTATAATCTGCAATTTCCTGGTAGCTGTAATATGACCATGTTTCTTGAAAGGTAGTTTATGCATCTTACCTTCAAGACAACCTTCACATATGTCTGAATCATCTGGTAGCTCGAATGAGGGTAAACTCTCAACCATATCTCTGTCTTTGATACTCTTGAGAGCTTCAAAACTAATATGTCCAAATCTTTCATGCCATAACTTCATATCTTCCACCGGTGATGAAAATTTGACAGCATATGCTTGATTGACTTTTGACAAAATAAAAATCCCTCATTTGTGCTCACCTTGCAAAATACACTTCTCATCTTTGTGTGACAAAACCTTACAAAGATCTCTCTCAAATACAACTTTGTATCCATCACCTAAAAATGTAGATATAGATAGCAGATTCTTCTTGATATTAGGTACATATAGAACATCTGAAATCTGAAAATTGCCACCTTCTCTTGACTTTAGAGTTACTGTACCTATTCCCACAACATCCAAATCATTGCCATCCGCAATAGTAACTCTTCTACCTGAAGAATAGGAAAGAGAAGAAAATACTTCTCTGCAACCTGTCATATGCTTAGTAGCACCTGAATCAAATATCCAAGGATCTGTTGGGAGAACTTGTAAATCTTCCTGATCAAAAGCTACTTCCTTAATGGTGATACAGGCATAAGAATCACCTTGAGATTTCCCTTTTTTATCATCTTCTGCAACATTACCTGATGCCTTTTTCTTTTCTGCTGCAATACTTTTCTAACAAACTGCTATGAAATGTCCAAGTTTCTTGCAATAATGACATAATGCTTCCTTCTTCTTAGAAGACTTCTCTTTAGATGTAGTAGAAACAGAATCTGAAGTAGAAGGTGAAAGGGACTTACTTTCCTTCTTGGATTGCTTTTCCTTCTTATCCTTCTTCTTCTTTTTACCCTTTGATGAAGATAAAAGTGCTTCTTCATTCTCTTCCATTTCCTTGAACTGACCTTCATCTTGAAGTAACAAGAACTTTAACTCTTCAAATGTAACCTCTCTATCTCTTGTTGTAAGAGTGAGAGTGGTTATAAAAGACCGATATGATATATGAAGTGAATTAATCAACGTATTTACCATTTCTTCATCAGATATCTCAACTCCTACATTTAGAAGTTGATATCTCAAGTCAACGAGCTTTGTAATGTGGGTTTGAATTGACTCACCAGTCTTCATCCTTGTATTTGCTAGTTGTCTCCTCAAGTGAGCTTTCCTAGTAGGATTTTGTGCTCTGAAAAAGATTCTCAAGCTTTAACCAAGCTTGTCTAGAACTTCTGCAAGATCTGATATGTGGTAGAATATGCTTTTTGACATTCATTGCTATGAATGAGAGTGCTAAAGCATCTCTAGAATCCCATCTTGCTTGTTCTTCAGTAGGAGGAACTCTGGGTAAGCATCTACCTGTGACCCTGGATGTAGAAGTGGTTGCCTCTTCTTCAGTTGGTTTTGTGATTGCAACACGAGCTCCTCTTGAAGTTGTTGTATCCTCTTCTTCGCCTTCTCGTCTTGATCTTGTTAAGGATCCATTGATGATACTCCATAAATCCTTTGTCACTAACAAATTCATCATCATGAAACTCCACATAGGATAATTAGACGATCCATCTAACTTGTCCTCAATCTCAATTCTATACTCACTCATCTTAACTAAGTGTGTATGTCAATGATGCTCTGATACCAAGTGTTGGAATTGGGGTCCCCAGGATCTTTCAATACTAAAAACCTTTGAGCATACACACTTAATTTAAACAAGATGATAAATGAGAGATAGAAAGAGATTTTGAGACAAGAGTAAGTAACGTAAGCAAAATGCTTACTCACTACATATAGATGGCCGAATTACAACATGGGAGTACTACTCAACCATATGATGTGGTGGACTCACTAAATGGAAGAATAGCCAAGAAGATGACGATGTACAGAATTTCAGATTATGCTGTTATAATTTGAGTGTGTGTGAAGCGAATGAGCAATGAAGTGAACCTAACCTCATAAGAAAGTCCAACAAATCTGAAAATCAGCAAACCCTAATTCTGAAATTAGGGTTCAGAAACCCTAAAAACAGAAAATAGGATCAACTTACAAAAGATAGCTGCCACCAACTTGTAGAAGACTCCTTGCTCCAAGAGAGTAGCCTCTCCTTCACCTTCCTTCACCTCCAAAGCTTCAGAATTCCAAAATTGACACATGTAAGCATCAACTCTAGCTTCAAGATATCAAAAGTGTGGCCCAAGGTGCTCCTTATATAGGTTTGTACTCCCAAAATAAAGCCAAGCGATCCAATTAGCGAAAAAATCTGCTCGTGGGCCGAAAAACAGCTATTGTTGATTTTTTTAATGAGATCGCTATTTTTGCTTTTCGTAGAATTAAAAAACTCCATTGCTAAATTTGTTTTAAATCGCCCATACTTCCTTGATTTTGCCATCCTTGACTAATTGACCTAGCTTTTCAAGAGTTTGGACCTCAAAAACGTTCATCCACCATTTTAGGGCAGAATTAGGGCTTGACTTTTCTTCCAAGTCTGACCTCTGATGAAGGAATGAAGCATATCACTAGATAGCTCTCTCCAAGCTCTATCTATCTAGCCTAAAAAAGATTTACCCAAACTGTACAAAAAATGCTGAGTCCTAAAATGGATTTGTTGGAAATGGACCATATGTACATTGATTTCCAACACTGAGGAGTGTGTCTTTGTGGTTCCGTAGCTCAAGTAAAAATTAAACCAAACATCTCTTGATCTTATATGTCATAAATATGGATAGTGGTATGAAACCTTCTTTGAATAGACAATGGAAACAGCCTGATAGCTCGGCAGTGACGTATGTGCTGCAACTCTATCTCATGCTACCAGAATAATCCTCCAAGAAACCCTAGCATAAGAGCTTGAGAAAGCTTCTTAAATTGATGTATATGAGGGTCTATGAGGTTCCCTTTATATAGCGTTGAGTCTCCACATGAAAAACATGTGGTAAAGCCAAAAACCAAACACTCAAAAGCACCCAAATTTGTAAATTTGTGCCAAAATCGGAAACGCCATACTTGTGCTTTTGATTTTATCGATTTGCTTTTTAACTAATTCTTTTGGGTCAATTGAATATTGACCATTGATTCAATTGCTTTTCAAACCTTAAAATCTCAGCCATTGATCTAAAATAAGTGAAAAGCATTTTGAAAAGCACTTTGAAAAGCAGAAATTAGGGTTTGACTTTTGAAGGAGTTATAGGTCTCAATGGGTGCTTATCACATATCAATAGGAAGCTCTTGATGAATACTTTAAGGTTATGCAATGAAAATTTTTGACCCTTTGACCAAATTTCGACTCTCTCCAAAATTATGGTTTCACTGGAATTTTGGCATTTTGACATTGTAACAGGTTACCAGAAGGGTTTGCTGTTTAGTGTTCTCGAGTTCATATGTTATGCGTTGTGTTTGAAATGTGTCCCATTGTACTAGAGAAGTCTTCATAGTTTTTGGGAGATCATAAATTCATCTCCATGCATGGAAAAGCTCGTTTGTGTTCACATATATTACTGCTGGTGAAGAGTCCATAAAGATTGAGATGTGTCTAATTAGGTGTATGTTGTGATTTCTCAGGGACTCTTATTGTTGACGATCTCTGTGAGTATAAGCTCTCTAAGACCACCACCATGCATGGAAAATGGCAACTGTCCTACGGCCACTCAGGGCCAGATGGCATTTTTCTTTGTTTCATTATATTTGATATCAATAGGCACAGGTGGATTGAAGCCATGTCTAGAGGCATTTGGTGCTGATCAATTTGATGAGAGAAACAAAGTGGAACGCCAAAGGAAAGTATCTTTTTTCAACTGGTGGTATTTTGGGCTGTGCATGGGTGCTTTAATAGCGTTCACCATACTTGTGTACATACAAGACAACGTGAGTTGGGGCCTCGGGTTTGGCATCCCAGCCATTGCCATGGCAGTTGCATTGGTGATCTTTATGGCAGGAACCAAGTTTTACAGGCATAAAGTCCCAGCTGGGAGTCCTCTTACACTGATTGCCAAAGTGGTGATTTCTGCCATTCGAAAACGTCATATGGAGCTTCCTGACAACCCAGCTGTGCTGTATGATGGCCTTGATAAGGATTCTCCTTTAATGGTTAAGCGAAAGCTTTCACATACTAATTGTTTGAGGTGAGCCTTCAGAAATTACAGTGGTTTGTGATTGCATGAACATTCATGTTGAAGACTTGAAGTATTTGTGCTTGGGCAGGTTTCTTGATAAAGCAGCAATATTAGATCACAGTAGCTTTGATGCGAATCACCCCAGATCTTGGTACCTGTGTACTTTGACACAGGTTGAGGAAGTCAAGCTATTATTCTGCATCTTTCCCATCTGGCTGACAATGTTAACATATGGAATCGTGTTTGCACAAACATCCACTCTTTTTACCAAACAAGGAAGCACTATGAATAGGAGGATAAATGCACATTTTGAAATTCCAGCAGCTTCCTTGCAAAGCTTCACTACTATCAGCATCTTGATGTTGATTCCAATTTATGACCGAGCATTTGTTCCATTATTCAGGCGACTAACAGGACATCAAAGGGGCATTACTATGCTTCAGAGGATAGGTATTGGGCTTCTTATGTCAATATTAAGTATGATTGTGGCAGCTGTAGTGGAGAAACAAAGGATTGATGTGGCAAGAGAGCATGATCTTCTTGACTCTCCGAAATCTGTGATTCCCATTAGTATATTTAGGTTGCTACCACAGTACATTCTCAGTGGGGTTTCTGATGTTTTTGCGATTGTTGGACAGCAAGAATTTTTCTATGACCAGGTGTCAGACAGAGCTCGCAGCTTTGGGGTAGCTTTATACTTATGTGCAATGGGTGTTGGAAGTTTCTTGAGTAGCCTGCTTATCACAATCATAGAGAGTATTACTGGAAAAGGATCAAGTTGGTTCAATAGCAACATTAACAGAGGCCATTTGGATTATTTTTACTGGTTGCTTGCAGTTATCAGTACTGCGAACTTCATTTTGTACAGTGTAATCTCACACTCTTATGAATACAAGGAACTAAGAAGCATGGATTCTTTGCTTATTGAGTAGAACCAGTTAACCGTTGGTACTGTTCCTATGACCAGCACAACCTTGTATCTCCCTACATATCCTCATATGGCTACCATACTCCGTAGTGGCACAATTTGATTCCTCTGCAATGAAGGCTCACACTTGTTCCCAATGGAATTATCTAACAATTGTGCATATTCAAGGGCCTCTACAGCTGATTTTGTTCTGCAAAAGCAAGCAGGATGGATACTGGTGTACATCGAGGTTTCAACCTGTTGAGTAGGGACCTATTCGAACGTACTGCAAGTTGTTCTAATATATATGGAATGCACATCTAGAAGCATATTCTGTCGCTTTTAATAATATGAAGTGAAATCTGCAAGCCTTCTATAGAAAAAATCTATTATGTTAACAAGATTCTAATATATATGAATTCCAAACTTTGAGCTTAGTCATTTGTGCACACTGAAATACAAATGTTGGGTATGTCACTGAGTCCATATAGCTCCTTTCAGACACAGTGCAAGTTAACTCGGCATGTGTCCTAGTAGGCTCAAGTGAACATGTGTGATGCGTACCATGCATCTATAGTTAAGTCCCCATGCACTTTGAGTGAACCCAAACTTGAGTTAGGATGCTTCTAGAAAGCTCTAAAGTTGGTTGGGCAAAACACCCTTACCTAGTCCAAGCCCGCGTAGCCAAGTGGTTTGATGCCTTGAGTCTTTGGGAGGAAGTCTTGAGTTCAAGTCTTGGCTGGACATGTATCTATGAGTTTCTCACAGATGGGTGCCTCTACGGTACGAGGTTGGGTGTGTGAGTGTGTTTTCAATTCATTGTACTAGAAAAAAACACCCTTACCTATGGGGATTGAACCCAAGATCTCCTCCTCAACCTTTAGACTTAACTGGTACTCTTAGCTTGCTTAATCCTCCAGAAGACTTTAATATTATTTTGATTTTACCTTGAGTCAGGCTCACTTTATAACATATACTTTTTTGCCATGTTATATTAGGAAAAGAATGAATATTTTGTTGCTTAGGTCCAAAACCACTTGGATAGTGCACCAATGAATGAAAGTGATTCTTTGAATTATTTTTCAGCAAAGACCAAGGACTTAAAAAAATATATTGTAGATAAATTTCTTCAAGATACCACTTCTAAAAATGATTCTTAATGCACTAAGTAATTTGTGTTAAAGTTTCAATTTTGATGATGTAAGGAATTTCAATGGCTCATTAGAAAAATGTCTTCAAGGGCACTTTATGTGCCACTAGGTAAAATAATTCATTAATAAGGGAGCCAAAAGGCTACATCACTCGGTAAATATGTTGGGTTTTTTAGTTTTCTAAAAAATAAAAGGACAATTTTAACCTACATGGTTTTAGAAATCACATCTAGATGGGAAGCCACAATTTGAATTAAATATTACCCTTGAATGCATTTTACATTAAAGGTTGATGTTACAAAAACTCTTCATGCTTGGAAATCTCTCTCAACAACTAGATGCACATTTGAATCAAAGGCTCCCATCTGAAGAGCACAAAAAAAAAGTGCAAATTATTTCTAGCCATTTGACCTCATAGGAAATCCAATGGTCGAGTGTTTGTTGTTACCCTTTGGATTGTCCTCACCAATCATTTTAGAAAGGATCAACTACACATCTTTAAATTGTCAATCCGGGAAGTATGCAAAGACCACAGCCCCTTCTAGTTAATGGAATCCAAGAACAAGAGTTAAATAACTGTTTTTTTGAGAAATTATGAAGAAGGAGAGAAATATCTAGGGTTTTGATTATCTTGAGCTATACCACAACATTTTCAATGATCTTTGTGTTTAGAGTGTGCCATTTTCACAGCAGAAAACAATTATGAAGTCAAATCTCAAAAACAATACCTGTATCACACAGTCGAGACAATCGCGATTTTGTGAAAACTAAGAATTTCCATTTCTAGCTTTGTTCTTCTGCACTTTCTTACTCAATACACTAAGAATCACCTCTTTCATACACAGTACTCAGAAATACACAACTGAAGCTCACAAATTCCATGGATTACACAAAGAATAGACTCAACAAATCAAAAGAAAGTACATGAAAAGAAGAAACACGATTTTTTGCAGGAGAGCTCTTCACATTACTTGGATATCAAAAATAGTACAACCAACCCTCTCAAAATAGAGGAAATTATCTTTTATACATTTTCAAGTGTCCTTTTTCACACTTGAATTTTGGTCCTTTTCCCTTCTAATCTAAAAATATGCTATCAAAGAGCTTCCAAAAATTCTAGAAAAAATACATATGATTTTAATTTACATGAGGAAGACTCTTCCTCATTTTTACATCATATGTATAAATATTTCTACAAGTTTTTGATATTTTATAAATAATTTCTAAAAATGCTTCTTCTAACATTCTTCCCCTCCTAGACTTTTTGGCTCCTAACAAAAAATATTCTTGCAGATAAGTAGTGAGAGCTTCTTTCACTTCTTTTTTCTTTGATAAACCTGTGACAATAGATCAATGAGTTCTTCTTTCTGTAATGTTCAAGTTATTCACCATTTCAAATAGAGCTTTTCTCCATTGTACAACTGACTCTGGTTTATTTATCACATCCTTCTTCAGGTATTCTGTATATGCGGCTTCATAGGCAGTGAGTCTAGACTTTGTGACTACTGATAAATTTCCAAAGATTTTTGATTCTCTTTCAAAAAATCCATAATCAAAGGCATCTTAAAAAATTTGGAGATAATGACTACCCAAAAATATTGTTTTGCTATAATAGGCCATTAAGCAAATTCTGTCTGGGGTTTCACTGAGATCAAATAGCAAAGCATCAGTTGGTGAATTGAAACCAATGTAGTTGAGGGTTCTGACATCCGTATCTGTAAACGTTTCTATACATGCCAGTATGAGTTGCATTACTTTGAATAGTAATATACAAGCTGGATCATTAACATCTTTATATGTAGATATGACAGACTCTGCTGTGTCAACCATATATTTCTTTGTTGGTCATGTTCCTGCCTTAGGTCCTGCTACCTTTGGAAAGTTCAGCCATTTTGCTGGAATCTGTCCTACATTTCTCCTTTCCCAAAATACTCTCCATTCCCTTCTCCTTGCTACTGCACAATAGGCTGGATTGATCTTTAGCTGAATACGTGCCTCTTTCCAGATTTTCCTGCACTCCTTGTTGGCATCTAACCACCTGTTTCTCCATTTAGGATTAGCCTTTTCAAATAATTCCTTAGTGACATTGATATCCTCTTCATATTCCAAATACTTGTTTGATGACAATCCTACCCTTACAAGTTGGTAATTTTTAATACTTTCAATAATCATACAAAAAGGTATACCTAGGCCATCTTCTGACTAGTGGTGTTGGTTTGGGTTTATTCCTTTGTTGAGAGCAAAATTCGCAATTTGTTCTTCATACTCATTATGCATTTTTTTGATAAATTCCATTCTAGATTCCCTTTCTGTTAAAAGCTTTTAAACAAACTCATCTGACTACTCCTCAACTGCTGCTTTGTTTTCTTGTTCATCAAAGTGTTGAGTTCTGATATCTTCTCCCCCTCCATATTATTCTGCTTGTGTAGTCACTACTTTCTCTTCAACCTGTTTTTGTGGATTTTCCAATTTTTTCTGTAGCTCCTCCACCATCAACATTAAGCTTTGATTCTGAGATGTCCATAACTCTCTTTCTGATTTCCACTCACTTCTTTCTTTTTCTATACTCAATTGCCATTCACTCCTTTCTCTTGCTATATCCAAATGTAATTTATTGTATCCTCTCATTGAGCTGGCAGCATGTACACTGGCCTGTTTTTTCAATTCCTTGGCTTCTTTCAGTTCTGCTTGTAGTCTTAAGATTTCTTTATTCAAATCCTCCCTCTCATCCTGTGTTACTCGTACAATCTTACTTTCTTCTTTTATTTGGCCTTCTTCCATCAATAATCTATTTATATCTTCATTTGCTTTAACCATGATTTGGTATGAGCTTTGAAGTGTTCTGAATCTTCCTTCCAATTTCTTCAACTCCATTTCCACTTTGCTGCTATGCTCTATCTGCTTTGCACATTTATCTTCAAGAAATTGAACTTTGTTTTGTTGTTGAACCTCCAATTCTTCTAATGAAATTATTTTGGTCAATTCTTCATTTCTTTCCTGGACATTCCTCAACTATTCCTCTAACTGCTCCTTTTCTTTCTTTTGCTCATTAATGATTCTACTACCTTTCACAAACTCTGATTCAGCCACCATTCCTGATATAATCATGTTTTTACAAGCAGACCTAATATCCTTGGGTATCCTTTCTAACCCAGCTTCTAGCTCCACTTGCTTTACTTCTATCTGCTTGTCTTCTTTGCAATCTTTTTCTTCTTCATCCTCTTCCTCATATTCTATGACCTGATTCTCCTGCTCTTCACAACCCTTTTCTGCTTTCATTTCTTCTTTGTCTGCAGCATCTTCCTCATACTCTAGTGTCTGATCCTCTTCCTTCTCATGATCTGATATTTCTTTCATTATCTCCATCTCTTCTGCTTTTGTTTTCTCCATTTCCTGTTGTTTCTCTTCGAGGACCTGTCCTTCCTCTTTCTGTACTTTGTTATCGTGAGTTGAGGTTGAATCTATTTCTACTGAGAGCTTTATCTGATCATTTATTTGCTGCTCCTTTTGTTCTTCCTCCTGCTCATCTATATCCATAAGATCTAATTCTTCTTCCTTTTCCTGATCTTCTGTAGTTGTGAACTCCTCATTATGATTTATGTCATAAAGTATATCTTCTATACTTTGGTTTATTTCTTTTTCTATATTTCCTTCTTTAACCTCCTTGAAATCCACCTTTTCTAACACTTCTTCAGTTTCCTCAATTTGATCTTTATCTTCTTTCTTGTGCACTGAGCTGCATATCTGAGCTTCCTTTTCTACCTCTAGCTTTCCCTCATCCTCATTTAGTTTGAAATAAGTTTGCTGAGATGGTTTTGTCCATATTGCTTTAAACCCTGTGTCCACCAATCCACTACTGAACTCTTTCAACCTCTTCTTCCATCATTACTGCTTTACCTTTTAGTATCCTTTTTTCTTCTCCAGGACTAACTTGTTTTGTTGCTTCTTCATGGTCCTGTATTTCTTGTGACTTTTGACTCAAATCTTCTGATGTTTTTCTTTTTTCAGAAGCTTGTACTGTCACAATTGGTGTGCTAGGTACTGAGAAATTTAAACTTTTCAAAAGAAAGTTTTCAATGTCACTATCTGAATCTGAAGAAAACTGTGAGCAACCAGCTATCCCTGATTTGTCCATTCTTTGCTCTTCTAATACAATGGATTCCTTTTTTGCACAGGTTTCTTCTGAACCTTCTTCTTCACTACTACTGTAGTTTTGGTTTTAGGAGGACCTTGTAACTCTTTGAAATATGCTAACAATTCCACTTCCTTTTGAACAAAAATCTCTTCAGTCTCTGCTTCCATCATCTGATCATGTAGCTCTTCATAATGTTCCACTTCTTCTTTTATCCAGCCAGTGGCTTTACAAGAATAGTCCTCCAACATCTTTTTTGAAGACTGTACTTCCTTTTGAGCTGCTTCATGCTCTTCCTTTGTTGCTTCTTCCTGATCCAATTCTACTTTCCTGGGATCCAATCTTCTCTTCTTTACTGGAATAAATTCTTCTCAGACTCCCTTTCTTTTCCTCTCTGCTCCCCTCATGCTTGGTTGGGCTTCTGCTTCTCTTATGGACATCATTTTAGAAGGACTTTTAATTCCTGACATCAAAATTTTGAAGTATTGAGCTTTTGGAGCCAACTTCAATTGATCCTCCATTCCTAAAATGATATATAATCCCTGTTAAGAATTGTGATCCATTCATGAACTTTCTTTGCTCCCAATGTTTTGCTGCTTCCTTCAATTGATCATGGATGTATGGAGTTACATCCATTACTCCAAATGGCTTGGTCCTGTCCTTATTATTGAACATGATCAATGTCACTGGTTTGTGTGGCATGGTGTATCTAGGCAGTTTTGGAAAACAGAAATATTGAAGAAACATTCTAATGGCATATTCCTCATTCTCTTTTCCTTTGAAATCCACAAATTTGGAATATCCTGCATAGGTTGCTTTATTCTTTTTGACAAAGCTGTTATCCAACTTAGTTCCCATTGAATAGAACTGAAGGGCTGCCCTGATATGCTCTGCCTTTATAGTAATATTCAACTCTTTGTTCTCTTTGTCCTTGACTGAACATCTGAAATATGCTTCATTACCTTTACCAACTTCCAACAGACTATTCATTACCTGTGATACTCTCTCAAAGTCTATAAAAAATAAAGGTTCATCTAGCAGTCTGTGTAATCCCACTGCTTTCCATCTTTTATAATTGACTGCAATTTTTTGGAATTTGTAAAATTCTTGGCACAATATTGTATACTTGTGGCCTCCAACTCCTACTGTAAAGATGTGCTGTCCAATAATGTTAAGAGTTTCCTTCAGTTCCTTGGCTATCTTCTCTGTTTCCGGGATTTCCTGTTCTTCATCAGACTCCAGCTCCACCTTGTCTACTGCTGCTTCACTGTCCAAGAACCAATGTCCTCTAGACAAAGTTACTGAGTCTGCTTTGAAGTCATGGATTGGCAGTTCCTTTGGATTCACCATTCTGGAGAAAATATAACATCACACAAAAAAGAATACTCCACCCACATGAGTCACAAGAAACATAAATGAAATCACATTCGTCTTGAGATGTAATGAAGAAGAATGAAAATAAAATCTCAGATGAATCCTGGCTTCCTTATTTGTATCACAGATAAAGCTCAATTGAAGTGATTATCACATGTGTAGCAAGATGTCTAGTGCTCTCTTCCCTTCTCTCTTTTTTATATATTTTTTAAACAATAAAAAGAAAAAATGAATGAAAATTTTAAGAAATGAAATTTTTCTCTTCTTTTTTTCAAAGAAGATTTTAGATTTTTATAGGAAAAAAATGACTTGAAAAATGCCTTGAAAAAATTAGTGACTACTTAATCCTGACAAGTTATAACCTATATCTTGCTTGTGCTATATAACTTATGTAAACAAAAGAGTTATTGTTTTTTTTAATATTTTTTTCTTTTCTCTTTTTCTTTCCCCTTTTTTTCTTTTCTTCTCTCTTTGTTTTTTCTTTCTTCCCCTTCTAATTCTTTTTCCTGGAAAAAGAATGAGGTAAAATAAATGGAAATAAATTCCAGGATGTCATAATTCTTTTCTGGTGAAATTCTGAATTCTTTATCAAGAGTCCCAAATGTGTATTAGATGACCCTTTTGCCTTTTCCTTCATTTGTGACTCATCATGCTTTGGTACTATTTTTGTATCTTTGATCCCTATTTTCTTTCCATTGAATAAGATCTGATTTTTTTACCCAAAAATACTTAATTCTTGTTGATTCCTTTTTTGTAGTATAAAAATCTTCTTTTGACACACACTACTTGGAAGTTTTTGGCTTCCATATCCATTTAATTCTGGAAAATTGTTTTGATGAGTAGTGCTTGTATGTACTTTGTTTCCACATCCTTCTTGTCTTGTTGCCTAGATGCTTCTGGTCATTCCACAGTTTCCACCTTTCTTCTGTCTTTTCAACACCTTTTGTTTCTTCAATTTTCTCCTGTTTTTAATTGAAGTAGATTTGGTCATGAAGAAGTGGTGTTTGTGATTTCTTTGTAGCTTCTAGTGAAAAAGTAAATCCCTCCAGATCTGAGTCATAGATATCCTGTTGATTCTCATGTTCTTCATCACTCAATAAAAATATTAAAAACCTTTTGTCATTTAATGTCAATTTAAGCTTCATATTTTCAAAATCCAAAATTACTTTACCTTGCCTGAGCCATGGTTGTCCCAAAATCAATTTTTCAGTCATCATATGATTAGGCCATTCTTCACAATCTATTTTCATATATTCTTCATTGAACTTAACTTTAATAGATGGTGAAGACAAGCTTTGTCTAATATGTCCTTCCAGTGTTTTGATAAATGTTCTACTCTCAGTCCTTTTTAAGTTAAACCTATCCAACAAAACTGAACTGATCAGATTGACTTGTGCACCTGAATCTATCAAAACCTTGATTTTCTCATTATGAAGATTCATTGTTATAACAGGCAAATGTTCTTTTACTCTCAAAGGAGTTTTACATAAGAGAACTTCTCTAATCTCCTTGATTTTTCTTATCCTTTCCCTAGCCTCCTGTTGAGCCTCATGCCTAATTTTTTCCTCTTCATTTTTCCTGTTTTGAGCTTGATGGATTCTTCTCTATTCAACAACAGTTAATGGAAGATCATACCTTTTTACTCTGCATCCACTTATGAAGTTTGGCATGATTTCTCCATCTATATTAGCTAATTGGATAGCTCCACTGTTACTTATTTGATTGATAATATAAGGCCCATGTCCTTTTTTCCAAAATTTTTTCTGATGTTCTTTTACTGTGTATGCCAAAACTAGATCTCCTTTTTGTAAGTCCTTTTATTTAATATGAACATCATGATAAGCTTTTTGCCTTCTCTTGTCTGCATATATGCTCATGATTGCTTGAAGTCTAGAAGCTCCCAGTTTTTCCAATTCCACCACTCTCTCAGATAATTCATGTCCAGTCCACTTGTATTGACTACTCACCTTTGGTGTTGGAATAAGGAATTCTAAAGGTAGAACTACATTTTGTCCATATACCAAATTGAATGGTGTGGTTCCAAGTGCAGTTTTGTATGCCACTCTATAAGCCCATAAGACATGATTAAGTTGCAAATCCCAATCATTCCTATTTGTATTTACCAATTTTGACAAAACAGTGCAAAGTACTTTATTAGTACTTTCTGCTAAACCATTGGCTTGTGGCTGATAAGGGATTGACTATCTATGACTGATCATGAAATACTCAGTTATGTTTTCTATTATTTGGTTCAAAAAATGAGTCCCCCTATCACTTACCAATTCAATTGGTAATCCAAATGTGGTGATAATATTTTCATAAAGAAATCTTGCAGTGGTCTGAGCATCATTCCTTTTTGTAGCCCTGGCCTCTTTAGTCAGGTAATCTATGGCTATTAGTATATATTCAGCATGGGATTGTTTTGCTGGAGGATGTATGGGTCCAATGAAATCCAACCCCCATTTACTAAATGCTCTTGCTGAAATCAATGGTACTAATGGCATATTATCTCTTTTATTTGGTTGACTCACTCTTTGACAAATGTCACATCTTTTCACATATGTTCTTGCATCAAGAAATAGAGTTGGCCACCAAAAACCAGAATATAATATGAGTTTAGCAGTCCTTTCACTTGAAAAATCTCCTCCTGCCACTCCAGAATGTGCCATCTCTAACATTTCCATATATTTATTTTCAGGAACACAGATTCTTAAATATCCATCGTTTGCACTCCAATCTGGAATTTATGAAACCAGTATAAGGTTATAATTTCTGAATTTTGCAAGGATTGGCATTCCCAACAGCTGGAAACATATTTTTTTACATCTTGAATTTAATTGGGCCAATGTACTCCCATCCCATTGAGATTATTTAGGGTGACTATCATGGAAGCATGAATACAGGGATTCCAACAATGAGCTCTTCTTAAATACTCCTGCTGTTCATCTTCTGGAGTACAATATTCCAATATACCCATATGATTGAGATGATACAAATGTCCAGCTAGCAGCATAAAATTCCTACTTTGTGATACCAGATGTGTGTTGTTTCTAGATGTTCTGCAAGGTCCCATGGTTAGTAAAGGTACTAAAGTCATGGCCCATTCAGGAATACTTTCTATTTTGAACAGATATGCATCTGGTAAGTCATCATCTAAAGGTGAACTTGGATCTTTGGTTTGGATCCTGGACAAATGGTCTGCTCTCAAATGAGTTTTTCCTTGTCTGACCACTACCTCAAATTCAAATTCCATCAGTAGGAGAAACCATCTGACTATCCTACCTGTGTGACATGGTTTGTTTACTAACTAGAGTAAAGCTTGGTGATCCACAAAGAATTTAAACTTGTTGGCTAAAAGATAATGTCTATATTTTTTCACAGCAAATATCATTCCCAACCCTTCCCTCTCAGTGGTTGTATAATTTTTTTCTGCTGAATTCAATTGCCTACTATCATAAGCAATTGGAAAATCTAATTTGCTCCCTTCTATTGGTTGTGCTAACACACATCCCAAAGCATAATTTGAAGCATCCACATGGACATGAAAAATTTTATTCCACTGTGGGGTTTTCAGAATTGGTGCTGTTACCAAACAAGTTTTTAAAGTCTCAAAAGCTTGGTCACACTCTTTGGTCCACTCAAATTTTGTGATCAAAGCATGCAAAGGTTTTGCAATGTCTGCAAACTTGTGTACAAATTTTCTATAATATGCACAATGTCCCATGAAAGTTTGAAGTTCTTTTACATTTGTTGGTCTTGGGAGTTCCACTATGGTCTCGGAAGTTCCACTATGGCCTTAATTTTTCTTTCATCAGTTGAAATTCCATTTCTAGAAACTATGTGACCTAACATTCTCCCTTGCCTCACAAAGAACACACATTTTTCTGGATTTAAACATACTTTGTATGTTCTACATTTTTTGAATATATTTTCTAGATCATTCAAATGATCTTGTCTTTTTAATGAAAAAGTGCAAAGATCATCCACATAGATTTCCATTATATTTCTAAGGAATTCTTTGAATATGTGACACATTAGTCTTTGAAAAGTTGCTAGGGCATTAGTTAGACCAAAGGGCATAACCCTAAAGGCATAGATTCCCCATTCTGTGGAAAAGGAAGTTTTATGTTGGTCTTCCAAAGCTATGGGTACCTGATTATATCCTGAAAAACCATCCAGAAAATTATAGACCTCTTTACCTGCAACTCTTTCCAAAAGATGGTATGTTATGGGTAATGGATAGCTATCCCTTATAGTTGCAGCATTCACCTTTTTCAAGTTAATACATACCCTGAGTTTCCCATTCTTTTTAGGTACCACAACTATAGGAGATATCCACTCTGTATACTCAATCTCATAGATGAAATTGGCAGCCAGCAGTTTGTCAATTTCTTCCTTTATTTTAGCAGAGTATTTGTCATTAAATGTATAGTGTGTTTGTTTGCTAGGTTTTGCATCAGGAGTAATAGGAATCTTATGTTCACAAATGTTAGGATCAATTCCTTTCAAATCTTTGTAACTGTAAGCAAACACATCTCTATATGTTTTTGCCAAATTTCTCAATGCTTCCTCCTCTTGATTTGTCATGTCATCAGCTATCACAATATGTCTTTCTTCCCCTTCTTCTTGAGTGATCATCACCTTCTTAGTTTGTTCCTCATTGTCATATGCCTCCCCCTTTTTCTTTTCTCTTTTTGGTTTCATTTTTAGGAGTAGTCTGTCTTCTACTTCATAGGTCTTGAAATTTGAAGGTACATCAAACTATTGATATTTGTTTGTTATTTTTTTATTTTTTTCAACTTCTTTATCTTTTTCTATTTCCTTGTATTTGTTTTTTCTATATTTTCCTGAGATTTTGTCTTTTATAGCATCTGTAGCTTCTACTTCTTCCAGATATTGTGTTTTCCCATTTTTTTAATATTATTCCTTCCTCCTGGTCTTTCTCTGTTTTTGACACCTTTATCATTTGTATTCCTATGTGCCAAAGATTCATATCCTTCTTCATTTTGGAATTTTACTCCCACATACTCATCATTAACTAGATCCATGGTGGTCAAAATCTGATTCCAACCATAAGGCTCAAATTCTTCATCTTTAAATTCTTGTGGTATGTAGCTTTCATCTTGTGATTTCCTTTCTCCTAGACAATCTCCTTTTTTTAACATCCTTTTCTTATTTGTGAGATTCCTTATCACATTACATTTCCACATTGATGATTCTCATTCTGATCTTCACTCCCTGATTCTTCACTTAATTCCTGATTTCGATGTACTTTGAACCATTCTTGAGGGGACATATCACAATATTGACCATTTCTTAAATTTACCCTAGTTATCCTTCCTTTGCTTTGAAGATATAGGCAATCATTACCCCAATCTTGCACAATTTTCATTTGTCTCATAAATGGTCCTCCTAGGATAATTTCATATGAAGTGGATTGTGGGAATTCAACTATGGCAAAAGTATGCTCTATCTCTATTCCACATATTTCCACAATCATCTTTTCCCATATTCCTAGGGGTTTTTCTGTGTCCATCTGCAAGTTGTAATCTCATTTTAGTGGGTATTAACTCATTTTTTCCCCATTTCTCCCAAGTTTGTTTTGTCATGATAGCCACTCCTGATCCACTGTCTAATATAGCATTGGCATGATTTTCACCAAATTGTATTCTCAGAGTTGAGTTTCCTTCTTCCCCTTCACAATATCCTCCTATTTTGTCAATAGGTATGTACAAAAACTCTTCCAATTCTTGTTGCTGTGAATCTAGGTTCTTTGACTTTGTTTCCCACTTTTTCATGTTATGTTATAAATGAGGATTTTGTTTTACTGTCTCCTCCATTGTGGTGTGGTATAAAATTGTATAGTGTTTATCTATATTGATTTGGAAGGTTATTTGTGAATTATCTTCCTGATCAATAGTTTTCTTGGTTTCAGTTGCACTTGCTCTTTCAACTATTGTTTGATAATTGTCTGGTTCCCCCATTTTGAGTTGTGCTTCTTGTATGATTTGTTTACATCTTTGCATCCTTTCATCCTCTAAATCTGGCATAGGATATGTCATCACATGATCTGTAGGATTTGGTCCATCTTGAATTCTTCCTTTGTATGCTCTTATCAGAGTCTCCAGACTTTGTGAATTTTTTGTCTCTTCTTGAGTCTGTGTGTTTTGTGCTTGACTATTGTTTGACTGTTCCATAGTTTCTTCTTCCAAATTTTTACCCATTCTCAATTTTCTTTCCCATCTTCCTTTTTGTCTATTTTTCTTTTCATTTGGAAATGGAATTTTCTTATGTTCCTGTGTATGTGTCTCCTTTGTTGTTTCTTGTTGTTTAGCTTGTGTTCTTGTTATAGCATTTACAGTTACTTGATCATGGTCACTCAATTCTTCTTGCTCCATTATGTTAACTGTTTTTAATGGTATGTTACTAGATGTGTTCTGTTGTTTTTGAGGGTTTCTTGGACAATCCTTTATTAAGTGTTCTCTGCCACAATCCTTGCAATAGGCTCCTTCGATTCTTAATGTAGGAGGTTGTGGGCAGTCTCTAATGAAATGTTCTCCCCCACATCTATAACAAGTTATCTTTTGATTCCCTTTGAATTGAGGTTTCTGATTGGACATGTAATTATTAGTTATGTACATGAATGTAACTGTGTCCATTTCAATTCTCCCATTTACCAAGTCCAGGGCTTGCAGTTCTGGTTCTCTTTGTTCATATCCTTCCCAATCTTCCTGATATCCTTCATTCCAATGATAATCCTCTCTGTAAGATGATCTAAGTCTTGAGCTCTCTTCTTCTATTGGTGTGTATTTTACTAGTACTACATTTGTTGGTAATGGTGGTTGTTGTCCCAATACAGGTCTTGGTTGCTCAACAAATCCAGATTCTCTTTGTAAGTTGTGTTGGTTCACATATTCTCTTTCTTTAATGGGTTGTTTATTGTAGAAGCATTCTTCTCTGGTATGATTTGTCCATTTTCTTTCTAATGTACAATATTTGAGTGTTTTTCTATCTTGCAAATGTTCTGGTTTTTGATAAGGACATTGTTGAACCAAATGATTTTCTCCACAGTTATAGCATTTCTTATTTGTTGCTATCCTCGTGTTTATCAAATTTGTCTTAGTGCTAACTTCTAGGGCTTTAGCAATGGCTTGTGCTAATTCTTCTGTTGGTGGGATTTTATCTTCATTTGTTCTAGGTTGATCAAATGCTAATAGATCTTGTCCTCTGTTATCCTCCAAGTCTATTTCCTCTTTCACACATGCTCCTAGGTCAAGACATCTCCTATAATACACCAAGGTTCTTAATTCTGCACTTTCTCAGTCCTTCTATGAATAGAGATACTTGTCTTGTCATGGATGGTACCTTCTCTCTTGGACATCTATCAATGTATTGCTTGAATCTCCTAGCTTCCTCTCTGACATTTTCATCTTTTTGCTGTTTAAAGCTATGTATTAAGGTAGCTGTACTATGTTTTATTCCAATTTTTGAGAATTCCCCTATGAAGGCTTCAAGGAAAGATTCAATATCTAGATACATTTCCTTTCTCAATGGAATGAACCAAGATAGTGCAGGTCCAGTTAGGGTTAGACCAAATGCTTCAAATTGTACTTTGTAATCCTCTACTTCTTTTGACCTAATTAATTGTCTGAATTCTGCAGCATGGGCATGAGGATCAGAATATCCTTCATATTGATTCTTCATGCATTTAGCTACTTGATAGGGCCTAAGCATTCTTCCATGATTTTGCCACTGATGTCTCCTTCTGATTGGAAAATCATTAATTCCTTCTGCTTCTCTTTCAAAAGGATTTGGGGAAATGTGTACTCTCCTACATTGTTGTTGTTCAACATTAGTGTGAGTTCCATTTTGTCTTGACAAGTCTGGTTGCCCTAGGTTTTTTTCCAAAGTCTCTTGTCTGTACATTGCCGTAAATCATTAGAGTTTTCTGGATTGCAATTTATGAAACCTTTTAAAATCACTAACCTCAATACCCAAAAGTGCAAAATAAGTCAAATTCTTTATCTTACTGAAAATCGCGATCCTGTGAAGAGAATCGTGTTTTTCTCTGAACTTCCAACTTTTGCACTTTTTGACTTTTCTTTCCACCTAGTCTTCTCCAATGTCCTTCACCAACTCCAGATCACTTGTCACCTGCAATTATACACCACCAAACTCATTCAAAGAGATTTTTTTGGAAAATTTAAACAGCAACTTCTACTCTAGAAATTTTTTTATTTTCTTTCAAATTCCAAATTTTTTCTTTCACTTTTCTCCTTCCACTTTCAAACAACAATCCTCCTGTCCAAATCTCCAAGAAAAAAGAAATTTGTTTGAATTTTTAATGGATTTTATGATTTTTTTTAGTATTTTGCCCTAAATCAAGGTAAACACTTCACTTAGGGTTTTCTTGTTTCAAGATCCATTGATCTTTTGTTTCATGATTGGTTATACTCTTCTATGCTTGCAATCTAATCAGTTTAGAAGTAGACCTTTCCAAGAAAATATGTGCTTAGAAGTACAAGTATCAATTCATAATTACCTTTTTTTTCAAGAGCCAAACAATTTTTTTCAAGATTATTATCCTTATTGAATAATCAAATGGATCAATCTATTTGCACATAGCTACTTTACTTGACTTTCCTCATTGCAATCATGTCATCTTTTCCAAGATTAACAAATTTTCTTGGTACTTAGTCAAAAAGCACTCTACATATGCAAAGATATTCACATTTTACCTTCCCTTTAACAATCTTGATTCAATTTTTTCCTCACACCTGCACTTTACTCTTAAAAGGAATGAGCAACTATCAATTTGCAAGAATTTCACAACTTCTTTTATCCCAAAAGCTTAACTCATGCTTTCTTTTCCCAAAAGACAAGCAAAGAAACCTACCTTTTCATTTTTCTTTCGTGATTATAGAGTAGTACCTTTTCAATGTGTTCAAATACCATCAACAATGGAAGATCCAGCAAGGTCCAAAACTTCAATGAAGCTTTTTCTTTGTATACACATCTTTAAATTGGCAATCTGGGAAGTATGCAAAGACCACATCCCCTTCTAGTTAATGGAATCCAAGAACAAGATTTAAATAACTGTTTTTCTAAGAAATTATGAAGAAGGAGAGAAATGTCTAGGGTTTTGATTATCTTGAGCTATACCACAACATTTTCAATGATCTTTGTGCCTAAAGTGTGCCATTTTCACAGCAAAACACAATTATGAAGTCAAATCTCAAAAACAATAGCTGTATCACACAGACGAGACAATCACGATTCTGTGAAAACTGAGAATTTCCATTTCTAGCTTTGTTCTTCTGCACTTTCTTACTCAATACACTAAGAATCACCTCTCTTCATACACAGTACTCAGAAATACACAACTGAAGCTCACCAATTCCATGGATTACACAAAGAATAGACTCAACAAATCAAAAGAAAGTACATGAAAGGAAGAAACACGATTTTCTACAGGAGAGCTCTTCACATTACTTGGATAGCAAAAATAATACAACCAACCCTCTCAAAATAGAGGAAATTATCTTTTATACATTTTCAAGTGTCCTTTTTCACACTTGAATTTTGGTCCTTTTCCCTTCTAATCTAAAAATATGCTATCAAAGAGCTTCCAAAAATTCTAGAAAAAATACATATGATTCTAATTTACATGAGGAAGACTATTCCTCATTTTTACATCATTTGTATAAATATTTCTACAAGTTTTTGACATTTTACAAATAATTTCTCTTCAAAAAATGCTTCTTCTAACATCGAGGTTCTACTTATTGAAAAAATGTGTGATTCTTTTGAAACCATCTGATTCAAGGGACTAATCCAGTGGTTGAAGATGATTAACACCTCTTTTTTTTTAGATTAAATCATGTCCCTTGCATTTGAGCATTATCCAATGGCCATGGAGACAATGCATGATGTAGGCAAGATTAACAATCTTTACCCATCATATTTTGGACAAATCCATTGGTCAAAATTAGCTTGATTGAAATCCAAGAATTTGGACATCAAGTCCTCTCGATATTAAATAGAAGTCCTTCTTCTCTTAAAAGGAGAGCCCAAAACCATCCTTGGCCAATGAAAACCCATGAACCAACAAAAAAAATAATTTGAATCAAAGTTTATGCAAAAGATAACGAAAATGCTAATGTGACATCTCCAAGACCCCATACTTTTCCTAATGCATCATTTGAAAAGATAGTTTTTGCATGAGTGTGAAAAAGATTAATCTAGGAGAAACATGTCCATTGTGCATTTTGTAAATTACCATTTTGTTGTTAGTTAGAATGCTAAGGCTGAAATTGAATCTTCCTCTCATGACAAAAAAATATCAATGTTGCATAGTTAAACAAAGAAAACAAAGACAAGAAGAAATTAGAAAATCGTTGATATATTTAGGTAGTGATGTGTGTGAACACTCTAGGACCGTCGGGGCACTTTTTTCCCTCTTTGGGAGGGTTTCTTCCCCTGGCTTGTATATACGCCTATTGCCCTAATGGGCTACTTATCTTTGTACATTCTCTAGTAATACATTCAGTATTGTGTGTCGTGCTCCAAGCTTCTTCTCGTTCCTTGTGTTGTTCGCGTGCTTCCGTAGACGTCTATCTCCAACAATTGGTATCAGAGCAGGTCGTCGCTTCATCTAGGGTGCCATCGACACTCCTCCGTTTGCAGTCTCAGAATCGCACGAATTTTGGTGAGCATACTCAACGTGTTTCCGAGATCAAAACAACTTCCCTCTGTGGTGCCGAAATCGCGATATGAGCTCGTTTTGGCCTCTGAACGCACTATAGCAGCGCTTGTGCAGGCTATTTCATATTTTTGTGCCAAAGGTATATACAAGTTTCTGTTCGCCAGTATAAGCGTCTCAAAATCTGCTACAAGTCTAGCAGAATTTGTCTAGGCAGTTCTGTTCAACTTTTTGACATACAGTCAATTTTTTGCATCAAGGTATTTTAGTCACTAGCCATGGCTGAAAGCAGTGATGTATTCCGTATGTTGGCTGTTGAGGATAAGTTGGATGGTACCAACTACCCATTATGGGCTTATATGATGCGACATGCGTTGGTTGCAAAAGGACTGTGGAACATTGTGCAGGGTGTTGAAAAACGTCCTATCACACCTGCAACTGTTACAACTACAGGTACTGAAGCTAATGCAGAAGTTATCGAAGATGATGATATTCTACATATTCTTGTTTGTACTACGGTTTCTGCTGTACCTACTGCAGAGCAGATTCCTTGGGATGGCAGAGATGTTCAAGCACATGCATTGATAGCTTTGTGTGTCAAACATGCCATTATTCCTCATATACGCTCTTGCAGAGTAGCTAAGGATGCTTGGGATACACTTACCACATTGTACCAAGCTAGGAATGAGGCTCGTGTTGCTTACCTCCAAAAACAGTTGGAGAGTGAGCACATGAATGAGGGTGATTCTATGGACAGTTTCCTAACGAAGATCAAAGACTTGAAGGAACAATTGATTTCTACTGATGAGGTTATACCAGATAGCTCACTTCTGCAGACCGTTCTGAATGGTCTTCCTGATTCATATCAGAGTTTTGCTTCTACTCTTTGCTTGATGATGAAAGGCAATCCAAATGCCTTACCATTTGAAGAGTTAGTCTCTATTCTGTTGCAGGAAGGTCAGTCGAGGCAGAACAGGTCCATTATCCATGTTGCAGATCAAGCTTTCCTGGCTAGTCAGAAGGGCAAAGGAAAATGGAGCTGTTCTACAAGTAAGCAGAAATCTGCAAATGCTGCACATACGAAGAACCAAGACAAAGATGAGAAAAAGTAAAAAAAGTAGAAATTGTTTTGTAAGTACTGTAAAGGGAATGATCATATCATAAAGAACTGTCCAAAACTGGCTGCAAAAGAGGCAAAGAAGAAAGAGGTTGGAATGGTTGTTGCAGAAGCCTCTACACCAAAATCGGAGTCTGCTAATCTTGTGCAGGAAGAAGAATGGGCATTTACTACTGTTTGCAGTTTCGACCCATCTTCTCATGAGCAGTGCATGTCTGCAGTAGACTCAGATGTTTGGTATTTTGACAGTGGGGCGACCAAACATATTACCTCGCAGCGTAGTTTCTTCTCTTCACTCGAGCCTGCCCCTAAAGGGAATACTGTTACATGCGCCGACTCCTCTTATCCTGTTATGGGAGTTGGTAAGATCATTTTGACTACTTATGATGGTAGTTCTTTCACTTTGTCAGATGCTTTATTTGTGCCAGGGATCAAGAAGAACCTGCAATCAGTTTATGCATTAGCCAAGATTGGCTTAGTTGTAAAATTTGTTGATGATAGGTGTACAATTCATGATCTGTCAGATGGCGATGTGATTATTGCTTCTGGCATTTTATGTCATGGGTTGTATAAGTTCATAGAATATGAAAGATCTGTAAATGATTTGGCATGTGTAGTAAATGATTCTCAGGCTATGTCAGATGGAAAGCTTTGGCATGCATGCTTTGGTCATCTGAATTTTGCTAGTTTGTTATGCCTGCAGAAATCTGAAATGGTGTCCTCTTTGCCCAAACTTGAGGCACCTGGAAAACATGTTTGTGAAGGTTGTATTTTGGGCAAAATGCAACGTTCATCCTTTCCAAAAGATGGTTCAGTTTGGGCTACTCAGAAATTGCAGCTTGTACATAGTGATGTCTATGGTCCTATGCAGACACCTTCTTTTGGGAATTATCTTTACTTCGTGACTTTAATCGAAGATTTTTCCACGCATGCATGGGTATATCCATTGAAGGCAAAGTCCAAAGTGTTCATGTGCTTCAAATAGTTTTTGGTTTTGGCTGAAAATCTGTCAGCATGTAAAATGGGCACCCTCCGTTTTGTTCCAGGGGGGAATATATGTCTTCTGATTTTAATGCATTTTTGGCTGAACATGGGATAAAACACCAGTGTACAGTGCCGTATACACCTCCACAGAATGGAGTTGCTAAACGAAAGAACATGTCTCTCATGGAGATGGCTAGGTGTATGGTCAAGAGTTAGGCTTTACCACATAGTTTTTGGCTTGAGGCTATCATGTGTGCAACATATGTACTAAACAGGTGTCCCACTAAAGCGCTGCAGTCTATCACTCCATATGAGGCTTGGCATGATCGCAAGCCATCTGTTGCTCATCTGCATGTTTTTGGTTGTTTGGCATATGCATTAGTGCCCGAACAACATCATAGAAAATTGGATGATAAAGCAGTAAAATGTATTTTTGTTGGGTACAGTTCAAAAAGTAAAGGCTATCATCTATATCATCCACAGACTAAACGTATTCTGGTTAGCCGAAGACATGTATGATACTTTGTTGCCTCTTTTTATAGGTGGATAATCTAGTGCTGGTCCTAGTGAGGCAACATCTCAACCTTTGCAGGTTTCATGTGATGATGCGGATCATTCCATTTCTGATGCAGATTTACATGATGCACTTATTGATGAGAGAGCTGATATTGAGCAGGCAAGAACTATGCCAAAATGGCTGGTGCAGACCTTGCATGACAACAAATTAGATGCACCTCTATTATATCATACTCGATCAGGCTCTCATAGTGCCTCTTTTGCATCAAATTGCTATGCTATGGCTGCATCTAGTCTCTGTGATGAGACAAAGCCTGTTTCGTTTGATGAAGCACAAAATTCAAAAAATTGGATGGCTGTTATGCAATCTGAATATGATGCAATAATGAAGAATGGTACTTGGTCTTTATGTGACTTGCCTCCTGGCAAGAAGGCCATTGGCACTAAGTGGGTATACAAGCTTAAGCGTAAACCTGATGGTACAGTTGACAGGTATAAGGCTAGGCTTGTTGCAAAGGGCTATGCACAAGAAAGAGGCATTGATTTTGATGAGACCTTTGCACCTACATGCCGTATGACTACTGTTTGGAGCATCTGTGCACTCGCAGCTCATCATGGTTGGAATGTACATCAGTTGGACATTAAAACTGCATTTCTGAATGGTGACTTGCATGAAGAAGTCTATGTTTTTCAGCCCCATGGCTTTGTGCAGAAAGGGCATGAGAACCAGGTGTGTAGGTTAAAGAAGGCATTATATGGTTTAAAGCAAGCACCACATGCTTGGTATGAAAAGATACATGCCTATCTGATTGCACATGGTTTTGAGAACAATCCAACTGAAAGCACCTTATATGTTAAGCGTGCTAATGATGTACTTCTGATCATTGTGGTTTATGTTGATGACATGCTGCTCACTGGTCCTCATGAGAGGCATATTGTTGATTTTAAGGCTGATTTGCATGCCTCATTTGAGATGTCTGATTTGGGGCGTTTGCATCATTATTTGGGCATTCAGTTTATGCACATTGATGGTGGAATGGCTTTGTGTCAAACGAAGTATACTGACACATTATTGCAGCGTTTTGGCCTTGAAGACTGTAAGTCTATTGCCACTCCTATGGAGACAGGTTTACAATTGAGTCTTCATGATGCTGAAGATGCATTTGATGCTGTTCTCTATCAACAGGTTGTTGGATGCTTGATTTACTTATGCATTACTCGGCCAGATATTCAGTTTGCGGTCTCACAGATGAGCAGGTTTATGCATTGCCCAGGAGTCAAGCATTGGTAGGCGGTTAAGCGTATCTTTCGCTACTTGAGTGGTACTCGACTACTTGGGTTGTTTTATCCCAAGGGGGATCACTATCGCCAGGTTTGCATGCTTTTTTTTACTCTGATTGGGCTGGTTGCTATGACACTCGTGTGTCCACTAGTGGCTTTTGCTTCATGTGCTAGCTACTTGTTCACCGCATCACTCCCAGGGGGGATTTGTTGATATATTTAGGTAGTGATGTGTGTGAACACTCTAGGACAGCCAGGGCACTTTTTTCCCTCTTTAGGAGGTTTTTTTCCCCCGGCTTGTATATACGCCTATTGCCCTAATGGGCTACATATCTTTGTACATTCTCTAGTAATACATTAAGTATTGTGTGTCATGCTCCAAGCTTCTTCTCCTTCCTTGTGATGTTCGCGTGCTTCCGCAGACGTCTATCTCCAACAAAAATTAGAAACAATTGTGCAAGTACTATAAGGATAAAGATAATGTCATTGAGAATATTTCTAAATTGGCTACTAAAGAGGTTTTCTTAAAAATTCCTATGCTTTAAGAGTGATTTTACAAACCGTCTGTAGAATGAAGAATGGGATTTTAAGTTACGATGCATGATTTCATTATCATTGCATGCGTACACTAGATTTATATGTTTAGAAATTTTACAAATGCATAGTCAAACACATTAGGTTACAATATCCCTTCCTTACTTCACTTGAGCCTTCCCCTAATGGATTCCTATCACATGCATAAATAAATCCTCTCATCTTGTCATGGAATTAGAGAAGATAATCCTTTTTCTTGTCGATTGTAGTAGCTTAACATTATCAAATGCTTTATATATTGTAGGGATAAGAAAGACCATTTAATGAGTATCAACGTGTTCCAAGATTGGCTTGGTAGATAATTTTATTCATTAAAATTGAATAATTCATGATCTGATCTCTTTGATAATGAAACATTTCTAATTTTAATATGCTATGTTTTGGTATATATAAGCTCAAAACTTATGAAATAGTATGGACGATTTTATGTTTACAATTCATGATTCATATGTAATCCTAAACGCAAAACTTTGGCATCCACATTTTGACCACATGAAATTTTCTAGTTGTGATAATTGAAAAAGTTTGACATGGTATCCTCTTTGCCTATCCTTGAGGCACCATTGAAGCATGTGTCAGGGGAGCACTAGATTGTGCTCTCTGACTACACCACACAAGATTTTGGAAATACACTTATGATTACAAGAACACCCACGTAGGGAAAAAGATACAAGAATACGTATCTGATACAATACGTCCCACAACCCAGGACCGATAGGTATGGAAAACTGGACTAAAGATGATACAGGAGATCCCACAACCCGGGATCGTAAGTATGGAACAAGATATCTAGATTACAAGAACTCCCTTCTGAGAGATGAACTAGATACAAGAAAGAACTCGACAAGATCTCGTAGTATGAGATTACAGGAGGACAAGACAGGATGTCCAAGAACTAGACTAGACAAGACTCGAACAAGGAACAAGACAAGAACTGGAATTGGAACTTGGAGAGTACTTACTTGGCGATCATGACTCCTTGAGCTCCCAGGACTGGTATTGGCAAGAATGATTATGAATGTGGTCAACCCCTCCTTATATAGGTTTTCCAAGAGCGGTTCAAGGACGGTTACGAATTGATGATGTCATCGATGATGTCATCAATTCAAAACATGGTCTTTGGATGTCAGAATCAAGCAAGAAGACAGTCGATCTTAAGGTTTTGGCATGTTCCGAACGCAATGGAAGCATTGGTTTCTTCTAATTCTGAACCAATCATGAGATATAGTATTCACATGGAATCTGAGATTTAGGATGGTTTCCTTTGTCCATGACATCACCTCCCCCTCAAGTGACGAGTTCCACGAGGAGCGGTCATGTTCTCTAGTTTCGACTTCATTGGATTTCTCTTATGGAATTCTTGAACCTTGATTGGTGCTCTCTGAAGGTTTTCTGCAGGTTCCCAAGTACAATCACTGATGTCATACCCTTTCCAATGAATAAGGTACTCTAACCTTCCTTGGGATATTCTCGAATCTAGGACATGATCGATTTCAAATTCTTCATGATCATCAATCTCGATAACTGTGGACCTCGATCATTGACAATATCATCAGGTAATCCATGAAGCCTAAAGATGTATCTGAGAAAAAGCCTCGCAGTGGCTACACCTATGATTGCCTTGGTAGTTGGAATGAAGTGTGCCATCTTTGTAAATCTATCCACAATAACAAGAATGGCATCATACTTATCTCACTTTGGTAGATCTATGATGAAATCCATAGACAGTGAAGCCCATGGCCTTTCAAGAATAGGTAAAGGTTGTAAGAGTCCATGAGGTTTATGTCGCGGTACCTTAGATCTATTGCAAGTGTCACACGTTCGAATATATTCTTTGACTTCCTTCCACATTTGATGCCACAAAAAATCCCTTGATATGAGTTCTATTGTTTTATTTACTCCAAAATGTCCTGCTGCAAGATTGTCATGGAAGTTGTTGAAGTACTTGGATCCTTGGCTTTCCTGGAGGGACATACAATAGATTCTTATAGAATATAACCCATCCTTTTCCTGAAATTCATTTACTTCTTGAAATTTTCCTTCTTGAGTTTTTTGCTTAACATTACAAAACAATTCATTGTGGTAGATTCTCACGAATCAAATGATTCAAGGCCGAATCTTCACGATGGCTTGAAGAGATAACTGCTAATTGGAGATGCTCAGGCTTAACTAATACACTCTCTTGTTGATCAAAGGCCTCTTCACCCTTCTTTGGTGCAAGGTAAGATCTTCTCGACAGGGCATCTGACTGACATTGTTGACGTCCTAGACGATATGTGATGACAAAGTCGAATCTGGATAGAAAGTTACTCCATTGATATTGTCTTCTGTTGAGAATGTCGGTGGTCATAAAATACTCTAGGTTCTTGTGATCTGTATACATAGTGACTTTATGAGCTGCTCCTTCTAGGTGGTGATGCAAAATGCGTCCACTATGGCAAGAAGTTCTTTATCATGAATTTCATAATTAGTTTATGGAGGGGAGAATTTCCTTGAATGATATGCAATTGGATGTAGGTGTCCATCATCTCCATATTGGGAAAGAATGGTCCCTAGGGCAAAGTCTGATGCATTTGTCTCTAGGAAGAAGGGCTTACTGGAATCAGGATGAACTAGAATTGGAGCAGTGGTGAATGCTGATTTCAAGGTTTGAAAGGATTTTTCTGCTTCTTCGGTCCACGAAAATTTGGAGTTTCCTGTAATCTTGGTAAGAGGGGTCAGAATCTTGGAGTAATCTTTGATGAATATCCTGTAGAAATTGGCAAACCCCAAAAAGAAATTGTACATCTCGAACACAGGAAGGTGGTTGCCAATCAAGGATTGTCTCAATCTTCTTAGGGTCCATAAAAATTCCTTTATCTGATAAAATATACCCTAAAAATTCCACTTTTGTCTTATGGAAAGAGCACTTCTCCAATTTTTCATATAATCCTTTTTCTCTTAGTTTCTCTAGGACTATCTTTACATGACATTCATGATCCTCTAGATTTTTGGAGAATATCAAGATATCGTCAAGGTATATTACAACAAAATCATCTAACTAGTCTCGAAAGATATCATTCATCATATGTTGGAAGACAGCTGGAGCATTTGTGAGACCGAATGGCATAACTACATATTCAAAATGGCCATACCTTGTTCTAAACGTTGTCTTCCATTCCTCTCCTTCTCTGATCCTGACAAGGTTGTAAGCTCCTCGAAGGTCAATCTTTGTGAAGAATTTTGCTTTTCCAAGGCGTTCCAAGAGCTTTGATATGAGTGGTAGAGGGTATCTATTCTTTATAGTGACTTTATTCAATCCATGATAGTCTACACACATCCGGAGAGTCCCATCCTTCTTCTTTACAAATAAAATAGGAGCTCCTACTGGAGACTTTGAGTGCTTGATAAATCCCTTTGCTAAATTCTCATCAATATTCTTGTGTAGTTCTATAAGTTCCTCTGGGGATAGTATGTAGATTGGTCCAAAGGGCGGTTGTGCTCCCTCTTGAGGTTCTATGGCACAATCATAAGGTCTATGCTATGGAAGGATATCTGCATTCTTCTTTTCAAAAACATCTTCAAAGCCTTTGTACTGATTGAGTAGCTACACTGGATCATCTTTCTTGGATTCTTGAGCTGGTATGGCATAGATCATATATGTGGGTTCCTTCCTTACTGCATGTATGAAGGCTTTGGCTCCGACATATGTTGGGTTCTTCTAGATATCTCGATGGGTGATTTTATCCTTTTCCCAATTAATGTCTAGATTATGCTTCTTTAACTAGGGCATTCCAATGATAACTAGATGTACTAGGCTCAATATTACATTGAAACATATGTGGGATTCATGGTCACCAAGATGTATTGTTAATGGTGTGGTTTCCATGGTTATATTCCCAGATGCTAGAGGTCGTCCATCTACTACTTCAGCTACTACTAGTTTGTTCTTTCGGAGTACAGGAATTCCATGTTTCTTAACCAATCCTTCATCGATGAAACATGAGGAGGCTCCTGAATCTACTAGGGCTATAAGGGAAAGGGACTTCTTGGGCATGATTAACTTGACAGGTGCAAGACATGTTTCTATGGGTGTAGCTAGAATTATGAGACCCTTTCTTATATCATGGTCCGGCTACACAATCTCTTTTACAACCGGACTTCCTCGTTTCCCTGCTCTACAAGGGTGACTACGACTCTAGAGTTTGTTCTCTTGTTTGGACAATTAATTGCAATATGTCCAGGGTTTCCACAATAGAGACATAACTTATTAACTCTCCTTCTCTGTTTCTCTTCTGGTGTTAGAGGTTGAAACCTAGTTACATCGATTTGCATATGTTCAAGCATAGACTCATCTTTAGGAGTGGGTTAGAAGGGTTTCCATTGGCGAAGTCTCCCTTCTACTTGTTTTTCTTGTTTCCTTTCAAAAAGTCAGTTATCACATTGAATAGCTTGCATGATATATTCATTCAATGTTTTAACCTTTGGCATCGTGAGTAAAAGGTCCTTCACATCATCTCTTAAACCCCATCTAAATTGGCTTATGAAATAATCTTCATGCCATGTGAGATCACATATCAACTTCCTAAATTCTGATGCATAGGTAGAGGCAAGGCGGTTACCTTCACTTAGCTTCCAAAGTTTTGTTTCTGCCACTCGACTTGTGTTGGCGTCTCCAAATGTAGCGGTGAGTTCTTGAAGAAACCCCTCATAGTCCTAAAGTACTACCATGTTCTTCTCCAAGATTAGGGCAAACCATGATAATGCTTGTGCACAAAGCAAGGTTCCAATAAAGCCAACCTTGGATGCCTCGTCAGGGTATCTATCAGGTTGCATTTAACTTGCTGGAGAAATCCACGAAACTTCATGCGATCCCCATCGAACTTTTCTGGCATGGAGATCTTGGGTGCTCTCATGAAGGATGTACTAGGTTGTTGATTTACTTGCATACTCCCTTGATTTGTGTGAAGACTCCCGATTTGTTCTTGTAATTCTTGGAGGAGTGCACCTACATGCACTGGATGTCCCATCTCGACTTGTGTCTGTCGATGAGCTAGGTCTTCGACTTGTTGTTGGAGACTCTGAAGTGATGCTACAATCTGTTCATAAGCATTCTCCATGATGACTGGTCTTGGATAGAAGCTAGTCTTGCCAAAATGTCAGGGGAGCATTAGATTGTGCCCTCTGACTACGCGAGACAAGATTTCAGAAATACACTTATGATTACAAGAACACCCACATAGGGAAAAAGATACAAGAATACATAACTGATACAATACGTCCCACAACCCGACACCAATAGGTATGGAAAACTGGACTAAAGATGATAAAGGAGATCCCACAACCTGGGATAGTAAGTATGGAACAAGATATCTGGATTACAAGAACTCCCTTCTGGGAGATGAACTAGATACAAGAAAGAACTCGACAAGATCACGTACTACAAGATTATATGAGGACAAGATAGGATGTCCAAGAACTATACTAGACAAGACTCGAACAAGGAACAATACAAGAACTGGAACTGGAACTTGGAGAGTAGTTACTTGATGGTCACGACTCCTTGAGCTCCCAAGATTGGTATTGGCAAAACTGATTATGAATGTGGCCAACCCCTCCTTATATAGGTTTTCCAAAGGCGGTTCAAGGGCGGTTACAAATTGATGGTGTCATCGATGATGTCATCAATTCGAAACATGGTCTCTAGATGTCAGAATCAAGCAAGAAGAGAGTCGATCTTAGGGTTTTGGCACGTTCCGGACGCAATGAAAGCATTGATTTCTCCTAATTCTGAACCAATCATGAGATATAGGATTCACATGGAATCTGAGATTTAGGATGGTTTCCTTTCCATGAGAGTATGTACATGAAGGTTGTATTTTGAGTAAAATTTAGAATTTTTTCTTACCCATAGATGGTATGAGAGTTGACCATGAATTGAATGCCGTTCACACAGATGTTTGTATTGTTCACATAGACAACATCATTTGGTAATTCCTTGATCTCTATGACTTCCATAGATGAATTATCTATTTTTGCAATGGTATATTCATGAAATAAATATTTTGAAGTGCTTATATGCTTCAAAAAAACATTTCTACTTATGGTTGAAAAAGTTTCAAGATGTAAAATGGAACCATCCATCCATTGCAATCTAGGGAGGAATCCATGTGTTCTAGATTTTGTTGATATATTTTGGTAGAGGATGACTAGGTGTTTGAAGCACAACATAATTGAATTTTTTTCATCATCATTTGTAAATGGAATTAACTTTTTCTACTTTAGATTAGTTTAGATCTACTCTTTCAGAGATTACATGCTTGTATCTTTTGCATCTCATGAATTTTCCTGTTCTTCCTTGTTCATCTTAGTTTGTGACCTTTTTCATGTGTGGATTGCATGTCTACATGTGTTAATTGACATTGAATGTGCTTTCTTGGGGTGTGCTTTCCATCAATCTTGCATCTGGGTTCCTGCCATGCTTGAAGTTGAAGATCCATTGTGTATGCGTAGGTTTTGCCCACATTTGGGTCACACAAGATAGCTCACTCATTTCTACAACATCATAACATTTTGGCACTGTTGCCTGAGAAGTTCTCTTGTTGCATCCATGATGGTTTGACATGGAAGAAGTGATTGATTCATGAGTTTCTCATAGGCTTTAGCATGCTTTCAATTTCATTATGCTCTTCTGAACATTATTAGCTTGTAAGATCATCAAAAACTTGTTTGGATGAGATACTTTTGGTTTTTTGAAATCTCCTTTTTTAGATGACTCATTAACCAGGTGCAGTGATTCATCAAGAGTAAAAAAACTATAAAAAGAGAATGAGTGGATTAGGTCTTCCTTTTCTTGCATTATGTTGTTAATAGTTAGATTTTTTATTTATCATGTGCAAATAAGTACTTCTTAGGGATTCATGGAGTTTCTTCATTGAAGGTGGTCAAGGACTTTAGAAGGAAGGAGATGAGCAATACAAGTCTTTCAAATCTTGAAATCTAGAGGTATATCCATAGAATTTTCTTGCACATGCATATGTACCCTTGGGGCTAGTATGACAAATAAACAAGCTCTCTTCTTTCCTAGGAACATACCTAAGTTATAACCTTATCTTTACACCCTCTCATGATTATGCACTCTCCCCTTCTCCTATGTTTATGCTGGTCAAGAAATCTATACCTTGCATTTCTACACATATTAGGAATGTTGAGAAGTAGAGTCTTGCTTGATAGAAAAAACGAAGTTTGAGAAATCTTGTGTAGTATGATGGGATGTTAGACCCATGTGTGTGTGTGTGTGAGTAGAAGCTTTTTAGGATGGGTTGCAAGGAGTTTTCATCATGAATATTTAGAGATTATCTTGGAAATAGGAACAAATAATGATGTGATAGTTGTTCACCCCTCCTAGATACATGCCAAAGTTAATGGAAACCTTGGCTATGTACACGAATTAGCTTTTTTTCATAATTTTTCTTTCAACTTTGTAGTCTTGTGTTGTGCCAAGATTCAACACTTGCAATGACCTTTCCACACCAACTACCTTTCAAGAGTGCAAAGTGTTTTTAATATGATTGGGGAGATAGAGACTAGGATGGCAATAAATGTTTAAATTGGCCTAGGATTATTGCACCTTTTTTTTAAAGAGGTGTTGGAGTTAGACGTCTGCGGGAGCACGTGAACAACACAAGGAAGCTTGGAGCACAACACACAATACTCAATGTATTACTAGAGAATGTACAAAGATAAGTAGCCCATGAGGGCAATAGGCATATATACAAGATGAGGGAAAAAACCTCCTAAAGAGGGATAAAAGTGCCCCGACAGTCCTAGTGTGTTCACACACATCACTACCTAAATATATCAACAAATCCCCCTTGGGAGTGATGTGGTGAACAAGGAGCTGGCACTCATGTATAAGGAAGTGCCAAGCTATGTGGAAATCACTCCACAAAAGGAAGTAAGCCCAAAGCTTTGCGAAAAGCTTCAAACTTCTCCCTAGGCAGATCCTTCGTGAAATGGTCTGCAATGTTCTCCTGTGTGGGCATATATGTAAAGATGATCTCCCCAGCAGAGAACCTCTCCCTGACATAATGATAATGCACCTCAATGTGTTTAGTGCAAGCATGGAACACAAGGTTACTCGCAACTACCAATGTGCTCTGACTGTCAGTGAAGATGGTGGTGGTAGAAGACTAACCAACACTCAAATCAGCCATACGGCATCTGAGTCACACACACTCAATAGTCGCTGTGAAAAATGCCCTATATTCAGCCTCACAACTCGAAGTGGCCACAGTAGGCTGCTTCCTGCTCAACCAATATATACATGAGCTACCAAGCATGAAGGAAAAGCCACTAGTGGACACATGAGTGTCATAGCAACCAACCCAATTAGAGTAAGAAAAAGCATGAAAATCTGTCAGTAGTGATCCCCAGTTGGGATAAAACAACCCAAGTAGCCAAGTACCACTCAAGTAGCGAAAGATGCGCTTAACCGCCTGCCAATGCTTGACTCCTGGGCAATGCATAAACCTGCTCATCTGTGAGACAACAAACTGAATATCTGGCCGAGTACTCCATAAGTAAATCAAGCATCCAACAGCTTGCTTATAGAAAACAACATCAAATGCATCTCCAACATCATGAGACTCAGTCGTAAACCTGTCTCCATAGGAGTGGCAATAGGTTTACAGTCATCAAGGCCAAAACACTGAAATAATGTGTCAATATATTTTGTTTGACACAAGGCCATTCCACCATCAATGTGCATAAACTCAATGCCCAAATAATGATGCTCATGCACCAAATGAGACATCTCAAATGAGGCATGTAAATCGTCCTTGAAATTAGCAATATGATTCTCATGAGGACAAGTGAGCAGCATGTCATCAATATACACCACAATGATAAGAAGTACATCATTAACACACTTGACATATAAGGTGCTTTCAGTTGAACTGTTCTCAAAACCATGTGCAATCAGATAGGCATGTATCTTTTCATACCAAGAATGTGGTGCTCACCTTAAACCATATAATGACTTCTTTAACTTGCACACGTGGTTCTCATGCCCTTTGTGCACAAAGCCACTGGGCTGAAAAACATACACTTATTCATGCAAGTCACCATTCAGAAATGTTGTTTTAATGTCCAACAGATGTACATTCCAACCATGATGAGCTGCAAGTGCACAGATGCTATGAACAGTAGTCATTCGGCAAGTAGGAGCAAAGGTTTTATCAAAATCAATGCCTCTTTCCTACGCATAACCCTTTGCAACAAGCCTAGCCTTATACCTGTCAACTGTACCATCAGGTCTATGCTTCAACTTGTATACCCACTTAGTGCCAATGGCCTTCTTGCCATGAGGCAAGTCACATAAAGACCAAGTACCATTCTTCATTATAGCATCATATTCAGATTGCATAACTGTCATCCAATTTTTTGAATTTTGTGCTTCATCAAACGAAACACGCTCAGTCTCATCATAGAGACTAGATGCAGCCATAGCATAACAATCTGATGCAAAAGAGGCACTATGACAGCTTGATTGAGTACGATATGACAAAGGTGCGTCTAATTTGCTATCACGCAAAGTCTGCACCAACCATTTAGGCATAGTTTTTCCCTCCTCAATATCAGTTCTCTCATCAACAAGTGCATCATGTAAATTTGCATAAGAAATGGGATGATTTGCACCATCACATGAAACCTGCAAAGGCTGAGAAGTTGCCTCATTAGGACCAGCACTAGACTATCCACCTGTAAAAGAGGCAGCAAAGTATCATACATGTCTTTGGAGCTAATAGATATCTCCTTAGTACATGAAAGCAATGGATGAATAGCATCTTCCACAAAAACAACATCACTTCTAACCAGAATGCGTTTAGTCTGTGGATGACACAAATGATAGCCTTTACTTTCAGAATTGTACCCAACAAAAATACATTTTACTGCTTTATCATCCAATTTTCTACGATCTTGTTCATGCACTAATGCATATGACAAACAACCAAAAACATGTAGATGAGAAATAGATGGCTTGCGATCATGCCAAGCCTCATATGGAGTGATGGACTACAGTGCTTTAGTGGGACACCTGTTAAGTACATATGCTGGACACATGATAGCCTCAAGCCAGAAACTATGTGGTAAAGCTTGACTCTTGACCATACACCTCTCCATCTCCATAAGTGACCTTCTTTCATTCAGCAACTGCATTCTATTGAGGTGTATACGGTAGAGTACACTGGTGTTTTATCCCAGATTCAGCTAGAAATGCATTAAAATTAGAAGACATATATTCCCCCCCTCGATCAGAATGGAGGGTGCTGGGCAAAGAGGAAACCATTTCAAATTTCTGCAGGCATAGCAAACTAGCAAAATTCAGATGACCAAAGAGTGCATGCCAAAGCTTTGCGTCTAACATAGCCTGAGAATCATGTACTGCACATGCCGAATCATTTACAGATCTTTCATAGTCTATGAGCTTGTACAACCTACGATATAAAATGCTAGAAGCAATAATCACGTCGCCATTTACAGATCATGAACTGTAGATCTGTCATCAACAAATTTCACAACCAAGACAACCTTGGCTAATGCAAAAACTGATAACAAATTTTTCTTGATCCCTCGCACAAACAAAGCATCTGACAAAGTGAAAGAACTACCATCAACAGTAGTCAAAATGATCTTACCAACTCCCACAACAGGATAAGAGGAGTTGTTGGCGAATGTAATAGTATTCCCTATAGGGGCAGGCTCAAGTGAAGAGAAGAAATTGTGCTACGAGGTAATATGTTTGGTCGCCCCATTGTCAAAGTACCAAACATCTGAGTCTACTGCATACATGCACTGCTCATGAGAAGATGGTTCAGAACTACAAATAGTAGTAAACACCCATTCTTCTTCCTGCACAAGATTAGTAGACTCTGTTTTTGGTGTAGATGCCTCTGCAACAACCATTCCAGCCTCTTTCTTTTTTGCCTCTTTTATAGCCAGTTTTGGATAGTTCTTTATGATATGATCATTTACTTTACAATACTTGCAAAACAATTTCTGCTTTTTTGATTTCTTTTCATTTTTGTTTTCCCTCTTCGATTGTGTAGAACTAGCAGATTTCTACTTACTAATTGAAGAGGTCCAATTTCCTTTGCCCTTCTGACTAGCCAAGAAATCTTGATCTGCAACACGCATATTGGACCTGTTCTGCCTAGACCGATCTTCTGGCAACAGAACAGAGACTAACTCCTCAAATGATAAGGCATTTGGATTGCCTTTCATCATCAACAAAAGAGTAGAAGCAAAACTCTGATATGAATCAGGTTGACCATTCAGAACGGTTTGTGTTGGAGCAAGTCAATGACAAGCCTAAGTATTGGCTTGAGTCCCACAAAGTCATAGAAGAAGCCTTAAAATGAAGTCAATGTAAAGTTCACTTGTGAACTACCTCTTGTAACTTTTGAAGAGTTTACGTAATGTAAAAGTGAAAGAATCTTAAGTGGTTGAGCTTGATCAAAAAGGGAAAGAGGAGCCACGAATTCATGATTTGTGGTAGGTAGAAAATCAAGTCAATCACTAATTGATTGGAGAGTGATTGAGAGAAGTTAGCCTCCCAAGCTCAACTATAAATAGATGGCATTTTTAGTCGTGGTTAGAGAGACCTATGTGAAGACCTCCAAGAGCTGAGCTTTATGCCATATCAAGGTGTGATTCCAAGGCACATATGTATCAGTACGTCCATTGTATTGTACAAGCAATATACTTTCATTTTCATGATCATTTGAGTTCATATTTCCATGTTCTTGTGAAGTGTACTACTCACTGCCATATCTCTCAGTTTTCTCAGTCAGATTGCAGAGATGGTTTCTCTGAGTTTGGTGCATCATTTTCAGTGATTTAACTTGCTATAGTTAGCTCTATACGTCTACTATATGCTCACCAATTTTCATTTCAATCTTCAGTTATGTTCAGTTGAAGTCAACAGTGTCTGTTCATTTTCACTTCTCTGTCAGGTACCCGACTTTTTTACTCATCTTGTCAGAGCTGTTTCTCAGTGTGTACTTATTCAAATTCAATGATTTAAAGCTTGTTGGATTTGGCTTACTGTCTAATATAAGCATACAAATTTTTATAATCATTGGATTCTTAGATATGGAGTTATGTTCATGTTTTTGCTCACTGGTCTCATTACTATAGCAGCCCGTGAAAATTGGGATGATGTCATCACTTGTCAAACATCATTCTCAGTGTGTGGTTCATTATTTTTTATGAGATTACTCTTGAACGTTAGCTCTTTAAGTTAGCTAGACTTTCCCAAGAGGAATTAAGCTAATTGCTGCTATGCTCAGAGAAGTATGCAAAACGCTGGACAGGTGTATGAACCAAAATAGCAAGTTCTTCACCTCTGAGCTAACTCCAACTTATCTATTTCGATCTATCTTTTTGAGAGTGATCTTCCAAGGTACATAGGGTGTCTAATACATCCATTGGCAAGCTAAAAGAGACCACCATATACTCCTGGAGTTCATTTGGCTGGTGTAGATCAAGGATTTTGCAACACCTCTTCATCTTCAAGCACATACCTATCCATCTCTTTACAGTGGTATCAAAGCAAGGTTGGACAACATGGCAGATGGATTTCCTTCATCAATTGACAAATTGGACAGAGATAACTACTCAGCTTGGTCATTAAGAATGGAAGCTTATCTCCAAGGTAGAAGTTTATATGGTTATGTGGCTGGAGATGAAGTTATGCCAAGTTTCAGGAACAAAAGTCAACCAACACAAGAAGAGCAAGAAAGATTGAGCACATGGTGCTCCAAGGATGGTCTTGCAAGGTCTTATCTCCTCAACTCTATCTCAGATTTTTTGTTGCCTCACATTAGAAGTTGTAAGACATCTCAGGAAGTGTGGGATGCACTTGAAGCCTTCTTCTCTTCAAGTACTAAATCTAGGAAGCATCAACTATGGCTGGATTTCACAACTCTCAAGAAGGCTCCCAAACAAAATGTGACTGATTTTGTCACAAAGCTCAAGGACATAGCAGATCAGTTGGAAAGCATTGGAGAGGTAATAGATGAAGAGAAAATTGTAAGGCAAGTCATCAATGGCTTGAAGGCAGATGACAAGTGGGAAGCATTCACCACAGCTATGGATTTGTACATGGACATGCATGTACTTGATTTTAATACACGCATTGGACAACTACTTACTCAAGAGGCAAAGCTTATCAAAAATTGAGAAAGCTCTAAAGGTAATCAATCTTCATCCTTATATACTGATAAAAGCAAGTCCAAAGATAACAAAGTAAAGGCAAAGAAAGTGGATGATGAAGCAGGTACATATCAAGCTAACTATGCAAGTAGAGGAAGACATGGCAGAGGTAGAGGAAGAGGAGGTAGACAAGGCAGGGGGAGATCCCAAGACTCCAAATCATGTTCTATTTGTGGACTAACTAATCATACAACTGAAAATTGCTTTAGGAATTCCAAGAATCAAAGAGGCAGAGGATACAATAGAGGAAGTTATGGCTACTCAAGAGGAAGGTTCAACAATTATCATGGCAACTGTAACAACTACAATCATTCAAACTATCAAGGAGGCTTCAAAGGAAGGAGAGACTTCAATAACTACACAGAAGACTCAAACAAAGAGGATTCATTATTGATCATGAACATGGCTATGCCGCAAGGTAAATATGATGAGCATGTTTTCTACATAGATTCAGGTTGTTCAAATCATGTGGTAGGAAATGTGGCACTCCTATCAGATTTAGAAGATCCAAGGAATAAGCATGAGGTACAGACAGGAGATGACACAAAACATCCTGTGGAGAAAATAGGCAATGTCAAAGCACCTGATGGAAACATCAACCTACTCAGTAAGGTACTCTATGTCCCTACCATTACAAAGAATTTGATAAGTGTTGGTGTTGCAGCTCAAGATCAAGGACAAAGCATGGAAGCGCATCAAGGAAGTGAACACATGAGAAGAAGGAGCAAGTAGGGAGCTCCAAGATTCACATGTCAAATTTTCAGAAGAAATCCCTATAAAAATAGTGATTTTTATCACTAAATATCATTGTAAATACCATTTTCTATTTTTACAGCTCCATTTTGTTCAAGCCAAGGAGTTCTTGAGCTGGAGGAGTATTAGATGTATCATACTACCAATTTTCATAATTTTTAGATTCCGTTTGAGCCCCCAAATAAGCCCTAGAACCTAATTTTTAACTAGGCCGGACACTAGGTCTGGACAGGGCCAAAACCACTCAAAAACTATAAAAAGGGCTGGAGAGCTCATTTTTGGGGGGCCTTGTTGTAGATTTCAGTTTTGTAAGAGAGCTCTTTGATAATCGAAGCTTTCCATTGTTCCACTCTTTGCTCTTACCTTGTGCACGTGTGTGTGTATGTGTGTGCATGCTTGTGTGCTTTCACTCACACACTTGTGCACTTCACTTGCTCGCGGTCTTCATACCGGTCCTCACATCTCCACGGATTGACATTTATGAGGTGTATCTCCTCACGTTGGTACTCACCATTGTGCTAGAGTGACACCAAATTTGGCGCCGTTGCCGGGGAGAGAGCTTGAAGGACGAGCGTGTGACGGTAAGACGTAGAGTAGCGACGTTGGAAGTTAAAAAAAAATCATCACTTTCAGTTCAGTTTTTGAATTTTCTTTCTTCTTTATCTTCATCATCATCACCATCTCCACCCGCCTTCATCTTCTCAGTTTTTTTTTCATTTTTTAGAGCACATTCACCTTGTTTTTACTTGTGGTTGTGAGCAAGAAGCTTAGAGAGGGTGCAGAACAGAGGCGCTGAAGAAGTAGCACCAAAAAAAAAAAAAGAAAATCTGAGTGAATAGCCCCGGACAAGACGAACCTGCACCAAGTATCGTGGAAGCTGCGCCAGCGATCGTGAGTGAGAAATCGGGCAAACTGGGGTTACACAGAGCACGGGGAAGTGACTAAGAAGTTAGAGAGGCTCTCAAGGTGAGCAAACAACCATTTAATCTATAATTTCTCAGTAAACTAAGTGTGGAAAGGGAAACGATCTGCGTCAGGTATCGTTTGGTACTGACAGAGGTGAAAAGGAGTGACTTGGGGTGATACAGAGAGTGAGGAGAGGAGAGAAGAAAGAGTAGAGCATGTGTACAACCAAAACTTAGAAAAAATCTTTCCCAAAATTTGTCTAAGGGTCAAGTATCGTTTGGCTCCCGCGGTCGAGTATCGCGATACTTGACAAGTATCGTGAATCTCCTGTGGTTGAGTATCGCGATATTTCCCAGCCATCGTGTATCGTTTCGGCTAGAGATCGTTTTGCCCAGAGATCGCGATACTTGAGAAGTATCGTGTATCATTTTGGCCAAAGATCGGAGATCGTGTATCGTCTGGATCAAAGATCGTGTATCGTTTTGCTTAAGTACCGTGTATCGTTGGTGCCAAAGATCGTTTCAATCAAAGATCGCGATATTCACCAGCGGTCGTGTATCGTTTGCATGAGAGATCGGTATCGTTTCGGTCGGCGATCGGCAACGTTCATCAGCGATCGCGATATTTGTCAGAGATCGGGTATCGCCTAAGTCAGAGATCGTGTATCGTTTTCTTCCAAATATCGAGTATCGTCTTGAGTCAAGTATCGTTTGGCCCAAGTATCGTTTGGCCCAAGTATCGTGATAGTCAAGTATCGTGTATCGTTATACAGCGATCGCGATACCTATCAAAGATCGTGTATCGTGGAGTTTGCTCGCGATACTTGTTGAAGATCGTGTATCGCCTACTTCAAGTATCGCGATACATAACAAGTATCGTGTATCGAGTTCCTCAAGTATCAAGTATCGTGTCCTACAAATGTCGTGTATCGCCTGATTTGAAGCATTTCCTGAGAGGCCCTGTTTCCCTGTTTTAACCCCCAAAACCCTGAACTGGCATAACTTTCTCATACGAAATCCATTTGGAGTGATCTTGGGTTTGTTGGAAAGCTCGTGAGGTGTACAACAGGATCATTAGATAGGGTATTTTTAAGTTGACCCTCAGGTTGGACTAGGAAGCAAAGGGTTCCACAAGATTTTGAGCAATTCAAAGGACAATTGTGGACCTGTAAACAAGGCTTATGAACCTAAGCTCAAGATGATACCTAGGAAGAGATAGATAAAGTACCATATCACTTGAAACTAAGATCAACCACACAATCAAGTCAAGGACTCCCAACTCAGGGGTTAACTCTACGTGCTGAGTTCATAGACAAGTGAGTCAAAAATGTCACTTAACTGGGAGAGGCTCTTGGTTTCTGAAGACATGCATAGTTCCGTACCTAGGGAAGGTTTTATGTCTAGAGTGGAAGGCGAATATCGAATGTCTCTTCAATATATATCCACTAACTTGCAAGGAATACCCATCTACCTTGATGGTCTACAGAGGACAGTAGCAAGAATGATAAACACCACCGAATTAGAAATAGTTCCAAGACCAGCTCAAGTATGAAGACGGAGTCTACATGGACAAGATGGGCCAGATATATGTAGTAACTAAAAGTCCTAATCAGATTAATGAAAGAGGAGAGTTAGCTCGAGATCAGGAAACTACCTTGCAAAACCCATTCGAAACCCAACAAAGAACAGAAAATGTGACGTTAGGACAAATGAGCCAAGGTAGCATACCCGATAGACTACATGAACAATTCAACATGCCAAGAATCAACCCCCACGGCCACTCTAGTCTGAGGATGGGAAATATGAATAGACCTACCTTTAGGGCAGAATCTTCCCAAGGTGTCCCCATCATAACTCGATTCCCAGAACCCGACAGAAGACTGAGACCAATCCAATTGGCCAAATGTATGAGAAATCGTTACGATGGCATAGGAGAACCCTATGACCACATTGCAGAATTCAAGCAGGTGTTGCGAGCATAACAAGTGGATGACTTTTTCATGCAATATGAATCCTTTGGGCTAACACTTACGGGAATAGCCTTAACTTGGTTTCAATCTCTGGATCCAAATTGCTTTGAACATATTGAACAATTCTTCCAAGAACTTATTTGGGAATTCACGAAGCGCGGGATCAAGCACAATTCGTCGTCCTTACAACATAGTTTCAAACAAGCTCCCAATGAGACAGTAAAAAATGCAGCACGAAGGTTTAAGCAATACGTAACCCGATGCCCTGTGATAGAGAGACCTTCTCAGCAAAAAATGATATCCCTATTTTTAGAAGGTCTAACCAATGGAACATTGAGAGTCTTAGTATACGTAAAACGACTGCAAACCCTAAGTCAGTGTCTTCAGGAGTGCATAGATTTGGAAGACAACTTAGCTGAGGATCTCAAAATCACACAGGATCCTATCAAATCAGAGGAGACAAGGAGCAAGGAAACTTCTAGTTTGAGTTATGTGGAGGAAGTGACAGAGTTGGTGGCCAAGAAATTAGGAGTACAAGGACAAAGGAACTACCAGAACTCCCCCTTGAGAATGCCAATGTTAGGAAGTTGCACACTTTGCGGTGGGGACCATCCATCTCATGTCTGCAACCAAGAAGCATTAGGATTATCACAACCTTACCCGTACGATAGACGATCAACTCAAGTGCCTAACATGTACTCTTATAGTGAGCCAAAGTACCCCAACTACAACAATGAAAACTATCTAATGAATAGACAGCCGCGACCATTTGTACCACCCCACTATAGACCATACGGGTACCCTCCTACAGAACAAGGAAGAGAAGTTCCTAGGTATAGCCCATGTCCAGAACCACGAGAAGCAACTAGACCATATGAACATGAAGGAAATAGCCAACCTCAATCTATGCCAAGACAAAAACCACCCCACACACTAGCTCCGACACAAGGGCAGAACATCACGATACAAGTTGTATGTCTAGAGTGTGGCAAAGAACAGCTTTTGAGAGATTGTCCCGGACATCCCGCTAGTGTACCAAAGGTTACACCCATTAATGTTGTCGGCCTAGCAAGGGATTCAAGTTCCAGTAGCGATAATGTGGCTCCTATACACGCAGTTACTAGGGCACAAGCCTTACAGCAAAATAAACCAGCTGAGCAATCAGAGCCAAGTGAATCAGGAGAGCCTAGTAAGAGAAGAACAAGAACATGGAAGGATACTAGAGAGAAGGCCAATCGTAAGTGGACCAAAAAGTTATCCGATCTAGAAGAAAGCCTGAAAGATGCAAAAACAAAAATAGAAGATATTGCCTCTCAAAGCCCCTCACAAGTCCAAACTCCATCCACATCACCTCATCCCCACTCACCAACCACGGTAAATGAACCACCACAACCGGGGTCTGTTCTTGCAGATCCAACCCCAGAACACTTGGACATGATGTTCAAAGCATACCAGGCTCGACTTCAAGAAGGGCCAACACCTACAAACCTAGATAAGAGCTACCCTAGAGCAGATTTAGAGATTGAACGGACAAAAATGTGCATTAAAATGGTGGAACTAGCTCAAGCTATGTTCGAGGCCAATCAATCATTCAATCAGACGAATGCTATTACACCGGGTTTGCACTTCCAGGGCTTACTAGATAGATTAGAGCAGTTGGTAAACAAGCCACAAGTTTCGTTACCTCCACAGGCTCAACTAACTATTGAAAGGGAAAGCTCATCACCAAAGAAAGTCTATGTTCCTGACTCCATAGATGAGAGAAAGCCTCTTTCAATTCAACAACACTCTCAAACATTCTTGCGGGAAATACAAGAAGAGAAATGGGCCAAGGAGAAGGATAATCCTCCTCCTATCCTTGAGATTGATGACCTTCATGATCAGTTTCCACAAGACATTCCATCTACTTATGGAGAAGAAACAATGCAACAAGAAGATGAACAGTTAGATTTTGAATCTAAATGTTTACAAGAGTTGCCACAGTTCACAGACCCATGGGAAACTGAATCTGTCCAGATTAGAGCTCCCACAATAGTGGTAAGAAATGAAGACTCGGTGATTCCAAGAAACACTGACGTCATGAAGAACACTAAAGTTCAGTGTCATCTCACGGTAGAGGAGCTGCTCAAAGCAAAACCCGAGCTATGGAATCATGTGAAGGATCAAGTTCCCGAACTTGATTCCAAAATGCCAAAAGTAGGCTCTAAAGAGAAAGTTCCAGAGATACCTCTTGATAAAATAGGGGACATGTGTGAAGGTGAAGAAGGTAATACTTATCTTCCAATCACCTACCAAGGTTACACGACCAAAGCAATCATAGATTCAGGTGCTGGTGCTGCTATTGCAATCACCTCCCTGTGGAAGCGATGGGGCAAGCCCACATTAAAACCAACTAGAATGAAGCTTCAGATGGCTGATGGCCATGTGGAAAGACCTCTAGGATTGCTCGAAGGGATAACTCTAACCACCTGTGGAGTAGAGTTTGAGCACACATTTGCTATATGTAACTTTGAAAAAAATAATGTCTACGAGATGATCCTAGGAAGGCCCTTCCTACGACAACTGCAAGTGGTACATGATTGGGGAACCAATTCCTTATACTTGCAACGCTTAGGGGTCACAACCAAGGTAAATTTGAAGGATTACACCTTCAGAGATGTTCCACCCCTACAGTGGAATCCTATCCACAAGGAGCAAGAAGATTCAGTCTCTCTGCATTCTAAAAGTTCATCTGATACATCTTGGATGCATGAGGATACTCATTTGTGGATGTGCAAGGTCGCAAAGGAAGAGGAAAAACGCTTAAAGGCCAGAGAAAAAGGAACTTCTCAAGGAGATAGACCAGTTAGAGACCCAGCCTATACGCCAATGATATTTCCAGATGAGGAATTTGAGCCTCATGGTTGGGCAGAAATCCTAGCCACCATGGACATTGCTGTCAATGAAGAACAATGGACACCTCATTGTGATGAGGAGGGATATGATATTTCAGTGTTCATGTGTCAGCCCTTGCTAGAAGAATGTGACCCTAGTGACTTCATAGAAAAAGAAGAGAACGATGATCATCTAGAGTCCATTGTGATGGATAGCTGCTTTAATTCAGAGGAGCACTATCTTGAAGACATAGGAGTATTTACGCAAAAAGAAGAAGAACCTCTCACAAGCATCAAAACGGTAAATTCAAAGGATGGGAGTAAAGGTAGTCAAAAGAAAAAGAAAAGAAAAGTAGTTAAACAAGGAGAGGAGGAGCAATTATTTGAAGTACCAGAAAATTTCAAGAAATATGAAGTGGAAGACCGAAAAATTTTGGTACGAATGCCTAAGAGAGGGGCCACGACATGAGAAGCATATGATAACAAAGAAAAGACCAAAAAAGTTGTAGTCACCATTGAAGAAAATGAAGAGAGATGTACATACATAGGAGACGACCTAAGTAAAGAAGAGGAAGCAGCGTTGGTAGCTTTGTTAAGGGAATATAGGGATGTGTTTGCCTGGCACTATAGAGACTTGAAGGGAGTAGATCCGAAGGTTTGTTCTCATACGATCCCCATGATAGCAGATGCCAAGCCCACCAAACAGAAGCCCTACACATATAATGACACCTATGCAGCCAAAATAAAAGAAGAAATCGACAGATTGATTGAAGCCGGATTCATCTATGAAATTGAGCATACCGAATGGGTGTCCCCCGTTGTAGTGGTGCCCAAGAAGAATGGAAAGTTACGTGTGTGTATTAACCTTAAAAAAGTTAATGCCGCTACGATTAGAGATAGCTACCCACTTCCAATCACTGATCATTTATTGGAGCGTGTTGCAGGCAAGGAAGTTTATAGCTTCCTTGATGGATTTTCAGGTTACAACCAAGTAGCCATTGCCCCCGAAGATCAACACAAAACGGCCTTTGCCACAGAATGGGGAATCTTTGCATTTCGTGTGATGCCATTTGGGCTCACCAATGCACCTGCAACATTCCAAAGGCTCATGTGTCATGTCTTCAAAGAGTTCTTGCGGAAGAGCTTAGAAGTATATGTGGATGATTTATGTGCGCATTCCCAACAGAGAAGTTACCACATCCCTGAGCTCAGACAAATCTTCAACAAGTGTAGAGATTATCGAGTGTGTCTGAACCCAGAGAAGTGTGTGTTCATGGTACGACAAGGTAAAATCTTAGGTCACATTGTTTCTAAGAATGGAATTTCAACAGATGAGGACAAAGTAAGAGCAATAGCAGAGCTGCCCAGGCCAAGGAATGTTAAAGAGGTACAAGCCTTTATGGGCCATTGTGGATATTACCGTAGGTTTATCCACATGTATGCCATCATAGCTAAACCTCTTTATGGGTTGTTAACAAATTTTGAGTGGAACGAGGAATGCGAGAATTCCTTCAACGAGCTGAAAAGACGTTTGTGCACAGCACCAATATTGACTACTCCGGATTGGAGCAAACCCTTTCATGTCCATGTAGATGCCTCCAATCATGCAATAGGATGTGTGCTAGCACAACCCACAGGTGAAGGAAACCTGGATTTGCCGATAGCATATGCTAGTAGGCAATTAAATGCAGCTGAACGAAATTATACCACAACGGAGAGAGAAGGCTTAGGCATGGTATACGCTGTGAAAAAGTTTAGACACTATTTATTGGCCAATAAGTTCAAGTTCTTCACTGATCATCAAGCGTTACTATATTTGGTCAATAAACCTTGCAATACAGGTCGCTTAGTAAGATGGTTCCTCTTACTAATGGAATACGACTTTGAAGTTGTTGTCAGGAAAGGTAGAACCCATCTTAGGGAAGACCATCTTTCTCGCATCACTTCAGGAGAGCCACCGCAAGGAGTGTCTGATGAATTGCCCGATGCTTATCTGTTCAATTTAGAAGTTGTTCCTAAATGGGCAAATAAGTTGGTACCAGTCCTAACCTTTGGGCCTGCAAATAAAAATGTGAAAACAAGCAAAGAAGAAATTGTAAAATCACAAAAGTATCAAATATTGGCCGGAAGTATGTACAAGCAAGATACCGAGGGCGTATTAGCTTGTTGTGTTGAGGACGACGAACATACTAGTTGGATGCAACAAGCCCATGAGGGACTGCTAGGAAATCACTACTCTAAACAACGAACATTGCAGAATCTAAAACGTTTAGGAGTGTATTGGCCTAGCATGGACAAAGAAATACAGGAGTGGATCCAGAATTGTCCGGTGTGCCAGAAGAGACCCCCAGTGGAGCATGCCACTCTTTATCATGTGTCATTAATCCCAGATTGGAGTGCTCCATTGGTTGAGTTCATGAGATCGGGAACATTACCCAATCAGGCTAGTCTTGCAAGAAAACGGAGCATGGAGCAAGAGGCTCAAGACTATGCCTTGGTAGGAGACAACTTATATCGAAGAGGCAAGGATGGTTACCTAAGACTGTGCGTTCATGAATCAGACTATTTGAAAGTCTTAGAAACTGCACACAGCGGTGCTGCAGGTGGACACTTTGGGCCTGACAGAGTAATTAAGACCATTTTATTCTCAGGAATTTGGTGGCCCACTCTTCATATGGATGCACATACTTATGTGAAGAAATGTGACACATGCCAACGTGCCCAATATCCAATAAGAAAAGATGAGATGCCTTTAAGGCCAATGATGGGAGGGCGCGCATTCTCGAAGTGGGGCATAGACTTTGTTGGTCCTATTAACCCCCCAGCTAGAAACTCCCATGCAGAATACATTATTGTAGCCACAGATTACCTTACAAAGTGGGTGGAAGTAAAAGCCACGATAAAGAATGATGCTCGAACGACTACTAAGTTCCTATTCGAAAATGTGTTCACTAGATAGGGTTACCAATAGAATTGGTTAGTGATAGAGGTACGCACTTCTTGAATGAGGTCATAGAACATCTCCTTCAAGAATTCATGGTGATACACAAGAAGTCTGCCCCGTATCACCCACAAGCTAACGGACAAGCCAAGAGCACGAATAAGATCCTATGTAACGTATTGACAAAACTTGTAAATAATAAACGCTCTGATTGGGACAAACAACTTCATCATGTTGTTTGGGCATACCGAGTTGCCTACAAAACGGTCCTCAATGCTACCCCATTTCAGATGGTCTTTGGACAGAATGCCGTGCTACCATTGGACTTCCTAATCCCAGCCTTGAAAGTAGCACAAGAGCATGAGTGGAATGGACACGAGTTATCCTCGAGGATCTTTGATTTAGAACGCTTAGGTGAGACAAGGCTACGAGCAGCGGCAGGCATCTATGCTGCAAAGAAACGGCAAAAAGCATACTTTGATGCACATATCAAGGATAAAGGCTTGAAAGAGGGAGACCTCGTGTTGGTTTATACACTAAAGCAACATGCCCGTAAATTGGAAAAAAGAGGATATGGACCCATGATCATTAATAGAATTTCCACTAGCGGTGCAGTTCAATTGGCCACACTAGAAGGCGATGTCTTACCAAACTATGTCAGTGGTTGTCGCGTCAAGCTATATCAAGAACCTCTTACAGAGGAAATGCTAATGAGACTCAACACTGCTAAGAAGCGAAAAGAAGAGGAGTTAAGGGTTAGAGAAGAAGCACAAGCAGAGGCTAGAGAGCGCATCAGAAGAAATAAGCTACGGCGGCTAGGCCTAGATGTCAACACAAAAGCTCCAAAATATCACATGGACATGTGCCAAAAATCGGGCATAACTACTTCTCAAATAATTGATCGACGTCCCTTTGTGACCATCGAACTAGGACAAGGAAAGAGTGTAAGGACGGTGAGAGCATTGGTTGACTTAGGAGCAGCAACTAGTGCAGTTCGACTTTCATACTGCCAAGACCTGCAATTGGACATCAAGCCCATAGAAGCCTATCTCATAGGATTAGGAGGCGTGGAAACCCCCTGTTTGGGCGAGGTGGAACTTCCCATCTACCTTCAAGATGTTTCAATAAAAGTCAAAATGCTAGTGTGTCACGATGAGGACCTCACAGAGCCACTTGTCCTAGGTCAAGATTGGATCTATGACCATGCAGTCAACTTGAACCTAAGAAGTCAACTTCTTCAAGTTTGGGTCCATGAACAATGGATTACATTAGAATTAGGCACGTGCATGCTCACAAATCCAAAGGTCACACATTCTCTTAGTTCTCCTGAAACTAATCTTCATAAAGAAAATTTTGTGTGTGTCACCGACCCTATGAGGCACAAGGACTCAATTATGAAAGCCCAAACTCAAAGGCCAGCACACCTCCCTTCTTCTTCACATACTAATGCAAGTGTAACCCAACCAAGGAGGCAAGCAAAAATGACATGTGCTATATCAACTCGACAGACAGAATTCAAGAAGAAAGAAGTTATGGGCATGAAGCAGATCTGGGTAAAGAAAGGAGTGCAACCATCGATGTTGCCTCAAAGATTCCCACCCAACCAGATCGACCATGAGAAAAAAAGGACCAAGCACCTACGACAGGCTCAAGCACGAAGAATCCAACAAATTTGGGTACCGAAGCTATCAAAGAAGGCCGACCATCATCACATGCAAATTTGGGTGCCTAAGAAGTTAGCTACAGCTCAACAAGGGCGATCACAGATGTGGGTACACAAGAAACTCTTACAGAAACAACGACCTATGTTCCCCACCATGCAAAAGGTCTCGACAACGAAGCCAAGGAGAGAAAAGGGTAAGAACAGAGCACAAAGAACAAAAGAAGATAAAACCAACCCCTCTGCCAAAGTAAGCAGACAATCATTAAGGATATGGGTTTGGAAGCCAAAAGCACCAGCAACACCCACCGAACCAACGAACCAACCACACTGGATACCAAAGTATGGAAAGCATCCAAAGATGAAGTGGCCTGAGGTGATCTCTACAGGGTCAAATCCTATTCTAAAATGGGTTCCAATCAGGAGGATTACCTCATTTTGAGGTCCAATCGACACCTCCAAACAAAAATTGCATCAAGTCTAGAATTAACATAAAAAAGCCTCGACCAACAACAAACCATGTGCCTTTGGCATAACCTTGTCTTTTGCACCATTCAGGTCATGCATTTTCAAAGTATGCATTAATCTAGAGCCTTATTACACAACCGTGCATAGATACAATTGCGAATCCAAGGCACATGTGACACATGTACAATATTTTATTGATACTAACCATTTCTTCTTGTTTTATGCCATTAATTAAAAAAAAAAAAAAAAAATAAGAGAGAGAGGAGACATGACCATGCGTTTGAAGAAGCTCATCCAGCAGCAAGGCCATCCATCAACAAAATGACAAGCCAGCGGTCAAACACAATGATGGTGTACAACACGAGGAGATAAAGATCGACAGACCTTTCAACATGGTAAGATATGCATGCTTCAACAACACTATCACCATGATACCTTAGGAACCCTCTTCGTCGGCATACCCTTGAGCACTTCGCTCAAGACCCAATTTCTTGCACCATCCTTCTTCCCATGCATTTCCCAAGTACGCATACATAGGGCCACATTACAAGGCCATGCACAAGGCACCCAATGTTTTCAACCCATGCACTAATATATTTACCCATCATCATTTCTGGGTTACAAGTACTGGGCATGAAAACACGGAACACCATCTTTGGACGAACCAACGGACATCACAGTGACAACAACAAGTGCAGAAGCAATGCACCATGGGAGTTACTCATAATCCACAGTGATAACCTCTTTTGAGTAGCTCACAATTTTCGAAAGCTCATAAAGACAATATCAAGCTGGAATACAAGGAAGAAGTCCATGCAAAGGCAGCAATGACAAAGTGAAGAACCAGACAAATGACCAAGCTGCATTGGAAAGATGGACCGGTGCTGTTGACACATGAAGGGCACTACCTCTCAATCTACTACATGGAACAACCACTACAACAAGGGTCTGTCAGGGACGACAGACTCAAGAGGGGGGGGAGTGTTGCAGCTCAAGATCAAGGACAAAGCATGGAAGCGCATCAAGGAAGTGAACACATGAGAAGAAGGAGCAAGTAGGGAGCTCCAAGATTCACATGTCAAATTTTCAGAAGAAATCCCTATAAAAATAGTGATTTTTATCACTAAATATCATTGTAAATACCATTTTCTATTTTTACAGCTCCATTTTGTTCAAGCCAAGGAGTCCTTGAGCTGGAGGAGTATTAGATGTATCATACTACCAATTTTCATAATTTTTAGATTCCGTTTGAGCCCCCAAATAAGCCCTAGAACCTAATTTTTAACTAGGCCGGACACTAGGTCTGGACAGGGCCAAAACCACTCAAAAACTATAAAAAGGGCTGGAGAGCTCATTTTTGGGGGGCCTTGTTGTAGATTTCAGTTTTGTAAGAGAGCTCTTTGATAATCGAAGCTTTCCATTGTTCCACTCTTTGCTCTTACCTTGTGCGCGTGTGTGTGTATGTGTGTGCATGCTTGTGTGCTTTCACTCACACACTTGTGCACTTCACTTGCTCGCGGTCTTCATACCGGTCCTCACATCTCCACGGATTGACATTTATGAGGTGTATCTCCTCACGTTGGTACTCACCATTGTGCTAGAGTGACACAGCTCAACAAGGGCGATCACAGATGTGGGTACACAAGAAACTCTTACAGAAACAACGACCTATGTTCCCCACCATGCAAAAGGTCTCGACAACGAAGCCAAGGAGAGAAAAGGGTAAGAACAGAGCACAAAGACCAAAAGAAGATAAAACCAACCCTTCTGCCAAAGTAAGCAGACAATCATTAAGGATATGGGTTTGGAAGCCAAAAGCACCAGCAACACCCACCGAACCAACGAACCAACCACACTGGATACCAAAGTTTGGAAAGCATCCAAAGATGAAGTGGCCTGAGGTGATCTCTACAGGGTCAAATCCTATTCTAAAATGGGTTCCAATCAGGAGGATTACCTCATTTTGAGGTCCAATCGACACCTCCAAACAAAAATTGCATCAAGTCTAGAATTAACATAAAAAAGCCTCGACCAACAACAAACCATGTGCCTTTGGCATAACCTTGTCTTTTGCACCATTCAGGTCATGCATTTTCAAAGTATGCATTAATCTAGAGCCTTATTACACAACCGTGCATAGATACAATTGCGAATCCAAGGCACATGTGACACATGTACAATATTTTATTGATACTAACCATTTCTTCTTGTTTTATGCCATTAATTTAAAAAAAAAAAAAAATAAGAGAGAGAGGAGACATGACCATGCGTTTGAAGAAGCTCATCCAGCAGCAAGGCCATCCATCAACAAAATGACAAGCCAGCGGTCAAACACAATGATGGTGTACAACACGAGGAGATAAAGATCGACAGACCTTTCAACATGGTAAGATATGCATGCTTCAACAACACTATCACCATGATACCTTAGGAACCCTCTTCGTCGGCATACCCTTGAGCACTTCGCTCAAGACCCAATTTCTTGCACCATCCTTCTTCCCATGCATTTCCCAAGTACGCATACATAGGGCCACATTACAAGGCCATGCACAAGGCACCCAATGTTTTCAACCCATGCACTAATATATTTACCCATCATCATTTCTGGGTTACAAGTACTGGGCATGAAAACACGGAACACCATCTTTGGACGAACCAACGGACATCACAGTGACAACAACAAGTGCAGAAGCAATGCACCATGGGAGTTACTCATAATCCACAGTGATAACCTCTTTTGAGTAGCTCACAATTTTCGAAAGCTCATAAAGACAATATCAAGCTGGAATACAAGGAAGAAGTCCATGCAAAGGCAGCAATGACAAAGTGAAGAACCAGACAAATGACCAAGCTGCATTGGAAAGATGGACCGGTGCTGTTGACACATGAAGGGCACTACCTCTCAATCTACTACATGGAACAACCACTACAACAAGGGTCTGTCAGGGACGACAGACTCAAGAGGGGGGGGAGTGTTGCAGCTCAAGATCAAGGACAAAGCATGGAAGCGCATCAAGGAAGTGAACACATGAGAAGAAGGAGCAAGTAGGGAGCTCCAAGATTCACATGTCAAATTTTCAGAAGAAATCCCTATAAAAATAGTGATTTTTATCACTAAATATCATTGTAAATACCATTTTCTATTTTTACAGCTCCATTTTGTTCAAGCCAAGGAGTCCTTGAGCTGGAGGAGTATTAGATGTATCATACTACCAATTTTCATAATTTTTAGATTCCGTTTGAGCCCCCAAATAAGCCCTAGAACCTAATTTTTAACTAGGCCGGACACTAGGTCTGGACAGGGCCAAAACCACTCAAAAACTATAAAAAGGGCTGGAGAGCTCATTTTTGGGGGGCCTTGTTGTAGATTTCAGTTTTGTAAGAGAGCTCTTTGATAATCGAAGCTTTCCATTGTTCCACTCTTTGCTCTTACCTTGTGCGCGTGTGTGTGTATGTGTGTGCATGCTTGTGTGCTTTCACTCACACACTTGTGCACTTCACTTGCTCGCGGTCTTCATACCGGTCCTCACATCTCCACGGATTGACATTTATGAGGTGTATCTCCTCACGTTGGTACTCACCATTGTGCTAGAGTGACACAGCTCAACAAGGGCGATCACAGATGTGGGTACACAAGAAACTCTTACAGAAACAACGACCTATGTTCCCCACCATGCAAAAGGTCTCGACAACGAAGCCAAGGAGAGAAAAGGGTAAGAACAGAGCACAAAGACCAAAAGAAGATAAAACCAACCCTTCTGCCAAAGTAAGCAGACAATCATTAAGGATATGGGTTTGGAAGCCAAAAGCACCAGCAACACCCACCGAACCAACGAACCAACCACACTGGATACCAAAGTTTGGAAAGCATCCAAAGATGAAGTGGCCTGAGGTGATCTCTACAGGGTCAAATCCTATTCTAAAATGGGTTCCAATCAGGAGGATTACCTCATTTTGAGGTCCAATCGACACCTCCAAACAAAAATTGCATCAAGTCTAGAATTAACATAAAAAAGCCTCGACCAACAACAAACCATGTGCCTTTGGCATAACCTTGTCTTTTGCACCATTCAGGTCATGCATTTTCAAAGTATGCATTAATCTAGAGCCTTATTACACAACCGTGCATAGATACAATTGCGAATCCAAGGCACATGTGACACATGTACAATATTTTATTGATACTAACCATTTCTTCTTGTTTTATGCCATTAATTTAAAAAAAAAAAAAAAAATAAGAGAGAGAGGAGACATGACCATGCGTTTGAAGAAGCTCATCCAGCAGCAAGGCCATCCATCAACAAAATGACAAGCCAGCGGTCAAACACAATGATGGTGTACAACACGAGGAGATAAAGATCGACAGACCTTTCAACATGGTAAGATATGCATGCTTCAACAACACTATCACCATGATACCTTAGGAACCCTCTTCGTCGGCATACCCTTGAGCACTTCGCTCAAGACCCAATTTCTTGCACCATCCTTCTTCCCATGCATTTCCCAAGTACGCATACATAGGGCCACATTACAAGGCCATGCACAAGGCACCCAATGTTTTCAACCCATGCACTAATATATTTACCCATCATCATTTCTGGGTTACAAGTACTGGGCATGAAAACACGGAACACCATCTTTGGACGAACCAACGGACATCACAGTGACAACAACAAGTGCAGAAGCAATGCACCATGGGAGTTACTCATAATCCACAGTGATAACCTCTTTTGAGTAGCTCACAATTTTCGAAAGCTCATAAAGACAATATCAAGCTGGAATACAAGGAAGAAGTCCATGCAAAGGCAGCAATGACAAAGTGAAGAACCAGACAAATGACCAAGCTGCATTGGAAAGATGGACCGGTGCTGTTGACACATGAAGGGCACTACCTCTCAATCTACTACATGGAACAACCACTACAACAAGGGTCTGTCAGGGACGACAGACTCAAGAGGGGGGGGAGTGTTGCAGCTCAAGATCAAGGACAAAGCATGGAAGCGCATCAAGGAAGTGAACACATGAGAAGAAGGAGCAAGTAGGGAGCTCCAAGATTCACATGTCAAATTTTCAGAAGAAATCCCTATAAAAATAGTGATTTTTATCACTAAATATCATTGTAAATACCATTTTCTATTTTTACAGCTCCATTTTGTTCAAGCCAAGGAGTCCTTGAGCTGGAGGAGTATTAGATGTATCATACTACCAATTTTCATAATTTTTAGATTCTGTTTGAGCCCCCAAATAAGCCCTAGAACCTAATTTTTAACTAGGCCGGACACTAGGTCTGGACAGGGCCAAAACCACTCAAAAACTATAAAAAGGGCTGGAGAGCTCATTTTTGGGGGGCCTTGTTGTAGATTTCAGTTTTGTAAGAGAGCTCTTTGATAATCGAAGCTTTCCATTGTTCCACTCTTTGCTCTTACCTTGTGCGCGTGTGTGTGTATGTGTGTGCATGCTTGTGTGCTTTCACTCACACACTTGTGCACTTCACTTGCTCGCGGTCTTCATACCGGTCCTCACATCTCCACGGATTGACATTTATGAGGTGTATCTCCTCACGTTGGTACTCACCATTGTGCTAGAGTGACACAGCTCAACAAGGGCGATCACAGATGTGGGTACACAAGAAACTCTTACAGAAACAACGACCTATGTTCCCCACCATGCAAAAGGTCTCGACAACGAAGCCAAGGAGAGAAAAGGGTAAGAACAGAGCACAAAGACCAAAAGAAGATAAAACCAACCCTTCAGCCAAAGTAAGCAGACAATCATTAAGGATATGGGTTTGGAAGCCAAAAGCACCAGCAACACCCACCGAACCAACGAACCAACCACACTGGATACCAAAGTTTGGAAAGCATCCAAAGATGAAGTGGCCTGAGGTGATCTCTAGAGGGTCAAATCCTATTCTAAAATGGGTTCCAATCAGGAGGATTACCTCATTTTGAGGTCCAATCGACACCTCCAAACAAAAATTGCATCAAGTCTAGAATTAACATAAAAAAGCCTCGACCAACAACAAACCATGTGCCTTTGACATAACCTTGTCTTTTGCACCATTCAGGTCATGCATTTTCAAAGTATGCATTAATCTAGAGCCTTATTACACAACCGTGCATAGATACAATTGCGAATCCAAGGCACATGTGACACATGTACAATATTTTATTGATACTAACCATTTCTTCTTGTTTTATGCCATTAATTTAAAAAAAAAAAAAAAAATAAGAGAGAGAGGAGACATGACCATGCGTTTGAAGAAGCTCATCCAGCAGCAAGGCCATCCATCAACAAAATGACAAGCCAGCGGTCAAACACAATGATGGTGTACAACACGAGGAGATAAAGATCGACAGACCTTTCAACATGGTAAGATATGCATGCTTCAACAACACTATCACCATGATACCTTAGGAACCCTCTTCGTCGGCATACCCTTGAGCACTTCGCTCAAGACCCAATTTCTTGCACCATCCTTCTTCCCATGCATTTCCCAAGTACGCATACATAGGGCCACATTACAAGGCCATGCACAAGGCACCCAATGTTTTCAACCCATGCACTAATATATTTACCCATCATCATTTCTGGGTTACAAGTACTGGGCATGAAAACACGGAACACCATCTTTGGACGAACCAACGGACATCACAGTGACAACAACAAGTGCAGAAGCAATGCACCATGGGAGTTACTCATAATCCACAGTGATAACCTCTTTTGAGTAGCTCACAATTTTCGAAAGCTCATAAAGACAATATCAAGCTGGAATACAAGGAAGAAGTCCATGCAAAGGCAGCAATGACAAAGTGAAGAACCAGACAAATGACCAAGCTGCATTGGAAAGATGGACCGGTGCTGTTGACACATGAAGGGCACTACCTCTCAATCTACTACATGGAACAACCACTACAACAAGGGTCTGTCAGGGACGACAGACTCAAGAGGGGGGGGAGTGTTGCAGCTCAAGATCAAGGACAAAGCATGGAAGCGCATCAAGGAAGTGAACACATGAGAAGAAGGAGCAAGTAGGGAGCTCCAAGATTCACATGTCAAATTTTCAGAAGAAATCCCTATAAAAATAGTGATTTTTATCACTAAATATCATTGTAAATACCATTTTCTATTTTTACAGCTCCATTTTGTTCAAGCCAAGGAGTCCTTGAGCTGGAGGAGTATTAGATGTATCATACTACCAATTTTCATAATTTTTAGATTCCGTTTGAGCCCCCAAATAAGCCCTAGAACCTAATTTTTAACTAGGCCGGACACTAGGTCTGGACAGGGCCAAAACCACTCAAAAACTATAAAAAGGGCTGGAGAGCTCATTTTTGGGGGGCCTTGTTGTAGATTTCAGTTTTGTAAGAGAGCTCTTTGATAATCGAAGCTTTCCATTGTTCCACTCTTTGCTCTTACCTTGTGCGCGTGTGTGTGTATGTGTGTGCATGCTTGTGTGCTTTCACTCACACACTTGTGCACTTCACTTGCTCGCGGTCTTCATACCGGTCCTCACATCTCCACGGATTGACATTTATGAGGTGTATCTCCTCACGTTGGTACTCACCATTGTGCTAGAGTGACACAGCTCAACAAGGGCGATCACAGATGTGGGTACACAAGAAACTCTTACAGAAACAACGACCTATGTTCCCCACCATGCAAAAGGTCTCGACAACGAAGCCAAGGAGAGAAAAGGGTAAGAACAGAGCACAAAGACCAAAAGAAGATAAAACCAACCCTTCTGCCAAAGTAAGCAGACAATCATTAAGGATATGGGTTTGGAAGCCAAAAGCACCAGCAACACCCACCGAACCAACGAACCAACCACACTGGATACCAAAGTTTGGAAAGCATCCAAAGATGAAGTGGCCTGAGGTGATCTCTACAGGGTCAAATCCTATTCTAAAATGGGTTCCAATCAGGAGGATTACCTCATTTTGAGGTCCAATCGACACCTCCAAACAAAAATTGCATCAAGTCTAGAATTAACATAAAAAAGCCTCGACCAACAACAAACCATGTGCCTTTGGCATAACCTTGTCTTTTGCACCATTCAGGTCATGCATTTTCAAAGTATGCATTAATCTAGAGCCTTATTACACAACCGTGCATAGATACAATTGCGAATCCAAGGCACATGTGACACATGTACAATATTTTATTGATACTAACCATTTCTTCTTGTTTTATGCCATTAATTTAAAAAAAAAAAAAAATAAGAGAGAGAGGAGACATGACCATGCGTTTGAAGAAGCTCATCCAGCAGCAAGGCCATCCATCAACAAAATGACAAGCCAGCGGTCAAACACAATGATGGTGTACAACACGAGGAGATAAAGATCGACAGACCTTTCAACATGGTAAGATATGCATGCTTCAACAACACTATCACCATGATACCTTAGGAACCCTCTTCGTCGGCATACCCTTGAGCACTTCGCTCAAGACCCAATTTCTTGCACCATCCTTCTTCCCATGCATTTCCCAAGTACGCATACATAGGGCCACATTACAAGGCCATGCACAAGGCACCCAATGTTTTCAACCCATGCACTAATATATTTACCCATCATCATTTCTGGGTTACAAGTACTGGGCATGAAAACACGGAACACCATCTTTGGACGAACCAACGGACATCACAGTGACAACAACAAGTGCAGAAGCAATGCACCATGGGAGTTACTCATAATCCACAGTGATAACCTCTTTTGAGTAGCTCACAATTTTCGAAAGCTCATAAAGACAATATCAAGCTGGAATACAAGGAAGAAGTCCATGCAAAGGCAGCAATGACAAAGTGAAGAACCAGACAAATGACCAAGCTGCATTGGAAAGATGGACCGGTGCTGTTGACACATGAAGGGCACTACCTCTCAATCTACTACATGGAACAACCACTACAACAAGGGTCTGTCAGGGACGACAGACTCAAGAGGGGGGGGAGTGTTGCAGCTCAAGATCAAGGACAAAGCATGGAAGCGCATCAAGGAAGTGAACACATGAGAAGAAGGAGCAAGTAGGGAGCTCCAAGATTCACATGTCAAATTTTCAGAAGAAATCCCTATAAAAATAGTGATTTTTATCACTAAATATCATTGTAAATACCATTTTCTATTTTTACAGCTCCATTTTGTTCAAGCCAAGGAGTCCTTGAGCTGGAGGAGTATTAGATGTATCATACTACCAATTTTCATAATTTTTAGATTCCGTTTGAGCCCCCAAATAAGCCCTAGAACCTAATTTTTAACTAGGCCGGACACTAGGTCTGGACAGGGCCAAAACCACTCAAAAACTATAAAAAGGGCTGGAGAGCTCATTTTTGGGGGGCCTTGTTGTAGATTTCAGTTTTGTAAGAGAGCTCTTTGATAATCGAAGCTTTCCATTGTTCCACTCTTTGCTCTTACCTTGTGCGCGTGTGTGTGTATGTGTGTGCATGCTTGTGTGCTTTCACTCACACACTTGTGCACTTCACTTGCTCGCGGTCTTCATACCGGTCCTCACATCTCCACGGATTGACATTTATGAGGTGTATCTCCTCACGTTGGTACTCACCATTGTGCTAGAGTGACACAGCTCAACAAGGGCGATCACAGATGTGGGTACACAAGAAACTCTTACAGAAACAACGACCTATGTTCCCCACCATGCAAAAGGTCTCGACAACGAAGCCAAGGAGAGAAAAGGGTAAGAACAGAGCACAAAGACCAAAAGAAGATAAAACCAACCCTTCTGCCAAAGTAAGCAGACAATCATTAAGGATATGGGTTTGGAAGCCAAAAGCACCAGCAACACCCACCGAACCAACGAACCAACCACACTGGATACCAAAGTTTGGAAAGCATCCAAAGATGAAGTGGCCTGAGGTGATCTCTACAGGGTCAAATCCTATTCTAAAATGGGTTCCAATCAGGAGGATTACCTCATTTTGAGGTCCAATCGACACCTCCAAACAAAAATTGCATCAAGTCTAGAATTAACATAAAAAAGCCTCGACCAACAACAAACCATGTGCCTTTGGCATAACCTTGTCTTTTGCACCATTCAGGTCATGCATTTTCAAAGTATGCATTAATCTAGAGCCTTATTACACAACCGTGCATAGATACAATTGCGAATCCAAGGCACATGTGACACATGTACAATATTTTATTGATACTAACCATTTCTTCTTGTTTTATGCCATTAATTTAAAAAAAAAAAAAAAAATAAGAGAGAGAGGAGACATGACCATGCGTTTGAAGAAGCTCATCCAGCAGCAAGGCCATCCATCAACAAAATGACAAGCCAGCGGTCAAACACAATGATGGTGTACAACACGAGGAGATAAAGATCGACAGACCTTTCAACATGGTAAGATATGCATGCTTCAACAACACTATCACCATGATACCTTAGGAACCCTCTTCGTCGGCATACCCTTGAGCACTTCGCTCAAGACCCAATTTCTTGCACCATCCTTCTTCCCATGCATTTCCCAAGTACGCATACATAGGGCCACATTACAAGGCCATGCACAAGGCACCCAATGTTTTCAACCCATGCACTAATATATTTACCCATCATCATTTCTGGGTTACAAGTACTGGGCATGAAAACACGGAACACCATCTTTGGACGAACCAACGGACATCACAGTGACAACAACAAGTGCAGAAGCAATGCACCATGGGAGTTACTCATAATCCACAGTGATAACCTCTTTTGAGTAGCTCACAATTTTCGAAAGCTCATAAAGACAATATCAAGCTGGAATACAAGGAAGAAGTCCATGCAAAGGCAGCAATGACAAAGTGAAGAACCAGACAAATGACCAAGCTGCATTGGAAAGATGGACCGGTGCTGTTGACACATGAAGGGCACTACCTCTCAATCTACTACATGGAACAACCACTACAACAAGGGTCTGTCAGGGACGACAGACTCAAGAGGGGGGGGAGTGTTGCAGCTCAAGATCAAGGACAAAGCATGGAAGCGCATCAAGGAAGTGAACACATGAGAAGAAGGAGCAAGTAGGGAGCTCCAAGATTCACATGTCAAATTTTCAGAAGAAATCCCTATAAAAATAGTGATTTTTATCACTAAATATCATTGTAAATACCATTTTCTATTTTTACAGCTCCATTTTGTTCAAGCCAAGGAGTCCTTGAGCTGGAGGAGTATTAGATGTATCATACTACCAATTTTCATAATTTTTAGATTCCGTTTGAGCCCCCAAATAAGCCCTAGAACCTAATTTTTAACTAGGCTGGACACTAGGTCTGGACAGGGCCAAAACCACTCAAAAACTATAAAAAGGGCTGGAGAGCTCATTTTTGGGGGGCCTTGTTGTAGATTTCAGTTTTGTAAGAGAGCTCTTTGATAATCGAAGCTTTCCATTGTTCCACTCTTTGCTCTTACCTTGTGCGCGTGTGTGTGTATGTGTGTGCATGCTTGTGTGCTTTCACTCACACACTTGTGCACTTCACTTGCTCGCGGTCTTCATACCGGTCCTCACATCTCCACGGATTGACATTTATGAGGTGTATCTCCTCACGTTGGTACTCACCATTGTGCTAGAGTGACACAGCTCAACAAGGGCGATCACAGATGTGGGTACACAAGAAACTCTTACAGAAACAACGACCTATGTTCCCCACCATGCAAAAGGTCTCGACAACGAAGCCAAGGAGAGAAAAGGGTAAGAACAGAGCACAAAGATCAAAAGAAGATAAAACCAACCCTTCTGCCAAAGTAAGCAGACAATCATTAAGGATATGGGTTTGGAAGCCAAAAGCACCAGCAACACCCACCGAACCAACGAACCAACCACACTGGATACCAAAGTTTGGAAAGCATCCAAAGATGAAGTGGCCTGAGGTGATCTCTAGAGGGTCAAATCCTATTCTAAAATGGGTTCCAATCAGGAGGATTACCTCATTTTGAGGTCCAATCGACACCTCCAAACAAAAATTGCATCAAGTCTAGAATTAACATAAAAAAGCCTCGACCAACAACAAACCATGTGCCTTTGACATAACCTTGTCTTTTGCACCATTCAGGTCATGCATTTTCAAAGTATGCATTAATCTAGAGCCTTATTACACAACCGTGCATAGATACAATTGCGAATCCAAGGCACATGTGACACATGTACAATATTTTATTGATACTAACCATTTCTTCTTGTTTTATGCCATTAATTTAAAAAAAAATAAAAAATAAGAGAGAGAGGAGACATGACCATGCGTTTGAAGAAGCTCATCCAGCAGCAAGGCCATCCATCAACAAAATGACAAGCCAGCGGTCAAACACAATGATGGTGTACAACACGAGGAGATAAAGATCGACAGACCTTTCAACATGGTAAGATATGCATGCTTCAACAACACTATCACCATGATACCTTAGGAACCCTCTTCGTCGGCATACCCTTGAGCACTTCGCTCAAGACCCAATTTCTTGCACCATCCTTCTTCCCATGCATTTCCCAAGTACGCATACATAGGGCCACATTACAAGGCCATGCACAAGGCACCCAATGTTTTCAACCCATGCACTAATATATTTACCCATCATCATTTCTGGGTTACAAGTACTGGGCATGAAAACACGGAACACCATCTTTGGACGAACCAACGGACATCACAGTGACAACAACAAGTGCAGAAGCAATGCACCATGGGAGTTACTCATAATCCACAGTGATAACCTCTTTTGAGTAGCTCACAATTTTCGAAAGCTCATAAAGACAATATCAAGCTGGAATACAAGGAAGAAGTCCATGCAAAGGCAGCAATGACAAAGTGAAGAACCAGACAAATGACCAAGCTGCATTGGAAAGATGGACCGGTGCTGTTGACACATGAAGGGCACTACCTCTCAATCTACTACATGGAACAACCACTACAACAAGGGTCTGTCAGGGACGACAGACTCAAGAGGGGGGGGAGTGTTGCAGCTCAAGATCAAGGACAAAGCATGGAAGCGCATCAAGGAAGTGAACACATGAGAAGAAGGAGCAAGTAGGGAGCTCCAAGATTCACATGTCAAATTTTCAGAAGAAATCCCTATAAAAATAGTGATTTTTATCACTAAATATCATTGTAAATACCATTTTCTATTTTTACAGCTCCATTTTGTTCAAGCCAAGGAGTCCTTGAGCTGGAGGAGTATTAGATGTATCATACTACCAATTTTCATAATTTTTAGATTCCGTTTGAGCCCCCAAATAAGCCCTAGAACCTAATTTTTAACTAGGCCGGACACTAGGTCTGGACAGGGCCAAAACCACTCAAAAACTATAAAAAGGGCTGGAGAGCTCATTTTTGGGGGGCCTTGTTGTAGATTTCAGTTTTGTAAGAGAGCTCTTTGATAATCGAAGCTTTCCATTGTTCCACTCTTTGCTCTTACCTTGTGCGCGTGTGTGTGTATGTGTGTGCATGCTTGTGTGCTTTCACTCACACACTTGTGCACTTCACTTGCTCGCGGTCTTCATACCGGTCCTCACATCTCCACGGATTGACATTTATGAGGTGTATCTCCTCACGTTGGTACTCACCATTGTGCTAGAGTGACACAGCTCAACAAGGGCGATCACAGATGTGGGTACACAAGAAACTCTTACAGAAACAACGACCTATGTTCCCCACCATGCAAAAGGTCTCGACAACGAAGCCAAGGAGAGAAAAGGGTAAGAACAGAGCACAAAGACCAAAAGAAGATAAAACCAACCCTTCTGCCAAAGTAAGCAGACAATCATTAAGGATATGGGTTTGGAAGCCAAAAGCACCAGCAACACCCACCGAACCAACGAACCAACCACACTGGATACCAAAGTTTGGAAAGCATCCAAAGATGAAGTGGCCTGAGGTGATCTCTACAGGGTCAAATCCTATTCTAAAATGGGTTCCAATCAAGAGGATTACCTCATTTTGAGGTCCAATCGACACCTCCAAACAAAAATTGCATCAAGTCTAGAATTAACATAAAAAAGCCTCGACCAACAACAAACCATGTGCCTTTGGCATAACCTTGTCTTTTGCACCATTCAGGTCATGCATTTTCAAAGTATGCATTAATCTAGAGCCACATTACACAACCGTGCATAGATACAATTGCGAATCCAAGGCACATGTGACACATGTACAATATTTTATTGATACTAACCATTTCTTCTTGTTTTATGCCATTAATTAAAAAAAAAAAAAAAAAAAAGAAGAGAGAGAGGAGACATGACCATGCGTTTGAAGAAGCTCATCCAGCAGCAAGGCCATCCATCAACAAAATGACAAGCCAGCGGTCAAACACAATGATGGTGTACAACACGAGGAGATAAAGATCGACAGACCTTTCAACATGGTAAGATATGCATGCTTCAACAACACTATCACCATGATACCTTAGGAACCCTCTTCGTCGGCATACCCTTGAGCACTTCGCTCAAGACCCAATTTCTTGCACCATCCTTCTTCCCATGCATTTCCCAAGTACGCATACATAGGGCCACATTACAAGGCCATGCACAAGGCACCCAATGTTTTCAACCCATGCACTAATATATTTACCCATCATCATTTCTGGGTTACAAGTACTGGGCATGAAAACACGGAACACCATCTTTGGACGAACCAACGGACATCACAGTGACAACAACAAGTGCAGAAGCAATGCACCATGGGAGTTACTCATAATCCACAGTGATAACCTCTTTTGAGTAGCTCACAATTTTCGAAAGCTCATAAAGACAATATCAAGCTGGAATACAAGGAAGAAGTCCATGCAAAGGCAGCAATGACAAAGTGAAGAACCAGACAAATGACCAAGCTGCATTGGAAAGATGGACCGGTGCTGTTGACACATGAAGGGCACTACCTCTCAATCTACTACATGGAACAACCACTACAACAAGGGTCTGTCAGGGACGACAGACTCAAGAGGGGGGGGAGTGTTGCAGCTCAAGATCAAGGACAAAGCATGGAAGCGCATCAAGGAAGTGAACACATGAGAAGAAGGAGCAAGTAGGGAGCTCCAAGATTCACATGTCAAATTTTCAGAAGAAATCCCTATAAAAATAGTGATTTTTATCACTAAATATCATTGTAAATACCATTTTCTATTTTTACAGCTCCATTTTGTTCAAGCCAAGGAGTCCTTGAGCTGGAGGAGTATTAGATGTATCATACTACCAATTTTCATAATTTTTAGATTCCGTTTGAGCCCCCAAATAAGCCCTAGAACCTAATTTTTAACTAGGCCGGACACTAGGTCTGGACAGGGCCAAAACCACTCAAAAACTATAAAAAGGGCTGGAGAGCTCATTTTTGGGGGGCCTTGTTGTAGATTTCAGTTTTGTAAGAGAGCTCTTTGATAATCGAAGCTTTCCATTGTTCCACTCTTTGCTCTTACCTTGTGCGCGTGTGTGTGTATGTGTGTGCATGCTTGTGTGCTTTCACTCACACACTTGTGCACTTCACTTGCTCGCGGTCTTCATACCGGTCCTCACATCTCCACGGATTGACATTTATGAGGTGTATCTCCTCACGTTGGTACTCACCATTGTGCTAGAGTGACACAGCTCAACAAGGGCGATCACAGATGTGGGTACACAAGAAACTCTTACAGAAACAACGACCTATGTTCCCCACCATGCAAAAGGTCTCGACAACGAAGCCAAGGAGAGAAAAGGGTAAGAACAGAGCACAAAGACCAAAAGAAGATAAAACCAACCCTTCTGCCAAAGTAAGCAGACAATCATTAAGGATATGGGTTTGGAAGCCAAAAGCACCAGCAACACCCACCGAACCAACGAACCAACCACACTGGATACCAAAGTTTGGAAAGCATCCAAAGATGAAGTGGCCTGAGGTGATCTCTACAGGGTCAAATCCTATTCTAAAATGGGTTCCAATCAAGAGGATTACCTCATTTTGAGGTCCAATCGACACCTCCAAACAAAAATTGCATCAAGTCTAGAATTAACATAAAAAAGCCTCGACCAACAACAAACCATGTGCCTTTGGCATAACCTTGTCTTTTGCACCATTCAGGTCATGCATTTTCAAAGTATGCATTAATCTAGAGCCACATTACACAACCGTGCATAGATACAATTGCGAATCCAAGGCACATGTGACACATGTACAATATTTTATTGATACTAACCATTTCTTCTTGTTTTATGCCATTAATTAAAAAAAAAAAAAAAAAAAAGAAGAGAGAGAGGAGACATGACCATGCGTTTGAAGAAGCTCATCCAGCAGCAAGGCCATCCATCAACAAAATGACAAGCCAGCGGTCAAACACAATGATGGTGTACAACACGAGGAGATAAAGATCGACAGACCTTTCAACATGGTAAGATATGCATGCTTCAACAACACTATCACCATGATACCTTAGGAACCCTCTTCGTCGGCATACCCTTGAGCACTTTGCTCAAGACCCAATTTCTTGCACCATCCTTCTTCCCATGCATTTCCCAAGTACGCATACATAGGGCCACATTACAAGGCCATGCACAAGGCACCCAATGTTTTCAACCCATGCACTAATATATTTACCCATCATCATTTCTGGGTTACAAGTACTGGGCATGAAAACACGGAACACCATCTTTGGACGAACCAACGGACATCACAGTGACAACAACAAGTGCAGAAGCAATGCACCATGGGAGTTACTCATAATCCACAGTGATAACCTCTTTTGAGTAGCTCACAATTTTCGAAAGCTCATAAAGACAATACAAAGAATTTGATAAGTGTTGGGCAGATAGTAGAGAAAGGGTTGCAAGTGAGGTTCACAAAAGCAGGAGCATTTGTTGAAGATCCAAGTCAAGGATTCAGAAGAATTGCAAAAGTTGAAAAGACAGGTAGATTGTTCACATTTGAATTACAAGACACTAGAAACATTGCTCTCTTTAATTATGGTAGTCAGACACTCATAGAATTGGAAGTGTGGCACAAAAGGTTAGCACATATTGGTGAAAGGTCATTAAAGCAAATGACCAAAGTGTACTTGGACTTCCTAACTTGTCAAAACAACATATGATTTATAAGTGTAGTGCATGTCAATTTGGAAAGTCTCACATGTTACCATTCATGAAGAAAGGTTATATGCATGGAGATCTCTTGGAGTTGGTTCATACAGATGTATGGGGACCTAGCAAGGAAGCTTCAATATCTGGATCAAGGTATTATGTCTCCTTTATTGATGATTGCAGCAGATGGACTATCCTATTCTTTATGAAACAAAGATGAAGTTTTTTCATGTTTCAAAAGATATTTGGCTCTTGTGGAGAATAAAAAAGGTAAATCTCTAAAAAGGCTAAGGTCAGATGGAGGGGGAGAATACTTCTCCCATGAGTTTGATTCTTTTCTTCAAGAAAGAGGAATCAAAAGAGAGGTAACTACAAGGTACACTCCTGAGCAAAATGGAGTGGCAGAAAGGAGGAATAGGACAATTGTTGAAGTTGCAAGGTCCATGTTAAATGAAAAGCATTTGCCTAATTATCTATGAGCTGAGGCTGTATCTACAGCCACTTACTTGATTAACAGGTTGCCTTCAAAATCCCTTGATGGGATGACTCCATATGAGGCTTGGAATGGAAGAAGACCAAGCTTAGATCATTGTAAAATTTTTGGATGTATTGCTTTTGCTCATGTTCCTTCACAGGTTAGAGGCAAGATGGATCCAAAGGAAAAAAGGTGTGTATTTATTGGATATGACAACAATCAAAAGGGCTACAGGTTATACAACCCTACCAACAAAGGATTCTTGGTAAACAGAGATGTAGTTTTTGATGAAAACAATTCATGGTATGAAGATTCATGCAAGAAGGTCAATTTACCATATGATCTTGAAGAAGATTTTCCAAAGCTTGGTAGAGAACAACCAAATATTAAAGAACAAGACACCTCAGAGGATGATGAAGAATCTCAGATGGAAAAGATCAAAGCATGGAAGTCTAAAGGTAAAGAAAAATTGCAAGAACTTGGACATGAGGCAGAATCATCACATCATGGCCTAAGAAGATCTATGAGGGAAAAGAAAAAACCAAAAAGGTATGGGTTTGACACCTCATTAGTAACTAAACATTCTATCTACATAGCACAAGACATAAACCAAGAGGAGCCATCATCATTTGAAGAGGCCAAAGCAAAAACAGAATGGAAGCATGCAATGAAGGAAGAGATTGAAGCACTTGAGGAAAACAACACTTGGGATTTGGTGCCCAAGACTTCATCCATGAAGGTAATAGGCTCAAGTCTATAAACTCAAGAAGAATTCTGATGGTTCCATTAACACGTATAAGGCAAGGCTTGTATCAAAAGGCTTTGCACAAACTCAGGGAATTGATTATGAGGAGACCTTCTCTCCTGTGGCAAAGATGCCTACTATTAGGGTTTTGCTTAATATTGCCTCTTCCAAGAATTGGAAGATACTTCAATTAGATGTAAAGAATGCATTCTTGAATGGTTGGATAATAGAAGAGGTATATATGGCACAACCACCTAGTTTTGAGAATAAGTTTATCCTGATTATGTGTGTAAACTTAACAAAGCATTGTATGGTCTCAAGCAAGCCCCAAGAGCTTGGAATTTCAGACTTGTTTCATTCCTGCAGGATAAAGGCTTTCAACCAAGCAAGGCAGATCCTTCACTCTTTATTAAAAAGAGTAATTATGAGATCATCTACCTATGTGTATATGTAGATGATATTATATTGACAGGAAATGATGCAGATGGTATGAAGAAGATCAAAGATCAGATGAGAGAAGAGTTCAAGATAAGTGATTTGGGTTCACTTACCTACTTCCTAGGCTTGGAAGTTGTCTACAAAGATCATGGTTTGTTTCTCACTCAAAGAAAGTACATTAAGGACATGTTGGCAAAATTCAAGATGCAAGATTGTAAGATTGCAGGTACTCCAATGGAGGTCAATCACAAATTGAGCTCACATGAAGGTAAACTCATAGAGGACATCACATCATATCAAAGTCTAGTGGGTAGTCTCAACTATGCCACATTGACAAGAGTAGATATATGTTACAGTGTGAGTGTGCTAAGTCAATTTATGCACACACCAAGGAAACCACATATGGATGCTGCCAAAAGGATTCTCAAGTATCTCAAAGGAACCATAAATGAAGGACTTTATTATCCTTATGTATCTGATTTAGGTTTGAAGCTATTTTCTGATGCAGATTGGGTTGGATCCAAGGAAGATAGAAGGACCACTTCAGGTTATCTTACCTTTGCAGGTTCAAAGCTTATTTCATGGTCATCCAAGAAGCAACCCACAATTGCTCTCTCTTCTACTGAAGCTGAATATAGAGGTCTTGCCATAGCTACACAAGAAGCTATGTGGATGAAGACATTATTCAAAGATCTTGGATTGGAGTTTGGAACTCCAACTATTTATGGTGACAATATGAGTTCTATTCATTTGGCTGCTAATCCTATTTTTCATGCAAGGACTAAATATATTGAAGTTCATTATCACTATGTAAGAGAGAAGGTTCTAAGCAAAGAGATTCAAATATCATATGTGTCCACTCATCAACAATGTGCAGGCATTCTAACCAAAGCATTGGATGGTACAAAGCTTTGCAAATTCAAAGCTATGATTGGTTTACAGGTAATCTTGGAAGATTGAAAACCTCAAGCATACTTGGCTTGAGGGGGAGCTGTTGGAGCAAGTCTATGACAAGCCTAAGTATTGGCTTGAGTCCCACAAAGTCATAGAAGAAGCCTTAAAATGAAGTCAATGTAAAGTTCACTTGTGAACTACCTCTTGTAACTTTTGAAGAGTTTACGTAATGTAAAAGTGAAAGAATCTTAAGTGGTTGAGTCCACTTGATCAAAAAGGGAAAGAGGAGCCAAGAATTTGTGATTTGTGGTAGGTAGAGAATCAAATCAATCACTAATTGATTGGAGAGTGATTGAGAGAAGTTAGCCTCCCAAGCTCAACTATAAATAGATGGCAGTTTTAGTCGTGGTTAGAGAGACATATGTGAAGACCTCCAAGAGTTAAGCTTTATGCCATATCAAGGTGTGATTCCAAGACACACATATGTATCAGTAAGTCCATTGTATTGTACAAGCAAAATACTTTCATTTTCATGATCATTCGAGTTCATATTTCCATGTTCTTGTGAAGTGTACTACTCACTGCCATATCTCTCAGTTTTCTCAGTCAGATTGCAGAGATGATTTCTCTGAGCTTGGTGCATCATTTTCAGTGATTTAACTTGCTAAAGTTAGCTCTATACGTCTAATATATGCTCACCAATTTTCATTTCATTTGGGTGTTTCAATCTTTATTTATGTTCAGTTGAAGTCAACAGTGTCTGTTCATTTTCACCTCTCTATCAGGTACCCGACTTTTTTACTCATCTTGTCAGAGTTTTTTCTAAGTGTGTACTTATCCAAATTCAATGATTTAAAGCTTGTTGGATTCCGCTTACTATCTAATATAAGAATACAAATTTTCAAAATCATTGGATTCTTAAATATGGAGTTATGTTCATGTTTCTGCTCACTAGTCTCATTACTATAGCATCCCGTGAAAATCGGGATGATGTCATCACTTGTTAAACATCATTCTCAGTGTGTGATTCATTATTTTTATGAGATTAATCTTGAACGTTAGCTCTTTAAGTTAACTAGGCTTCTCCAAGAGGAATTAAGCTAATTGCTATTGTGCTCAGAGAATTATGCAAAACACTGGACAGGTGTATGAACCAAAATAACAAGTTCTTCACCTCTGAGCTAACTCCAACTTATCTGTTTTGATCTATCTTTTTGGGAGTGATCTTCCAAGGTACATAGGGTGTCTAATACATCCATTGGCAAGCTAAAAGGGACCACTATATACTCCAGGAGTTCATTTGGCTGGTGTAGATCAAGGATTTTGCAACACCTCTTCATCTTCAAGCACATACCTATCCATCTCTTCACAGTTTGCACAAGTGAGCTATCTGGTATAGCCTCATCAGTAGAAATCAACTGTTCCTCCAAGTCTTTGATCTTTGTTAGAAAACTGTCCATAGAATCACCTTCATTCATGTGCTCATTCTCCAACTGTTTTTGGAGGTAAGCAACACAAGCCTCATTCCTAGCTTGGTACAATGTGGTAAGTGTATCCCAAGCATCCTTAGATGTTCTGCAAGAGTGTATGTGAGGAATAATGGCACATTTCACAGACAAAGCTATCAATGCACGTGCCTGGGATCTTTGCCATCCAAACAAATTTTCTCTATAATAGGTGCATCAGAAATTGCACCACGAACATGAATATGCAGAATATCATAATCTTGGACACCTTGTGCATTAGCTTGAGTACCTGCAGTTGTAACAATTGTAGGTGTGATATGATATTTTTCAACACCCTGCATAATGTTCCACAGTCCTTTTGCAACCAATACATGTCGCATCATATAAGCCCATAACGGGTGGTTGGTACCATCCAACTTATCCTCAATAGCCAACATACAGAATACATCACTGCTTTCAACCATGGCCAGTAACTAAAACACCTTGATGCAAAAAATTGACTGTATCTCAAAAAGTTGAATAGAACTGCCAGACAAATTCTCTAGACCTGTAGCAGACTTCGAGATGCTTATACCGGCGAACCAAAACTGGTATATACCTTTGGTAAAAAAAGACGAAATAGCCTGCATAAGCGCTACGATAGTGCATTCGAAGGCCAAAACAAGCTCAAATCGAAGGCCCAAATGAGATCTCAGAAACACGTTGAGTATGCTCACCAAAATTCATGCAATTCTGAGTCTACAACTAGAGGAGTATCGACGATGCCCTAGACGAAGTGGCGACCTGCTTTGGTACCAATTGTTGGAGTTAGACGTCTGCGAGAGCACGTGAACAACACAAGGAAGAAGAAGAAGCTTGGAGCACAACACACAATACTGAATGTATTACTAGAGAATGTACAAAGATAAGTAGCCCATTAGGGCAATAGGTGTATATACAAGCTAAGGGAAAAAAACCTCCTATAGAGGGAAAATAGTGCCCCAATGGTCCTAGTGTGTTCACACATCACTACCTAAATATATCAACAAGAGGAAGTTTTGCCGAGGCCTAGTCTCCTCTTACCATAAGTGTCAATGTGAAAGGCCAAATGGCTTCCACACACTTTTGTATATGTTCTCTAATAAAACATATAGTGTTGTGGTGAGTCACAAACCGTAAGCTCAACCCCATTTGTAACACCCAAGAAATCTATGTTTGTGGTCTCTGTGAAATGTGTGTTTTCTGCGTATTCTGCATGCCCTGTGTGGCAGCTAGAGCTTGGCTTTCTACTACGAGCATATCGTCGTGGAGCTCTCAAGAAGGAGAGTCCACCGTGGTGCATTGCCATCACAACACTTCATTGGTATTAGAGCATTCTGACGCAAAAGCTTTATTGCTTTTGTGTGAACGAAGCGAGCACTCACCCACCCAAGGCTTTCGACTAAGACAATGACCAAGGCATAGACCTTGGCATACCTTTTCATCTTAGTCACCAAATTCATGGTTGGCACTATTGGCTATGCATGAGGGAGGACCTCAACGATCAAGGAAGATGGAGGTTCTAGATACTTCCTGGGAGGTCACCCATCCCAATACTATTCCCCTTGAAGCTCAGTTAATCAGCAATCTCTTGCCACTACGCTACAATCTTGTGGTGTTTTTATGAAAGGCAAAGACTAAGGTTCACCTTACTTTGAACATGTTTTGGGTGCTAAAAGCTTCATTCTTTGCTTTCAAAGGTTGTTTTGAAGCATTTTTTGGGGTGATTATTGGAGAGTACTTTCATGCATAGTTCTCTTTAAATAGGTGAAAAAACATCAAGCAGTGTTCTCTATACTTCTCCAACAATGAATATTCAGCTATAGGGCTGTGTTTCTCAGCCACAATAGTAAATATACAAGTTTCTTGAAAGGGTTCAATTATGGTGGGAGCAACCACCAAAAGTTTATGCAAGTTTTTGAGACTAAAGAACAGAGTTGATAGACACTTACAAGTGTTGTTGGCTAGTGTTTGGGCTATGAATTCAGCCTTTCAATGCCATTTTACTCCATATATTGAGCACATACACACTATGTACACTTCTATGGATACTGCTTATGTACATCCATGTGGTCATTGATATAACGGTTTTGTTTTTGCCGTACAATTACCTATTCTTTTACCTAAGAATCCTAGGGTTTTTTCAATCAACTTTCTTTTAGATGGTCATCAAAGTTGGACGCACATCTTTCTTTCCATATCTTCCACATCGCTTCTCCTCTGATGGCATTCCACAATGCAAAAGAGCAACCAATTTCTTCTACAAGTAACACTTGCTTCTAATTGATTTGACTCTATAAACTTAAAATCTTGGCAAGAGCCTTCCGGATGAATGACTCCTAGGGCACAAAAAGAAGAGGTGACCAAGTTCTTCTCTACCACAAAGGCAGCACTTACATGATTGAGGGGCCCCAAAAAGTTTATTATCTTTGACATTGGCCCAAATTCTTTGGTGGAGAATTTGCCACATAAGAACTGATTTTTTGTTCTCAATGAGAGAATGGCATAGGTCCACGAAGTTAAATTTCCATATGATACAAGGCTAGTTCAAACACCATCTCCTATTAATGGCACTCAATTTCTTATCAAATTTGTTCCCATTGATCCATCTTAATCCGTCAATCTATACCAATCATGCCCGAGAAGGAGGAGAGTCTTTGAGTTTTCCCAAGAGATGATTCTATGTCTTAATAGGCACCAATCTTCATAATCAACTCTCATAGCTCAATCTCTGTCCTCAAACCTAATCTAGTGTCAACTCTCTAGATTGCAAACATGTTTCCACATACGAAACCCTTTATTCCATAGTTTTTTTGCCCTTTGGAGGTTCTCTGAGTCAATTTCCTTAATTCCCCCAATAGGAAACCAAATAGAATAAATTTAACTAATTTGGACTTCCCACTCCCAATCTTCATTGGCCTTGATGTATGGTTTCATCTTATTCCAACTCTTCCACAAGGAGCAGACTATATATGAACCTCTAGGAGTCACTAGAAAAGGAGAAAACATCAAAATAAGCAGCTCATACCCCTTTCACTTAGCAAGTCCCATGAGCATAAGAGAAGATTTGTTTTCGAGAATCAATTTTGCCTAAGAAGATTCAACGTTACACCATGCTTTGATCATCCACTTGGTAGACATCTTATTTTCCATTCCCCCAATGACCAAAATGCTCGACCCACCAAAATCTCTCTAGTTAGCACAAATGGCCCATTTGATTTTGGGCCCTTATTTTGCTGGGATCTCTCCATTCGGAATTTTCTACAAGTTTAAACCTTTATCTTTAGATATCCTAAAATCCAAAAAATAGATAATCAATGGAAGAAGGAAGGTGTTGATCCCCATGCGACACCTAGCCATGTTAAGTTGCATGCCTTTGCAATAAGCAAGTTTTGGTGAGAACTCAACTCCACCGCTGACCCATGGAAACCTAAAAAAAAAACCCTTCATAATTCCAAACATATGGAAGATTTTTCCACTGGGAGTTCTTGACATCCCTAGTTAATAAAAAATTGTGGGGTGGGGGTACGAGGGCATAAATAGCCTTGAAAGATGTTTTTGAGTCATTTGCTCTAGATCTAGAGCAATGCAAAATGTGTTTAAACATTGCCAAAAGGTTGTAATACTATTAAGTTCATTATGCACAAAAGCATTCATGTCCTCCGTCATGTTTGCTATGGAGAAGCAATAGACCATGGATCTGCGCAAGATGGGCATGATAAATAACTAAGAAACTAAGGCCATTGATGGCAATAGCAAAGAGAAGTGGAGCTAGGGGGCAGCCCTATCTAATATAGAACTTTAATCAGATCGCCTGAGGGAGTTGATCATTGATATTAATATGAGCCGAGGTATTTCCCATAAGTGTTGAGATCATCTTGATGAAATAAAAGGCACAATCGAGAGCTTTCAAGGATTGGAGAATGAAGTCCCACTTGAGGCGATCATAAGATTTGTCGAAATTGATCTTGATGAAGAGGACATTTCAAGAAGACTCTTTAGCAAATTCAAGGCCTTCCCACACATTAATAATGACATCGAGGATGGATCCCTTAATGAACCCTTTTTTGTTCTCATTGATCCATGATGGAAGATGGAAGTAAATACGATTAGCAAGGAACTTCACAAAGATCTTAAAGCCAATTTACAACATAGTGATAGACTACTAGTCTTCAAGAAAGCATTAGTACACTTCCTATCATGTGGAATCACATGTTTGCTCGCATGGAGGAAATGGTGAAGGAGGATTTCAATACTACCAATGATTGATTGAAAATGGGATTGTTTATGATTCCATGTATACCATGTATATAGGAGATTAGGCAAAAGTCACAACCTACAAAGGGAAGTACCTCTCTCTGTAAGTTGTGTGACGATTGTTGTAGATGGGGAACTTGCAGAGCTTACTTAGTTGCAAAACACTTAGAGTTAATGGCATTGATTTTGGAAAGATTCCATGGCCTAAGCAACAATGAAGCATGCATAGAGGAAGAATAAAGAAGAGAGATAGATGTCAGTGCGTTTTTGAACAAGGCATAACAATGTAAGCAAATCTGGAGATAGAGAGAGGTAAAAAAATGACAAAAGTGACTATGGCATCGCTCAATCGTATTTGAAATCATACATTCTTTTGTGAAAATACAAATGAAGAGGAGCGTTCCAATATGGTAAAAAAAAGAAAAATCCTCACTAAACTCTCATTCGCTTTGTACCTTTTTGGAACATGGGGATGAGTGTGTGATATTCTATTTGTTCTCTCTCACACATAACATTCTCTTCATGCTTACCTTTTCAGGGTACTTTTTTGAAGATGAAGAGAATGTTGTAATTTTACACATGATTGTTGTGAAAAGATCAAATTATCCGGGGAAACACCTTTTCCCTCTTGAACCATTAAAGGAATAGTTTGATGACAAAATTCATGTAATCATGGGTTTCGTTCATGAAAAATTCTTGTACTCTATGAAGAAGTTCGCATTCATAATGACCCACAAATTTACACATGAACTTTATATCAGTAGACATTTTTCATTTCCTCTCAAAACTTGTATCATGATGTAAATATTTTAAATTACTTTGTTGTTTTTTCCCTTGTTTGGTGAACCCATATTTTACACATTATTTGCACTTCCAAAGAAATCCAAAACTCCTAGAAAACATAAAAAAATCTTCAAAAAATCAAAATAAACATAAATTAGAATGGGAAAAAAGAAGGCAAATGAGAGAAGGATGGGGGGGGGGGGCGAAATTGAAAAGAAAAAAGACCAGAAACGGAAGTTGGATAAATATGAGGTGCATGAGAGATATAACCATGAGCAGGGTAAAAAGGATTAAATGGAATCACAAAAAATAATAACGAAAGATTGTCAAATACCTAAAGGGGTGGGTTCCATAGTTGCAACAAGGGCATATAGCAATACTTTTCTAAATGCAAGGAGATGACTTGACCTTAGATGGATGCATGCTTATGTAAATAAAAATTATAATTTCCCTAACTAGTGATGATCATATGAGAAAGGAGGAGAGATGTGTAGAGAGTCATTGTATATTTGATAACATGGAACTTGACACTTGTAGTTCCTTTGATGATCCCTTAAAAAAGGATGATTTGTGTAATGAGGATCATGAAGATATGACACATTCCTTAGGGCCATCCAATTGTAAAAAGGAAACTAGTTCCGATCCTACAACACTATCTCCTAAGGACCAAGGATTTGAAGAGCAAGCAATGGAATCAACAACAATGGAAGAAATCGCACTACATCAAGATGAAGTGATTTTTTTTTTGAGAAAAGATGAAGTTCCCAAGGGTTGTACAACATGGCGTAAAAAGAAGGGATCTTCATAAAAAAAAATTCAAACAATTTTGGATCCCCAAATAACATTTTGAAACACAACCTAACCAGAGAGCCATTTGGGTTCCAAGGAATATACTTTCTCATGCTTCTCATCTTTTTCCATCAAACTATTTTAATTGTACATCCATTTGGCCTTTGTTAATAAAGCCTCATGTATCAAAAACGTCATGGAAAAAAGGATACACTATAAAAAAAAAACAAAAGAAGAATCGTCATAAGAATTTTGGGCCCAAGAGTAACGAATAAATGAGATGAGGCCTAAGGTTCCAAAACTACTTGAATCAGAACCTCTAGATATTTCCAAACAAAAACCTCTTCATGTGGCATCCATGGGTTCCAAGCCCAACCTTACACAATGCACAACAAATATTTTTATTTCACTTCAATTATGCATAAAACTAGGGTCTCATTTGAAAGCCATGCATTAGGCATTCTAGGTTGGAGTTAGATGTCTGTGGAAGCACGCGAACAACACAAGGAAGATGAAGAAGCTTGGAACAAAACACACAATACTGAATGTATTACCACTAGAATGTACAAAGATAAGTAACCCATTAGGGCAATAGACATATATACAAACTGGGGGAAAAAAACCTCCTAAAGAGAGGAAAAAGTGCCCCAGTGTCCTAGAGTGTTCACACCTATCACTACCTAAATATATCAACAAATCCCCCCTGGGAGTGATGTGGTGAACAAGGACCTGACACTCATGTATCAGGAAGTGCCAAGCTATGTGGAATCAATCCACAAAAGGAAGTAAGCCCAAAGCTTTGCGGAAAGCTTCAAACTTCTCCCTAGGCAGAGCCTTCATGAAAAGGTCTGCAATCTTCTCCTATGTGGGCACATATGCCAAGCTGATCTCTCCATTAGAGAACGTCTCCCTGACATAATGATAATGTACCTCAATGTGCTTACTGCAAGCATGGAACCACAGGGTTCCTCGCAACTGCCAATGCACTCTAACTGTCAGTGAAGATGGTGGTGGCAGAAGACTAACCAACACCCAAATCAACCATAAGGCATCTGAGCCACACACACTCAATAGTCGCTGTGAAAGATGCCCTATATTCAGCCTCACAACTAGAAGTGGCCACAGTAGGGCTTCTTCTTGCTCAACCAAGATATACATGAGCTACCAAGCATGAAGCGAAAGCCACTAGTGGACACATGAGTGTCATAGCAACCAACCCAATCAGAGTTAGAAAAAGCATGTAAATCTGGTGGTAATGATCCCCCTTGGGATAAAACAATCCATGTAGCTGAGTACCACTCAAGTAGCAAAAGATGTGCTTAACTGTCAGCCAATGCTTGACACCTGGGCAATGCATAAACTTGCTCATCTGTGAGATAGCAAACTGAATCTCTGGCTGAGTAATGCATAAGTAAATCAAGCATCCAACATCTTGTTGATAGAGAAGAGCATCAAATGCATCTCCAACATCATGAAGACTCAATCGTAAACCTGCCTCCATAGAAGTGGCAATAGGTTTGCAGTCTTTAAGTCCAAAACACTACAATAATGTGTCAATATATTTCATTTGACACAAAGCTATTCCATCATCAACTTGCATAAACTAAATGCTCAAATAATGATGCAAATGCCCCAAATCAGACATTTCAAATGAGGCATGCCAATCAACCTTAAAATTAGCAATATGCTTCTCATGAGGACTAGTGAGCATCATGTCATCAACATACACAATAATGATCAGAATCACATCATTAGCATGCTTAACATATAAGGTTCTTTCAATTGGACTTCTCAAAACCATGTGCAATCAGATAGGCATGAATCTTTTCATACTAAGCACAAGGTGCTTGCTTTAAACCATCTAATGCCTTCTTTAACCAGCACAGTTGGTTTTCATGCCCTTTTTGCACAAACCCATGTGGCTAAAAAACATACACTTCTTCATGCAAATCACCATTTAGAAATGTAGTTTTAATGTCCAACTCATGTACATTCCAACCATGATGAGCTGCAAGGGCACAAATGCAATGAAAATTAGTCATTCGATAAGTAGGAGAAATGGTCTCATCAAAATCAATTCCTCTTTCCTGAGCATAAGCCTTTGCAACAGGCCTAGACTTATACCTGTCAACTGTTCCAGCAGGCTTACACTTCAACTTGTATACCCACTTAGTGCCAATGGCTTTCTTGCTAGGAGGCAAGTCACACAAAGACCAGGTACCATTCTTAATTTCAACATCATATTCATATTGCATAACAACCATCCAATTTTTTGAATTTTGTGCTTCATCAAATGAAACAGACTCATTCTCATCATAGAGAGCCATAGCATAGCAATCTGATGCAAATGAGGCACTATGAGAGCTTGAATGAGTACAATATGATAGAGGTGCATCTAATTTGCTATCATGCAAGGTATGCACAAGCCATTTTGGCATAGTTTTTGCATGCCCAATATCAGCTCTGTCATCAATAAGTGCATCATGTAAATTCGCATCAGAAACAAAATGATATGCATCATCACATGAAACCTGTAAAGGTTGAGAAGTTGCCTCATTAGGACCAACACTAGACTATCCACCTATAAAAAGAGGCAGCAAAGTATCATACATGTCTTTGGAGCTAACATATGTCTCCTTAGTACATGAGAGTAGTGGCTGAATAGCAATTTCCACAAAAAAACATCACGGCTAACCAAAATGTGTTTAGACTGTGGATGATAGAGACGATAGCCTTTGCTTTCAGAACTATACCCAACAAAAATACATTTAACTACTTTATCATTTCCTGCGATGTTTTTCAATCACTAATGCATATGCCAAACAACTGAAAACACACAAGTGAGCAACAGATGGCTTATGGCCATGCTAAGCCTCATATGGAGTGATAGACTGCAATGCTTTAGTAGGACATATGTTAAGTACATATGCTGCACACATAATGGCCTCAAGCCAGAAACCATGTGGTAAAGCCTGACTCTTGACCATACACCTCGCCATCTCCATGATTGACCTGTTCTTCTATTCAAAAAATCCATTTTGTTGAGGTGTATATGACACTGTACACTAATGTTTTATCCCACGTTCAGCTAGAAATGCATTAAAGTTAGAAGACGTATATCCCCCACCTTCGATAAAAAAGGACGGTGCCCATTTTACATGTTGACAGATTTTCAGCCAAAACAAAAAACTTTTGAAGCACATAAACACTTTGGACTTTGCTTTCAATGGATATAGCCATGCATGCTTGGAAAAATCATCGATGAAAGTCACAAAGTAAAGATAGTTCCCAAAAGAGGATGTTTGCATAGGACCATAGACATCACTGTGAATAAGATGCAACTTTTGAGTAGCTGGAACTGAACCATCTTTTAGGAAGGAGGAATGCTACACTTTGCCCAAAATACAGCCTTCACATACATGTTTACTAGGTTCCTCAAGTTTGGGCAAAGATTACACCATCTCAGATTTCTACATGCATAACAAACTAGCAAAATTGAGATGACAAAAGCATGCATGCCAAAGCTTTGTATCTGACATAGGTTGAGAATCATGTACTGCACATGCCAAATTATTAACAGATTTTTCATAGTCTATAAGCTGATACAACCCACCAAATAAAATTCCAGAAGCAATAATCATGTTGCCATTTGATAGATCATGAACTGTATATCTGTCATCAACAAATTTCACAACCAAGACAATCTTGCCTAAAGTTGAAACTGATAAAAGATTCTTCTTGAACCTTGGCACAAATAAAGCATCTGACAATGTAAAAGAACTACCATCAGCAGTAGTCGGAATGATCTTACAAACTCCCATGACAGGATAAGAGGAGTTGTTGGTGCATGTGACAGTATTCCTTGTAAGGACAGGCTTGAGTGAAGTGAAGAAACTGCATTGTGAGATAATATGTTTGGTTGCCCCACTATCAAAGTCCAAAACATCTAAGTCTACTTTGGACATAGACTGTTCAGGAGAAGATGGGTCAAAATTGCAAATAGTAGTAAACACCCATTCTTCATTCTGCACTAGATTGGCAGAATCTATTTTTGATGTAGAGGCCTCTACAACAACCGTTCCGGCCTCTTTCTTATTTGCCTCTTTAGCAGCCATTTTTGGACAATTCTTTATAACATGATCATTTGCTTTACAATACTTGCAAAACAATTTTTGCTTTTCTATTTTCTTGTCGTCTGTGTCATCCTTCTTTGATTGTGCAGAATTAGCAGATTTCTACTTACTAATTGAGGAGCTCCATTTACCTTTGCCCTTTTTGACTACCCAAGAAAGCTTGATTTGCAACATGCATAATGGACCTGTTTTGCCTACATTGATCTTCCTGCAATAGAACAGAGACTAACTCCTCAATTTTTAAGGCATTTGGATTGCCTTTCATCATCAAACAAAGAGTAGAAGAAAAACTCTAGTATGAATCAGGAAAACCATTCAAAACAGTCTGGACAAGTGAACTATCAGGCAAGACTTCATCAATAGAAATTAATTGTTCCTCCGAATCTTTGATCTTTGTTAGGAAAATGTCCATAGAATCACCTTCATTCATATGCTCACTCTCCAATTATTTTTGGAGGTAAGCAACATGAGCTTCAATCCTAGCTTGGTACAACGTGGTAAGTGTATCCCAAGCATCCCTAGTTGTTCTGCAAGAGCGAATGTGAGGAATAATGGCATGTTTGATAGACAAGGCTATCAATGCATGTGTCTAAGCATCTCTGCCATCCCAACAAATTTCCTCTATAGTAAGTGCAACAAGAACAACAACACAAATAGGAATCTGCTACAAAATATTCCATAGTCCTTTTGCAACCAATACATGATGCATCATATAAGCCCACAATGGGTAATTCATTCCATCCAACTTATCCTCAACAGCCAACATATGAAATACATCACTGCTTTTAGCCATGGCCATTGACTAAAATACCTAGATGCAGAAAAATGACTGTATCTGACAAAGTTGAATAGAACCACCTTGACGAGTTCTACTAAACCTGTAACAAACTTTGAGACACTTATACTAGTGAACCAAAACCTATATATATCTTTGGCACAAAAAGACAAAATAGCCTGCACAAGCATTGTGATAGTGCATTGAGAGGACAAAATGAGCTCAGAGCTTACCAATTTTCGTACGAATCTGAGGCTATGATCGGAAGGGTGATGAAGATGCCCTAGATGAAGTGGCAACCTGCTTTGATACCAATTACTGGAGTTACACATCAGTGGAAGCACACAAATAGCACAAGGAAGATGAAGAAGCTTGGAGCACAACACACAATACTGAATGTATTACCACTAGAATGTACAAAGATAAGTAACCCATTGAGGCAATAGACGTATATACAAGTCGGGGGAAAAAACCTCCTAAAGAGGGAAAAAAGTGCCATGGCAGTCCTAGAGTGTTCACACACATCACTACCTAAATATATCAACATGCAAATGTATATATCTTATAAAAAATTGTTTTTTTTATAATATATTTTTCAAGTTAGTGGACAAGGGTATCATCCATCACAATGGATGGCACAAAAAAGAAGGCTTTGGAGTTTCTCTTTTGGGACAAAGCCTCTTCATCACCTCACCCTTGAGCACCTTGATCAACACTGATTCTTTTTTGCACCATAATTGTTGTATGAATTTTTACATATGCATGCATTTAGGGTAGCACTTTAAGATTGCACATAGTAACTTTTCTTTTATTACCCTTACACCCTTAGTTCCCCTTGTTCACATGGACTAAGAATAGATGATTTCATTTCATTTATTGTACATATCACTCCATCTTCAGAATTATTTCACGTTAAACTCTCATTATTATCATCACAAAAGAAAACAAAGAAGAAGAAGAGAAAGATAGAAAGAAAGAAAGAAAGATAAAAAGGCATCCTAAAGCACTCCTCTTATGTCATTCTTCTACAAAATACCAAAAGCAATAAAAGAATCAAATTGAATGGAAAAAGAAAAAGAAGTCATGAAATAAAATGAAGCACTCCAACAACAAAAGGATCAAGGGCTAAAGAACTTCAAGGCAATCTTCCTAAAAGCTCTAAAATACTTGGAAAAGGCCTTGGAAGCAAAACACAATCAAATCTTTTTCATCATCATTTGTGAATGGACTTACCATCTTCTACTATAGATTAGCTTAGATTGATCAATTTTTTCTCATATTGTAGTCATGTATAGTGGTGTGAGAGTGTCTCACTTTTTACTCTTTTTTAGAATCTCATGGATTTGTGAATGGACTTACCATCTTGTACTATAGATTAGCTTAGATTGATCAAATTTTTCTCATATTGTAGTCATGTATATTGGTGTGAGAGTGTCTCACTTTTTACCCTTTTGACTCATAATAAGATGCTTCTCGTTTGGAGAATACACACTTGCATCTATTGAAGTCTCATGGATTTGCTTCTTCTTCCTTGTTCATCTTAGAATTGTGGCCTTTTTCATGTGTGGCTTGCATGTCTATTGTAAGAAAAATAATAGTAGTGCAGAATAGACTAGTAGACAGATTTGAGAGAAAAACACAGAACAAGATAGACATAGAGTAAGAGATAGAGAACTCAAATTCTCAGATTGCCAAGAGTAATGCAGCTACAATGATGGTGCTATCCACCCATGCACTCATAATGTGGAGCTTAGATGGTGATCTGGATAAACTCTAGATGAAGGGATAACTATTGCGCAATGTTGTGTAAAGCTCAACCTGGCCCATGCTTATATAGCTTTTACAAGGAGATTTAGTATAGATAAACTTAGTCGGGAGATACAAAATAGTAATAGAATATACAATTCAACAATATCCCCCCTTTGCACTCCCCCATTAAGGTTCTATGGGGAAATTGCATGACACCACAGGGCCTTCATTTTCACGTTGAATGGCAACCTAGTGGCCCGAAAGTTTATGCCCTACCTAACCCAATGGCTAGGCTCACAAAGATAATCTATAACCATCAAAGGTCACACATAGACCTCATCTAACTTGGAAGTTAGGGTTCCACAAATGTCCGGGCTCTCACAATGGCTTATCCTCATAATGGCAGCCTTACAACGAGTATTGAGTATACCTAACACCCCCCTCAATGTCCACCGTGTGGTGAACTAACTCCTTGGTCCAATGCCAAGCTTTGGAAAGTGTCGATGAAGTTTCTCTCTCCCAAGAGCCTTGGTGAAGATGTCTACTCCATTTTCTTTAGTTGGACAATAAGTTATCTCCACGACCCCATCCTCAATCAACTCATGCACATAATGATACTGAATTTCTATGTGCTTGGTATGTGCATGGAAAATAGGATTCTTGGCGATGGCCATGCAACTTTGGTTGTCACACTTCAACCCTATAGCCCCCTATCCTTGTATTCCTATGTGCCATAGGATCCTTCTCAACCATACTGCTTCACATGTTGCAACACATGCTGCTTTGTACTCAACTTCAATAGAAGATAATGCTACAGTCAGTTGATTCTTACTCATCCAAGAGAAGATCCCTAATCCTAAAGAAAAACAATATCCACAAATTGATTTTCTAGTATCAATATCTCTTGACCAATTTGAGTCACAATATCCAACTAGAGAAGATCCTTCTTCATAAAGAATACCATAATCAGTGGTTCCTTTCACATACCTGAATATCCACATGCTTGCCTTCCAATGAGTTTGGCAAGGCTTATTAGAGAACCTGCTTACTTCTCCAATGACATAAGAGATATTTGGTCTGCTATTGCACAAGTAGATGAGACTTCCAACTAATTTCCTGTATCTTCCAATATCCACTGGAGGTGAAGTATCTTCAATAGATAATTTTGTGTTGACCTCCTTGTTGATATATTTAGGTAGTGATGTGTGATGTGTGTCAACACACTAGGACTGCTGGGGCACTTTTTTCCCTCTTTAGGAGGTTTTTTACCCCAACTTGTATATACACTTATAACCCTAACATGTCACTGATCTTTGTACCATCTAGTGGTAATACATTCAGTATCCTGTGTTGTGCTCCAAGATTCTTATTCTTCCTTGTGCTATTCATGTGATTCCATAGACCTTGAACTCCAACGATTGGTATCAGACCAGGTTGCCGCTTCATCTAGGGCATCATCAACACCCCTCCGATCAAAGTCTCAAAATCACACGAAAATTGGTGAGCATACTTAGGGTGATTAGGAGATCAAAACAACTTCACTATGTGCTGCCGAAATTGTGATTTTAGCTCATTTTGGCCTTCAAACGCACTATCATAGTGCTTATGCAAGCAATTTCATCTTTTTGTGCCAAAGATATATACAAGTTTTGGTTTGCCAATATAAGCATCTCAAAGACTTCTACATCTTTAGCAGAACTCAATAGGGTAGAATTTTGCTTCTAGTCTTTGGTTGATGAGGAAAGGCAATCCAAATGCCTTAACATTTGAGGAGTTAGTCTCTGTTCTATTGCAAGAAGATTAGTATAGGTAGAACATGTACATTATGTGTGTTGCAAATCAAGCTTCAATGGCTAGTCAGAATGGCAAAGGTAAATGGAGCTCTTCTACTAGTAAGCAAAAATCTACTAATTTTGAACAATCAAAGAAGGATGGGAGAGATGAGAAGAAAATAGAAAAGCAGAAATTATTTTGAAAATATTGTAAAGCAAATGATCATGCCATAAAGAGTTGTCCAAAATTGGATGCTAAAGAGGCAAGGAAGAAAGAGGCAAGGAAGAAAGAGGCAGGAATGGTTCTTGCAGAGGCCTCTACACCCAAAATAGAGTCTGCTATTCTTGTGTAGAATGAAGAATGGGCATTTACTACTATTTGCAGTTTTGACCCATCTTCACATGAATAGTGCATGTTTGTAGTAGACATAGATGTTTGGTACTTTGATATTGGGACAACCAAACATATTAACTCGTAGTACAGTTTCTTCACTTCACTTAAGCCTGCCCCTATAGGGAATACTATCACATGTGCCAACAACTCGTCTTATCCTATTATGGGAGTCTACAAGATCATTCTGACTACTACTGATAGTAGTTCCTTTAAATTGTCAGATGTTTTATTTGTGCTAGGGGTCAAGAAGAATCTGTTATCAGTTTCAGCTTTAGCCAAGATTGGCTTGGTTGTGAATTTTGTTGATGACAGATGTACAATTCATGATATGTCAAATGGAGATGTCATTATTGTTGGTGCAGGAAAACCACCAAATGATGATTTAGACAAAGGTTTGAAGTCAAAGGATGATGCTTGAAGTTAGTGCATGATCAGAGAATGAAGACTTGTATATACATGTACACTAAACTTGTAATTAGCTCACCTATACCTTTGTTATGATCATGAGCTTGTACATATATGCCTATATATACAAGTAGAAAGTCAAGGCATGTAAGAGAGATGATGAAAAACAAGTTGTAAGAGTCATTAGACACTTTTAGAAGTGAAGAGAGTATCTCTCATCAAATAGATGTAATGTTTTCTTGAATAGAAGAAAACGTTGCACCCGATATTTTGCTCAGTGCTCCTTCTGTGTTTATCATCTTGTGAAATGCTTTTATACAAGTATAAGAACTTTGTACAAATTTTTAGATTCTAATTGTGATTAGGCTAAGGGAATTGAGACTAGGAACATTTACATGTGTAAATGTGAAGAAGAGAGGACTGCAGCAGGTGCAAATTTGATGATAATGTTTTGGTCAGTTCTCCTTCCACAGTGTAAAGTTTTGAGCAAGCAAGGATTCATTCTTTAAGTTGGAAGGTAAGCTATCTATGGATAAAAGCATTTGAATAAATGGGTTCTAGCTTAAGAGAACTATGCATTAGAAGTTACAAGTGTCAAAGTTGACTGTATAGAAGTACATTTTTAGACATAGGTGAATTTTTTGGAGTAAATCTCAAGATTTACTAAACCTTTTGAGAAAGTCTAACTTGGAGAAGATGCGTAAACACTAGGCAAAATTTCATACAAAGTTTCATTGAAAACTTTACACATTTGATCACTCAATACGTGATTTAAGTGTAGCAGACTTTTTTGAATAATCACTCTCTTCATAGTTAGTGCAAAGATTGGTAATCTGGCACTAGTCCTCCAAAATTGGTTGAGGTGGTATCAGAGCAGGAGTCATCAAAATTGAAGAAAGGAGGATCCCCACTATTGCAGCTATACAGAAATCAACCTTTGAAGATTCAAAAGGTGAAAGTTTGAAGTGAAAGCTAGAGAAGGAGGCCTGAAGCTATCAAGAAAATCAAAAGGAACTTCATTTGAAGTAAAGGTACATCTATTATTCACAAAGCTTGAAGAATTTAATACACAGGTGAAGAAAGGATGGGAGATTCTCTTTAGATAGAATAGGATAGAGAAAACTATCCTACTTGGTCTATGAGAATGGAAGCTCATCTTATGAGCAAAGAATTGATAGGATACATTACAAGTGAAGAAGAAAAATTAGAATTTAAAGATCCTAGTGTTCCAACTAGGGAGGAGCTCACAGAATTGAAGACATGGATGAAGAAGGATGCTCAAGCAAGGAGCATTATCTACATGGGAGTCAATGATTACTTGTTACCTCACATTAGAGGACTTGAAAGTGCAAGTGAGATATGGAATGCTTTAGAGGAGCATTTCCAAAACACTACAAAGTCAAGGAAGGCATCTTTGTGGGCAGAGTTTACCACATTCAAGAAGAAGGCTTCTCAATCCATTTCTAATTATGTAACAAGGATGAAGGACATTGTAGATGCATTAGGAGCAGTTGATGAAGATATTGAAGAGGACAAATTGGTAAGGCAAATCCTCACAGGTCTCAGAGGAGATGAGAAATGGAAGCCATTCATTTTATCCACTGAATTGTCACTATATCATTTTACTCTTGATTTGAATCAGTTGCTAGGACATATGCTAACCTTTGAGTAGGATGTCAAAGGTGATGTTGATAAAAGTACAGGTCAAGCAATGTATTCCAAGGACAAGAAGAAGTTTAACAAAGGCAAGCAACAATTGAATGAAGAAGAAGGTACAATAGCCAAGCTAACTTCCTAAGAGGACGAGGTGGTGGCAAAGGAAGAGGTAAAGGAAGAAGTAATAAAGAAGGATCCAAAGCTTGCTGGATTTGTGGTAAGACTAATCATTTAGCTCATGATTGTTAGCATAATAATCAGAATAATGGAGGATATAATCAGAACTTTAACTCAAGAGCAAGAGGTAATAGAAATCAAAGACGTAATTTCAGAGGTAGAGGTAGTAGAGGTTTCTTTGGAAGAAATGAAGGTAGAGGCTTCCAAAGTCAATCCTACAATAATACCTACTACAACTATGCTTCATATCAGAAGGAAGATTCAACTTTAATCATGAATGCAACTTGTGAAAGGCAAAGTGAAGATAAAAGAGTCTTCTACATTGACTCAGGGTGTAGCAATCACCTGAGTGGTAACATCGCTTTGATGACTGATTTGGAGAATAAAGTAAGTAATCTTGTGGTTCAAACAAGTGATAATACAAAGCACAATGTGAAGTCAATTGGATTAGTGAAGGCTAAACATGGGAGCACTCTTTTGAGTAAGGTTTTGTATGTTCCTACAATTCCAAAGAATCTGATAAGTGTAGGGAAAATTGTTGAGAAAGGTTATGAAGTAAGGTTCACTAATGATCGAGTTTTTGTGGAAGACCCTAGCAATGGGTATAAACAAATTGTTTTAGGGAAGAAAGAAGGAAGGCTCTTCACATTGAAGATTCAAGGCAATGTTGGTCATGCCTTGTTCACTTATGGAGGACATAAGATCTCTGAGTTAGATCTTTGGCATAAAAGGCTTGGACATTTCAATGAAAGAGGTCTTAAGGATATGGTTAACAATGGTTCAGTGCTTGGATTACCTAATGTTGCAGGTCAACATATGACATACAGATGTGAGGCATGTCAATTAGGTAAGGCTCGTAAGCAGTCATATAGTAGGCATGGTTTCATGTATTCAGAGAAACTTGAATTGGTACACACAGATGTGTGGGGACCATCAAAGGACTTTAGCATTAATGGTTCAAGATATTATGTGATCTATGTTGATGATGCTACCAGGTGGATCACCATATATGTGATCAAAGATAAATCAGAGGTATTCAATACATTTAAAAATTATCATGTGTATGCAGAGAGAATCACAGGGCAAAAATTGAAGAGTCTAAGATCAGATGGAAGGGGAGAGTATTTCTCTAATGAATTCAATGATTACTTGTGGAATGCAGATATAAAAAGGGAAGTTACTTGCAGGTACTCACCTCAACAAAATGGTGTAGTAGAAAGGAGAAATAGAACTCTTGTTGAGTTTGCAAGGTCAATGATGAAATAAAAGAATTGCCCCAATTATTTGTGGGCTGAGGTTGTAAATACAGCTACATAATTCGTTAATACGCTACCATGTAAATCTTTGCAAGGTATGACACCATATGAAGCTTGGTGGGGCAAGAGACCTACCTTAAATCATTGCAAAATATTTGGATGTTTGGCTTATGCATATGTGCCATCATAGTTGAGGCATAAATTGGAACCTAAAGCTGAAAAGTATATGCTCATTGGTTATGATGATAAGAAGATGGGTCATAGGTTGTGGAGTCCATCCACAAAGCAATTCCTTGTGTCAAAAGATGTTACATTTGATGAGCAAGGTACTTGGTATGCAGGTACAATTAACATTCATGCAAGTGATGAAGAAACTTTGAATCAGAAGAAAGGTAAATCAAAGGTTCAAATATCTCATGAAGAAGAGAATAATGAAGCACAAGTTGAAGTTGAATAAATGCCAAGGTTTGATCGAGAATGTGATGATCCAGAAACTTCAAAGAGTGGATAACTCAGAAGGTCATCAAGGCACAAATGGCAACCTACAGAGTATAGTTATGATACTTCATTTTTGACCACTAAAGATTATGCTTATATGTTGAAAGCAGAGGAAGACCCTTCTACATATGAAGAGGCAAAAGGTAAGGAAAATTGGAGAAAGATATGCAGGAAGAGTATGATGCTTTAATGGAGAATGAAACATGGAATTTGGTTCCCAAACCAAATAGTCAGAAGATCATTGGATGCGAATGGGTCAACAAGACAAAGAGGTATGCAGATGGAAGTGTGTTTAGGTATAAAGCTAGACTTGTTGTGAAAGGGTATGCTCAGACACATGGTATAGATTATGATGCGACTTATAGTACTATGGCAAAGATGACAACCATAAGGACATTAATAGCTATTGCTACATGTAAAGGTTGGAAGCTATGTCAATTAGATGTGAAGAATGCTTTTCTAAATGGGTACATTTCAGATGATGTTTTCATGGAGCAACCAAAAGGTTTCAAAGATAAAAGGTATCCAGAGTATGTATGTGAGCTCAAGAGAGATTTGTATGGTTTGAAGCAGGCCCCAAGGGCATGGAATTATAGACTTGTCAAGTTCTTGAAGGAACTTGGTTTTCAAGTGTCTAAAGTAGAAAATAGCTTGCTTGTTAAAGCAAGTGATGATGGGTTCATTTACATGTGCATATATGTTGATGACATAATTCTTACAGGTACAGATGAGAAGGGCATACAAAGTCTCAAGAAGAAAATGGAGAGAGAGTTCAAGATTAGTGACTTGGGAGACTTGTCATATTTCTTGGGCATGGAGGTCTCATATACTCAACATGGAGTATATGTGACTCAAGAAAGGTATTTGAAGAACTTGTTAATAAAGTTTAAAATGGAAGATTGCAGGGTAGCACCTACTCCAATGGAGGTGAATCAAAAATTGAGTAGATATGGAGCAGAAAAGTTCAAGGACATGAAGCTATATCAAAGTGTGGTTGGTAGTCTAATCTATGCTACATTAATTAGGCCTGATTTGTCATATGCAGTTGGAGTGTTGTCTCAATTCATGCATTCTCCTAGGAAAGAACATTCGGTTGCAAGACAAAGGGTGTTAAGATACATTAAGGGTACATTCAAAGAAGGTTTGTATTATGGTTTCACATCAGATACAAACATCAAGATATATAGTTATACATATTGGGCAGGTAATCCTGATGATAGGAGATCAACCTATGGGTACTTATGTTATGTGGGAGATAAGTTAATCTCTTGGTGTTCTAAGAAGCAACAAACAATTACTTTGTCATCTATAGAAGTAGAGCATAAAGGAATGGTTGAAGTTGCAAAAGACGTCATATGGTTGAAGACTCTCATGAAGAGTTTTGACATGATTCATAGTACACCCACTATTCATGGAGATAATAGGAGTTCATTGTATCTAGCTGCTAACCCTGTTTTTCATGCTAGGACTAAACACATTGAGATTCAGTATCATTTCTTGAGAGAGAAGGTGATTGAAGTCATAAATACTTCAACAAAAGATCAGATTGCAGATATGCTAACCAAAAGCTTGGATGGATCAAAACTACAAAGATTCAAAGACATGGCAGGTATAAAGAAGATGAAAAAAACCTCAATTGATGATTGAGGGGGAGCTCTTGGTGCACGAAAACCATCAATTGATGATTTGGACAAAGGTTTGAAGTCAAAGGATGAAGCAAAGACCAATATATGAAGCTTGAAGTTAGTGCATGATCAGAGAATGAAGATTTGTATATACATGTACACTAAACTTTCAATTAGCTCACTTATACCTTTGTTATGATCATGAGCTTGTACGTATATGCCTATATATACAAGTAGAAAGTCATGGCATGTAAGAGAGATGATGAAAGACAAGTTGTAAGAGTCATTAGACACTTTTAGAAGTGAAGAGAGTATCTCTTATCAAATAGATGTAATGTTTTCCTGAATAGAAGAAAACGTTGCACCCGATATTTTGCTCAGTGCTCCTTATGTGTTTATCATCTTGTGAAATGCTTTTGTAAAAGTCTAAGTCTATACTTGAGTGACATCTGTACAAATTTTGAGATTCTAATTGTGGTCAGGCTAAGAGAATTGAGAGTAGGAACATTTACATGTGTAAATGTGAAGAAGAGAAGACTGCAACAGGCACAAATTTGATGATAATGTTTTGGTGAGGTTGCCTTCCACAATGTAACTTTTGAGAAAGAAAGCACTCATTCTTTAAGTTGGAAGGTAAGCTAGCTATGGCTAAAAGCATTTGAATAAATGGGTTCTAGTTTAAGAGAACTATGCATTAGAAGTTACAGGTGTCAAAGTCGACTATATAGAAGTATAGTTTTAGACATAGGTGAATTGTTCGGAGTAAATCTCAAGATTTACTTAACCTTTTGAGAAATGATAACTTGGAGAAGGTGTGCAAACACAAGGCCACATGTTGTACGAAATTTCATTGAAAAATGTACACATTTGATCACTCAATAAGTGATTTAAGTGTAGTAGACTTTTTTGAATAATCACTCTCTTCACAGTTAGTGCAAAGATTGGTAATTTGGCACTAGTCCTCCAAAATTGGTTGAGGTTTTGAGTTGTTCTTGATATAGAGGTGCTCTAACATCAAGGATAACCTTTTCTTTTGGAGATTAACACTCTCCATCAATTATTGCTTCTAGCATTAATGTTGTGGACTGTATAAGCTCATAGACTATGAAAAATCTATGAATGATTCAACATGTGCAGTACATGATTTTCAAGCTTTGTGAGTGCAAAGCTTTGACATGCACACTTTGGTCATATGAATTTTTCTAGTTTGCTATGCCTATAGAAATCTGAAATGTTGTCCTCTTTGCCTAAGCTTGAAGCACCTAATAAACATGTCCGTGAAGGCTATATTTTGGGCAAAATGTAGTGTTCCTCATTCCCAAAAGATGGTTTAGCTTGAGCTGCTCAGAAATTGTAGCTTGTTTACATTTATGTTTGTGGTCCTATGCAGACACCCTCTTTTGGAAACTATCTTTACTTCGTGACTTTCATTGATGATTTTTCCATGCATGCATGGTTTTATCCATTGAAAGCAAAGTCCAAAGTATTTATGTGCTTCAGAAAGTTTTTGGTTTTGGCTAAAAACTCTGTCTGCATGTAAAATGGGCACCCTCCATTTTGATCGAGGGGGGGAATATATGTCTCCTAACTTTAATGTAATTCGGTCTGAATGTGGATAAAACATCAGTGTACAATGCCATATACACCTCAATAGAATGGATTTTCTAAATGGAAGAACATGTCACTTATAGAGATGGCGAGGTGTTTGGTCAAGAGTCAAGCTTTACCACAGTTTCTGGCTTGAGGTTGTTATGTGTGTAGCATATGTACTTAACATGCGTCCCACTAAAGCATTACAATCTATGGAGTCTATCACTCAATATGAGGCTTGGCATGGTCATAAGCCATCTATTGCTCACTTGCATGTTTTTGGTTGTCTGGCATATGCATTAGTGCATGAACATCAACGCAGGATATTGGATGATAAAGCAGTGACATGCATTTTTGTTGGGTATAGTTCTCAAAACAAAGGATATCGTCTATATCATCTACAAACAAAACACATTTTGGTTAGCTGTGATGTTGTCTCTGTGGAAGATGCTATTTAGCCATTACTTTCATGTAGTAAGGAGACATCAGTTAGCTCGAAAGATATGTATGATACTTTGTTGCTTCTTTTTACAGGTGGACATCCTAGTGTTAGTCCTAATGAGGCAACTTCTCAGCCTTTATAGGTTTCATGTGATGATGTAGATTGTTCTATTTCTGATGTAGATTTACATGATACACTTGTTGATGAGAGTTGATATTGCGGATTCAAAAACTATGCCAAAATGGCTGGTGTAGACTTTGCATGATAACAAATTAGATGTACCTCTATCATATCGTACTTGTTCTGGCTCTCATAGTGCTTCTTTTGCATGCGATTTCTATGCTATGGCTGCCTCTCGTCTCTATGATGAGAATGAACCTGTTTCATTTGATGAAGCACAAAATTCTAAAAATTGGATGGCTGCTATGAATCTGAATATGATGCAATAATGAAGAATGGTACCTGGTCTTTATGTGACTTGCCCCGAGGCAAGAAGGCCATTGGCACTAAGTGGGTATACAAGCTGAAGTGTAAGCCTGATGGAACAATTGACATGTATAAGTCTAGGGTTGTTGCAAAGGGTTATGCTCAAGAAAGAGGCATTGATTTTGATGAGACCTTTGCTCCTACTTGCTGAATGATTATTGTTCATAGCATCTGTGCACTTGCAAATCATCATGGTTGGAATGTACATCAGTTGGACATCAAAATTGCATTTTTGAATGGTGACTTGCATGAAGAAGTGTATGTTTTTCAGCCGCATGGATTTGTGCAAAAAGTTCATGAAAACCAAGTATGCAGGTTGAAGAAGGCATTATATGGTTTAAAGCAAGCACCATGTCCTTGGTATGAAAAGATACATGCCTATATGATTGCACATGGTTTTTAGAATAGTCCAACTGAGAGCACTTTATATGTTAAGTGTGCAAATGATGTGCTTCTGATCATTGTTGTGTATGTGGATGACATGCTGCTCACTGGTCCTCGTGAGAAGTATCTTGCTGACTTTATGGCTGATCTGCATGCCTCATTTGAGATGTCAGATTTGGGGCATTTGCATCATTATTTAGGCATTCAGTTTATGCAAGTTGATGGAAAACTAGCTTTGTGTCAAACCAAATATATTGATGCATTATTGCGATGTTTTGGCCTTGAAGACTGCAAACCTATTGCCACTCCTATGGAGACAAGTTTATGGTTGATTCTTCATGATGTTGGAGATGCATTTGATGTTGTTCTCTATTAGCAGGTTGTTGGATGCTTGATTTATGTATGCATTACTCAGCCATATATTCAATTTTCTCTTTCATAGATGAACAATTTTATGCATTGCCAAGGTGTCAAGCATTGGCAGATGGTTAAGCACATCTTTCGCTACTTGAGTGGTACCCGACTAGTTGGATTGTTTTATCCCAAGGGGGATCACTACTCTTAGATTTACATGCTTTTTCTGACTCTGACTGGGTTGGTTGCTATGACACTCATGTGTCCACCAATGTTTTTTGCTTCATGTTTGGTAGCTCATGCATATCTTGGTTGAGCAAGAAGCAGCCTACTATGGCCACTTCCAATTGTGAGGCTGAGTATAGGGTAGTTATCATAGCAATTGTTACGTGTGTGTGGCTTAGATGCCTTATGGCTAATCTGGGTGTTGGTCACTCTTCTACCACCACCATCTTATTGATAGTCAGAGCACATTGGGAGTTGCAAGGAACCTCATGTTCCACGCTCGCACTAAGCACATTGAGGTGCACTATCATTATGTTAGGGAGAGCTTCTCGCTCGAAAGATCAATTTGGAATATATGCTCACACAGGAGAACATTGCAGAACTTTTCACAAAAGTTCTGCCTAGGGAGAAGTTTGAAGCTTTCCACAAAGCTTTGGGCTTACTTCCTTTTGTGGATTATTCCACATAGCTTGGTACTTCCTTATATATGAGTGCTAGCTCGTTGAACACCGCATCACTCCTAGGGGGGTTTGTTGATATATTTAGATAGTGATGTGTGTGAACACACTAGGATTGCTAGGACACTTTTTTCCCTCTTTAGGAGGTTTTTTCCCTAGCTTGTATATACACCCATAATCCTAAGGGGTCACAAATCTTTGTACATTCTAGTGGTACTACATTCAATGTTGTGTGTTGTGCTCCAAGCTTCTTATTCTTCCATGTGTTGTTCATGTGGTTCCATAGAGCTCAAACTCCAAGACTCCATAGGTTTAGAAATTTCCTTAAAATCCTCCATGTTGAATGCATTCAATATCTATCTTGCATACATTTGTTGAGAGATGAAAATTTTCCCTGGTTCTTGCCAAACTTCAAGGCTTAAGCAATAATGCATTAAGCTCAAGTCTCTCATTTCAAATTTTGAACTCAAGGCATCTTTCATTTGTTGAAGAAGAACATCATCATTTCCTCTAATCACAATGTCATCTACATAGAGTACAAGCATAATTGCCTTCCCTCCTCTCTTTAGAGCATACAAGTTAGCATCAGAATCACATCTTTTGAAACATAGATCCAAAAGATACTTATCTATCTGCTAGTACCATGTTGTAGTGGCTTCTTTCAACCCATATTATGCCTTTTCCGCTTACATACCTTGTTTTCTCAATGGGGATCCTCAAACCCTGGTGGCTAAGACACATATACCTCCTCCTTGAGGTCTCCATTCAGGAATGCTGATCTGACATCCATGTGATAGACTGGCCAATGCTTATGTGCAGCCACAACTAGTACTACCCAGATAGTAGTCATCCTTGCAGTTGGGGCAAATGATTCACAAAAGTCAATGCCTTCAACTTGTGAGTAGCCTTGTGCAACAAGTCTTGCTTTGTACCTTTTTAGAGTACCATCACCCTTGTACTTTATCTTCTAGACCCACTTGGTGCCAATGAATTTATGCTTAGGGGGTCAATCCACTAGCTCCCAAGTTTCGTTCTTCATGAAATTGTTGTATTTTGTTTGCATGGCAACCCTCTAATTCGGATCATGGAGTGCCTCTTCCACATAGGTTGGTTCATTTGCTTCTTTTTGAATGAGATCAGCCATCAAGGCCGTGTTTACAATATGGGCACTTGCCCTTCTTTGTTCCTTTATTCTCTATGATCTCCTCGGTCCATCTGCAACGTGTTCTACTGATCGTGGGATGGTGTTTGTAGAATCATAGAGCTGCCTCACCCAACGTGACAATGGATTTTTTGCTTGGGTGATGAAAATTTGGTGACTTTTAGACTCATCATCTAAAGATGACGCTTCCTTGTCTTGTGTAGAAGGGATAACTCTTGGGCCAGGTTCATAGTGGATTGCCCCTTCATGTGATGATAAAGTGGAAGCTCTCTTTTCCTCCTGCCCTGCATGTGGCTACTCCTCCTTGAACACCACATCGTGACTCCCCATGATCTTCTTACCCTCATGGTCATAAAGCTTATAAGCCTTCTTTTCTTCAACATACCCTAAGAAGATACATTTGATGCTTTTTGGTTGAGCTTGTTTCTCTCCCTATTTGGAACATGCGCATAACATTCACTTCCAAATACTTTGAAATGGGAAATAGATGGATTTTTACTAGTGCCTCTTGTGGAGTCTTTCCATCAAGTGCCTTGGTGTAGCTTCGATTCAAGATGTACATAGCAGTGTTGGCTGCCTCTGCCCAAAATTGATTAAGCAAACCCTTTCCCTTCAACATGCACCTCGCCATCTCCATGGTAGTTTGATTTTGATGTTCTGCAACACCATTCTATTGAGGGCTATATGCCACTGTGAGTTGATGGTTGATTCCTTTACTCTTGCAGAAGTCTTCAAACTCTATTGATGTGAACTCACCATTGCCATCTATCCTAAATTTCTTCATCTTCTTCCCTTTTTCAATTTCAACAAGCTAAAGCCATTCTTTAAACTTACCAAAATCTTGAGCCTTATCGTGAAGGAAGTACACCCACATCTTCTTGCTATAGTCATCAACAAGTAACATGAAGTAGGAAGATCCACCCAAGGCCTGTGTAAGCATTTTTTCCAGACAAGTCAACATGCACCAGCTGTAGAGGATCACTTGACCTATTCTTGCTTTCTTGTGGAAACACCTTCCTTTGTTGCTTGTCCATCATGCGAGCTTCACATGGTTCCTTCATTTTTGTAATCGATGGTAGGTATGCAACCATACCCCTGTGATGCATCTCCTTCAGTATAGGGTATCCAATGTGATCGAACCTCTCATGCCATAGCTTACTTATGCCCACACTTGTAGTGGCTTTAAGAGCACACAACTCATACATGTTCCTCCTTATGCCAATCCCAACAATGTTGTTGTTACTATCCATAATCTTAGCCCCAGTTTTATGGAAAGATACTTGATGACCTTGATGAGTTATAGAAGCTACTAAAAGTAGATTTGGTTTGATTTATGGAACATACAACACATTTGTAAGCTTTTTAACATCCCCATTAGAATCAATGAAAGAAATCGTACCTTCACCCTTTGCAGGAGATCTTGCATTGTTGTCTACCTTTACTGTGATGGGTTCCTTTAGAGGTTGTACGGACCTGTAAAGGTCTTTTTGCTCATCATATGACGAGAGGCACCATTTTCCAACACCCATGAATCATCCGTTCTTGAATCCTCAGTCGAGGAGCATACCTCCTCTATCATAACAAATAACTCAAGCTCTGTGTTGGTAGACTCTTTGCTGTGTTGGTAGACTCCTTGCCCCTTCCAACTTTTGAAGAGACATTCCTCTCTTTTGCCTTCTTGATGCGATAGCCTTGGATTCTATGTCCTTTCTTCTTACAATGGAAACACTCTCCCTTAAACTTCTTTTTGTCATTCTTCTTTTTGTCTGCATCTTTTGAATAATCCACTTTGCCTCTTTGGCATTTGCTATGAATGCAACGTCTCCTTTGCTACCACCAGTCCTTGCCTTGAGCCACAACTCCTCCTCCATGAGTAAGGCAATGAACTATTCAAACATTAGTGGCTAACGTCTAATTTGAGTATTGAGAGCAATTACCAGAACATCAAACTTTGGTGGATAGATTCAAAGACAACGTCGAGCTAGATCCTCGCTTGATTTTTGTACACTTGCTCCTGCCATTTGATCTTGTAGATTCTTTATGCAAGTGATAAACACATCATCGGTCTCCCCATCATCAAACCTTTTTGCTGCCAGCTAATTCTCCAAGTTCTGAATCCGTGTCTCATTACGAGTTTCATATTGATTTCTCAATATGTTCCATGCTTCACAAGCCTTGGTAGTATGCTGAATGAGAGTTAGAACACGATCAGTAGTACTTGTAACTAGAGTGCAAAGTGCATCTACATTTCTCTTTTTCCAAGCACATAGAAGATCAACATCAAGAGGAATCATTTGACCAAGATTATTTGGATTAGGTGTTTCTTGAGGCTCATGATCATTCCCAAGAACAATCTCCAAAAGATCATATGAATCAAGGATAAAAGTAATTTTAAACTTCCACAGGGTGTAATTTGTACCATCAAGTTTACCTTTTATGAAGGCTAGTGGTCATATCTGCAACATTGGGATGATCGGCATCATTGCTACTCCTGCTTTTGTGCCACCTACTCTTCTTGACGAACCACCTTGATTCCCAGTCATAGATGATGATGCACCACTTGACATCTTCTCTCTTTTGTGGTTGAGACCTCTTCAACCTTTGCGTTTCTCCTTCCGCACCAGAGCCTCCTAAGCTTTGATACCATGTGAGAAAATAACAGCACAGTGGAATAAACTAGTAGATGGAGTTGAGAGAAAAATGTAGACAAAGATAGACATAGACTAAGAGATAGAGAACTCAAATTCTCAGATGTCCAAGAGTAATGCAGCTACAGCAATGGTGCTCTCCACTTATGTGCTCCCAATCTGGAGCTTAGATGGTTATCTATAGAGACTCTAGATGAAGGGCTTACGAGTGCACAATGTTGTGTAAAGCTCAACTTGGGCCATGCTTATATAGCTTCTACAAGGAGATTCGGTATAGATAAACATACTCAGGAGATACAAAATAGTCAATAAAATATACAATCCGACAATATTTCCATGACCAAAACCCCTATCATCTTAGCCCTACCAGCTAGGGGGATAGGCCCCCCAGACCTTGCAGAAAGGGGCAAACCCCCCTCTGCACTTCCCCCATTAAGGTTCTAGGGGAAAACATGGGATGCCATTGGGCCTTTATTTTCACCTTGAATGGCAACTTAGTGGCACATAAGTTTATGCCCTACCTAACCCAATGGCTAGGCTCACAAAGATCATCTATAACCATCAACGGTCACACATAGACCTCATCTAACTTAGAAGTTAGGGTTCCACAAATGTATGGGCTCTCACAATGGATTCTTCTCATAATGGGGGCCTTGCAACTTAGAGTGCTATGGATCATTTGTGGTCACTTGAGGGTGGATTATTGAGTATATCTAACATCTACATGTGTTTATTGGTGTTGAATGTGCTTTGATTGGTGAGTGAATTCCATCAATCTTGCATGTGGATTTGTGCCACGCTTGAAGTTGAAACTCCAATGTGTATGCATAGGTTCTACCCACATTTGGTCTCACGATATAGCTCACCGGTTCGATGATGTAAGTGTGTGCGATGCTACAACATCAACACTAGGGATTTTTCTTTCCCTCTTTAGGAGGTTCTTTCCCTTTGGCTTGTATACACACCTATAACCCTAATGGGCTATTTATCATCTATATTTACTCATTAATGCACTCAATGTTGTGCTCCAAGATTCTTCTTCTTCCTTGTGATGTTTCATGCTTCCATAGTCCTCAAACTCCAACAAATGGTATTAGAGAAGGGTCTCCCTTCTTATGGAGCATAATCAACACCGTTCTGGTCATAGTCTCAAAATTGCACACAATTTGGTGAGCATACTTGGGATCATTATTAGTTCAAAGAAACTTCTTTTTTTGGTGCCCAAAATTTGATTTGAGCTCATTTCAACCTCGAGATGCACTATCACAATGAATACGTAGAAAATCTTGTCCCTTTGTTCCAAACATATATATATATATTGATTTGCTAGTACAAGTGCATCAAAGTCTTCTACATGTCTAGTAGACCTCGATTGGGTATTTTCGTTCAACTTTTTCTAGAAATGATCAATTTTTTTCATTAGAGTACAATCACTAGCCATGGCTAAAAACAATGATGTATTTCGTATGTTGTTTGTTGAGGATAAATTGGATGGTTCCAACTACTTATTGTGGGCATACATGGTGCATCATGTATTGGTAACAAAAGGCTTGTGGAATATTGTGTAGGGTGTTGAAATACATACTCCTACACCTACATATTGTGACAATAGCTGATGCAGATGGCATTGAAGATGATGAGCTACATTTTCTTAATCCTACTATGGTTTCTATTGTCGCCACTATAAGGAAACTTTTTTGGGATGAACAACATGCACTTGCATTGAGAGGTTTTTTCCATTTAACATGCCATTATCCCTCTTATTCACTCATGCAAAACATCCAAATATTCTTGGGATACTCTTCTCACACTATAAGAACTAAGAGATGAGGCTCTTGTTGCTTACCTTCAAAAAGAGTTGGAGAGTTAGTTATGAATGACACGTATTCAATGGAAACGTTTCTAGTGGCTCAAGGGTCTAAAGAAGTAGTTGATTTATGTAGATAAAATCTTGCTAGATAGATTGTTCTTAATGGTCTTCCAAATCTGTATCAGAGTTTTGTTTGTACTCTTTGTTGGATAATGAAAGAAAATGCCTTGATTTTGAGGAGCCCGTCTCTAACTTATTGTAGGAATATCAAATCTAGAAAAAAAATCAATTACATGTTACAAATCGAGTTTCTTAGATAATTTGAAGGGCAAAGGTAAATCGATCTCACCTATTAGAAAAGAAAAAAAATCTACTAACGCTACGCAATCAAAGAAGGAAGACAAAGATGGTAGGAAAATAGAAAAGCAGAAACAATTTTGCAAGATTGTAAGGAAAATGTCCATTTCGTTAATAGTTTTCCTAAAATAGCTACAAAAGAGGCAAAGAAGAAAGAGGCTAGAATGGTTGTCCCAAAGGAATTTGATCCTAAAATTGATTCTGTTAATCTTTTTTAGAATGAAGATTGGGTGTTTAGGATTCTTTGTAGTTATAGTCTATTTTCTCTTGAACAATTTTATGTCTATAGTGGACTCAAATGTTTGGTATTTTGACAATGGTGCAACAAACCATATTACCTTGCAGGACAATTTCTTCACTTTACTTGAGCCTTCTCGTGTAAGGAATACTACCATATTTTATAAAAACTCCTCCTCTTATTCTATTTTGTGGAGTTGGGAAGATTCTTCTTATTGCTAAAAATGGCAACACATTCACCTTACTAGATGCCTTATATGTACCAAGGATAAAAAGAATATTTTGTCAGTGTCACCATTGGCAAAAAGTGGTTTACTATTGAAATTTCTTGATGATAGATGCCGATGCATGATCTCTTTGATAGTGACAAATGATATTTCACGGGCTATATAAGTTCAAAAATTATAGAAAATGTATGAATGATTTTTCATATGCAATTGAAGTTTCTTAGGCTATTTTAGATGCAAAACTTTGGCATGCACATTGCAGGCATCTCAATGTTGCTATTTTACTTCACTTGAAGAAATTGAAATGGAATCTTCTTTACCAAAACTTGAAGCACCTTCTAAGAATGTTCATGAGGGCTATATTTGGGGTAAAATGCAACATTCTTCCTTATCCAAAGATTGTTCAGTTAGATTTCTCACATAAATTGTATTTTTTTCATAGTCATGTTTGTGATCCTATCTAGAGACCTTCATTTGGGAAGGCATGCATGCATTTATCCATTGAAACAAAGTCCACCTAGAGCGTTTATGTGCTTTATAGTTCTTGCTTATGGCTAAAAATCTATTAGCATTTCTTTTGCGTTTATTGCATTTTTGGATGAGGGTGGGATAAATCACCAATGTATAGTGCAAGAAATATGTCAATGAAATGGGAAGGTCTTTCATGAAAATGATGTGCTATATGATCAACAGTGAGGTTCTACCATAGAACTTTTGACTTGAAGTTTTTATGTCTGCAACATATGTACTTGACATGTTTCCCACTAAAGCATTGCAATCTATCACTCCTTTGTTGGAGTTAGACGTCTGCGGAAGCATGCGAACAACACAAGGAAGCAAGAAGCTTGGAGCACAACACACAATACTGAATGTATTACTAGAGAATGTACAAAGATAAGTAGCCCATTAGGGCAATAGGCATATATACAAGCCGGGGGAAAAAAACCTCCTAAAGAGGGAAAAAAGTGCCCCTAGAAGTCCTAGAGTGTTCACACACATCACTACCTAAATATATCAACAAATCCCCCCTAGGAGTGATGTGGTGAACAAGTAGATGAAACTCATGTATAAGGAAGTGCCAAGCTATGTGGAGATCACTCCACAAAAGGAAGTAAGCCCAAAGCTTTGCGAAAAGCTTCAAACTTCTCCCTAGGCAAAGCCTTCATGAAAAGGTCTGCAATGTTCTCTTGCATGCGCACATATGCCAAGCTGATCTCCCTAGTAGAGAACCTCTCCCTGACATAATGATAATGCACCTCAATGTGCTTAGTGCGAGCATGGAACACAGGGTTCCTCGCAACTGCCAATGCGCTCTGATTGTCAGTGAAGATGGTGGTGGCAGAAGACTGACCAACACCCAAATCAGCCATAACGCGTCTGAGCCACACACACTCAACAGTCACTATGAAAGCTGCCCTATACTTAGCCTCACAACTAGAAGTGGCCATAGTAGGCTGCTTCTTGCTCAACCAAGATATACATGAGCTACCAAGCATGAAGCAAAAGCCACTAGTGGACACACGAGTTCATAGCAACCAACCCAATCAGAGTCAGAAAAAGCATGCAAATCTGGCGGTAGTGATCCCTCCTTGGGATAAAACAAACCAAGTAGCCGGGTACCACTCAAGTAGTGAAAGATGTGCTTAACCGCTTGCCAATGCTTGACTCCTGGGCAATGCATAAACCTGCTCATCTGTGAGACAACAAACTGAATATGTAGCCGAGTAATGCATAAGTAAATCAAGCATCTAACAACCTGCTGATAGAGAACAACATCAAATGCATATCCAACATCATGAAGACTCAGTCGTAAACCTGTTTCCATAGGAGTGGCAATAGGTTTACAGTCTTCAAGGCCAAAACGCTGCAATAATGTGTCAATATATTTCGTTTGACGCAAAGCCATTCCACCATCAACGTGCATAAATTGAATGCCCAAATAGTGATCCAAATGCCCCAAATCAGACATCTCAAATGAGGCATGCAAATTAGCCTTAAAATCAGCAATATGCCTCTCATGAGGACCAGTGCGCAGCATGTCATCAACATAAACCACAATGATCAGAAGTACATCATTAGCACATTTAACATATAATGTGCTTTTAGTTGAATTGTTCTTAAAACCATGTGCAATCAGATAGGCATGTATCTTTTCATACCAAGCAGGTGGTGCTTGCTTTAAAACATATAATGCCTTCTTAAACCTGCACACCTGGTTTTCATGCCGGTTATGCACAAAGCCATGGGGTTGAAAAACATACACTTCTTCATGCAAGTCACCATTCAGAAATGCAGTTTTAATGTCCAACTGATGTACATTCCAACCATGATGGGTTGCAAGTGCACAGATGCTCCGAACAGTAGTCATACGGCATGTAGGTGCAAAGGTCTCATCAAAATCAATGCCTCTTTCCTGTGCATAACTCTTTGCAACAAGCCTAGCCTTATACCTACCATCAGGCTCACGCTTTAGCTTGTAAAACCACTTAGTTCCAATGGCCTTCTTGCCACGAGGCAAGTCACATAAAGACCAAGTACTATTCTTCATTATAGCATCATATTTGATTGCATAGAAGCCATCCAATTTTCTGAATTTTGTGCTTCACCAAATGAAATAGGCTCATTCTCATCATAGAGACTAGATGCAGCCATGGTATAGCAATCTGATGCAAAAGAGGCACTATGAGAGCCTGATCAAGTATGATATGACATAGGTGCATCTAATTTTCTATCACGCAAAGTCCGCACCAGCCATTTTGGCATATTTTTTGCCTCCTCAATGTTAGTTCTCTCATCAACAAGTGCACCATGTAAATCTGCATCAGAAATGGGATGATCTACATCATCACATGAAACGTGCAAAGGCTAAGAAGTTGCCTCATTAGGACCTCCACTAGACTATCCACCTATAAAAAGAGGCAGCAAAGTATCATACACGTCTTTGGAGCTAACAAATGTCTCCTTAGTACATGAAAGCAATGGCTGAATAGCATCTTCCACAAAAACAACATTATGACTAACCAAAATGCGTTTAGTCTGTGGATGATACAGACGATAGCCTTTACTTTCAGAACTGTACCCAACAAAAATACATTTTACTGCTTTATCATCCAATTTTCTGTGATGTTGTTCAGGCACTAATGCATATGCCAAATAACCAAAAACATGCAGATGAGCAACAGATGGCTTGCGATCATGCCAAGCCTCATATGGAGTGATAGATTGCAACACTTTAGTGGGACAACTGTTAAGTACATATGTTGCACACATGACAACCTCAAGTTAGAAACTATGTGGTAAAGCGTGACTCTTGACCATACACCTTTCCATCTCCATGAGTGACCTGTTCTTTCATTTAGCAACTCCATTATGTTGAGGTGTATACGGCACTATACACTGGTGTTTTATCCCACATTCAGCCAGAAATGCATTAAAATCAGAAGACATATATTCCCCCCCTCGATCAGAATGGAGCATTTTACACGTTGACAGATTTTCAGCCACTTCAGACTTTGCCTTCAATGGATATACCCATCCATGCCTGGAAAAATCATCGATGAAAGTCATGAAATAAAGATAATTTCCAAAAGAAGGTGTCTACATAGAACCACAGATATCACTATGTACAAGCTACAATTTTTGAGTACCCCAAACTGAACCATCTTTTGGAAAGGACAAATGTTGCATTTTGCCCAAAATATAGCCTTCACAAACATGTTTTCCAGGTGCCTCAAGTTTGGGCAAAGAGGACACCATTTTAAATTTCTACAGGTGTAGGAAACTAGCAAAATTCAAATGACCAAAGCGTGCATGACAAAGCTTTGCCTCTGACATAGCCTGAGAATCATGTACTACACATGCCAAATCATTTACAGATCTTTCAGTCTATGCGCTTATACAGCCCACGACATAAAATGCCAGAAGCAATAATCATGTTGCCATTTGATAGATCATGAACTATACACCTGTCATCAACAAATTTCATAACCAAGCCAATCTTGGCTAATGCAAAAACTGATAACAGATTTTTCTTGATCCCTGGCACAAACAAAGCATCTGACAAAGTGAAGGAACTACCATCAGTAGTAGTCAAAATGATCTTACCAACTACTCCCATAATAGGATAAGAGGAGTTGTTGGCGCATGTAACAGTATTCCCTGTAGGGGCAGGCTCGAGTGAAGAGAAAAAACTACACTGCGAGGTTATATGTTTGGTCGCCCCACTGTCAAAGTACCAAACATCTGAGTCTAATGCAGACATGCACTGCTCATGAGAAGATGTTCAAAACTTCAAACAGTAGTAAATGTCCATTCTTCTTCCTGCACAAGATTAGTAGACTCTATCTTTGGAGTAGAGGCCTCTGCAACAACCATTCTTGCCTCTTTTTTCTTTGCCTCTTTTGCAACCAGTTTAGGACATTTCTTTATGATATGATCATTTCGTTTACAGTACTTGCAAAACAATTTTTGCTTTTCTTATTCCTTTTCATCTTTGTCTTCCCTCTTCGATTGTGCAAAATTAGCAGATTTCTGCTTACTAGTTGAAGAACTCCATTTTCCTTTGCCCTTCTAACTAGCCAAGAAACCTTGATCTGCAACTCGAATAATGGGCATGTTCTGCCTGGACTTATCTTCTTATAACAAAACAAAGACTAACTCCTCAAATGATAAGGCATTTGGATTTCCTTTCATCATCAACCGAAGAGTAGAAGCAAAACTCTGATATGAATCAGGAAGACCATTCAGAATGGTCTGCACAAGTGAGCTATCTGGTATAATCTCGTCAGCAGAAATCAACTGTTCCCTCAAGTCTTTGACCTTTGTTAGGAAACTGTCCATAGAATCACCTTCATTGATGTGCTCACTCTCCAACTGTTTTTGGAGGTAAGCAACATGAGCCTCATTCCTAGCTTGGTACAATGTGGTAAGTGTATCCCAAGCATCCTTAGCTGTTCTGCAAGAGCGAATGTGAGGAATAATGGCACGTTTGATAGACAAAGCTATCAATGCATGTACCTGAGCATCTCTGCCATCCCAATGAATCTGCTTTGTAGTAGGTGCAACAGAAACCGTAGCACGAACAAGAATATGCAGAATATCATCATTTTCGACACCTTGTGCATCAACTTTGGTACCTGCAGTTGTAACACTTGCAGGTGTGATAGGACATTTTTCGACACTGTTAGGCCACCGGATGGGAATAATGTAATTTTGTTTTCCATAATCGCACGCACCGAAAATGCGTAATAGATGTAACTTTTACCCTTTAATGAAAAGGCATTACGATGTTCTTCAGCGAGAGAGGGGGTTCGCCAGACTATCTGTCTGGGCGACCGTGCAAAGAAGATCGTGTGCAGATTTACCGAATTATTGAGTGCTGTATTATGTTTGTTGAATTGTCGTATTAAGTATTAACACAGTAATGTTACATTCACATTAATAAGTTTGTGTGATTGTGTGATTGTTAACTTTCACGATAAGTTTACTGTGTAAAGATAATCGCAACCGAAAGAATAGTAGCTGTGTAGCGGAAGTTGTTGCCTTGAAAGCATCGTTACTGTTTAGTGGAATAGTTAATTTGGGAAAATTAAATAAAGGGCCTCTACACTGTCAGACCCCTAACCATCCCCAAGAAACCGAAACGAGATTAAAAGCGACTTGACAGAAGTGCTTTTAACACTGGCGCCGTCTGTGGGAAGATGGAAAATTGGGAATAATCAATAAGGGAAGAGCAGTACGCAAGGCAAGCAGTGGAGAATAGTAATCGCTAGTTGAAGAAGTGATATATGCTGGTTACTCGTTCCGACGAGTCCTATCCGAAGTATAGGAGAGATCAACATCCTTGGGCAGTTCCAAATTTGTTAGGAACACCTCCAGGTGGTAGAAGTGCAAGCCAATTAAGTCCAGTTGCAGAAGGATCGGAGCCAGTCAATAGTGATTCCGGTGTTAGCTCGGTGACACATGATGATATTCTAGCGAATTCCGGTGTGAATCCGGTACTTTCTGGAGAAGGTACAATGACGTCTGGTTGTACAGAGACGCAGTGCGGAGTTAGTCTGACACTATCTAGTCAGAATTCGACCATTTTTGGTGATAAAGTTGTGTTACCAAGTGAGACCGTTTTCGGTGCAAGGGTAACCTGGTTCGGTGAAAGTTCGACAAGTTCCGATGGAAGTTCGGTACCATTTGGTGGGAATTTGAAATTTTTCGGTGATAGTGCGGTGCTGTCTGGTGGACCCTTATTACGTTCACCACTTTTCGGGGCAAGCCTACCTAATTTCGATACCAAAGCTGAGGAAAGGTTACTCGATTTGGAGCTAAGTAAATGGTTCGACGACATTTTTGGATTGAAAGGTGAGCAAGCTGATAGTACAGATGCTAAAGGACAAGAGACACCCCCTCAACATATAGATAACAACAATACCACCCACAATAGCACCATGAAAGGTTCACAGTCATAGCAGCGAACACCCCCACAACGCCAACCGTAGTTTCAACAACAGCAACAATAGCAGCCACAGCCAATCATTCCACCTCGACCGATTCCGACCGGGGTGACATATACAAAATTCGGTGGATTTTCGGGGGATGATCATGATGCACATGTTCGCACATTTGAGATCAGTTATGCAGTGTTGAATCATCCACCGGATCCGGCATATAAAGCCATTGTATTTCAGGCCACGTTGGTTAATGAAGCAGCAAGGTGGTTGACTGAATATGATATTAATCATTTTGGTAACTATGGTGATGTGAGAGACGCACTCTTACAGAGGTTTCGTTTGAAGAAGAACCCTGCACAAATCTTTGACTATTTGTAGAACAATCGACAAAAACCACACCAGAGTGTCCAGGAGTATGCGACACTGTTTAGAACTCACTTAAGGCAGTTGCCTCTGGCACATGCCAACCTGGGAGATGATGTCATAACACAATGGTTCATTAACGGACTGAACCCACAGTTAAGGCAAATCATGATCATTCGCTGTGTGGGCGGAATGACATTGGCGTTGTAATTGTGATGGCCTTACAGTTGGAGCACAAAGTTGGAGGCTTCACGGAGGACCTGGAATGGTTGAAAGCAAGTAAGAACGTAGCTGATGATCCGTCCAAACAGGTGTATTGTACTAAGTGCAAGAATCCAGGTCACACCAATTCTACATGTGCCCTCAACCAGATGTATTGTGCCATCTGTAACACAACAGGACACTCAACAAATAACATGTGCATATAATGCAAAGGTGCAGGGTAGAGCAGCCGTAAATGCTATAATACAGGAACCAGGTCAGCCAGCCACCCATTACATGCCACCACAATTGCGACCCAATCAGCAGTAGGGATATAGGAACTATCGAGGATCGCGAAGTAACAACTTTAATCAAAATCGATGGAAGGTAGGTACATCGATGGAAGGTACTTCCCTCCCACCCCCTCGGTGCCATTTTTGTGGCAAGGTTGGCCATATTTGTAGATTTTGCAAGGAAGCAGCAGAGTACGACAAAAGGAAGAAGGAACGCCAAATTCCGATGACTAACATGGTTTATATTTCCCCAAGTGAGTCACAAGCAGCCGTGGTACAGACAAGATCATGAAAACAGCTGCAACTAGCAACTGAAGTTTTCGAGCCTGGAATTCGTGAGTAGAAACAGATGTTTGCAAAGGCTAGTCAATGGATAGCTAACGAGCCGACTGTGTTTCTTGATCCAATTCCGGTAACACAGGTCCCTCTGCCATAGGCAAGATCGAATGAACAGAACACTCCCCCAACAACATTAGAACCACCACCAGAATCGGTGATGACCACAACCCAAACAGATCAGGTATGGGACATTCTATCTAAGGCTTCAATCACACTCCCTTTGGGATAGTTGCTCACCTTAGTTCTAGGAGTACGATAGCAATTCCAACAGCAGGTTAGTCCCGGACCTTCATGTACTCTGGCGACTGCGACCATACAACAAGAAATGGATTCTACGGTGGATCATTCAATTCCATTGATCACTGTCTAGTATAAAAACCAGAAAATTAACCAAGTTTTAATTGATGGCGGGTCGGGTGTGAATATTGCAACAGTCGCACTCTGCAAGAAATTGGGTTGGACCCAAATTGAACACGTACAATTTTTTGTGCGAATGGCAAACCAATCACGAGTCCATCCGGTGGGCTTAGTACGTAACATCTCGATAACCCTGCAGGGAACTACATTTAATATGACTTTCATAGTCCTCGAGTTACCTGAATCTAGCCTCGACTACAACTTACTTTTCGGTCGACCATGGCTCAAGCAAGCCAAAGTTGTGAAGGATTGGTTAGCTCAAGAGTTAATTTTTAAGAATAATCACCAGAAATATGTAGTTGCACTGGATGCTATGCAACCCTGTGATCTACACGCACAGCCATATGTAGTAGAACCGTCCATATGTTGGATGGGCTATCTGATGATAAGGAAGAGGCTTTCCTCAAGACCAATAAGGATCTGATCCCATAAGGTACTGTGGATTTACAGTCGGTCACAGACAATTGGAGTCCGGCAGCTTGTACGGTCCTACCAATGACCGGTGAAGTAGAAGCCGATAATGGCCTAGCAATGGATGAAGCAACCTTACAACAACTGTTTCACCCAGCTAATGATTTGGTGAAACCTCGCCAATTTTATGTACCGAAGGATCAATTAGTAACGTACAATTTGGGTGACACGGTCAACCCGAGACCAGTAAAAATTAGAGCAGGATTAGCAGTGAAATTCCAAGATGATTTGGTACAACTCCTGCATGAATTCTCATATGTTTTCTCTTGGGATTACAGAGACATGAAAGGTCTTGACCCCCGGATTTATCAACATGGGGTAGTGCTCAAACCGGATGCGAGGCCTATCAAACAACCTATTTATAGGATGAACCCTAATTATGCTGCACAGGTGAAAGCTGAACTTGATGGGTTATTGAAGGTGGGATTCATTGTGCCAATTGAGCATGCGGAGTGGATATCACGAATAGTAATAGTGCCGAAGAAAAATAAACAGTTGCATATTTGTGTTGACTACCGGAAACTCAATGCCGCCACTGTACGAGATCCATTCCCTCTCCCCTTTCTAGATACAATGCTCGATAGGGTAGCAGGTCACGAAATGTATTCTTTTCTGGATGGCTACAGTGGATATAATCAAGTAAGGATGGCCGAACAGGATATACCAAAGATAGCATTCATCACTAATTGGGGTGTCTATGCTTGCACCGTAATGTGGTTCGATTTACAGAATGCCCCTAGTACATTCCAAAGATGTATGCAAAAAGTCTTTTCACCTTACTTGACCACATTTATGCAAGTATATTTGGATGATTTTTCCTTATTTGGTGCCACTTTGGTGCACCTGTATCATTTACGGTGCTGTTTTGAAAAATGCCGAGAGTATCGATTATGTTTGAATCCTACCAAATCAGTTTTTGCGGTCTCTTGTGGCAAACTACTGGGTCATATCATTTCTAAACAAGGAATAGAGGTAGATCTGGATAAAGTAGCAGCCATGTTGGAGGCACCAGTCCCAAAGACACCGAAAGAAGTTATGCGCTTTCTTGGCCAAATCTGGTGGCATGGCAGATATTTACGGTGGTTAGCTCATTTAGCAACACCACTTAATCGGCTTATGACCAACGCTCCATGGACGTACGAATGGACTCAGGAGTGCCAAAGTGCATTTGATCAGTTGAAGGTCTTATTGACGCAGGCACCGATCCTACAACCACCTGATTGGGATCGACCTTTCCATGTCTTGGTGGATGCGTCAGATATTGCAATTGGTAGTGTCCTCATGCAACAAATTGACAAATGGTTTCAGCCGGTGTACTATGCGAGCCGCCAATTAGCTCTTGCGGAGAGAAATTATTCTGTGACAGAACACGAATGTCTTGGTTTGATATACTCTGTTAAGAAATTTCGACATTACTTGCTGGGCCGCAAATTTACTTTCCATGTGGATCATGCTGCACTGGTGTACTTGGTTCGGCAGCAACATTTAGGTGGTAGATTGGCAAGATGGGTTTTAATCTTACGGGAGTTTGATTATGAAGTTATTCATTGGCCCAGCACAGCACATGTCCTGGCGGATTTCCTATCTCGACTGGATTCCGGTGAGTCTCTGGTAGGTGTTGATGACACTACACCGGCGATTTACGTCACCAAGACAACTCCTGAAGAATATGCAGAACTTCCTGTGGCTCCTACATACTATGATATGTTAATGACTTTCCTCACTGACGGATGTCTTCCTCCTACTACTCCCACTACTCTGTGCCAGAAAATTGCAGTATATAGTCGATGATTCCGGTTGATTGTGGGTCAACTGTATTACATAGATCCTACTGGTGTTTTACTTAGATGTATTCCTCCACATGAAGCGGAATCAGTTATTGCCATGGCTCATTCATTACCCTCTGGAGGACACTTCACAACTGATCTTACTCACTAAAAAATTTTACAAAGTGGGCTATGGTGGCCTACAATGTACAGAGATGTGGTTCAGTTTGTGCAACAGTGTGATGTTTGTCAACGGTCTGGATAGCCCTTGCAGCGACAATTCTTTCCCCTGAAACTTGTCTTACCTCTGGAGCCTTTTCAGAAGTGGGGTCTAGATTTTATTGGCCCAATAACACCACCAGCGACCCTCACCAACAATCGATACATATTGACTTGTACAGATTATGCCACTCGATGGGAAGAAGCTTGGTCTTTACGTTCTGCCACAGTTGTTTTCGTGGCCAAATGTTTGATGAAAGATGTCTTCCCTCGATATGGATTACCTCTAGAGATAGTGACGGACCAAGGAACACATTTTGCCAACAATTTAATGAAAGTACTGACTCAAACTTTTTAGATTATGCACAAATTCAGCTCACCATACTATCCACGTGCTAATGGTCTGGCTGAAAGTACCAATAAGACTCTGTTGAATATACTTCGCAAATTGATCTTGGAATGTTTGGAACGTTGGGATCAACTCTTACCTGCCGTATTATGGGCTTACCGGACCACGTACAAAGTGGCAACTGGAACAACTCCGTTTAAACTTGCTTATGGATTGGAAGCTATTATGCCAATGGAAGTAGTGATACCGAGTCTGTGTGTTGCCTTAGCTCAGAAATTGCTGCCGGAAGAATCTTTGCCATTTCGGTTGGATACGCTCAGATCATTGGATGCACAACGCTGGGAAAGCTTTATGATTCTTCAAGAAGTTCAGCTTCGTCAAGCCCATTACTCATGATCGTTTCCTCAAGACCCCTGTATTTACGGTGTGCCAACTTGTTTTATTCTATAATGCTAAAGCAAACAGATCTGCGGGAAAATTTAAATTGTGGTGGTTCGGTCCATACCGGATTGCTGAACAAGTGGGACCAGCAACTTTTTGGTTGGCGACCTTAACAGGTGTTTTCCTACCAATGCAAATAGTCTATAAAAAATGCTTCTATCATTAGTACATCTTCTGATAGCAAAAAAAACTTATAAAATTATGTAAGCTTGAATTTCAACCTTTTCGTTCAATGCATGAGTTGGAAAACAGGTTTTAAAAAGAAACTATAGAAGTCATTGAAATAGTGTTCATACTAACTCTTCTATTAACTCTGTTCATAAGTAAAGCATATGTTATATAGGCCTTCTATCCTCATCTCCTAGCCACTTACCATTAAGATACAAAAAACTAATTCCCTCTAGCATACATCCGCCTTATATAGCCCACTTTTCAATTCAAAAGTGATTTCAAGACCACAACTGATTCATTAAAATGATTTGACTTTTCTTTCATCTCTTTTTTCATCATAATTTTTCTTTTTTGTCTTTTTTTTTTCTCTTTTCATATGCAGCAACCATTAATGTACTGCTTTCAATTTTTCTTCGCAACTTTTTTGATGAAGGGGAAAGGCTTAACCCCTAATCAGAGCAAAGGATCTAGAGGTAAGCTAAAGCGAAACTAGGATCTCTTTAGTAAAATGGGTCAGATTTAATGAAGTTTACCTATATAAAACAAGCCTACTTCTACTTGGAGTTGCAAATTAAGGGTTCCTTCAACTATTCATATGACAGCCATAGGTCTCTAATCCCTATCTTCTCTTCAAGCACGTTCCTACTTCAGTGTAAATTCTACTTTTCATAATTTTAAGAAGTTTCTTAACCTATCTGAAGAATGTACTTATCTTATCATGAAATGCAAGGAAAAACAAAACTTAAAACATTAATCAGGTTTAGAACTGTTTCACCTGATCGACATAGAATTCTTCTTCAACTTCTCTTCAAATTCTTCATAGTATTGACAAACCATCAATTTCATAACACATCGTCAATTCCTGTAAGTAATCATAAAGCCGAGGATACAAAACAAGTAATCTTCATTAGCATTTATCTTGCAAATATAAATTCATATATTCTATCAGATTCATCTTCATCATGTCACAAATTTCATCATAAGAAAGTCATAGTGGTTATAATTGTCATAAATAATGCATTCTTAATTTTTACAATAGGTTTTTCAACCTATGAAACAAAATTCATAAGTTTCACATTAGGTTTGACAACCTTTGTAACAAAGTTCATAAATTTTTAGGAAAAATGATAATCTTCATAGTATAATATAGTCATCATTATATTGTAACATATTTTCATGTTCATCATATTTATATCATGTATATTTCTTTCTTTTAAAAGTATACCATCATATTTGTTGTAAACAAAAATCATTTTGTTCAAAATATTCATCATTTCATTATAATAACGTTCTTCATAATTGTTCATCATAATAGATTTCTTCCTATTTGTGAAAGAAAGAAAATCATAAGTTCATCATACGTTTAGGAAATGACAAGCATATTGATCAAACTTATTTGCAAGCATATTGTGCATATAATTTCAAACATATTTTAGTTTAATTTGTAACCAACAAACTTTTTGTTTTATCTTTTAGTATTCTTTTGGTTAAACAAATCATAATGCAAAACTTTATCATAAGCTTTTAACTAGCTTTTCCAAGCATAAAAACTTCATTAAACAAAACAATTTAGGTATATGTTTCTCAACTTTAGGACAACAGGCATATATACAGCAAGCAATAACAAAAATTGAAAAGTTTTATCTTCAATAAACAATTCCATCACAATAAAACTATTCTCTTGAATTCTTCTCCTTTTTCTTAACTTTAGATGAGTTTTTGGTATTATTCTCAATCTTCCATATGGCTTCTTGTACCCATTTTTCCATATTCTTGTCATGTTCTAATTGAATTTGAAGATTTTTGTCTTCAAATGTTTGTCCTATTCTTTCATCATTTTTATTTTGGTCACATTTATTGTTATTTTCTATGACTTTAAGTTCTGTTTTAACCGCATATATATCTTCTTTTCCATCCATTGATTGTTCATTTTCATCATCTTTTATCCTTACATCTTCTTCTTTCTTAATATTTTTCAATGTATCTGGATCCTTAGATGTAGTTTGAATATCAATGTTACTCATAGATTTAGGTTTAAGAAAGTTTTCATCATTGTCCAAGCATTCACTTTTATTCACAATCTTGGTGTTCATAGAATGTAATTGACATACATTGCTTTTCTCATCATGACTCTTAGGTTTCCATTGTATTTGAAGTTGGGTTTTAGGACTAAATTTTATTTGGTCAAAGTACTCTCTCATCCCTCCTCAACCTAAGTTTAAACGCAAAGGTAGTTGTGTTTGATAATCACAAATTTTATGGTCATTTGTAATGACTAAGTGAATTTGACATGCATTATTATAAGCAACACAATCCTCATACATATGACCAAGTTGGTCACACCAAAAACATCTTAAGGGATATACTTTCCCATTCATAGCCCTATAGGTGAATCTCCTATACTCATTCATATGGGGTTCATTAGGCAACTTTGGAGATAAACTTTGCATTTCATGCTCATGTTTGCACTTGCATTTAGGGAGTTCATTGACTTGTTTGGTCAAATCATCTATTTGGCTCTTTAATTTTTTAGCAATTTCTTGTAAAATTCCACACCACATTATTTGAATTAGAAAATTCACTTAACTTGTCAATTAACAGAAACACTTCTTTAAATTTTGCTTGATTTGATGAATTTAGCTTATCCTCTAAATCTTTGACTTGCGCTTCAAGACCCAAATTTGCATTCTTAATTAAGCCCTCCATAGTAGAGTTCGTTTTATGTGTGTTTAAATTAACTGCTTTCTTTTTACCCATTGATATTTGAGAAAAAAGAAGTATTAGAGGATAGATCAATACCTGCAATCTGAATCGAAGAAGAGGCTCAAAGAGTGAATGTGTGTAAATTTATACAATTTTTAATAGGATCAAAGTCTAATACATCAATTGCTAATGGATGAATGTGCAAACGTTCCTGCTTCTAATGTCGATGAGAGGGGTGGTGAGATGAGGATAGCTACTTGCCACTCTTCGTGGAGGCACTCAGTTCCCTAGGGAACAGCCCTCAACACTAAGAAGAGTGCAAGGTTCCAAAGACAAAGCCACTGCTCCCACGGATGAAGAAGCTTCTGCACTTCAACCTGTCGATATCATGTATGCATATGCAAGCAAAATTTAAAAATTTATACCTAAGCTGCAAGGCCGTTTTTTCACGTTAGGTTCAAATGTGGGAGCGAAAACGATGGCTGGTGGATCAAGTCAACCATCTCGCTAACGGCGCACGCCGGGTGCTTGGAGCAAGCTCAGGTACGGTGAACACTCCCAAGATTAGTAGTCAAGGAATTGCAGTGAAAACTTCAAGAAATAATTAGTCGTTCAATAAATTCATATAAATTAGACATAATCGATGATCCTGTAATAAATTTAATATAACATTCACATCATGCAGATAGAAAAGTGGTGTGGGGAGCTCAACTGAATTCAAAGCAATATGAATTCGTTTATATGTGGGCACTATTCGATTTTTTTGGAGTAAACTCAAGTCATTATCAGATGATACAATCAAATACAAATTCACGAAGTTCTCTAGCTCTCGAAAGGAAACTCTCTTAATGATATGGAAAAAACTCAAGTCAATGATACACTTTTCCCACGAAAAAACACCTTTTATTCTTAGTTTAAAGGTAATTTGCTCGAAGCTACTTGTATTCGTCTAAAATCAGCATGAGAATCAATTAATTAGTGTTTAAATCCAATTTTCTTTCTGTTAGTATACCGAGAGCAATTCCATATATAAGTAAGCGATTAAGACAACAATGTTTAATCAATTTTCCTACATTTCCTTTCGTACTTTAGATCTTGCCAACACTCAGATCCTCTGCCACTGGCCTAGCAACTGACTTCAAATTTCATACACGATCAAAAGCCAACTTATCCATTAGTCTTCAACATAAAAGATATCTACAAGAAGCCCCTTTTTAAACAAATATATAAACAGGCGTTAAAAGAATGAGAGTTCATAAATCAACGTTGTTTTTTAGAAGCGAAGATTCTCTTCGGTAAGATAATTGCGCAAACTGCAAATTGTCAAAGCTAATATGGGTTTGACATATAATGGTCTGTAATTTCTTCGAGAGGATGTTGCTCAGTTAATTAGGAACCGAGATAAAAGATTTTACCTGACAATTCGCTATAATACCTTGACATTACATGGTGTAGCACGATCGATTTGAACATTAGATTCAAATTGATATCTGAGTGTTAGCGCTATCAGAGGAGCTTCAGAGAAGAAGTAAAGCTCATGTGTCGAGATCATCAGCATCAGGTTCAGCTTATCATATTGTGGTCACAATCATTGTTGTGCTAATTTCAGAGTTTTGATCGTTTGACAGTCCTAGATTAATCTGAGCCGTAGTGCATCCTTTCTTTTAATCAGTTTCTGCTTATCCCTCCCTTGAAGTCCTCAGCTGAATCGTTGTTCATGATTTTCCAGAAGATATGACATGGATTTCGCCTCTGTGCACTTTTCCGTAGCAGATTATCAAAATCATTGATCGTAGTTGTCGTTACTCATCTAGTTCATGCGAAAGATGGAGATGAAGGTCTCTCCATATACTGTATAGATCGTTGGTTTCAAGAATCCATTGCACAATCTCTTATTCATCAGCGCTACTCCTCATATAATCATGCCCATGCCAACGCCTCCTTTCCCATACAAAACAGGAACCATCACATAGATCAATATTTGCATGCCAAAATGTACGCCAGTTCTCCTTTTCTTTTCGATGCCCTCGATCTCCTCGAACCAATAGATGATCTCTTCCAGATAAAGATCTGCAGGCACAGGCTAGAGAGCTCTCCCAAAGAACCAAAAATGGCCAACGATATATCCTCCTTATTCCCAAGTATTCCCCCTTCCTCAGATCATGCACTATGTTAACAACTTCTAAAATTGACAGGATAGCTCCTTTCCCCCCTCATCCCCAGAGAGCCTTTCAGCACTGATCTCCCCTTTTCTCTCTCAGAAAACGTATTCCACTCTCAAAGCTGTTCCCCCCTTTTTCTGTCGCGGGTCCCCGAAGTAAATCCTTCCATGGTATTTATAAAACTTTTTATCAAAACTGAATTAGCAATGTCGTCCATGCAGCCCCTTTTTGGATGTTTGAGCGCATGCATTTCTTCTTCAGCCACCTCTCAGATCTTCCCCTTTTAGAATTGACGACAGTTCAACTTTTATTGCACGTTGATCCTGTCTTCCTTAGCTACTGCCATCCACTTGGCTTTATCAAGTTTTCGATCCCTAATCGTGTCTTTACCAATAGCTTCTTTCTTTGATCAACTAGCTCTAACCCAATTCAAGATCACCATTATCTGCACTATTTTGTAGAAAGAATTGCTTCATCAACACTCTGTTCCTTCTCTTCAAGTATGTTGTCTCTAAAAATTGCCGATGCTATGTTGAAGTTTCTCTACTAGAATACGGAGAGAAATTCTCTCCGACAACCGTCCACTTCTTTCCGTGGCCACCATGCACGAATTGTTCCCCCAGCACTTATCTAATGAGTATGCCATTCTTTGTAGACCTGAACCAAAGCGTACAGCTCTGCAATTTTTGGTAGCCACTCTGAATTTACAGAAATGCACATATGGTATTGCTCGACCATTCTATTCGATGATAGATACCGCTTCCCATAAGCCTGTAAATTTCACATCCTTCTATTTCCGGCGCATTCACTGTGAATGTGTAGCGATTATGAAACAGCTCGCTAAGAATGACCTTCCTCGTTCCCATTTACCCCATATCCTCACTTTCCTCTTTCCGGTGATCCAAGCTGCGCAACCTCCTCCAACCGCTCCCTTCTTGTTACATGAAGAATCTACTCTAATGTTCGAGGATGAGGATGATGACGATGAAGATCTGCTTCAACTTTTTCACCGAAAACGCAGATGTGTTAGCACCTCTGAAAGTCAGGTGCAAGGATCCACTGCTAGTCATGAAACTGAAGTCTTCCACGACTTTGCCACTTCTCTCCATGTCGAATCATCAGTTCCCTCTTCTCCGCTCAACCAGCAAGAACACGGTGCACACCTGGAAGAATCCAAAGAAGTCTCTTCTCGGGAGGAATCTCATCCGCAGGATGAGGACACTGTCAAGGAGATCGTCGCTGCAATCATCACCGAAGTAATTGCTAATGCTGAGGCAGTGATCGCAACCACTGAGGCAACACATCAGAATACAACAAAGAATATTTCTGGTGCAGAATACTATTATCCCCCTTCCTCCGCCAATTAACCATGTTGAGCCTGTTGCAGTGCGTACTAGTGCAATCGCCAATGTAATTCCCAACCCACCCACTCCTCCATCCTCTTCTCTTGACTACTCTCCACCACCCTCCCCTCATTTGTTGTCTGCCTCTTCATCCCAACCACTTCCTTCTATTCCTCCTCCGCCCGTTATGTTCAGTGAATTAGAATCTATGGGTCACCTCCTGATTCAATTTTCTCAACAATTACCCATCCGGATGAAGCTAGCAACTCAGCACATTCAGCGGGAGTTGCAAAGTAAAGTGGATTTTCTTGAAGCCGACATTGCTCCCCTCCAAGAAGAAGCCCTGGTAGTCAAAGCTGAGAATCATGCGCTGTAGACTCAGTTGCAACAACTTCAAGATCAATTAAAGGAAAAGGATAACCTGCTTGCTCAGCGCGACACCGAAATCACTACTCTGAAGCAAGAACTTACAGAGAAGACAGATGCCATGACTGCTTTAGGAAATGAGCTTCATAGTACACGGGATACACTCAGTGTGTTAGAAGAAGCTTCACAATCACTTGCAGCCAATGTGCTTAAAGCAGAAGCCGAGTTACATAATGTCACTGAAAGATTGTTTCAGAGAGATCAAGAGTTCACAGAGGAGATCGCTAAGTCTCTATAGTTGAAGAAAGAGCTGGAAGGTATTATGAAAGAACGGGATGCGTATTACAAAACCATCCAATATCAAGCTCAGGAGCTGGACCGCAGAGAAAAGCAGTTGGGATTTCAAGCAGAAAGATTGTCGCGCATTGATGCTCAAATTGCGGATATGAAGCAGCAGAGAGATGATGCATTAGCTGATGAATTTTATTTACAAGAAGCATTTTTGCAGACGCAGACCGATGCACTGATGAGTCAGATTATTGCGGCAAGTTTAGTGAGAACAGACGCACAACTGGTTGAGCCAGAAACTTTGAAGACTATGCTAGATTCTTTAAAACAAAAAATCACCAGAACCTTTAAACTAGCCAGAACCCTCTACATACAAGGCATCGTTGATGAGCCTTAGTTCTCTTTTTCCTTGCGGGTTCGAGTCCACCGTGCATGCCAGTGTTAGGCCGCCGGATGGGAATAATGTAATTTTATTTTCCATAATCGCACGCACCGAAAAGGCGTAGTGAATAGATGTAACTTTTACCCTTTAATGAAAAGGCATTATGGTGTTCTTCGACGAGAGAGGGGGTTCGCCAGACTGTCTGTCTGGGTGACCATGCAAAGAAGATCATGTGTAGATTTACTGAATTACTGAGTACTGCATTATGTTTGTTGAATTGCCATATTAAGTATTAACACAGTAATGTTACATTCACATTAATAAGTCTATGTGACTGTGTGATTGTTAACTTGCACGATAAGTTTACTGTGTAAAGATAATCACAACCGAAAGAATAGTAATTGTGTAGCGGAAGTTGTTGCCTTGAAAGCATCGTTACTGTTTAGTGGAATAGTTAATTTGGGAAAATTAAATAAAGGGCCTCTACACTGTCAGACCCCTAACCATCCGCAAGAACCCGAAACAAGATGAAAAGTGACTTGACAAAAGTGCTTTTAACAACACCCTGCACAATGTTCCACAGTCCTTTTGCAACCAATACATGTCGCATCATATAAGCCCATAACGGGTAGTTTGTACCATCCAACTTATCCTCAACAGCCAACATACGAAATACATCACTGCTTTCAGCCATGGCCGGTGACTAAAATACATTGATGCAAAAAATTGATTGTATCTCAAAAAGTTGAACGAAACTTCCCAGACGAGTTCTGCTAAGCCTATAGCAAACTTTGAGATGCTTATATTGGTGAACCAAAACTCATATATACCTTTGGCACAAAAAGATGAAATAGCTTGCACAAGCGCTACGATAGTGCATTCAAAGGCCAAAACGAGCTCACATCGCGATTTTGACACCACAGATTGAAGCTATTTTGATCTCTGAAACACCCTGATTATGCTCACCAAATTTTGTGCGAATCTGAGACTGCAACTGGAGAGGTGTCGACGATGCCCTAGATGAAGCGGCGACCTGCTCTGATACCAATTGTTGGAGTTAGATGTCTATGGAAGCACGCGAACAACACAAGGAAGAAGAAGAAGCTTGGAGCACAACACACAATACTGAATGTATTACTAGAGAATGTACAAAGATAAGTAGCCCATTAGAGTAATAGGCATATATACAAGCCGGGGGAAAAAAACCTCCTAAAGAGGGAAAAAAGTGCCCCGGTGGTCCTAGAGTGTTCACACACATCACTACCTAAATATATCAACATCCTTATGAGCCTTGGCAAGGTCTTAACCCATCTATTAATCACCTTTATATTTTTGGTTGTCTAGGATATGCATTAATGGTTGAACAGAAACGCAAAAACTTGGATGATAAGGTTGTCAATTTTTTTCTTTTTGGGTATAATTCTGAAAGAAAAGGCTATCGTCTATGCCATCCACATACTAAATGCATTCTAATTATTTGTGATGTTGTTATCATGGAAGATGCGATTCAACCTTATTTTTATATACCAAGGAGACACCTATTAGCTCAAAGGATGTGTATGAAACTTTGCTATCTCTTTTTACACATAGACAACCAAATGTTTCTCCTAGGGAGGCAATTTTCAGCCTGTATAGGTTTCAAATGATGATCCAAATAATTCTATTTTTTATGTAGATTTACATGATGCACTTATTGATGAGGTAAAAACTATGCCTAAATAGTTGGTGTAAATTTTGATATATAAAAATTTAGATAAACCTTTGCAACATTGTACTCATTCAAGATAATGTTTCTTTCTCATCAGATTGTTGTGCAATGGCTATCTCTAGTCTTTTTTATAAGAATGAGTGTGCTTATTTTGATAAATCACATGAATAAAAAAAGAGGATGCATGTGAGGTAATCAAAATTTGATGCCATAATGAAGAATGGTACTTGATCGTCATGCGACTTGCCTCTTGGCAGAAAGACCATTGAGACTAAATGGGCATACAAACTAAATTGTAAGCATGAGGGAACAATTGAGATCTATAAGTACAGGCTTGTTTGCAAGGTTATGCTTAAGAGAAGGGCATTGATTTTGATTAGAATTTCGCTCCCACAAGTTGAATGACAACTATTTGTAGCACTTGTGCACTTGTAGCTCATCATAGTTGGAATTTACATCATTTGGACATTAAAACTACATTTTTGAATGGTGATCTACAAGAATAAGTGTACACATTTCAGCCCCATGGTTTTGTGTAGAAAAGGCATGAAAATAAATTGGTAGGTTCATAAAGGCATTATATGGATTGAAGGAAGCACCACATGCCTTGTATGAAAAGATACATGCCTACTTGCTAGCACATGGATTTGAGAATAGTCAAATAGAAAGCATCTTATATGTTAAGTGTGAAAATTATGTACTTCTCATAATTGTTGTATATGTTGAAGAAATGTTCCTCATTGTTCCTAAAAAGAAGCATATTTTTTAATTTAAGGCTGGTTTGCATGCCTCTTTTGAGATGTCAGATTTGGTTCTTTTGCATCATTATTTAGGCATTTAGTTTATGCAAGTTGATGGTGGAGTAACATTGTGTCACACAAAATACACTAACAAGTTATTGTAGAATTTTGTCCTTGAATATTGCAAACCTTTTGCAACTCCCATGGAGATAGGATTATAGTTGACTCTTAATGATGTTGGGGATGCATTGCAGTTTTGCTTCTATCATCAAGCTTTTCGATGCTTGATTTACTTATATAGGTCCGAGTCTGATAATCAATATTCTATCTTTGAGATGATCTAGTTTATGCATAGCCTAAGTGCAAAGCATTGGTAGGCAGTTAAGCACATCTTTCACTATTTGAGTGGTAGCCAACTACTTGGGCTATTTGTCTTGAGGGCAAACATTACCACTAGATTTGCATGCTTTTTTAGACTCATATCGGGTTGGTTGTTATGACACATGTGTGTCCATTGCTTCATTCTTTCTAGCTTATGCATATCTTGGTTGAGCAAGAAGCATTCTCCTATGGAAACTTTTAGTTGTGATGCTAAATATAGAGCCATGTTTAGAGCTATTAGTGAGTGTGGTTGGATCATATAGCTTTTGGTTGATTTGGGTGTTGGTTAGTCTTCTACCATTTCCATCTTTACTAATTGTTAGAGTACACTAGAAATTGCAAGGAACCCTATGTTCCATGCTTGCACAAAGCACATTGAGGTGCAGTACCATTATGTTAGGTAGAGACTCTCTGTTGGAGAGATGAGTTTGGCTTATGTTCCCACATAAGATAATGTTGCATATCTTTTCAGAAAGGCTATACATAGGGAGAAGTTCAAAGATTTTTACAAAGCTTTGGTCTTACTTCCTTTTGCAGATTGATTTCAATCCACATAGCTTGGCACTTCCTTATACATGAGTGCCAAATCCTTCACTCTCAAGGGGGGATTTGTTGATTTAGCCATGATGTGTGTAAACACATTTAGGACTGTGGAGGCAATTTTTCCCCTGTTTAGGAGAGTTTTTTCCCCGTATTGCATATAACCCTAATGTGTTTCTTATCTTGTACATTCACTTAGTAATACACTCAATATTGTGCTCCAAGCTTCTTCTTCTTCTTCTTCTTCTTCTTCCTCCTACTATTTGCATGCTTCCCATTGTCCTCGAAGTCCAAAATCTTTTAACAATATTTGGACGAGTTTAAGATAAAAAAATAGTGTAACTTTTCTATAAACCTAGGTAGTATGGTGTTGTTGAGAGAAAAAAGTCTCTCATGGAAATGGGAAGCCACATGATTAAGAGTTAGGCCTTAATTCATATTTTCTACTTAAGGCTATCATGTATATTTCATATGTACTTAATAAGTTTTCCACTTATGCACTACAATGTATCAGTTATTATGAGAACTTGCATGGATGTAAGCTATGCATTTCCCATTTTTGTGCTTTTGGTTTTCTAACATTTGCATTAGTGCTTGAAAAAAAAAACATAGAAAACTGGAAGTCAAGGTCATGACGTATGACTTTATTGGGCGCAATTTTGAAAAAAAAAGCTATTTTCTTTGTATCACCTATAAACTAAAGACCTTATGGCAAATCAAGATGTAATCCTTGTGGAAAATATAATTTACGTACCAAGATTGGCTTGGTAATTAACTTTATTGATGAAAAATTATATACTTTATGATCTATCTAATGGTAAATTATTATTGCTTTTAATATGCCATGTTTTGGGATATATTAGATCATAATTATGAAAATTTTATGGATGATTTTAGGTGCACAATGCATGGTTCATAAAACATTTCAAATTCAAGATTTTGGCATGTTTACTTTTGTCTATATGAATTTTTCTAGTTTGTTGTAATTGAGAAAGATTGATATGACATCCTCTTTGTGTAAACATTAGTGCCTTTGAAACATGAACATTAAGGTTGAGTTATGATAAAATGTAAAATTGGTTTTTACCCAAGGATGGTATGAGAGTTGGGCATGAATTGTATCATGTTTGTGGTCTTATATGAACACTAGTATTTGATAGTTCCCCACACTTTATTACTGTGATAGATGAATTATGTAGATATGGAATAGTTTGTACACTCAAAACAAATTTAGAAGTGTTTCTATGATTTGAACAATTCCTAATTATGGTTGAAGAAATTTCAAGGTTTAAAGTGGGAACTATCCATTTTGATTTAGGGAGGAATACATGTGTTTTACATTATTTGAATGAGTGTGAGATCAACCGTGTGCAAAATTTTGTATGCAACTCTATACAATGGTGATGTTGATAGAAAAGAAAGGTTTTTCATGGAAATGGCAAGATGGATGCTTAAAATTCAAGACTTTCCTAATAGCTTCTAGCTTGAGGCTAGTATGTGTGTTGCATATGTAATTAAAAAATTTCTTACCAGTACACTACACTATATCACTCATATGATGCTTGGCATGATTGTAAACCATGCAATGCCCATTTTTTTATTTTTATTGTCTAGAATATGCATCGTTAGAAATAAAAAATGAGAGGTAGGAAATGACTGAACCATACCCTAAGAGGGAGGATTATCAAGTAATCCTCTATTGATGATATGAGTTTATCTACTTCATTTCCATTTGTAAACGCATGAGTGCATCTCCGTTTTATATCCAGAAGACACACCATTTCATATTCTTTTAGTTGTATCTCATTGTATTTGGGTACCTTGCCATTTTCTTCAACCATTGTATTCATTCTCCTTTAGGGGAAATCATCCCACATATGATGTATTTTGGAGAGCCTCCTCCAACTCTGTATAAGGAGGGTCCCTCACCCACTTTGTACTAGGTTAGAAACTTGTAGAGCCTACTTCATGCTCTTGGCAAGGTCATTTGTAATCCCCACATTGATTGTATTTCTCGATCTTTATGTACTTATTATTCCATCACAAGGTTATATAGTGTTTACAGACACTATGGTCGCATTTCTCTAATGATGCTTACCTTCATCCACTCAATTGATCCTTTTGTGGTTCCCTTGTAACCTTCTCTCTCCATGTAGTCTTTAGGGATGGTTTCACATCTTTTTTAGGAATGTTAGATAACTTTTTGGCATCCTTGTTAACTGAGAACATAATCTCCAAAGTCTTAGGATATATTTCATGACTCCATCTCTTTCCATGTGGTCTACGCAAGCAATAGAGAGAAAGATTGCCCTTTGATTGAGACAAAATGAACTTGCAATATCAACATGGACATTGGGATAAAAGATGGTCTTATTGCAGAAGAAATAATGAAAGAGCACCTGAGCAGTATCAACAACGACTTGAGGCAAGCATAAGAGGATGCTTGCTTCTTGGATGATCTCACAACCATAGAAAAAGAGAGAAGACATTGCACACTCCTATTCTCATGGAGAACAATGAGGGCCAATGGACAATAGATTTTCAGTCTAGGACTCCACATGAGAGTGCAACGAGTAGCCCAAGGAACAACACTATTTTTGTACAGGCACATCCATGGCGATAATGTTGATTTATCTTCTAAAGTACATAGTACCCACGAGGCACCATCTTCACTGAACTAGCATTGGATTGCTTTTTCAGTATAGCCATCAATAGCTTGTGATGCACTACGTGAGGAAGACTAGCCATAGCTTAAGAAGGTACTGGTAAAGAAACTCAGCACTATAACCATTTCTGTGGATCCACGCTTGAGCGATTTGTATGGGCAAAAGAAGAGAGGAGACTCCAACCATACTTGTTGGTGCCCCATTGAGAGAGAGAGAGAGAATAGTCACTGCAACTATGTTGTGCGAACTTTGAGTTGGTATTCTTTGGGCGGTGCAAACACTCACAACGAGAGAGAGAGAGAGAGGAGAAGGAGGAGGAGGAGGAGGAGAACCCACATTTTCTTCTTAGCCACGTTGATATATAAGCTATACTTTTGTCGGAAAGAGAGAATGAGAGAAGTCAAAAACTTCATGTGCATATGCCCATGACATCATTGATGATGTCTTTGTCACATAGAAGCTCCAACTTCTAGTGCCATTTAACTATTGGTGCACTGCAAGAGAATATAGTCTTTTGAATTTTCACTCACATCTAGTTCACATTGAGTTTCTTTCTCTTCTTTTGTCACTCAAAGACCAACATTGGGTAGAAATCTTTGCAACGATGGACATAGTAAATGAAGAACGATTGACACCCCATTGTGATGAGAATGGCGATGACCTTTCAATGTTCATGTGTGAATCTATAATCAAAGAACACAAGTTTAGTGTGGATGTTTACAAAGAAGAGAGCGATGAGGATTTATAGTCCTTCATCATGGATCCCTTTTGCAAGTCGGATGAAGAGTACCTATAGTTGGAAGAGGTTGAAACCCATGAATATCAGGAGTATAAGAACGTTGTGATGTTAGCAACACAAGTAGATATAGAAGTTAATAAAAAGAATCCCTCCACATAAGGAGAAGAAGAATCATTATTCCAAGTACCTGAGAACTTCAAGAAGTATGAGATAGAGGATAGAAAAATCATGATGAGAATGCCAAGAAGAGAAGCTCTCATGGGAGAAGCTTATGACAATCAAGATCAAACCAACAAAATAGAAGATGAAGAAGGAAAGAAGATGAAGATGAAGAAGGAAAGAAGCACATATATAGTAAACCACCTAAGTGATGAAGAAGAGCAAGATTTGACAAGCGCATTGAGAGAATATCAAGGTATATTCACTTGGACTTACAAGGATGTGAATGTAGTGGATCCAGACATATGCTCTCATAGGATCCCCATGACTTTAGAAGACAATCCAACAAAACAGAAGCCATACACATATAATTGCACTTATGCAATGAATATAAAAGAAGAAATAGATAGATTGATAGAAGTCGGATTTATCTATGAGTACAAAATGTGTATCCACCATTGTTGTTGTTCCCAAGAAGAATAAAAAATTATGCATATGTATTAACTTAAAGAAAGTCAATGCAACCACAATAAGGGATAGCTATCTGCTTCTTATCATAGAGCATCTGTTAGAATGCATGCTGGGAAAGGAACTTTACAGCTTCCTTGATGGATTTTCTAGCTACAATCAAGTAGCCATTGCCATTCAAGATCAGCAAAAGATGAATTTTTTCATAAAATGAGAAATCTTTGCATTTTGGGTGATGCCATTTGAGCTCACCAATGCACTTGCTCCCTTCCAAAGACTCGTGTCATGTGTTCAAGGAGTTATTGAGAAAGAATCTAGAAGAATATGTGGATGACCTATGTGCTAATTCTCACATAAGACAGACTCACGTCCCAGAACTTGGGCAAATATTCGACATGTAGAGAATATCAAGTGTGTTTGAACCCAAAAAAGTGTGTTTTCATGGTCAAACAAGGCAAGATCTTAGGTTACATTGTGTCAAATAATGAAATATCGAGGGACAAAGATAAGGTAAGAACCACAACAAAATTATCGAGCTCTAGAACAATTAAGGAAGTACAAACCTTAATGGTTCATTGTGGATATTACCGACATTTTATGAACATTTACGCAATCAAGTCAAACAAAGAATGTGAGAAATTATTCACACAACTAAAACGATGTTTTTGCTCAGCCCATATTTTAACAATGCGGGATTGAATTAAGCCATTGGATGTTCATGCGGATGTCTCCAATTTTTTTATTGGATGTATGCTAGCACAACTAATGGGTGAAGGAAAAATATATCTTCTTATAGCATATGCAAGTAATCAGGCGAACGTTGCAGAGAAAAATTACACAACCACTAAAAAAGAAAGATTAGACATGGTCTATGGATTAAAAAAGTTTCGACATTACTTGCTTGCAAATAAGTCCAAATTTTGTACATATCATCAAACCTTATTATACTTGGTGAACAACCCTTGTAATACATGTAGGTTATTAAGATGGTTTCTCTTACTAATGGAATATGATTTTGAAGTAGTTTTTAGAAAAGGTAAAAACCACCTTAGTGAGGATCACCTTTCACGACTCACTTCAGGAGAATGCCCACAAGGTGTATCACATGAACTTCTTGATGCATATTTGTTCAACCTTGAAGTAGTCCCAAATTGGGCAAAACAACTAGTGCCAATTCTCACATTTGGACCCAAGAACCCTCTAATACAAACAAAAGACAAAGAAGTAATTAAGTCACAAAAGTATCACATACTCAAAAGAAGTATTTATAAGCAACATGATCAAGGAATTTTAATTTGTTGTGTGTGTAAGAAAGATCATGAAAAATGTTTGCAACTAGCAGATGTAGGTGCATTAGGGCAACATTATTCAAAGCTGAGAACTCTACATGCATTCAAGCGATTGGGAATGTATTCAACCATGGAAGCAAATGTCTATAGTTTGTTGAAGAGTTTTGCATCTTGTATTAGCATAACTCTAGTTGAACATGTTATCCTATATCAAGTGAATCTAATACCGGATTGGAGTAGTCATTTAGTTGACTATTTACAAACTAGAACATTTCCCCAAGATATGACCCTAGCATGACAACAAAGTCTAGAGTAGGAAGCTCAAGATTATGCACTCATTGGTGATAATCTATATAAACATGGAAGATATGAATATTTAAGATTATGCATACATGAAAGTGATTATTTACAAGTATTAGAAACTACACATAACGATGTTGTAGGAGGGCACTTTAGATCTAATCGTGCGATCAAAACCATTCTAGTTTTAGGTCTCTAGTGGCATACCCTTTGTATGGATGCATATACCTATGTGAAGAGGTGCAACACATGCCAAATAACTCAATATCCTATCCAAAAAGATGAGATACAATTGAGACCCATGATGGAAGGACATGCATTCTCCAAGTGGGGAATAGACTTTGTAGGTCCTATCAACCCCCCCAACTAGAAGTTCCCATGTGGAATACATCATTGTTGCCATAGGTAATCTTAGCAAATGGTTAGAAGTAAAAACCACTAGGAAAAATGATGCACAAACAATGACAAAGTTCTTGTTCGAGAATGTGCTCATGAGGTATGGATTACCTATAAAGTTGGTAAGGGATCAAGGAAATCACTTTTTGAATGAAGTAATTGAAATTTTGTTGCAAGATTTTATGGTGGTTCAGAAGAAATCAACACCATACCACTCACAAGCTATTTGGTATTGACTAAGCTCATTGATAACAAATGTTTATATTGGGACAAACAATTACATCATGCTATTTGGGCATATTGAGTGGCCTATAAAAGGATACTCAATGCAACTCCCTTTCAAATGGTATTTGGTCAAATTATGTGCTTCCTTTAGACTTCTTGATCCCCACCCTAAAGGTTGCACAAGAATATCAATGGATAGGTCACAAGCTATCTTCTAGGATCATGGACGTAGAGTGCTTAAGAGAGAGTAGATTAAGAGCAACAAGCATATATGTAGTGAAGAAAAGAAAAATGCTTATTTTGATGCACACATGAAAGTTGGTGATTTAGTATATACTTTGAAACAACATGGTCGTAAATTAGAAAAACACAATTATGGACCCATGATTATCAATAGATTTCAACAAGCAGTGTAGGCAGTTAGCCATGTTAGAAGGAAATGTAATGCCAAATTACATTAGTGGATGCAAAATAAAGCTTTATCAAGAACAATTGATGAAACAGATGCTTAAACGACTCAAAATAGCCAAGAAGCATAATGAGGAGGAGAAAAGAATTTGAGAAGAAGCTCAGGCTAAGTCTCTACAACACATTAAACATATGAAGCTAAGAAGACAAGATGTAAGACATTATAGGAATGAAAATGTTGAAGGGCTTCATCTTGTGAATGGCATCCCCAAGTCAAATGCCCCTAGGTATCACATGGTGATGTGCCAAAAAAATATGAATACCTCTTTGAGCATAGTGGAAAACCAACCATTCATTTTTGTTGAGCTAAGATAGGACACTACAATCAAGACAATCATGTCCCTTATTAATTCAAGAGCTACCACAAGTTCCATTAGGTATTCATGTTGTCAAGACATGGACTTACAAAAAAAAAATCCAATTGAGGCTTACCTCATAGGACTAGGAGATGTGGAAACCCCTTGCATTTGTGAGGTGGAAGTTCCAATCCTCATACAAGATGTCCCCTTGATATTCAAGGTATTAGTTTTTCATGATGAAGATCTTAGAGAACCTTTGATACTGGGTCAAGATTGGATATATGATCATGCAATTGACTTGAACATCCGAAGATGCCTTCTTCAGGTTTGGGTAAATAAAAAATTTATTATGGTAGAGTTAGAAACTCTTGTGACTAGTGACCACAAATCAATGGTAGAACCAAAGGCTCAGGGGTCTTCTAGTTCTCAAACTAAAGGAATTGGCACCACAAGATCAAGATCGGTACAATTGGAGACTCTCATGTTTTCTAGTCATACCTCCACACATGGTGCATGTACCCCTAGGTTTTTTGGGAAAAATGTATCACTCCCTGATGGACATGTTGTTGGTGGAATTACCAAGCCTAAGTGCTTGGCTAATCATTCAAGACTATACATCATTTTATCTCTTCACAAGAAGGAACTTTTTGTGAACCTATGCTAGTCATTTTTGGCATAGTTACTTTGGATACATGTAAAAGCAAGGATAATAAGGAATCTCATGAATTTAGGGAGCTGAACCCATCACTCATGTGGTAGGAAGAATCAATTCAAATCATCCCTTAAGTGTAGGAACACTTTTAGCTGAGGGAAAATTCAAAATTCAAACTTGGAACGTGTGTATAAATACACATATTTTTACTCACAGAATGAGCGAGCCATTCTCGGAGGCATTGAGCTACTTCAGTGAACATAAATTGAGCTCATCTCATGTATGAGTAGTCCACTACACTTGTATCATATGTTCATTAGTATATACATTGTGATACATTAATTCAAGTTCATCTTTGTCTAGTGTTCTTTGTAGCACCTTCATCATTTTAGTGATTTTGTGGAATTGATTTCTCTACATGTACTCCATCATTTATTGTACTTTAGATTATGTGAGTTAGAGTAACTCCTACTCGCATATTAATTTTCATCACATTTGGTTCAGAGGATCTCAAGATATGAATCATAGAAGCTGACTATGTCTACACACCTTCCACATCGTGAAATGTCAGGAGGACTCCCTTGAATTGTTAGAATCATTCCTCAGTGTATGGTGTGGCTAAATTGATGAAATAACTTGCTTTAATTAGCTACAAAATCCAATTAATTGTGTGAGTAATCATTCCTCAGTGTATGGTGTGGCTAAATTGATGAAATAACTTGCTTTAGTTAGCTACAAAATCCAATTAAATGTGTCCATAATCTCTCTGGTCAATGTATACTAAGTTGTGAGCTCTGAACAAATTGTTGAGCACTACTATTCCCAAAATAGAAGGTTTCTTGACATTTCTAGTACATGCAAGTTATCTATTTTGATGCAAAAATTTAGGAATGATGTTCCAAATCACTAGGTGTTTCCAAATGCATTATTGTAAAGCTAAAGGAGTCTATTAAGCATCCCTAGAGTTGACTTGGCAGGTGTAGATTAAGTTTTGTGAAACACCACCTCATCTTTGGAACCTACCTATCCATCTCCTCACAGTGGTATTAGAGCAATAACAAATCAACATGGGAGATGGATTTCCTTTATCCATAGACAAATTAGATCAAGGTAACTGCTTGGCTTGGTCACTTAGAATGGAATCTTATCTTCAAGGGAGAATCCTCTATGGTTACATATCTGGAGATGAGATGATGCCAATCCTCATAAGAAAAGGACAAAAAAATCAAGAAGAACAAGAGAGGTTAACCACATGGTGCTCAAAGGATGCTCTAGATAGGTCATATATTCTTAACTCAATCTCTGATTTTTTTACTTTGACACGTCAGGAATTGCAAGACTTCACAAGAGACTTGGAATGCTCTTGAAGCATTCTTCTGATCAAGTACCAAGGCAAGAAAGAATCAACCACGGATGAAGTTCATCACACTCAAGGAGATGCCCAGGAAAAGTGTGGCTGATTTTTTCACCAAAATGAAGAACCTAGCAGATCAACTTGGAAGCATTGGGGAGATCATTGATTGACAAATGGGAAGCTTTCACCAGAAACATGGACCTCTACATGGACATGCAGGTTCCTAATTTCAACACCCTCAAGGGACAATTGTTCACACATGAGGCAAAGCTTATGAAGAATGGAGATAACTCAAAAGGTAATCAATCCTCTACCCTATATACAGATAAGAACAAGAATAAAGATAGCAATGGAAAAGGCAGAAAGTCTGATGCTGAAGGTAGTACCACTCAAGCAAACTTTGCAAGAAGAGGTAGAGGCTAAAGAGGAAGAGGTAGAGTAGGAAGACAAGGTAGGGGGAGAGCAGAAAGCTCCTCTCCATGTGCCATATGTGGTTTAACTAATCACATTATTGAGAATTCTTTCAGGAATCCTAGAAATCAAAGAGGAAGAGGTTACAACAGAGGAGGCTATGGAAGCTCAAGAGGTAGATGCAACAACAATGGTTACAACAACAAATCGTACAAAAACAATAATTATCATGGAGGATATAGAGGAAGGAGAGACTACAATAATTATGCATATGATCAAACTCAAGAAGATTCATTACTTTTGATGAACATGACCATGAAGCAAGGTAAAGTAGATAAACATGTATTCTATATAGACTCATGTTGCTCAAATCATGTAGCAGGGAATGTAGCTCTACCATGAGACTTGGAGGATCCAAGGAATAGACATGAATTCCAAATAGGAGATGACACAAGGCATCCAGTGGAGAAGGTAGGAAATGTGAAGACTTCAAATGGTAACATGAACCTATTGAGCAAGGTATTGTATGTGCCAACTATCACCAAAAATCTCATAAGTGTAGGTCAGATTGTTGAGAAAGGATTACAGATCAAATTCACAAAGACTCGAACATTTGTAGAGGATCCACATCAAGGATTCAAGAGAATAGAAAGAGGATAAAATTTAGGTAAACTATTTACATTTGATCTCCAAGATACCAGGAACATTGCATTATTCAATTACGGTAGTGAAACCTTATCAGAATTGGAAATTTGGCACAAAAGGTTAGCTCGTATAGGTGAAAAGGCCCTGAAGCAAATTAGTAGGGATCAGAGTGTGCTTGGTCTACCAAATATCTCCAAACAACACATGATTTACAAATTTAGTGTTTCTCAATTTGGCAAGTCTCACAGACAACCATTCACAAAGAAGGGATACATTCATGGAGACCTATTGGAGCTAGTCCATACACATGTATGGGGACCAAGAAAGGAGCCTTCAAGCTGTGGATCTAGGTATTATGTGTCATTCATTGATGATTGTCATAGATGGACAATATTATATTTTATGAATCATAAAGATGAAGTGTTCTCTTGAAATATCTAGCATTGTAGAAAATCAAACATGTAAGATTTTGACAAGGCTAAGGTCATATGGAGGGGGAATGTTTCTCCCACGAATTTTATTCTTATCTCCAAGAGAAAGGCATCAAAAGAGAAATTACAACCAGGTATACCCTAGAAAAAAATGGAGCTACAGGGAGAAGTAATAGAACCATAGTAGAGGCTGCAAAGTCAATGCTATGGTTCTTATCTCCAAGAGAGAGGAATCAAAAGAGAAATTACAACCAAATATACCCTTGAGCAAAATGGAGTGGCACAGAGAAGTAATAGAACCATAGTAACTATTAGAATCATTTCTCAATGTATGGTGTGGCTAGATTGTTGAAATAACTTGTTTTAGTTATCTACACACTTAGATTAGATGTGTGCAAAAGATCTTTGGTTAGTTCATACCAGGTTATGAGTTCTGAGCAAATTACTAAGCACTTCTATTCCCAAATAGAAGGTTTCTTCACATTTCTAGTACATGAAAGTTATCTATTTTGATGAAACATTTTTGGAATGATGCTCCAAGATACTTAGTGGTTCCAAATGCATTATGAAGAAGATAAAGGAGTCTATAAAGCATCCCTAGAGTTAACTTGGCAGGTGTGGAGCAAGTTTTGTGCAAGACTAGCTCATCTTTAGAACCTACCTATCCATCTCCTCACATATCAGAATTCAAAAACTCCAAATGCTTGGTATTGTACCATTGAGAGGAAATATACAAATCATACTACGCAAGATTGTCCTTACAAAAAAAAAATCTTAGGAAAAACTACCAGAACCCTATTGGCAGTAGCCAAGGAGGTCTACATGTTGTGACAAAACAAGGGAGCATGAGATAGACTAGCCAAAGAGATTCAAGATAGATTGAAGGCCAAGCATAACCAAAAAGGCAAGGAAGTCAACAAAGATCTGGCAATTAGGCCAATTGAATTCCCAAAATTCCTAATCTTTGTAAAAGACTGATTTTAATCACTACACATCATTGTAAATTCAGTTTTTGATAATTCGACTCCACTTTGTTCAAACCAAGTAGTCATAGAGCTTGAGGAGTACTAGAAGTACTTATGTATCAAATTTTGTATTTATCGAAGCTTGTTTGAGCCTCCAAATAGGCATAGGAACCTATCTTTTAACTAGGCCGAACAAGTATGGATAGGACCATGTTGGAGTTAGATGTCTGCGGAAGCACGCGAACAGCACAAGGAAGAAGAAGAAGCTTGGAGCACAACACACAATACTGAATGTATTACTAGAGAATGTACAAAGATAAGTATGCCATTAGGGCAATAGGTGTCTATACAAGCCGGGGGAAAAAAACCTCCTAAAGAGGGAAAAAAGTGCCCCGGCGGTCCTAGTGTGTTCACACACATCACTACCTAAATATATCAACAAATCCCCCCTGGGAGTGATGCGGTGAACAAGGAGCTGGCACTCATGTATAAGGAAGTGCCAAGCTATGTGGAAATCACTCCACAAAAGGAAGTAAGCCTAAAGCTTTGCGAAAAGCTTCAAACTTCTCCCTAGGCAGAGCCTTCGTGAAAAGGTCTGCAATGTTCTCCTGTGTGGGCACATATGCCAAGCTAATCTCCCCAACAGAGAACCTCTCCCTGACATAATGATAATGCACCTCAATGTGCTTCGTGCGAGCATGGAACACAGGGTTCCTCGCAACTGCCAATGCGCTCTGACTGTCAGTGAAGATGGTGGTGGCAGAAGACTGACCAACACCCAAATCAGCCATAAGGCATCTGAGCCACACACACTCAATGGTAGCTGTGAAAGCTGCCCTATACTCAGCCTCACAACTGGAAGTGGCCACAGTAGGCTGCTTCTTGCTCAACCAAGATATACATGAGCTACCAAGCATGAAGCAAAAACCACCGGTGGACACACGAGTGTCATAACAACCAGCCCAATCTGAGTCAGAAAAAGCATGCAAATCTGGCGGTAGTGATCCCCCCTTGGGATAAAACAACCCAAGTAGCCGAGTACCACTCAAGTAGCGAAAGATGCGCTTAACCACCTTCCAATGCATGACTCCTGGGCAATGCCAAAACCTGCTCATCTGTGAGACAGCAAATTGAATATCTGGTCGAGTAATGCATAAGTAAATCAAGCATCCAACAGCCTGCTGATAGAGAACAGCATCAAATGCATCTCCATCATCATGAAGACTCAATCGTAAACCTATCTCCATAGGAGTGGCGATAGGCTTACAGTCTTCAAGGCCAAAACGCTACAATAATGTGTCAATATATTTCGTTTGACACAAAGTCATTCCACCATCAACGTGCATAAACTGAATGCCCAAATAATGATGCAAATGCCCCAAATCAGACATCTCAAATGATGCATGCAAATCAGCCTTAAAATCAGCAATATGCTTCTCAATAGGACCAGTGAGCAGCATGTCGTCAACATAGACAACAATGATCAGAAGCACATCATTAGCACGCTTAACATATAAGGTGCTTTCAGTTGGACTGTTCTCAAAACCATGTGCAATCAGATAGGCATGTATCTTCTCATACCAAGCACGTGGTGCTTGCTTTAAACCATATAATGCCTTCTTTAACCTGCACACCTAGTTTTCATGCCCTTTCTGCACAAAGCCACGGGGCTGAAAAACATACACTTCTTCATGCAAGTCACCATTCAAAAATGTTGTTTTAATGTCCAACTGATGTACATTCCAACCATGATGGGCTGCAAGTGCACAAATGCTCCGAACAGTAGTCATACGGCATGTAGGTGCAAAGGTCTCATCAAAATCAATGCCTCTTTCCTGTGCATAACCCTTTGCAACAAGCCTAGCCTTATACCTGTCAACTGTACCATCAGGTTTACGCTTTAGCTTGTATACCCACTTAGTGCCAATGGCCTTTTTGCCAGGAGGCAAGTCACATAAAGACCATGTACCATTCTTCATTATAGCATCATATTCCGATTGCATAGTAGCCATCCAATTTTCTGAATTATGTGCTCCATCAAAAGAAACAGGCTCATTCTCATCATAGAGACTAGATGCAGCCATAGCATAGCAATCTGATGCAAAGGAGGCACTATGAGAGCCTGAACGAGTATGATATGATAGAGGTGCATCTAATTTGCTGTCACGCAAAGTCTGCACCAGCCATTTTGGCATAGTTTTTGCCTGCTCAATATCAGCTCTCTCATCAACAAGTGCATCATGTAAATCTGCATCAGAAATGGAATGATCTGCATCATCATATGAAACCTGCAAAGGCTGAGAAGTTGCCTCATTAGGACCAGCACTAGACTGTCCACCTATAAAAAGAGGCATCAAAGTATCATACATGTCTTTGGAGCTAACAGATGTCTCCTTAGTACATGAAAGCAATGGCTGAATAGCATCTTCCACAAAGACAACATCACGGCTAACCAGAATGCGTTTAGTCTGTGGATGATACAGATGATATCCTTTACTTTCAGAACTGTACCCAACATAAATACATTTTACTGCCTTATCATCCAATTTTCTACAATGTTGTTCAGGCACTAGTGCATATGCCAAACAACAAAAAACACGCAGATGAGCAACAGATGGCTTGCGGTCATGCCAAGCCTCATATGGAGTGATAGACTGCAGCGCTTTAGTGGGACACATGTTCAGTACATATGCTGCACACATGACAGCCTCAAGCCAGAAACTATGTGGTAAAGCCTGACTTTTGACCATGCACCTCGCCATCTCCATGAGAGACCAGTTCTTTCGTTCAGCAACTCCATTTTGTTGAGGTGTATACGGCACTGTACACTGGTGTTTTATCCCACGTTCAGCCAGAAATGCATTAAAATCAGAAGACATATATTCCCCCCCTCGATCAGAACGGAGGGTGCCCATTTTACATGCTGACAGATTTTCAGCCAAAACTAAAAACTGTTTGAAGCACATGAACACTTCGGACTTTGCTTTGAGTGGATATACCCATGCATGCCTAGAAAAATCATCAATGAAAGTCACGAAGTAAAGGTAATTTCCAAAAGAGGGTGTCTGCATAGGACCACAAACATCACTGTGTGTAAGCTGCAATTTTTGCGTAGCCCGAACTGAACCATCTTTTGGAAAGGATGAACACTGCATTTTGCCCAAAATACAGCCGTCACAAACATGTTTTCCAGGTGCCTCAAGTTTGGGCAAAGAGGACACCATTTCAGATTTCTGCAGGCGTAGCAAACTAGCAAAATTCAGATGACCAAAGCGTGCATGCCAAAGCTTTGCATCTGACATAGCTTGAGAATCATGAACTGCACATGCCGAATCATTCACAGATCTTTCATAGTCTATGAGCTTATATAGCCCACGACATAAAATGCCAGAAGCAATAATCACGTCGCCATTTGATAGATCATGAACTGTACACCTGTCATCAACAAATTTCACAACCAAGCCAATCTTGCCTAATGCAAAAACTGATAATAGATTCTTCTTGATCCCTGGCACAAATAAAGCATCTGACAAAGTGAAAGAACTACCATCAGCAGTAGTCAGAATGACCTTACCAATTCCCATAACAGGATAAGAGGAGTTGTTGGCGCATGTGACAGTATTCTCTGTAGGGGCAGGCTCGAGTGAAGAGAAGAAACTGCGCTGCGAGGTAATATGTTTGGTCGCCCCACTGTCAAAGTACCAAACATCTGAGTCTACTACAGACATGCACTGATCATGAGAAGATGGGTCAAAACTGGAGACAGTAGTAAATGCCCATTCTTCTTCCTGCACAAGATTTGCAGACTCTGTTTTTGGTGTAGAGGCCTCTACAACAACCATTCCAGCCTCTTTCTTCTTTGCCTCTTTAGCAGCTAGTTTTGGACAGTTCTTTATGATATGATCATTCCCTTTACAGTACTTACAAAACAATTTCTTCTTTTCTGATTTTTTCTCATCTTTGTCTTGGTTCTTCGAATGTGCAGCATTTGCAGATTTTTGCTTACTAGTAGAAGAGCTCCATTTTCCTTTGCCCTTCTGACTAGCCAGGAAAGCTTGATCTGCAACAGGCATAATGCACCTATTCTGCCTGGACTGATCTTCCTGCAACAGAACAGAGACTAACTCCTCAAATGACAAGGCATTTGGATTGCCTTTCATCATTAACCGAAGAGTAGAAGCAAAACTCTAATATGAATCAAGAAGACCATTCAGAACGGTCTGCACAAGTGAGCTATCTGGTATAACCTCGTCAGCAGAAATCAACTGTTACTTCAAGTCTTTGATCTTTGTTAGGAAATTGTCCATGGAATCACCTTCATTCATGTGCTCACTCTCCAACTGTTTTCGGAGATAAGCAACACAAGCCTCATTCCTAGCTTGGTACAATGTGGTAAGTGTATCCCAAGCATCCCTAGCTGTTCTGCAAGAGCTTAATGGCACGTTTGACAGACAAAGCTATCAATGCATGTGCCTGGGCATCTCTACCATCCCAACGAATCTGCTCTGCAGTAGGTGCAATAGAAACAGTAGAACGAACAGGAATTTGTGGAATATCATCTTCTACACCATCTTCATCAGTTCCAGCACCTGTATTTGCAGTACCTCTTGTTACAGGTGTAACGGGACGTCTTTCAACACCCTGCACAATGTTCCACAATCCTTTTGCAACCAAAACATGTCACATCATATAATCCCATAATGGGTAGTTGGTACCATCCAACTTATCCTCAACAGCCAACATACGAAATACATCACTGCTTTCAGCCATGGCCGGTGCCTAAAATACCTTGATGCAAAAAATTGAATGTATCTCAAAAAGTTGAACGGAACTGCCCAGACGAGTTTTGCTAGACCTGCAGCAGACTTCGAGATGCTTAAACTGGCAAACAGAAACTGGTATATACCTTTGGCACAAAAGGACAAAATAGCCTCCACAAGCGCTGCGATAGTGTGTTCGGAGGCCGAAACAAGCTCAGATCGCGATTTCGGCACCACATAGAGAAGCTGTTTTGATCTCGGAAACACCTTGAGTATGCTCACCAAATTTCGTGCGAATTTGAGACTGCAAACGGAGGAGTGTCGACGGCGCCCTAGAAGAAGCGATGACTTGCTCTGATACCAATTGTTGGAGTTAGATGTCTGCGGAAGCACGCGAACAGCACAAGGAAGAAGAAGAAGCTTGGAGCACAACACACAATACTGAATGTATTACTAGAGAATGTACAAAGATAAGTAGCCCATTAGGGCAATAGGCGTATATACAAGCCGGGGGAAAAAAACCTCCTAAAGAGGGAAAACAGTGCCCCGGCGGTCCTAGTGTGTTCACACACATCACTACCTAAATATATCAATAGACCAAAGTTAGTGAACAATTCTAAAAAGAGCTAGAAAGCTCATTTTTGGAGAGTATTTTTGGCAATTGAAGTGAAAAAAATACATTGTAATCATATTTTTGGCAAATCAAACATTCCATTGCTCCATCTCTTTGTCTTGTTGTGTATGCATGTGTGTATGTGTGTGCATGTTGGTGTGCTTCTCACTCACACATTTTCATTCTCACAAGCTCATGGTTGTCACACCACCCTCACATCTTCTCAAATTGAAAATTATGAGGTGGATCTCCTCATGTTGATGCTTATCATTGTGCTAGAGTGACACCAAGTGTGTGTGATTTTAAGATGTATGGTGTTAGTAGCCGAGGCAGTCAAGGCATTACGAGACAAGGAAGCCATCAAAGGGAATCAAAAAAAAGGGAGAGCCAAGCAGGATTAAGCAGGCAAAGCAAGCAATGCAGATCCGACAAGTAGGCCACATAATGTTTCATGAAGCAATACTTCCCAAATAGTGATTTTAATACCTTCATGCCATTGTAAATACCATTTTTTGTTATTCCTACTACATTTTGTGCAAGCCAAGGAGTGTACTACATTTTGTGCAAGCCAAGGAGTGCTTGAGCTTTAGGAGTATTAGAAGTATCTATATACCAATTCTCATAATTTTTAGAGCTCTTTTGAGCCTCCAAAATAGCCTAGGAAGCTAATTTTTAACTAGGTTATACACTAAGTCTGGACAAGGCCAAAACCTAGACAAAAACTATAAAAAGAGCTAGAGAGCTCATTTTTGAGGTTAGCTTGTTAGAGTTTTGAGCTATTGTAAAAGACTTTTTGAGTAATACAAAGAACTCCATTGTTCCTCTCTTTGTTCTTGCCTTGTGTGCATGTGTGTGTGTATGTGTGTGCATGCTTGTGTGCTTCTCGCTCATGCACTTGTGCCATCACTTGCTCATAGTGGTCATACTAGTCCTCATGTCTCCACGGATTGACATTTATGAGGTGAATCTCCTCATGTTGGTACTTGCCATTGTGCCAGTGTGACACCAAATTTGGTGCCATTTTCAGGGAGAGAGCTTTGAGGATGAGCGTGTGATGGTAAGATGTAGAGTTGAGACATTGGATTCATAGGTATTTTCCTTAATTTTCATGATAATTTCTTACTTTTTTCACCATCATCATCCTCACCATCTTCCATCTCTATCTCAACCTTTTCAAAATTTTTAGTTTTGTGGTCATATCACCTTCCCCACCTCATTCCCCTCATTTCACTTGTGAGAGAGAGCGAGAGAGAACTATTGTGCGTTCTGTTTTTGTGTGTTTTTGAGCATTTCTTACAGGTTTTGGCCATATCATCTCCAACAGCTTGCATAGGTATAAAAAAGCTTTGCACATGTCGCGAGGCATTGACCTTTGTCAATTGCGATTGATAGAAAAAGTGGCTATTTGGTAAAACTAAGTGCACAAACATAATCTAGGGACCTTGCACATTACTAATTCACATAAAGTTTCAAAAAAATTTTATTTTATCTGTCCATCATGATTGACAGTGTCCATCGTGATAGACAGCCTGTCCATCGTGATTGAAAGACCTTGATGGACATCTCTTTACATCACGACAGACAATATCCATCACGATGGACACCCCTATCCATCGTGACTAACACAAAAATTGTGATTGACACCGATACTTGACCAAAATCACATCTGTCATGATGTGTAGAGACCCGATTGAAACAAGACAATGTGAAAAAGCAAAGATTTTAGTCCATCGCAATTGACAGCCCATAATGGATTGCATCTCCATCGCAATTGATAGGCGTCCATCGTGATGGACACCCGTATCCATCACGATCAACAAAAAAATCATGATCGATAGCCAGATTCGGTGAGAAACTTATCCATCGTGACTCACAGGCCATGATTGACACAAATTCACGAAAAAAACTTGAAGATTTCTCTCCATTGCAACAAACACCCATCAATTGTGATAGACACCCATCAATCATGATTGACACATGTCCATCGTGATTGACACCTGTCCATCGTGATTGACACCTGTCCATCGTGATTGACACCTGTCCATCGTGATTGACACCTGTCCATCGTGATTGATAGGTCATGATGGACAATTCTAACCATCACGATTGATAGCCCTATCGATTGCGATTGACAGGCTTATTCGGTTAATTTTTAGGGTTTTAAAATTTTTAGATTTTGGTAAATTTTGAGCATAAATTTCAATCAATTGGAACATCGTGAGGTGCCCAAGCACATAATTTGAGAAATAATGTTTGCATGTTAGCCTATTTTAACTGTTTCGACCCCTAGAACCTTGAATCGACATAACTTCTTCATACGAAATCCATTTCGAGTGATCTTGGGATTGAGAATGATTGTCTTGAGCATTCAAGCATGAGCAAGGGATAAGCAGCTTGAGGTTGGATCATTCTCAACCCCCTCTTTCAATTCCTAGCTTAGTCTAACTACGGGTAGAGGTTTTGATTAATTAGGGTGACATTAAGCACGATCAAGTACAAAAACCCTAATGTCTCAAGTGCAAGCATAAGTAGGATAGCTTTCCAACCAACTCTAAAACAAAGGGACATAAATCGAGCAATCAAATTCAAGTACGATAACATTCAAGTAATCCTCATGATGGAACTATTGGACAAGAAGTGACAGACACCCTAAGGAAATTAAAGAGAACAAGGGACTAATTCAAAGGAACTTTGCAACATGGTTGTACAAGGGTCATTGGGCTAATCATTAGGGAATATGAACCTGAGATCTGGCTGACATCTAGGAAGAGATAGACAAAGCCTCAGATCCTCTGAAGCTAGTGTCAATAATACTACTTGATCTTGGGCCTAGCAATTGAGTGATTAGCCATATGCTCTAAGTTCATAAATGAGTGACTCTGAGATTTCTTATAGCATGGAGAGACCCATAGGTAGCTTAGGAGTGGCATACCTAGAAAAACTAGAAGGACCTTACAAGACCCAACTGGAATACATCAGGACCAACCGATTAGGTGCTCGCATCTATGAGGAGGTCTGAGAAGATTTGTTGTCCAAATTAAAAACCCGGATCAACCCATTGGACTACAACATCCAGTCGTCAAATTTGAAAATGGTGCATACATAGATAAAGAAGGGACAATGTATGTAGTCACCACCCAACTAGATAGGATAGATGAATTTGGAAACATAATCTCATAGGTTGAAATAGGTGGCATAGAACAAGGAAACTTAGGAAGAGAGCCAAAGACCCCTCGAGGCAAATCAGTCTTGACTAGAATAATCACTCCAAAGTGGGTTCTCCAGGACAATAAGAGCATAGATCTACTCTTAAATTGAGAAACCGATGAGGCTTTTTGGAGGTATAGACCTGACTAGCCTAATCAAATGGGAATGCTTACAATATATGAATTCAAAGATCATGATACCCTGGGCAAAGTGACCTGTTTAGACAATACTTCAGAGAGGGTTTTTGTGGTCTCGGAGCATGGAAGGGCATGACTATACTTGGAAGGGTGAATTTGTTTTTCACCAGCCAATGTCCAATGTTTCTTATAGTCACCAAGGATCTGGGACATTGCAAGCTCATGGAGCTCAAAGGGACAGGAGTAGAGATAGGCCCGAAGTAAGCTTTGCTAACCCAATAGGAAGAGAAAGAATGAGAATTGAGATAGAACAAATGGAAAACGACAGACATGGAGACAAAGAAATGTTGATGAGTTCCCTTTGACAAGACCTAGAGAACACGCGAGGACCTTAAGGCATACACAACTGGTCAAGTCTATGAAGAAATATTTCGATAGTATAGGAGACCCTTATGATAATGTGGTAGAATTTAGACAAGTATTGAGAGTTGAGCAAGTTGATGAACTATTCACACAATACAACACTTTTGGTCTAACACTCAAGACCAGTGCTCTTACATGGTTTCAACCACTACATGAGAGGCAATTCAGAAACATAGACCAACTCCTAGAAGCCTTCATCACGGAGTTTTTTAAGAGTGGCATCAGACACGATACTTCCTCACTGATACATAGCTTCAAACAGACACCTCAAGAAATGATTTGACTTGTCAGAAGAAGATTTAGACAATACCTAGAGAGATGCCATGTACTAGAGTTGCCCACACTAGCCAAACAAGTGTCTTTATTCCTAGATGGATTATTAAGTACCAAATTGAGATATTATGCACACTTAAAGGACCCTAGATCCAGAGAAGAGTGTGTACATATGTGCATAGACATTGAGGATAATCTTTGGGATGAATTAGAGCTTTCAAAGATCTATAAAGGTTCAGATAGCTCTACTAGCCTCACTTCCAAACAATCCAAATCTATCGAGGAACTTGCAAAGAAGGTAGCTCAAAAATTAAGAGTCTCTAACAAACAGATACCTAGATTTGCCCCAGTAAAACAATGCTATACCTATTGAGGAGACCACATGGCTAACGTGTATCCAATTATGGCTCAACCCCAAGTGAACCCTAATAGCCATTACTTCACCATAGAAAGGAGATATACTAATCACACCGCAGAGGATTTCCCTTATAACAAGCAAGTTGTTAGACAAAATTATCCACAACCATATCCACAGCAAGGAAGATACCAGAACCAGTACCCACCATAGCAATATGGTAGACCCCAACAAACCTACCAAACACAATATCAAGCTCAAAAAAGGCCTCAACCTGTGCTATTTCAACAACCTCCAATTCCAACCAATGTGGTTCTAGTGAAGTATGCAATCGTTGAAGAAGACCTTAATAGAGCTTTAGTGCCAGTATACCATTACTTTCAGAAAGTGACCCAAATGATCATAGTTTTGACTTGACTAGTATGGATAGTCCATAGGATTACTATATGCAGTCACCTGAGCATAATGAAACATACTATTACGAAGACCTTAGTGAATTCAAAAGAAAAAGAGAAAAGAGAAAAATCCAGATGTGTAGGTGTGAAGGAAACTCATTGATCATGTCGAGACCCAACCTATGCACGTGTAGTATTTCTGGACGAAGAATTTGAAACTCATGGTTGGGCTGAAATTCCTATGACAATGGATGTAGCCATCAACGAAGAACAATAGACACCCCACTATGACAAAGATGGCTATGACATTTCAATTTTCACAATTGAACCACTCATGTGTGATTTTGTGATAGAAGAGTGTGAGCCTAGAATGGAAGAAATTGATCAATCAAGTGACTCAGATCTAGAATCAATAATAATGGACCCTTTTTGGGCATCAGAAGAGGAATACCTATACAAAGTAGAAGCTCACCCTCAAAGACAAGGAGAGCTTATGAATGATGTGAGACTAGCCACACAAGTAACCACTAAGAGTGAAGCAAGAAAAGAAAGAAGAGAGAAGTCTCACCAGAAGGGGAAGAATCTTTATTTGAGGTCCTTGAAAATTTTAAGAAGTATGAGATAGAGGATACAAAATTCATGATAAGGATGCCTAAATGTGACCATAGAAGAAGGAGAAGAACAATGTACGTACATAGGACATGATTTGATAGAGGATGAGGAGCAAGTGTTGATAGCCTTGCTAAGAGAATACAGAGATGTATTTGCTTGGAGTTATAAGGACTTAAAAGGAGTAGACCCTAACATATGCTCACATACGATCCACATGACCTTAGATGCCAAACCTTCTAAGCAGAAGCCATACACATATAATGATAATTATGCTATCAAGATCAAGGAGGAGATAGATCAACCGGTAGAAGCTGGATTTATCTATGAGATTGAGCACACCGAATGGGTATCCCCCATTGGAGTGGTTCCCAAAAAGATAAGAAAATTTGATTCTAAAAAACCTCGAAGGTAAGATGGTCAGTAACTCTATCGGACTTAAATGAATGCTTCAGAAAAAAAAAAGAAACGAGTCCCAAAGGGGTAATCTATAAACTGGTTTGACAATGATATAATACACAGTAACAGATTTTCTTTTTACAAATAAAAAGGGGGAGGGGAATCTCCTCCTAAATAAATAAATTTTCAATCATTTTGGATCCATTTCAACAAATAGTGTACGGAGACTTTTGCATCAGTGTTATTTAATAACTTGTTTTTCATTATTGACATATGGCAAATTACTTCCAAATCGTCCTTCATTGCTTTTTCCAAGAATTTTCCGACCTGCAAAAGAGAGTTATGTGTATGCATTAACTTGAAGAAGGTTAACACAGCCACCATTAGAGATAATTATCCACTTCCTATCACTCAGCATCTATTAGAAAGAGTGGTAGGCAAGGAAGTATACAACTTCCTTGATTGCTTCTCTGGCTATAATCAAGTAGCCATGACCCCAAAAGACCAGCACAAGATGGCATTTGCCACGGAGTGGGGCATATTCGCTTTTTGGGTAATGCCATTTGGGTTCACCAATGCACCTACTGCTTTTTAGAGGCTAATGTGCCATGTATTTAAAGAGTTCTTGTGGAAAAACTTGGAAGTCTATGTTGATTACCTATGCACTCATTCAAACATTAGATAAACACATATACCGAAGCTGAGACAAATCTTTGACAAATGTAGAGAATGTCAAGCTTGCTTGAACCCAGAAAAGTGTGTTTTTATGGTTAGGCAAGGCAAGATTCTAGGACACATAGTGTCAAAGAATGGCATATCCATTGATGAGGAGAAAGTTAGAGCAATTGTAGATCTATGCAGGCCAAAGAATGTCAAGGAGGTACAAGCTTTCATGGGGCATTGTGGCTATTATCGATGTTTCATTCATATGTATGCAATCATTGCAAAGCCTCTCTACTCCCTATTGACTAACTTTGAATGGACAGACAAATGTGAAAACTCCTTTAACAAGATCAAGAGAAGATTATGTTCAACACCAATCTTGACTACACCAAATTGGAAAAAGTCATTCCATGTTCATGTGGACCCATCCTATTATGCTATTAGGTATGTACTAGCACAACCTACTGGTGAAGGTAATATGGATCTTCCCATTGCCTATGCTAGTAGACAATTGAATGCAACTGAACAAAATGATACCACTATTGAGCGAGAAGGATTAGGCATGGTATATCCAGTTAAGAAGTTTAGACATTATTTGCTCGCAAATAAGTTTAAATTTTTTAGAGACCATCAAGCACTATTATATCTAGTGAACAAACCATGCAATACTGGCTGATTAGTAAGATGGTTCCTCTTACTAATGGAATATGACTTTCAAGTTGTGGTTAGGAAAGGTAGGACTCGCCTTAGGGTAGATCACCTTTCTAGACTAACTTCAAGAGAGTCACCTCAAGGAGTATCGGATGATCTTCCTGATGCTTACTTGTTCAATCTAGAAGTAGTGCCTGAGTGAGGTAAAAACATTGTGCCTATTCTGACCTTTGGACCTAAACATCTTGTTCTCAAAACCAAAGATAAAGAAGTAGTGAGGTCTTAGAAATACCACATCATTGCAGGCAGCATGTACAAGCACACTAATCAAGGCATATTGGCTTGTTGTGTAGATGAAGATAGACATGCAAAGTGGTTGCAACTATCACATGTAGGTACAATGCAACAAGATCACTCCAAACATTAAACTTTACAGACTTTTCAAAGGTTAGGGGTATATTGGCCAACTACGGAAGCAGATGTCCATAAGTTATGCAAGGAATGCCCAACTTGTACTATTAGACCACCTGTGGAACACGTTATGCTATATTGTCTTTAGTACTAGACTGGAGTGAGCCATTGGTAAACTTTTTGAGGACAAAAACATTCCCTCAGTAAATGGCATTGGCTAGATGACATAGTTTAGAATAGGAAGCACAAGATTACACATTCATAGGTGATAATCTATACAAATGAGGAAAAGACGACTATCTTAGATCATGTGTCCATGAGAGTGAATATCTCAAGATCTTGGAAACTACTCACCAAGGAGTGGTAGGAGGACACTTTAGAACAGATAGGGTTATCAAAGCTATACTATTTACACATCTTTGGTGTCCAAATCTTCACATGGATGCACATACCTGCGTGAAGAGGTGTGATATTTGTCAGCAAACTCAGTATTCTATACGTAAAGATGAGATGCCTTTGAAACCTATGATGGGTGGACATGCATTCTCTAAGTGGGGAATAGACTTTGTTGGTCCTATTAATCCCCCAGCTAAGGCTTCACATGCTGAATACATCATAAATGGGTAGAAGTGAAGGCTACAAGAAAGAATGATGTGCAGACCATAGTCAAGTTCCTTTTTGAGAGTGTATTTACAAGATATGGTTTGCCAATAGAATGGGTAAGTGATCCTGGTACCCATTTCTTGAATGAGAGCACAAACAAGATATTATGTAATGTATTGACAAAATTGTGTTCTGATTGGGACAAACAGCTACACCATGTTGTTTGGGCATACAGATTTGCCTATAAAATGGTACTCCAAGCCGCCCCCTTTTAAATGGTATTTGGCTAGAATGCACTGCTACCATTAGACTTTTGGATACCTACAATGAAATTAGCACAAGAGCATCAATGGACCGGCCATGAGTTCTCGTCTAGAATCTTTGATTTGGAAGGCTTAGGTGAAACAAGATTGAGAATAATAGCAGAATTTATGCAGCCAAGAAAAGACAAAAAGCATACTTTGATGCCCATGTGAAAGATAAGGGCTTGAAAGCAGGAGACTTGTTGATATATTTAGGTAGTGATGTGTGTGAGCACTCTAGGACCGCCGGGGCACTTTTTTCCCTCTTTAGGAGGTTTTTTTCCCCCGGCTTGTATATACGCCTCCGATGTTGTAAATCCATTCACACCACAATAGATGCATTTCGAGTTCAATGCACATCCAGAGTATGCATCTAGGAACACACCACTAATTTACTAACACTTCACCAATTATATGTATATGTATATGTATATGTATATGTATATGTATATGTATATGTATATGTATATGTATACGTATATGTATACGTATATGTATATGTATATGTATATGTATACGTATATGTATATGTATATGTATATGTATATGTATACGTATGTATATGTATATGTATATGTATATGTATATGTATATGTATATGTATATGTATATGTATATGTATACGTATATGTATATGTATATGTATATGTATATGTATATGTATATGTATATGTATATGTATATGTATATGTATATGTATATGTATATGTATATGTATATGTATATGTATATGTATATGTATATGTATATGTATATGTATATGTATATGTATATGTATATGTATATGTATATGTATATGTATATGTATACGTATATGTATACGTATATGTATATGTATATGTATATGTATACGTATATGTATATGTATATGTATACGTATATGTATACGTATATGTATGTGTATACGTATACGTATACGTATGTGTATGTGTATGTGTATGTGTATGTGTATGTGTATGTGTATGTGTATGTGTATGTGTATGTGTATGTGTATGTGTATGTGTATGTGTATGTGTATGTGTATGTGTATGTGTATGTGTATGTGTATGTGTATGTGTATGTGTATGTGTATGTGTATGTGTATGTGTATGTGTATGTGTATGTGTATGTGTATGTGTATGTGTATGTGTATGTGTATGTGTATGTGTATGTGTATGTGTATGTGTATGTGTATGTGTATGTGTATGTGTATGTGTATGTGTATGTGTATGTGTATGTGTATGTGTATGTGTATGTGTATGTGTATGTGTATGTGTATGTGTATGTGTATGTGTATGTGTATGTGTATGTGTATGTGTATGTGTATGTGTATGTGTATGTGTATGTGTATGTGTATGTGTATGTGTATGTGTATGTGTATGTGTATGTGTATGTGTATGTGTATGTGTATGTGTATGTGTATGTGTATGTGTATGTGTATGTGTATGTGTATGTGTATGTGTATGTGTATGTGTATGTGTATGTGTATGTGTATGTGTATGTGTATGTGTATGTGTATGTGTATGTGTATGTGTATGTGTATGTGTATGTGTATGTGTATGTGTATGTGTATGTGTATGTGTATGTGTATGTGTATGTGTATGTGTATGTGTATGTGTATGTGTATGTGTATGTGAATGTGTATGTGAATGGTATGGTATGGTATGCGTATGCGTATGCGTATGCGTATGCGTATGCGTATGCGTATGCGTATGCGTATGCGTATGCGTATGCGTATGCGTATGCGTATGCGTATGCGTATGCGTATGCGTATGCGTATGCGTATGCGTATGCGTATGCGTATGCGTATGCGTATGCGTATGCGTATGCGTATGCGTATGCGTATGCGTATGCGTATGCGTATGCGTATGCGTATGCGTATGCGTATGCGTATGCGTATGCGTATGCGTATGCGTATGCGTATGCGTATGCGTATGCGTATGCGTATGCGTATGCGTATGCGTATGCGTATGCGTATGCGTATGCGTATGCGTATGCGTATGCGTATGCGTATGCGTATGCGTATGCGTATGCGTATGGTATGCGTATGCGTATGCGTATGCGTATGCGTATGCGTATGCGTATGCGTATGCGTATGCGTATGCGTATGCGTATGCGTATGCGTATGCGTATGCGTATGCGTATGCGTATGCGTATGCGTATGCGTATGCGTATGCGTATGCGTATGCGTATGCGTATGCGTATGCGTATGGTATGCGTATGGTATGCGTATGGGTATGCGTATGCGTATGGTATGGGTATGCGTATGCTGTATGTGTATGTGTATGTGTATGGTATGGTATGTGTATGTGTATGTGTATGTGTATGTGTATGTGTATGTGTATGTGTATGTGTATGTGTATGTGTATGTGTATGCTGTATGTGTATGTGTATGTGTATATGTGTATGTGTATGTGTATGTGTATGTGTATGTGTATGTGTATGTGTATGTGTATGTGTATGTGTATGTGTATGTGTATGTGTATGTGTATGTGTATGTGTATGTGTATGTGTATCTGTATATGTATATGTATATGTATATGTATATGTATATGAATATGTATATGTATATGTATATGTATATGAATATGTATATGTATATGTATATGTATATGTATATGTATATGTATATGTATATGTATATGTATATGTATATGTATATGTATATGTATATGTATATGTATATGTATATGTATATGTATATGTATATGTATATGTATATGTATATGTATATGTATATGTATATGTATATGTATATGTATATGTATATGTATATGTATATGTATATGCATATGTATATGCATATGTATATGTATATGTATATGTATATGTATATGTAAATGTATATGTATATGTATATGTATATGTAAATGTAAATGTGTATGTATATGTATATGTATATGTATATGCATATGTATATGCATATGTATATGTATATGCATATGTATATGCATATGCATATGTATATGTATATGTATATGTATATGTATATGCATATGTATATGTATATGTATATGTATATGTATATGTATATGTATATGTATATGTATATGTATATGTATATGCATATGTATATGTATATGTATATGTATATGTATATGTATACGTTGAGAGGGGCATTAAGGAAATGGCCTCTAACACTTCCTCGATGCTCAGCTCATAAGCAGAAAATGGAATTGAAGATGAGGGGCACCAGGCTCCTTCAAAATCATTCACATGAAAACACACAGAGCACTCCCAAGGCAGGGGTTGTCCGCACAGCCTTGTCACACAAATACAATGGCGCTCTTAGGGTGGGGGTGATCTATGCCGCCCTCTTAGTACACTTAAACACAATCAACACAAGGGTACTCTTAAGGCAGGGGTGATCCACGCCACCCTCGTAGTACCAATACACAAAACACAACACTCACAGCAGAGAGATTCTCAATAACAAGAGGATATGGGTGATACCACAATCTTCAATGGATTTGGGAATGATGGAGAAGATGGAAGGAAGATGGAAGGAGTAGGAAATGAGGGAAGAAGAGAGGGTGTATTGGATAGAGTAAGCAAAGGTTAAGGGTAATGGAAATGGAGGATTTGGAGAAACGAACTTGATTGAAATAGAAAATGTTACAAAGACATGGGAGACTTACAAATTAGGAGCTTGCATAGCTCTCTCAATACAGTGACATAGGGTAGACTCCTTCTCCTAGGTTTGGAGCACCCACTACACCCACAACGTGTACCTGCATACAACTCTTCTTGCCTTTGGAGGGCACCCAAGGGGTCCTTTTATAGGCCTTTTGGGGAGATATTTAGGGATGATATTTTGAGATGAATCTTCTAGATATTTTAAATTTTTGGTGAGATAGGAATTCTTTACAAAGATCCAAAAGATTCTAGACTCAAGAGGGTGTGATATTTGGCCTGTTTTTACATATTTCTTGGATATTTTGAGGTTGTATTACAAAAATATGATATTTTCTCCTCCAAATGCGTGCAAGGAGTCCAATCCACCAAATTTTGACTTTGGTGCATCATTCTTTTGGCTTCTTGTCCATATACCAAGTGAAATGGGGTGAACCCTAATGATGCCCTGTAGGATATGCAATATGCCCATAATGTTGCGGTGAGGTGTTTATCCCATTCCTTAGGATGCTTCTTTACCTGCTTACTAATGATTTTACAAATAATTCCATTGGTCTTTTCAACAAGCCCATTACATTGAGGATAATAGGGTATGGAGTATCTATGCCTTATGTTTAATCTACTCAATAGATCATTTAGAACATCTGAACTAAAACCTGGACCATGATCAGACACTATCTCTAAAGGTATTCCAAATCTACAACATATGAAATCATAAATGAACTTCCCAATATCCTGTGTTGTTGTCCTTTTTGTGCTAGTTGCTTCTGCCAATCTAGTCATGTATTCCACTGCCACAACAATGTATTCCTTTCCTGAGCTTGTCCTTGGTAGGGATCAAATTGCATCAATTCCCCATTTCTCAAATGGGCCATAAGATATGATTGGTGTCCTTGGTTCATACATAAGCCTCTTATTACCTGTAATTTGACATTTATTACATGTTTTACACCAATATTGAACATCCTTATGAAGTGTTGGCCATGTATACCCTGCTTGAAGTACTTTCCTTATTGTTATTTCATGTGAGAAGTGCCCTCCACATGCATGATCATGACATGATTCCAGAATGCTCTTTATTCATCTGATGAGGGAACTCTTCTGAGGATAAGTTCCTTACTTTTCTCATAGAGGTGATCTCCTATGAGTTGGTACTGTAGAGCCTTCTTCGCTAGTCTATGCCTTTGTACCTTGTTTAGGTGCTTGGGTGGTTCTCCAGTTTCAAGAAACTTGATGATATCTTCTAATCCTTCTTGACCTACAAATCTATTGTATCCCAACTTCATGGATGCTATGAAACCATCAAATTGCTCATTTGCTAATGCATCTGCTTCCTTATTTTTGCTCCTTGGTACATGAGATGTTTGAGTGTTATCGAATTGTTTCAATAACACTCTTACTTTTTCAACCATTCAAACAAAGTTTGGATTTTGCAACACCAAACATTTTGCAATTGCTTAATTATCAACATTGAGTCTCCTTTGATAATCAACCTTTTGATACCATGTTGAACACATTCATGCAAGGCTTCACATAGTGTTGCATATTCTGCTTCATTATTTGAATGAGCATTAGGAAGAGCTATACCTTTCTTGAAGATGAGTTGTTTGTTTTGGTCATATATCAGTGATTCTCTTGTTGCTTTGTCGATCTGCTTCTTATATGCACCATCAAAAAATACAGTATGTGCATCTTCAATATCTTCTTCATGCAAGGTTGCTCCCGTGTCCCTCTCATTGGATATTTTCCTCTCCCACTTCCTGTAGGTGAGTATGTCTGCAAGACTAGCTCTTGTGCTTTCCTCTACTACAAAAGTATAGTTGTATTCTTGAAGTTCAAGAACCCATTTAGCTATTCTAGATGAGATGCTCATATGTTGTACCACATATGGAAATGCATGATCTGTTGTAAGAATAATAAAAGGCCTAGCAAGAAGGTAAGACCGAAACTTCCTTACTCCAAACATAAGTGCATACATGAGTTCTCTGCATTTGTGTATCTCTTCTCATTTTCTTTCATTACCTTGCTAGCAAAGTAAACAGGATGCATGTGAGATATTTTTGTATCCTTCTGGAGTAAGACTACTCTGATTGCTTCTTACCTGCACTTGGACACACATAGAAAGTCTCTCCCATATTTGGTGGCATCAATGTGGGTAGAGTGTTGAGTACTCTTTTGATTAACATTCATTATGGATATCCTCCCATGCAAAGACAATCTTGTGCAAGCTTTTGTAATGGAGATATAATTTCAGACAGAAGGTGGATGAACCGTGACATGTAGCATACCTTTTGTACAAAAGTGAGGGTCTACTTTGTTGTTGTTGGAGGAGGTAGAGCCAATAAGGCTTCCACTTTGGATGGATCAACTTGAATCCCTTTTTCTGATATGATATGTCCAAGGAGAACTACTTCTTTCTCGGCAATATGACACTTATCAAGATTCAATTGACCTCCAAGCTCATACAATCTTTTTAAGCCTTCTTCCACTTTTTGACAATGCATAGCTATAGTGCTATATATGCAGAAGTCATCCATGTACACCTTTATTGATGATCCAAAGAATGGTTGAAAAACATAGTTCATAAACCTTTGAAATGTTACAGGTGCATTGGTTAGGCCAAAAGGCATTACCCGATAAGCAAAGCATCCCCATGGCGTAATGAATGTGGTCTTCCTTTGATCCTCATCAGCTATGCAAATTTGAAAGTACCCTGAGTATCCATCACATACATTGTACCTTTCATGACTTGCCACTTCATTTAGAATTTCATCTTGGAAAGGTAGTGGAAAATGATCTCTCTTTGTTGTTGCATTTAAGGGTTTATAGTCTACACACACCCTCCATTTACCGTTCTTCTTTGGGGTAACTACTACTGGAGACACCCATTTAGAATTTGATATAGGGTAAATGAAACCGACCTTTATGAGTCTATTTACCTCATTTAGCAAAGCCTCTTGTTGAATTGTTCTGATCCTTTTGAGCTTTTGTGCCACTGGCTTTACTTCTGACTTGATTTCGATATGATGTTGAATAGTAGTTACACCTTGTATCTCATTATAATTTTTAATGAACAATTTGGGGTACCTTTTGAGCATGTTGATGTACGTGGTCTTTTCCTCTAAGGTGAGATCTTCCGCTAGCATCTTTTGGAGATCCGCTTCGGGCATGGAGTCCTCACTTTGTGATTGTTGTAGGTCATCCTCTTTGCCTCCATCTTCCTTTCCTTGAAAGATCATGCCCATGACTTCGAGTGTTGATGAATCATTTTCGATTGTCGATTCCTCACTGCTAGAATCGCTATCATAGCATGAGCTCTCTTCATCTACAGTTGTTTCATACCTGTGATCATCCTTCTTCTGGTCCTTCAAATCATAGGTAACTGACTTTCTTCTATCATTTGGTATAAGAACTAGAAGGCAAGAAGCCCATTTCTCATCTGCTCTTACTACAATTAACCATGGACGTCCTAATATGATGGGGTAGCCCTCCCCTTTGGTTGCAATTACATACATATCCAAAGCAACCTCTATATCACATACTGTAACTCTTCAATTTTCAATTACACCAACACATTTAAGAACACTATTAATTGCCATTTTGGCTTGGTATGCAGATGGTCCTGTCACATCCAAGCCTAACCTATGCATTGTTTTTTCTATCATGACACACATCTATGCTCCGCCATCCACGTACACATTGGAAATCCTTTTTCCTTTAACATATGCATCCACTGTGGGTACCACATCATCACATGCATTGGCTCTTATAAGGTTAATTTCCTTATTTTTTTCCCTCCTAGTGCTTACTAGCTTGGACCATTCCCTCCTAGTTTTTGAAGATAATTGGAGTAATTGTGGCCAAATGATATTTGGTTTTTGTGTGCATATATCTTCAATTAGGTCATAAGGTTT
>CM035424.1:100166259-100573759 GCA_020310875.1 Ceratopteris richardii | reverse complement strand
TCAAAGCAGCTCTGGTTTAGAGAAGAACTTAGGTGGGTTCTGACACAATCCCAAGAGTGGGCAGCCACTGGACCCACAAAAGCATTGCATCCTTTACAAAAAATCCTCCAAAATAGAGAATAACTAGTCCAAGACAAGCTCCAAAATGAAAGAGAATATCTCTTCTTTCAAAGGAACTTCATTATCTAAAGATTTAGTCAAAAAATTGTGATGGAATCATAAGAGAAAATGAGAAGTGAAAAATAGGCATAGATGCACAACTCCTCAAATTAGCATGTCAAAAAAATGTGTAGATGCAAGATAAGTATAAGAGCCCATAAGGAAATATTCCTTGCATCCAAGGTGGTACTTAGATTATCAAAAGAACGTAAACGCACATTCTTCTCTCTATTCCTTATGATTCAATTAAAGATCGCCCCAAAATCTAAAGGCCATCCAAGTCGTGAAAAAAACACCTTGATTCTTGGTTTGGACACAATCCCAAAAGCATGGGTAGTCACAAAACCAAAACCCAAGAGAGGCATAAGACTATGACTTCAAGAACCCCAAAATATCCCCAAACAAGTGAAGCAAAAAGAACCCTTCTTGCACACATGAGAAAGTGAATCAAATAAAAGAGAATGCTTCAACTAAACTTTTAAGTGCATGGAGATATGAAAGATGAAACCAATCCCCAAATTGGATCCAACATTACTTTCTATCCTTGCATGTCAAGAACGTATAGTCTCTCCCCATGAAGCGAACCCCAGTACAAGTCTATGTATACATGCCCAAGTTCTAAGCAAGGCCGATAATGAAGGAAACCCTCAATGATGCATAATGCTTAATCATGATAAACAAATGATTATCTCACTAACATGTCCAATGAGCATGAAGGCACAATTTAGAAGATTCTCAAACCATCGTATCACTACTTGGATGAAGTGCATAACAAAAACCATGAGATGCCTCCAACAAGGAAGTAAGAAGCAAACAAAGACCATGCATCCCAATGAATCCCCAATATTATAGCCACCTCTTTATGCCCAAAGTGAATTGGTTTTGAACACAATCCCCATGAAGGGCAGTCACAAAAATCCAAGACAAAATTCCTTGCAGCCCAAGAAAGCAAGTCCAACCTAAAATAGAAAGGATCAAATCATATATTCAGCACATTGCCCTAGGGTTTTGATCCCATGAGAGCTCCATCAACTTTGTCTATGCATCCCAAGGAGCATAGAGTTCCATCAAGGTCTAGCAGTAGAAAGCAATGATGGTGTTGGACACCATCCCGCTAGGGGCAATCACAGAACCATGAAGCTAGATAACTTCAAAGACACTAAGGGAGTGTGGTGAGTGCTTCCCATTCTATATAGAGTTCCAACCTAGCACAACATCAAGGGATGATAAGAAGAAACATGCTTGAAGGTAGAAAACATACATACCACTCAAGGAGATGAAAAAGGCAATAAGGATGAAAGTGGACAAGAGGGAATCCCCCTCCCTCAATCCAATGCATGTCAAGTGTGGCCTTACAAAACCATCTCGAACATGCTTGTGTCCCATAGCCTTACAACACTATGGACACAATGTAAAACATCCCAAGGTTGATGGGGAACTCCAAGAGAGTAGATGCTTGAACCCTCCATGCCATGAAGTGCATCATCCACAAACTCAACGTTTCTTGGACACCATCCCAAACACATGGGTACTCACAGCAAACCAAAAATTAGGTTGTTCTTGAGTGAGAAGCTCTAATTTTCTTCTTCAAAACCTATGAAAATATCAAGAGCATAGTCAAGAAATACTTTGAATTTCAAAACCCTAAAGTGAGCGTGCATCCCAATGTATTCCTTCTAAGTTTGGTTGCCAATTTGAAAGATGCTTCAACAACATTGTAAAGCCCCATGGATGCCCCAAACAAAAACCTGCCATTCTCATGTGGGTCTTGTCACGAGGAAGGAGATAAGGAAGAGAGCTCACATACATACTCTCACAATCAAAGAGAAGCGCACACACACACATATTGAGGCAAGGAAGAATGATCTTCTTCTTCTTCTATTACATAAAAGGAATGTACAAGAATGACCTAAAACAATACAAAAAGTGCAATATATAAAGAACAGTACATAAGGGAAAATCCTAATGTCCATGAATGAGTGAGATGGCAAGACAACAAATGTGCCATCACTCTCCATAGATAAATCTAGTAAAGCTCAATGAAGTATCCCTGACACATACCAGCATGAGCACTACACATGTGAGAGAAATGAAAAAGTGATACATGTCATCGTGGATCATCACATGTTGAGCTTGATATCTCAACATTCCCCCTCAAGCTCAACGTCATGTCCTGTAATCCAAGCATCTTTCAAAACTTCAACTTTTTAGCTCCAAGTGCAATTTTCTTGTACATAGTAGCATTTTCCAATGCTTCACCTGATGTGGTATCCAACTTCAAATTCTGATCTAATGACATAGAAATTGGCTTACAATCAGCCATAACATACTTTTGCAACATATTCAAGGCATATTGCCTTTGTGACATCCATATACGTGTTTCTGTATATATAAACTCAATGCCCAAGAAATAGCACAACACACCAAGATTCTTCATGTGAAATTCCTGCATAACGAGATGCTTTACCTCTTTAATGCTTTCTTAATTATCACCACCTACAATCAAGTAATCAACATAAATATCCACAATCATGATGCCATCATCACACATCCTTGCATATAGTGAATGATCTCCATCACATAGAGAAAATCCAATGGTGGTTAAGTAATTAGCAATCCTTGCATGCCAAGCACAAGGGGCTTGTTTAAGCCCATACAAAGCCTTTTGCAACCTGTAAACATATTTTGGGTGCTTTGAATCTTCATATCCTTGTGGCTGGTCCATGTATACTTCTTCCTGTAACTCACCATGAAGGAAAGCATTCTTTACATCCATTTGATGCAAAGTCCATCCTTTTGCTATCATTAATCGAAGAAGGGGTCATGAACATAGGCAAGCATGGGCATATCCACGTCCTCATGGCTTTGTTAAAAGCTATTTTTTGAATGCTTATAGTGACAATATGTTCAAACATCGCTTGAGGATTAACAAAGAAACCTTCCATTAGTTGTGGAAAGCTTGGACACTTTATGCAAAAGAAAACCACAAACTATCATGACACTATACCTTTACAAGATTGAGTAGCTTTTTGCATTAACAAGGCTAGCAATAAGAGGTGGTCTGGTCTTACATACACATACATTAGATGGCCTTCAACATCTTGCTTTGCAATGTTAGCAAAAGATTTTGAGGCAATTAGAGGAATACCTTATGTTGTGGGTGCAATAGATGGAATCCATGTATCTATAATTGCACCACATGAAAATCATGTTGATTACTTCAATTGCGAAGGTTTTCACTCTATCTTGTTGCAAATAATAGGAACCACGAACTACTCTATTCGGAATTATGATGTAGGATAGGCAGGATCAATGCATGATTCCCTTAATTTCACAAGAAGTGAATTAGGACAGAGATGTGCAAGAGATGAACTAGGTAAGTATTGCTTTGTTGGTGATTGTGCATATCCTTCTTGACCATACAGGTTAGTCCCATTCAAAGGTTGTAAACAAGGATTATCACGTTTTAAGTATCATTGGAATTTCATCCTATCAAGCACAAGAATGCCAATTGAAAGAGCTTTTGGCATGTTAAAAGCAAGATTAGGGATCTTATTGAAAAGATGTGATATGGATCTACGTTATATGCTAGATCTTGTTGCTACCTCTTTTGTACTCCATAACATTTGCATTTTTCATGGAAATGCTTTTGATATGGATTGCATTCGAGAAGCAGAAGCACAATTGGCAAGTCAAAATGGGCAAGTTGAAGAGAATGAAAGAGTAGTATCCATGTCTTTGGGAGAGTTGTGAGTAATACATGGAATGGGTTCAGAAGAAGCAATGGATCATGATCAATGCACTAATGAAGAAGCACGTGATCTTGGAAGCAACTCAGAGCGATGAGACATGATTGCAAGCATAATGTACAAAGAGCAAGCAAGAATGAATATGCAAAAGCATTTTGGAAATGAAGCTTTGGAGGAGATGGATACATCATCATCATCAACATTATCATATTGTCTTGTACCAATTACATTATGCTTCATTTTAATGCAATGTATTGTAACAAGATATGTTAGTTTATGTAATTGTTAAGGGTATTTTCTTTAATTCTTTGATCCTTTTTTATGCATTTGGAAAGATTTATGTGAAAAAAAAGTATTTGTTTTGCCATCCCTTGTGTTCACATAAGATGGCAGCATGAAAATAACTTTTGCACAATTGGGCCTTCTTGTGCAAACACATGGCCAGTGGAACTAATTATTTTCTCACTGTTCCACCTAGAATAGTACACTTTTGAGTGTTTGTACTACCAATTCTATGTGAACCCAACCTCAATGTATGATTGCATACAGGATAGAGCTACTGATGAGCATACAACAGAAGGAAAAACTCATATAGAAGATTCCATCTCGGGCCTTCCCCTTCACTTACAACTCACGAATGTTCCTAAATTAATATAAAATTCTCCTCCATAAAGTAAAGGGGTTCTTGAGTGTGTGAGTTTGTTTGTAAGGTTGAATTCTTTAAAAGAATAATCATAATCGTGTCCTCTTTTGATCATTTAAAAAGAAACAAAAGAGAGAGAGAAAAAAAAGGGGGGAGCTACAAGGCCAGAATTTACACGCAAATGCAGTAATATGTTCATATAACAAAAGACCATTTGAAGCATCTTTGGGGAAGACTACGTGAGGAGCACTTCTCTCCGTTTGGAGAATTTGGCATTATTTATGTGATACATTAACACTTGAGACTTCCTTCATACTCTCCAAAGCCCTCTTAGAGAACTTCTTGATTCAAAACTTTGAATGTTGGAGAAATTATTTGCATTGGCCTTTAAAGATAGCTTCATTTTTGTAACACCAATAAGACCATAAAAACTTAATCCTCTATGTTCTCCATAAAGAAAAATGTTTGCATTCTCCAAGCAATAATCTATGTGGTTAAATGGTTAGATGTGAAGGACACTACATAAATTTTGCACTAAACCGAACAAGACCCCCTTGCTTTTGAAGCCACTATTCCTTTGTTTGAAGATCTTCATATCAAAGGTTGTTGATTTTGCAACTACCCCTACTGGGATAGTGTCCGAAATCCAACACCCAAAATTGGGAAGTTAGACCTGTTGAGATATCAAGCTCAATGTGTGATGATCCAAGATGACACGTATCACTTTTTCATTTCTCTGGCATGTGTAGTGGTCACACTGGTATATGTCAGGGATACTTCATTGAGCTTTACTAGATTTATCTACCGAGAGTGATGGCACATTTGTTGCCTTGCCAACTCACTCATTCGCGGACACTAGGATTTTACCTTATGTATTGTTCTTTATATATTGCACTTGTTATATTGTTGTTTTTAGGTCGTTCTTGTACATTCCTTTTATGTAATAGAAGAAGAAGAAGATCATTCTTCCTTGCCTCAATCTGTGTGTGTCCTTCTCTTTGATTGTGAGAGTATGTGTGTGTGAGCTCTCTACCTTATCTCCTTCCTCATGACATGGTATCAGAGCCAATGTGGCTGTAGAGAGCTCATGGAGAAGGTTGATGGTGAAGAGTATGTGAGAAGGCATGGAGAAAGCGTGATTCACAAATGATCTCTGATTCACAAATATCATATCGAAGTTTCAAAGCCATCTCAATCTCCATTTTGAGCCTGCAAGGTGGGGCGCACATAAAAACTAGGTCAATTTGCAAAATTATAACTTGCATCCTGTTTGGAAACACTCACATATTCTAGATCCAGACTATCAAGTGATTTTGTGTACTAGTGATACACGAAAAGTATGTTTTTCTGAGATCAAACTATCACTTCATAGTGCGACAGTGTTCAAGAAGTACTACTTGTAGTGTTTTGGAGTGTTGTAAATTGCTCCTGAAATGGAAAATGCAGATGGAATGAGTCAGCTTATGAGTGATAAGTTGGAAAATAACAACTTCCATGCTTGGAGATTCAAGATGAAAAATTTCCTAATGGGAAAAGGCTACTAGAAGTACATCAAAGGAGAGAATGAAAACGCTCCGCAATTACCAGAGAGGAATCGGACTGTAGACTAGTTAAGAGCATATGAAGAATGGAATCAAGGAGCATGAAAGGTAATGTATTGGCTATCTGTTAGCATACATGATAGCAAGATTGGACACATATAGGATCCTAAGACTCCAAAACAGTCTTGGAACAGTTTAGTCACTTTGTATGAGACAAATACAAAGGCATGGAAATTGCAACTCAAGAACGAGCTACATACTTTGGAGAAAACGGGCATGTTAGTAAGTGATTACACCGTGCAAGTCAAAAGCATATGTGAGTCACTTGCATATATTGGCATGAATGTAGATGATGACGATAAGGTAGAAGTGTGCCTTCACGGTTTAGGAGTTGCATATAAGCACTTCAGAACATCTATTCAGGCCAGGAAAAATATTCTAAATTTTTTTGATCTGGTGTCCATGTTGATTATTGAAGAAAAGAATCTTGGTGAGGACACAAACTCCCAAGGAAAACCTATTTTGAGTAGGTATTCTACTCTGGAAGAGGAAGAGGTAGAGCTAGAGGCTTTGAAAGTGGAAGTGGAAATAGTAACCAAGACCAGAGTCAACATCAGAATCATGCATGAGGTAGAGGACAATTTTGAGGCAGGGGGAGCCAAAGAGGCCATAGAAATTTCCAAAGAAATGATTCAGGTAATGACAATGAAGGATGTTGGAATTGTGGCAAACCTGGACATTTTGAACGTGATTACAGGTTGAAGAATCAAAATAACAAAAGGCAGCAATGTTACACTTATGTGTTCCTCGAGTAGCTTTGATGTGAACCTTTTCCCTATACATGGGCACTTTTTACTCTAGTGCTGGCTAGAGGTTTTTCCCCATGTTACCACATACTTGATACTCTCATATGTGGTGATACTTTGTACTTAGGGATATTATTCAGCTCTTACTTCAGTTCAGTTCATCGATCAATAGAGAGAGCTATTCCAGCCATTGTCTTCTCCGTGTGTCTTGCTGCGTTTGTGCTCCTTGTGTGTGCTTCTTGTGTGTCTCTTGCACTTCTACACACACCCAACAGTGGTATCAGAGCAGGTTCAGCTCCTTCTCAAATTTTGGTTTTTCGCGTCGCGGCGCGCGCGCACTTTAATAGTGCAAATCGACTTCGGAGCATAGAACTGTGAATTTCAGCAGCCCGGAAACATTTCCATCAGGTGCGCTGGGGTTTTACCACCATTTCAAAGCCATTCATGCAGTCAAAATTGCCATCAGAGTGACGGTTTGTGAGTTGAAATTTCAGAATTCATTTCAACTTTCATCGAAGTGAAGATTTTGTTAAATTCTTGTTCCTTAGTGAAATGGCGGGCAACAATGACTTGTTTGGCATGCTTCAAGCTGAAGATAAGCTTGATGGGACCAACAATCCGATGTGGTCTTAAATGATGAAGCATGTTCTTGTTGCAAAACAACTTTGGAACATAGTGGTAGATGTAGATCGAAGACCGGCAGGTGCTTCTACTTCACAGTCTACTGTCACAGATGGAGCTTCTTCTTCGAGTACAGTGGTTTCTCCTTCTCCACCTACACATGAGCAGCTTAGATAGGATGGAAAAGATGCTCAAGCTCATGCTTTGATTGCACTTTCAGTGAAGCGTCATATAGTTCCACACATTCGGTCATGTTCTACATCGAGACAAGCATGGGACACTCTTGCTTCTTTGTATGCCGTGCGTAATGAAGCACGTGTTGCATACTTGAGGAAGAAACTTGAGGATGTATGTATGGCTGAAAATGAGTCACTAGATGTGTATGTGACACGCATCAAGGACTTGAAAGAGCAATTGGCAAACATAGATGAGATCATTCCGGATGCATCACTCATTTCTACATTGTTGAAAGGATTACCGGAATCTTTTCAAAGCTTTGCTACTACACTTCGCTTGGTTGCAAAAGGAAATCCTAATATGTATGCATTTGATGAGGTTGTGTCTCTTCTTTTGCAAGAAAAGCAATCTAGAGTGAATAGGAGTGGTTTGATTGAAGGAACGCAAGCACTTGCTATCTCACAAAAGGGGAAAAGCAAGTATGGTTCAGCTTTTGGTTCATCAAAATCAAAGCCTCAAGCTTCCTCTTCCACTCATTCCTCTAATGATGGTGATTTGCAAAAGAAGAAGAGATGCAAATATTGCCGGAAGGCTGGTCATACTATTGGTGAGTGTAGAAAGCTTGCTAAACGCAATGAAAAGAAGAAGGAATCCGGCATGTCTATTGCTGAAAATTCAGCAAATGCAAAGAATGATGAAGCTAACATGGCTCAAGATTTTTGGGCATGTGTTGTTACATGTCATTATGATGCTTCTTTACATTCTAAATGTATGGTTGTGAGTGAGGCTGATTCGGATTGGTTCTTTGATAGTGGTGCTTCAAAGCACATAACATCATGCAAAAGATTTTTTGCCTCTTTGAAAGATGCACCTAAAGATTTTTTGCCTCTTTGAGCTTACGGCTGCAAATGGAGGTGTGATTCTCTTCAAAAATGCATTGTATGTGCCTGGTATCAAGAAGAACTTAATTTCAGTTCCGTTCATTGCCAAAGCTAGACTTCATGTACACTTTGTTGATGATAAGTGTATGGTTCATGATTTCAGCAATGGTGATGTTATCGTGATGTCCGGTACATTATGTGATGGTTTGTATCGCATGGATACATACAAGAGGGCTGCCTCGAATGCCTTGGTTGCTCATACTTCTTCCATGGCTGAAATGGAGCTTTGGCATGCTCGTTTTGGTCACTTGAACTTCAATAGTTTGCTCTACTTGCAAAAGAACGACATGGTTATTGGCTTGCCTACACTTGAGTCCATTGAAAAGCATGCATGTGAAGGTTGCATTCTTGGAAAAATGAATCGTGCTTCTTTTCCAAAAGATAGTCATACATACACTACAAGAAAATTGCAGCTTGTTCATAGTGATGTATGTGGTCCCGTCAAGACTCCATCTTTTGGGAAGCATGTATATTTTGTTACCTTCATTGATGATGCTACTCGCCATACATGGGTGTATCCTATGAAAGCAAAGAATGAGGTATTTTCTTGCTTCAAAGCATTTTTAGCTATGGCTGAAAATTTTTCTTCACAAAAGCTTTTGACTCCACGCACGGATCGTGGTGGTGAGTACATGTCACATGAGTTTAATGCTTTTCTTCGTGAAAGAAGTATTTCACACCAATGTATGGTGCCATATACACCTCAACAAAATGGTGTTGCCGAGCATAAAAATAGAACTTTACTTGAAATGGCACAATGTATGGTTAAAGGAAAGCATCTTCCTCATAAGTTTTGGATGGAAGCGGTCATGTGTGCAAACTATGTGTTGAATCGCTGCCCTACAAAAGCATTGAGAGTCATTACTCCTTATGAGGCTTGGAATGTTCATAAGCCTATGGTTAGTCATATGCGTGTGTTTGATTGTTTGGCATATGCTCTTGTGCCATCACAACAATGTCACAAACTTGATGACAAGGCAAAGAAATGTATATTTGTTGGTTATAGTGCTGAAAGTAAGGGATATGGGTTGTACCATCCATTGACAAACACAATTATTGTGAGTCGAGATGTGGTATTTGCTGAAAATTCAGTTTTCCCTCTACTTGAATGCAAAAAAACTGCCAACAATTAGCTCACAAGATGTGTTCGATACACTCATGCCTTTGTTCCAAAATGGTGCGCTTGACTATGGCCATGTAGATCAGCCAACTGAGGTTCAAAAGGCTGAAAAATTCCAGCCAAATAGGGCTGAAAATGTAGAGAATTTGCAGCCAAACATGGCTGAAAAAATTCAGCCAAAAATTGTCAAAACTGTTGGGAGTTTCCAGCCACATATGGCTGAACATTTGCATCAAAATATGGCTGAAACTGAGCATGAAATTCAGCCCACGCATGATGTACATATTGAAGATGTATTACATAATGAACGCATGTCTATCAAGAGTGCACAATCTATGCCAAAGTGGCTGAAACAAACTTTGCAGGACAGCAAATTGAGTGCACCTTTACTTGGTAGAACAAGATCAAGCTCTCACCATGTATCAAGTAATTTTGTGGATTATTCTCTTATTGCTACAGCATGTAATGAAGAGCCACTTTCTTTTGAAGATGCATGTGACGATCCACAATGGATGAGTGCTATGCAATCAGAAATGGATTCCATACATAGGAATGGTACTTGGGAGTTATGTGAATTGCCAAAAGGAAAGAATGCCATTAGTACAAAGTGGGTTTACAAGATTAAGAGAAAATCTGATGGTAGCATTGATCGCTACAAAGCTAGATTGGTTGCCAAAGGATATGCGCAACAATATGGCATTGACTATGAGGAAACTTTTGCACCTACTTCACGCATGACTACCATTCGTACCGTGGTTGCATTGGCTGCCCATCGAGGTTGGAAAGTGCATCAATTGGACATAAAAATAGCCTTCTTGAATGGAGATTTGCAAGAAGAGGTCTATGTGAAGCAACCTCCTGGATTTGCTATGAAAGGGAAAGAGCATATGGTTTGTCGCTTGCATAAAGCAAAGCAAGCTCCATGTGCATGGTATGACAAAATACATAAGCACTTGATTGCTCTTGGCTTCACATGTAGTCCGATTGAAAGCACACTCTATGTACGCAAAAATGGGGCTGATCTTATAGTGCTTGTTCTTTATGTCGATGACATACTCTTGACTGGGTCATGTGATGCAAAACTTGACATTCTTATGGATGATTTGCAGCATACTTTTGATGTCACTTATCTTGGTCTTTTGAGCTACTATCTTGGCATCCAGTTTGTATCCGTTGAGGGGGGAATTGTTATGCATCAAGCAAAGTATGTTGAAAAACTACTTCAACATTTTGACTTTGAGGATTGTAAGCCAGTTTCCACACCAGTTGAGACAAGATTCAGGTTCTCAGTTGAGGATTCCAGTGATGCATTTGACACTTCTCTTTATCAGCAAGTTGTGGGATGTCTTATATATGCATGCAACACAAGGCCGGATATACAGTATGCAGTTTCCTAGTTGAGTTGATTCATGCATAGCCCTGGCACTAAGCATTGGCAAGCGGTGAAACGTGTTTTTAGATATCTTCGAGGCACTTCGAGCTTAGGTCTCTTTTATGGCAAAGATGTTCAGCCATGCTTGCATGCTTTTACAGATAGTGATTGGGCTGGTTGTTATGATACTTGCGTGTCCACTAGTGGTAATTGCTTTTTCCTTGGAGACTCATGCATATCTTGGTTGAGTAAGAAGCAACCTACATTGGCGACATCGAGTTGTGAAGCTGAGTACAGGGCAGTTTTCACAGCGACAGTGGAGTGTATATGGCTGAAACGCCTATTGATGGATCTTTGCATGGAGATTGATGCTGCTACGCATATTCTCATAGATAGTCAGAGTGCTTTGGTTGTTGCATGAAACCCAGTGTTTCATGCACGGACCAAACATATTGAGGTGCATTATCACTATGTGAGAGAGCGCCTTCATGCAAGAGATATTGATTTGGTATATGTGCCTACACAAGATAATGTGGCAGACATATTCACCAAAGCTCTTCCATGGGAAAAGTTTGAAGCTTTTCGCAAAGCTTTAGGCTTGTTACCTTGTGGGGGCTGATCTGTCACTCCCTGTATGTGTTCACATCATTCGCTCCAGGGGGTTTGTTACACTTATGTGTTCCTCGAGTAGCTTTGATGTGAACCTTTTCCCTATACATGGGCACTTTTTACTCTAGTGCTGGCTAGAGGTTTTTTTCCCATGTTACCACATACTTGATACTCTCATATGTGGTGGTACTTTGTACTTAGGGATATTATTCAGCTCTTAGTTCAGTTCACTTCATCGATCAATAGAGAGAGCTATTCCAGCCATCGTCTTCTCCGTGTTTCTTGCTACGTTTGTGCTCCTTGTGTGTGCTTCTTGTGTGTCTTTCGCACTTCTACACACACCCAACAAGTAAAACAACTATGCATCTAGAAGTGCAGATGATTCTAAGAAGTTATTCATGGTTCAACATCATATGATGAATACGATGTTTGCTAATGTTTCAAAATCAACTGATAATGTTTGGTATGTTGATTCAAATGCTTCAAATCATATGACAAGCCATGCAGAATGGTTTAGTATTTCACAAAAATTGCCAGTTCCTGGATATGTTGAAACAGGTGATGACCCATCACACCCTATCAAGCATATAGGAAACATAGCACATTCTATGGAGGACGAGAATGTAAAACATCTTGTTGATGTGCTTCATGTTCCAAATATAACAAATAATGTGGTTTCTATTGGGCAAATGATTGACCAGGGATTACAAGTGAGGTTCAATGTTGATGGGTTAGATGAAGAAGAGTATAAACAAGATGGATGATTGATTGCCAAATGAAACAAAGTCGGTAGGATGTTCATCTTAAATGTGAAAAAACTTGAAATGAATGCAGCAATGTTTGCAAAAGGTGCAGGAGTTATGGTTGATATAGAGATCTGGCATAAACAAATTGGACATGCAAACTTGTAGAGGTGAAAATTGATGCAGTCCAAGGAGATGGTCAATGGACTACCAAATTTCAAAGTTGTAGAAATGCAAAAGGTATGTGCAACATTTCAATTTGGTAAACGATCAAGAGCATAATTTTTGCATGACAAGCATGTTAGTGAGAATGTACTAGAAATAGCACATACAGATGTTTGGTGTCCTACAAAGACCACATCTATGGGCAGTTGCAGGTTTTATGTTACTTTCATTGATGACCATACAAGGAAAGTATGGGTATATTTCATGAAAGAGAAGAATGAGGTGTTCACTCACTTTCATAATTTTAAAGCTATGATGGAAAAACATACAAGGAAGTATATTCATACATTAAGATCTGATGGAGGAGGTGAATACATGTCAAATGAGCTCAATAACTTTCTTAAAAGTCATGGAATTTGACGTCAATTTTCATGCAGGTACACACCGCAACATAATGGCATTGTTGAATGCAAAAATAGACATATTGTAGAAATAGCAAGAGCTTTGATGGCTAAGAAGAATATGCTTCATTGTTATTGGGCAAAAGCTATGCTTTCTGTTGTATACATCATGAACAGAACTCCAAATGCTATTGTACATCAAGTTACACCTGAAGAGAAGTCTACAGGTAAAAATCCAAATGTATCACATATGAAAGTATTTGGCTGTATTGCATATGTACATGTTCCATATGAGTTGAGGATGAAGCTTGATCCAAAAACAGAAAAATGTGTCTTCATTGGATACTCCCTTGAGAAAAATGGGTATAAATGTTATAACCCACTCACATGATAGGTGAAGGTAAGCACAGATGTGGTGTTTGATGAAATGTCAAGCTTCTATGAAGATGCCAAAGATGGACTTGATCTTGAACCAAATGACAAAGAGAATGTTGAAAAATCAAGTGTAGAATCTCACTCACTCACATGATAGGTGAAGGTAAGCAGAGATGTGGTATTTGATGAAATGTCAAGCTTCTATGAAGATGCCAAAGATGGACTTGATCTTGAACCACATGACAAAGAAAATGTTGAAAAATCAAGTGTAGAATCTCAAGTTTTGAGTGGATCAGATGTGTCACCAAGCAATAGTTCCAACTCAAATCTATGGAGTGGAAGATTGCATGAAAATTTCAATCCACCAAGTTCATCAACTACATCAAAGAAAGATAAAGAAAAGCTTTCAGCTGGTAGTAAAACATCTACAGGTTTTGAAGACATTGATGGTGATTCAAGCCGTTCATAGAAGAGCCTTGATGAGGAACTTGGATTGCCCTCTATGAAGACTCCAGGAGTTAGAAAGACACATGCAGATGATACAAGGAGAAATGACCCAGGACCAAGAAGATCTAGGAGGATGCGGGATTCTGTGCAACGATTGACGTATGACAGTTATATGGATCGTCATTGTGCCTACATGACCAAGGTAATATAAGATGTTGAGCCTTCTTGTTTAGAAGATGCAATTGGAAATGAAGATTTGAAAAAAGCTATGGATGAGGAGATGGTTGACCTTTATGGAAATGATACATGGAAGCTAGTTCCATTGCCACAAGGAAAGAAATCCATAGGCTGCAAGTGGGTTTGCAAGGTAAAGCACAATGCTAATGGTAGCATAAGCAGGTACAAAGTACGATTGGTAGCAAAAGCATATGCAGAGACATATGGCATTGATTATGAGGAAACGTTCAACCATGTAGCCAAAATGTCTATTGTCAGAACACGTTGCATTGCAACACATGAACGTGCATATGCACATGCATATGCAACATATGCACATGCATATGCAACACATGCACATGCATATGCAACACATGCACATGCATATGCAACACATGCACATGCATATGCACATGCATATGCAACACATGCACATGCATATGCAACACATGCACATGCATATGCAACACATGCACATGCATATGCAACACATGCACATGCAAATGCAACACATGCACATGCAAATGCAACACATGCACATGCAAATGCAACATATGCAAATGCATACATGCAACATATGCACATGCAAATGCAACATATGCAAATGCAACATATGCAAATGCAACATATGCAAATGCATACATGAAACATATGCAAAAGCATACATGCAACATACAACATATGCACATGCATACATGCAACATATGTGTGCACATACATGCAACATGTGCACACACATACATGCAACATATGCACATGCATGCATAATGCAACATATGCACATGCATATGCAAATGTTCACATGCATACGTAATGCATCATTCCATAATGTAGCATGTGCAATTTCATACATGCAAACATGATTCAAATGCAAATAGAATGTAAAAGATCTACAATTGTGATAAGTCTAAATTTCATGAATAGACCATCAAAACATGACTCAAAAGAAATCCAATTACAATTCAAGTGTTAAGACTATAGTCCAAGATACTAGACATAAAGTTTTCTTCTTAAGGAGATGAAACTTGATAGAATCTAGCTACTCTTCTTAGAGCTACTTAAAAAATTGCACATGCTTGTATGAAACCCACTTAAGAGCTTCAAATGTTCTTCCTCTATGAGCACATTCTTATTCTCCATCTCTTTGAAATGGTGAATAAGATCCTTTTCGTTGTCTACAAAACTGGCTAATGATTCATCCCACTTTAAAATACTTTGTCAAGAAGAGGATGAAGGTAAGGGTACTAGTTCACCCTCATGAAGTTCACTTCCGCTTCTACCATTTTCATTGAAAAGGTTTGCACTTGAAGATGTGTGACTAAATGGAGTCACAATTGGAAGAGTGTGGTAGTACTCATCTACCACATCAAACCATTTGCATGTTATCTTTCTGTTGCCCAAAATGGAGTTATGTGCTTTATCTTGATGGTATTGCCCCAACACCTTTGCCCATTTTTTTTGACATGCTTCACTATCTTTATCGAAGTTGAGATAGGTTGAAGCTGATTTCGTTGAAAAACTTTTTCCCATAAGTTGACTCCTTGCACTACAAGAAAAAGGGGGGCATAGCGATGCCCCCGAATTGGAAAAAAAAGGGAACCGTCGCTTATGCGACGAGGTCGTCGCATAAGCGACGGTAGGAATTTCGAATTTTTTTTTTCCCGACCCTCATCGCATAAGCGATGCTAGCGTCACTTATGCGACACTAATTAAAGAGTATCGCTAATTTCGTCGCTACCTAGCGACGGTGTGAGCGATGTTGGCAAACTGCAGAGCGTCGCATATGCGATGCTATGGAATGTTAAAAAAAAAAAATTGATTTCTCCGGGACTTGGACGCGAGCAAGAAGAGACAGAGAGAGAGAGAGAGCGCGAGAGAGAGAGGGCCGCACAAACTAACAGCAAGCAGGTATGCGCACACACACACACTTACACACACATACATATGTACACACACACATATACACACATAGACACACACACACATACACATAGACACACACACACATACACATAGACACACACACACATATACACACATACACACACATATACACACATACACAAATAAGGTTGCATACACACATGCACACATAATGCATACACATGCACACACATATACACATACATATACACACACATACACACACATACATACACACATACACACACATACACACACATATATGCATACACAGACACATAGAGAGAGACATGCACACACATACACATACATGCATACACACATATGCATACATAATGCATATGCATATGCGTACATACATACATACTTACATTCATACACACACATGCATGCATAATTCACATGCATACATACACATACATAATGCATATGCATACATAATGCACATGCATACATACACATACATAATGCATACACACACATATGCATACATAATGCATACACACACATACACACATATGCATACATACACACATAGACACATACACACATACACACATACACACACATAGACACATACACACACATAAACACATACACACTCATAGACACACACACATACACATAGACGCGCACACACATACACACACATATACACACACATAGACACATACACACATAATGATGCATTCACACACATACACATGCATACACACATAGACACACATATACACACACACATAGACACACATATACACACACATATACACATATACATACACACTCATAGACACACATAATGATGCATTCACACACATACACATGCATACACATACACACACATAAACACATACACACTCATAGACGCGTAGCGACACATACACATAGACACACACACATATACACACATATACACAAACACATACACACATAGACACATAGACACATAGACACATACACACATAATGATGCATACACACACATACACATGCATACACATACATATGCATACATACATGCATACACATACACACATAAACACATACACACACATAGACACATACACACACATACACATAGACACACACATACACACACATATACACACACATGCACACATAGACACATACACACATACACATGCATACACACACATACACATGCATACACACATACAGACACATATACACACACATACACACAAATATATGCATACACACACATAGAGAGACATACACACATAAACACATACATGCATACATATGCATGCATAATGCATATGCATATGCATACAATGCACATACATACTTACATGCATACATAATGCACATGCATAGATACATACACACACAGACACATACACACATAGACACATACACACACATAAACACATACATACTCATAGATACACACACATACACATAGACACACACACATACACACACATATACACACACATACACACATAATGATGCATACACACACATACAGACACATGTACACACACATTCACACACATATATGCATACACACACATAGAGAGACATACACACACATACACATACATGCATACATATTGCATATGCATATGCATATATACATACTTACATGCATACATAATGCACATGCTTACATACACATACATAATGCATACACACACATACACACATATGCATACATAATGCATATGCATATGCATACATACATACTTATATGCATACATAATGCACATGCTTACATACACATACATAATGCATAAACACACACATACACACATAGACACATACACACATAATGATGCATACACACACATACATATGCATACACACACATATGCATACATACATGCATACACATACACACACATAGATACATACATACACATAAACACATACACACTCATAGACACACACACCTACACATAGAGACACACACATATACACACACACATACACACATAGACACATACACACGTAATGATGCATACACACATACACATGCATACATAGACACACATAATGATGCATACACACACATACATATGCATACACACACATATGCATACATACATGCATACACATACACACATAGACACATACACACACATAGATACATACATACACATAAACACATACACACTCATAGACACACACACACACATACACATAGACACACACACACATATACACACACATACACACACATACACACATAGGCACATACACACGTAATGATTCATACACACATACACATGCATACATAGACACACATAATGATGCATATACACACATACATATCCATACACACACATATGCATACATACATGCATACACATACACACACATAGATACATACATACACATAAACACATACACACTCATAGACACACACACATACACATAGATACACACACACATATACACACACATACACACATAGACACATACACACATAATGATGCATACACACATACACATGCATACATAGACACACATAATGATGCATACACACATACATATGCATACATACATGCATACACATACACACACAGACACATACACACACATAGATACATACATATACATAAACACATGCACACTCATAGACACACACACATACACATAGACAACACACACATATACATACACACATACACACATAGACACATGCACACATAATGATGCATACACACACATACACATGCATACACACACATGCATACATACATGCATACACATACACACATAGACACATACACACACATAGATACATACATACACATAAACACATACACACTCATAGACACACACACATACACATAGACACACACACACACATATACACACACACAAACACACATAGACACTTACACGCATAATGATGCATACACACACATACACATGCATACACACATACAAACACATATACACACACACATACACACATATATGCATACATACACACATATATGCATACACACACATAGAGAGACATACTCACACATACACATACATGCATATATATACATACATAATGCATATGCATATGCATACATACATACATACATACATACATACATCCATACATACATACATACATACATACATACATGCATACATACACACACATATACACATACATACACACACACATATACACACACATACACACATAGACACATATACACATATACACATAATGATGCATACACACACATACACATGCATACACACATACACACATATACACGCACATACATACACACACACATGCATACATACACATACTTAATGCATACACACTTACATATGTACACGTATATATATTGATTTCTAACCATTTTGTTTTATATGTTAGGTATTATGGATCCCAGTAGAGAGAGAAAGGTGAAACTCACTCTCATAAAAAGTCTTATGAGAGCAAGAGTTTTGTCTGATACTCTAGGGGCCATAATGTCTGATTACTCAGAGATGCTTACCCAGCGATCAGACGAGGGCTCTTCTGCGGCTCCACATGCAGGAAGAGAGCTATCTGCTCATAGGTATGTTTTTTTTTTTCATAAACTTTTTTAATGATATTATAACACATATTTTTATTTATTTCTATCTACCTATTTTCAGGACACCTATACCACCTCCAGCACGTGATAGCAGAGCAGAGTTGCCTATGAGGATATGCATAGGCACCTTAGGACTAGAGTGCGACATAGAGCCAGAGGGGAACATTGTGTACATAGGGAATGGATTGGAGTTCAAGAGAAGAATGTGGGCACTATGCAACTCTTACCTGCGCTTTATCCACTTACCGTGGAAGTAAGTAAAAGTTTTACATATAAATTGAAATATATATCTTATGTTTTATTTACATTATGTTTTTTATTTTTGTAGTGAGCATGATGAGAGGGATAAAAAATACGTACTTAGTTCACTTGAGACAGATTTTGGGACAGGATGGTCGCTTAAGTGGTGTCTAAAAGAGATGCGGACACTTATGGCTCATCGTCGCGACAATGCATGGTATGCACTGCTTTTATGTATATATATGTGGATATGAGTATGTGTGTTTATGCATGTATGTATGTATATGAGAGAGAGAGAGAGTGAGACTAGAGGTATGAATACACGCATTACACACACATATACATCATACATGCACATTTACACACATATACATATACATGCACATTTATACATACACACACATACATGCACATTTTTACACACACATACACATGCAATGTTACACACATATAATGAATACACATAGACACATGCACATACTCACATACACGTACACATACTCACATACACATACACATGCATAATCATATGTACACACACATAGACTCATATATTCACATTTACATGCGTATATACATATACACATGCATATATACACACAAAACACATGCATATGCACATATAGATACACATACATACACAACACATGCATACACATAAATAAATAAATAAATAAATCCTATTTCAAAAATCCTAAATTGAAAACACTAATTCCGATATTAGGGTTTTGAAATCCCTACTTTAAAAACTCTAATTCAACCTTTTAGCCATATGTTTGAAGTATATGTACACCTCCGACATCCTACTAGAGAGATGTCTCTCCTCCCAACCTTATACCTCTATATATAGCTACTCGAATCACCGAGGATCATAATATATGTAAAGATATATACACATCATGTAGATAGGATACATAAATATAAAATGGAGTAGATATATTATGCATCACACATACATGCCTAAATGCACACATAAATATATATATATATATATATATATATATATATATATATATATATATATATATATATATATATATATATATATATATATATATACATACATACTAACATATTTACATGTACACATTAACACATAGACATATATACATATATACATGTACACATCACATATACATGCCTACATGCACACATAAACATATATATACATGCATACATATTTACATGTACATATTTACGCATAGACACATATACATATATACATGTACACAATTATAAACACTTGCATATATTACATGAATACATGAATATTTTACATAAATGCATATGCATATATACACATATGCATATTTAACACATGTATACATATATCAGACATATGCAAACACATACATATACATGAAATACATATATATGCATACTAACATATGTATACATATAATACACATGAATACACACACATATGCATACATACATGATAAAAATTTGCTCCTCGAAGATAAAGCTATATATAAAATAATTAGGCATACCCCCGAGCTTCATGTTCTAACTTAGAAGAACATGATTTCATCTCTCTAATAGGATTCATCGTTATTCAAGTTAATAAAAAAAACCTATTATCTTATATCCATTCAGAAGCTTCAAGTTATTGATCGATAACTAGAGTAGAATTTACTATCTAATCTGCTCATATGTTTTCATTATTGCCATCATTTTGGGAAGACATCAATATAGTCTCATCTTCATTATCCTTATTAATTTCATTTATTTCTTCTATTGTTAAATCCATGTTCTCATGAATCACATCATCTATTGATGGATTAATATCTATTTCTGGTAATTCCTCTTCCTCATCAGTAGAATCAGCATGTAGAGAATTATCCTCTTCATCAAAAAGATTAGTATCATTATCACGTATAATGATTCTAATTTCTATTTCAGATGTTGATGTATCAGTATCTGATGCTGAATCATCAAGAGGACTTCCTTTGATTTCTCTAACAATAAACTGTTCAAACAATGACCTACCTCTAGGTTGCACATGAATGACTTGCCACCAAGGATGAGCATCTGGGTTTTTATAAAAAAATGCTTGTTCAATATGCCTAGGAAGAATATATGGTTCTTTAGTAGATCGCATTGCCTTGGAAGAATCAATTGCCCAAAACCCAGATAATTCCTTTCTTAATGTAGAATTACTACCTTTATACTCCGCTCAAAACCAGTCAATCTTCAAAATGACCTATCAAAATATATAACAACAAAAACCCATTATTAGGTGCTTAAAAAAATAACTAACTCTAAAAAAAAATATATAAACTTTTTTCTACCTGTTTGAATGTACGAAATGAAATTTCGTAGATACCAACAATAGTTCCTACATAACCAAGTTCGCTATCTATAAGGTTCATGTCTTTTGAGCTAGCACGTGATAGTTGCTTGAAAGAAGCAACAATACTAGAATCCTCTGTTTTATGTAAAGAATCAATGGCTTTGATTCTAATATGCTGTCCAAAAGCCCACATATTAGTGAACATTCGAGCCTGCAAAAAATAAATTCAATTACTTAATAGAAACTAACATACATATATGAAAAAAACAAATATTATTTTAATAAAATTACCTTTCATTCACAACCTATCATTAACTCTCTTTGCTCATCTGAGATTTCTTCATTATTTGCGTTGGCGCATTGCAAACGACTATATAGCCAATCCGTGAAATAAGGTATATCTGTAATCTCATTATTATCGAGATTACATCTAGATCTTTTGTTTTTTCACCTTTTACTTCGGAGACTTTGAAGTTCCTCGTGCTCGCTAAGGAATGCTTGCATGCATTCGCTATTATATGCTACAAAAGTAGAAACATCATTTTTTTCTTGAAATGTAAATAAGAATGGAACCCCCTTACCTGATAATACCTCATCTGCTATTTTTGAAGAAGACTCGTTGGTCCATGCACGTGGAGCTTCTTCATGAACTCTTTCAAGGTACTCACTAACGTAATACATGCACTCTTCAAGCATCCAACCCTTTGCCATGGATCCTTCTGGTTTTGCTCTTTGTCGCACATAACCTTTTAGTATTCCCATGAACCGCTCGACCCAAAACATCCATTGAGTGTTGACAACACCTGCAATCTCTATCTCATCTACAAGATGGACTAATAAATGAACCTGAATATCAAAAAATGAAGTAGGAAGTTCTTTTTCCATCAAACATAGTAGCTCTTTGCATTCACGTTTTTTTTGTGGGATCGAATTTTTATCGATCTCTTTGGATGTAATCCACCTATACATATCATAAAAACAATTATAAAGAAGTTAATTAAAAAATAAAAGATATCCAATATTCATACATATTAAAATATAAAAGTATCATAATTACCTTATAAGTGATCCAAGACGATAGATCACATCTCGTACTCCTTTTGTTGTACATCCATCGATAACCAAAGGTAAAATATGTTTCAAAAAGTTATGCCAGTCATGGGTCTTTAACCCAGATAAGCTCTTATCATCCATAGTAAACATGTTTTGAAACGATGCTCCATATCCTGTAGGAGTCTTAATCAATTGAATTCTATTGTTGATAGTCTGTATCTCTTTTGTTGTAAGTACCCAAGGAGCAGATGCATAAGTCGTTTCTTGTCGATGTCTATCAAAAACTGGCCATAACTTTGGTTTGGATTTTTTATCTTTCAAATCATTCCTTGATGTTGTGGTATCTTTTAGTCCAAGAAGATGTTGCCATAGTGAATAACCAATATTTTTGAATATATGCATAGGATCAAGAAGATGACATACTTTTAACTCTTTCCAATACTCCAAAGAATACCATATTGATATGTTCTCTGCGAGTGCCAATTTTCCTTTACCTCTGTTCACATACTCATTATCTGAATCATCACTGAAGATTTCTGCTTCTGGATCTATCAGAGGTCCATCTGTCCATTTTTTATACCAATCCATAGGTGTCATAGGTTTTGGATACTGGCCTGTTTCAAGCTTTCCATTAAAATGTATCACTTCTCTTTTAGATCTTAATGGATGATCATCAGGCAAGAATCGTTGATGTCGAAGATAAATATTTTTGTTGAGATTCTTATTATAGATTGATCTCAACCAATCACCACAATATGGACAAGCTTTATAGCCCTTAGTAGATATTCCTGCATCATGGAAAATGATAAAAATATAATTAGATTAAATCATATTTATTTACATGCATATTGAATAAAAAAATTACATCAATACCTGAACAAACGCCATATCCAGGAAAATCGTGAATAGTCCAAGCCACAATACCACAAACCGTAATATGTCTTTCATTGATGCTTTTCGATACATCAATGACATTAATACCTCTCCATAACTCTTGAAGATTGTCAATGAGAGGAGCAAGATATACATTCATATCTTTAACTTGTCTTTTGCCTTGGATTAAAAGTGAAAGCATTAAATGTTCCTTTTTAATGCTAAGATATGGCGGAAGATTGTAGTTTATGACTACCACTGGCCATGTTGACCATTTACTGGATTTCATGGAGAATGGATTAACCCCATCTAATGCAACTCCTAACTTTAGATTCTGTGGATTTTGTGCAAATTCAGGCCATGTAGAATCAATATGCTGAAAAGCAACACTATCATGAGGAATTCTGATTATTCCATCAGTACTTTTGTGATCATGTCCCCAAGTCAAAATCTTTGATAATTCGGGGCTTTGAAACATATGTCTAATCCGTGGAGCCAATGGAAAATGTCTCAATACCTTTTTTGGGATTTTACCTTCTTCACCCTTATATCGAGGAGATTGACATTTGGGACATGTCAAAGAGTTTGCATATTCACCTCTATATAAAATACAATCGTTAGGACATGCATGTATACATTGATAATCTATACCAAGATTGTTGATTATCTTCTTCAATTCATCATGTGAGGTAGGAAGAATATTCTGACTTGGTAAAAACTTTTCAGATAATAACCTGTAAGTTTATCAAAAAAAGATATATTAAAAAAGGTAAACAAATAAATATACATATATACATGTAGGTTTTTATTCTTACTTTAGATAAGGTAAGAACAAGAACTTGAATTGAATGGACACTTTTTGTCCGCACATCTTTTAAAACTATTAATGCATCTTTCAAAATATTTACACAAAATTTGATTGTTTTGGATGGCAGGATAAGATTGTTTGCTTTGGAGGATATGAAGTATGTACCTTCATTGAATGATTTGTCGATTCATACTCTCAAACTGAACATATGTGTGAATCGACAAATCATTCATATCCTCCAAAATAAACAATCGTATCCTGCCATCCAAACAATCGTATCCATTCAATTCAAGTTCTTCTTCTTGCCTTATCTAAAGTAAGAATAAGAACCTGCATGTATATATATATATATATATATATATATATATATATATATATATATATATATATATATATATATATATATATATATATATATATATATATATATATATATATATATGCATATATATATATAAATAGATAGAAAATTGAAAATTATACCTTAATAGTGTCGAAACAGATACATTACTCCATCCAAAATGATTTTGAAGGTTGAGAATAAATAAGCTTGCACTTAGTCGTGTCAAACGACTTCCTTCATATACATGCTTTAGAATTCCTCTCGAAGATATTTCTCATTTTTAGAAATATCAATGCTCTCACTGTCATTTTGATACCAATCCTCAATAAAATCTGCCATGCCATCATCTTCATCATTCTCACACAAATCTTGTACTTTATCGTCTTTTGAATATAGATCTTTCAACTTTGCATATTGCACACAATTAGTTTTGCGTAGCCTCCTCATGGAAGATTCTGATAATCGTGGTCTTACTGGTAATTGTGAATGCTATGGACGAATATCATCAACATCATACGTTGGAATCTACACATATAAATAAACTCATTAGTATTCCATAAATGAATAAAAAGTAAACTTCAAATATAAAATTAAGTATATAACTTATTAAATATGGATATAAAATTTTTATTCTCTCTAGCTAAAAGGTGCTCTTGGAGGTCTACACCATCCATAATTCACTAATAGTTCATCACCAGCATGTAATGTAGTAATAGCATTGACAACTATGTATCTTGATACATCTCTACTCATGTATGGGGATTCATGACTATTTTTACGCTCCTCAAATGTGCAATTAGTCCTTGAACTATTATGTAACCCTCGACTACTATTTATTAAACCTGCTATATTTCCATGTGTGTAAGGTCTTCCATCTTATATAATCTTTCATTTTCTGCATGTAAAATCCTTCTACTAGTAATGGATGCTACGTTCAAGCATATTCCATAAGTACTCATGCTTTGAACATAACGTGAAAGTCGATGCCAATCTCCCCATCCATATATAGGACCACAAAATGACATAAGAGTGACTTCAGAGTTCGGAGGCACATACAAATCCTCTATAATAAAGAGACCACGACCAGCATTAGTAATAGTGGATGGAGCAATCATATAGTGAGTACCCCAAAAGTTGAAAACCTCTCCATCTAAAGGAAGTGGTCCTCTATTCCATCCTCCATATCTTCTTCTATCATATGTTTTTACTAAAGAACGATCACGAGCTGGCAATGGATAATCTCCAACCGTTTCATTCTCTAAACCAGGAGGTAGAGGATTTCTAGAAACCTCTTCTTGTAATTGATGAACAGCAAGTCCATGACGTGTACGAGGTATATTAACATTATGAGAAAAATCATCATCATCATCATCATCGAGCAAGTATTCCTGTATATCAACAATAATTTGATTTTATATATGGTTTTTAAATAAAATAATGACATTAATATATATAGAAAATACATACCCAAGCATTATCACGTTGACTAGGTGATGGTGCATGCTCAAAAGTACCATACTCTACCTCATGTTCAATACATTCCAATCGTGGTCTTCGATACGTGCCATAACAAGAGTTACACCAACATATAATATGCTCTTCATAGTAAAATTCATCATAATTCCTATCGGAGGACACATGTGAAGTCGTTGCATGGGTAGGAGGTGGTGGAGTACCCTCTGATTGATCAGAATCTGCACATAATAAGAAACATAAAAAAAATATATAAGTTATGTATCCATCAAATATATTTAAAATTAAATATTTCATATACTTACAGTATAAAGTCGTTGCACAATGAAGAGACGGTGGTGGAGTTCCATCTGATTGATCAGAATCTACAAATAATGGTATTTGATATTAATAATTTGATTATCTACATAAACAAAAAATTCACATATACATATTTACACATACACACATATTCACATATACACATTTACACATACACACATATTCACATATACACAACTACATATTATTGTAGGATAAATGCATGTATTTTGTATGAATGAGTGTATATGCATGCATGTGTGTGTACGTATATATGTGGATATGTATATGTGTGTTTATGTTATATGTATGTATATGTGCATATGTATACATATATGCATGCGTATATGTTTGCATGTATATGTGTATGTGGGTATGTGTATGTGTGTGTATATATGTGTATGTATTCTGACTTTTTTTTCTGTTTGAGATTAAATTAACAGGAGATATTGTATGGTCGAAAAAAATAAGAGGCGAGGTAACATACCACCTGAGTCGTGGCAGTTTTTTCGTAGACAGCTACGTCTTCAGGAGTCATTTCCTCAGCAGAAGGTACACAAATTAATAGTTTATATTTATGTGTATATGTGTATTAATACTTTAATTATATAATTCATTCATATGTGTGTACCTAAAAGTATATGTATGTGTGTGTATATGTATGTATGTGCATGTGTATGTGTGTGTATATGTATGTATGTGCATGTGCATGTATAAGTGTATATGTGTGTATGAGTATGTGCATGTTCTTGTGTATGTGTGTGTATATGTATGTGCATGTATATGTATATGTGTGTATATGTATATGTATATGTATATGTATATGTATATATGTATATGTATATGCATGTGTATATATATGCATGTGTATATGTATGAAACATGCATGTGTATGTGGATGCGCATATACATGCATTTGCATATATGTTAATGTGTATATATATATATATATATATATATATATATATATATATACACACACACACACACAATAATGCATGCATGGACGTCTTTTTATGTGGTTGTAGGAATGTTTGTGCATATGCATGTGTATATGTGTGTATGTCTAAGTGTATGTGCACATGTATCTATGTGTATATATGTGTGTGTATGTGCATGTGTATATATGTATATGTGTGAAAGTGCATCTTCATCATGTATAAGTGTATGAGTGCATATCAATAAGTGTGAGTATGCTATGTAATGAAAATAACACAATTTAAATGATCTACAAAGAATAGAAATTGTACTTACAATTGTTAGCCATACTTTTTGCTTGGTTAGCTTCTTGAATAACCTGCAATAAAGAGAGAAAGAAGAGAGAGAGAGAGAGAGAGAGAGAGAGAGAGAGAGAGAGAGAGAGAGAGAGAGAGAGAGAGAGAGAGAGAGAGAGAGAGAGAGAGAGATCTAGAGAGAGAGAGATCTAGAGAGAGAGACCTAGAGAGAGAGAGAGAATTCAAAGAGAGAAAGATGTAGAAAGAGAGAAACAAAGACAGAGGGAGACAATAAGAGAGAGCTTAGGCAAAACAACAATTCTGCATATACTTGCTTTAGCTCGTAAGCGCAGCGCAATTGCGAACGTTGGAAAGCTCTTCGATCGGATGTGTGAAAATGCCGATCGTAGAGCCTCCAACGTTTTAATTTTTTTCCGTCAACAGATCGTCATGTAAGTGATGCTATTTGTCGTCGTATAAGCGACATTTTTTAGCATCGCTTATGTGACGGCTGGTAACGTCGGCTATGCGACGCAGGAAAGCGTCGCTTATACGACGCTTTTAAATTGTGTCGTTTTAGCGACATTGTATGGGAACGTCGCAATCCCATCGCGTCATAAGTCGCAAATACCATCGTGTTATGCGTCGTTTAATCGACGCTCCGCGCGTGACGCTAATTACGACGCAAGTTGCAATTTTATAGCGTCAAAATTCTGTCGCCTTAACCGTCACTATACGCCCATATTCATTGTAGTGTTGCTTCGACGGATTGTTGAACTCTTCACTCATTCCTCCTCGTGTGTGAATGAGTTGGTCCACCCAATGATCCTTCCATTTTCTCTTCTTGCCATCATCTTCATCCCCTAAATCAACGATGATCTTCCATTTTGTTGTTTTGCCCTTCTTTTGGTATGGGTTCTCATGGTTGAGGACTTTCATCTTGCCTATCTTCCTTCCTCTTCAATGACTTGCTACATGGAGGCTTTGCTTGAGAGGCTTCCAAAGGTGAAGGAGTGGGAAGACGTGATGAATTTGATGTGCCATTTGCATTTTCCCCACAAGAAGGGGGTCCAAATGCAAATGGATGGGTAGGAGAAAGAGAAGTGGTTAACATCTTGTTACCCATGAGAGGGAATAGGGAAAGATGGGTGTGAGTATGGGTAATAGGTAAGTTGAGAAAGTAGAGATTGGGAGAAGACAATATTTTCCTTTTCCCCTTCATATTCAATGGAATGAGATGCTTGAGAGTCCATTACCTGAAATCAAAACAAAACTAATGAGTAACATATATATAAATGAAAAAGACAAACACAATGTATGTATATCATCTTTTTTACTTGACCCACACTCCAATAAACCTAAAAAAAAAACAACAACAAAAGAAAGGAATATACATGCCAATACAAAACATACAATAATACAAAGGTGAAATAACAAAACACCTCTGCAACATTTGTTCTTCTCCACTGGATGGTTCTCCAACACTTGTTCTTCTACACTCAATTGTTCTCCTCTTCACAACATATCATTGGAAATGAACATTGAAGTTTTTAGGCCTCTTTATAGAGTCTTCAAAATATATTTTCAAAAGTGTACATTGCAAAGAATTTGTACGTTGCTAGATTAAAAAGAAAACATTAGAGCCTAGTGTGATGATGTAAGAGATGAGCTTTATTTTTCTCCATAAATAAAAAATAACGATACATTCTCTGTAATGTTTAAATTTATTTTCTTAAAATAGGATGGTCTACTGACATGGATTTTTGTGCTGCTCGGGGGCGGGATTTGCCCCTTGGTACAATTTTCTTGAGTTTGGACTGTGCGCTGAAAGTTGATTCAACATACTGCTACCACCCTTTTTGAACAGGGGGCCACACATGTCAATAGTTCAACAACATCGTGAAGCCCCATGGATGCCCTAAATAAAAATCTGCCATTCTCATGTGGGTCTGACTTCCCAATTGTGGGTGTTGGATTTTGGACACTATCCCACTAGGGTTAGTTGTAAAATCAACAACCTTTGATATGAAGATCTTCAAACAAAGGAACAGTGGCTTCAAAAGCAAGGGGTTCTTGCTGCGTTTAGTGCAAAATTTATGTAGTGTCCTTCATATCTAACCATTTAACCACATAGATTATTGTTTGGAGAATGCAAACATTTTCCTTTATGGAGAATATAGAGGATTAAGTTTAGATGGTCTTATTGGTGTTATAAAAATGAAGCTATCTTTAAAGACCAATGCAAATAATTTCTCCCACATTCGATGTTTTGAACCAAGAAGTACTCTAATAGGGCTTTGGAGAGTATGAACGAAGTCTCATGTGCTAATGTATCACATAAAGAATGCCAAAGTCTCCAAATGGAGGGAAGTGCTCCTCACGTAGTCTTCCCCAAAGATGCTTCAAATGGTCTTTTGTCATATGAACATATTACTGTATTTGTGTGTAAAGTCCGGCCTTGTAGCTTCCTTTCTCTTTTTTGCTTCTCTTTTTTTTTTTTCTTTAACAATGATCAAAAGAGAACATTTTCTCTTTTTTTTCTTTATTAATGATCAAAAGAGAACATGATTATGAAGGGAAGGCCCCAGATGTACTCTTCTATATGAGTTTTTCCTTTTCTTGTATGCTCGTCGGTAGCTCTATCCTGTATGCAATCATACATTGAAATATTCTCTCTTCTCTTTCGCCACGACGTGTCATTTTCACAGCGCAGAATCTCGTCTGTATGACGCTGGCTGACATGCACGTCTATAGAACCGTATTTTGATTCCAGTAACATACAGATCTCCTGCGCTGCTCTCCAGAGATTTGCACAAGGTGAACCTTTGAAACCTTTGGAACTTTCTTGCTCCTCGTATGATTAGCTTTTTGAAGGTGTACTGTTTGACGTGATCGTGTTTTGTACTTCCGCAACTTAACGTATCCATCAGCTAAGCCTATTTGCTGCTCTGTACGATAATTGTCGAGTCTTTCGGGCAAGATGAATGATGCGGAGATATCCAAACAAGTCCAGCAGATGGTCCGCTTCATCAAGCAGGAAGCGGAGGAGAAAGCTAACGAAATCGCAGTGTCTGCTGAAGAGGTTTCTAGTGTTTTGTACCCTTTTTCTGGCACTCACACAGCCTTGGACACTGACACAAAGACGAACATAATGAATGACTGCACAAGTTGACCTAAACACACATCCACCACATTTTTTGGATGTTTTGCTGACCTTTTTCGAGGGGTTTCATATTGCCTTATGGTTTTATGGATTGGGATCCGTTGGTTCTGGTCGGGTTACACGTCCCTCTTCTTCTACCCAAGAGCTTGAAGCGTGGATGGAAGTTATTGATGTTTATGCGATGCATTGTAGCAGTGGTTGTTTGGCGTTTTTCAAGCTCGAAAAAGTCATCTACCAGTTCTGCACGTCAACCCCCCCCCCCCCCCCCGCCCCCCCCCCCCCCCCCCCCCCCCCCCCGGTTCGTTCAATCCCCCGAGACGTTATATGGTCGCACGTGGGGAGGGGATTCTTTTAGGATGTACTCGCGATTCGTACTATGCATTACATGAATCTAGAAACAAAGTGATAGGTTAGAATATTTATCTAATCAAATACAACTTTTTTGTTTTCCACCACGTCCCGATGTTACATTTTGTTTTAGCGGATGGAAATGAGATTCTGAATTTGTTATCTGTGCGAGTGGAAACACATGAAACTGCTTCATGTCAGTTTGGAAAGCTAGATGTCAAGGGAAGGATGGTAGCACGAGGGGACAGGAAATAAGGTCACACTTAAACATGTAGTAGTAGTAGTAGTAGTAGTAGTCTCATCAGCTTCAGGTTTGGAGACGTATCATATCATGTAATCTTACGGTTTGTTCAAGTTGAATAGTAAAGTTATAGTCGAAAGGCTAATGTTAATGTACCTCTTTATTTGGAGGCTGGAAAATGTTTGAGGCAAAAGTCATTTGCTTGTTGTTTAACCGATGACAAAGTTGACTGCTTCCTGTGTCGACTGTTTATTACATATTTCTTCATGTCAAGCGAACTCAACATTGTTTAACTTACTTTCTCTTCTTTTTGTTCTGTCCTTCTTTTCTTTGTTTGGCAAGCGAGCTAAGTAAGCAATGTTACCTTATTTTCTCTTCTTTTCTTTTTTTCTTTCCTTATTACTTTTTCTCCTTATCCTTCCTCATAAAGCTTAAAATGTTAAACATTAGAATTTAGGAGTGAAATGCATCATAGGAGAACTCTTTTAGCTTGCCATAAGCTAGGAATCGCTAACTTCGAATAACTATAGTGTTAGTCTTTTTATGGGATATTCTATGATTTTTTGTTTGTTAATGCTTGGTTTGGGTAGTTTCCCATGAAACATTCAGGATGCAAAGGGCTTGCTTGATTGAATGTGGGTGTCATTCATTATGTCCCCTTAATTTTCAATTACCATACATTGGTAGACTCAAATATGTGGAGATGGTGTGTGCTATGGTTCCAGATCCTTGAGAAAGGGCTTCATCTTTTCAAGGATATAGAATGAAAGGGCACCTTTTGTTGAAATCCCTTGGATTTGGGTTTGAATACATGGTTATGCGTCTCTCTACTTCTTTAAAATGCACTTTTCGTGATGAGTGTCAAATTTTGAACTCATGGGACACCTAAGTTTGTAGCTAAGATTAAGAATAGGGCCATTGATGTAGGAATTGATTTAAGGGTTGATAGTGTCCCTTTTCATAAAAGGTTGCCAAGGACAAGGGCCATAGATTTGTACTTGATTCAGTTGCTGAAATTGACTCCACCATTGATGTTTTTGAAACCTATATGAGTTAAAAAAGGATGCAATGTCTTCTATGATGTTGCATATTTATTTTTGGAGGCTACCATTTTTAACTCATAACAAATAAACAAGTTCTTCAAATTTGATTTACTTGTAATATACTCGAGAAATTTCTTTTTATTTATTTCATTGCTATATGCATAAGTGTGTTTTTATCCGTTTTAGTTGTTCTATTCTTCTCAACTCATTTTCAGATATTGGTCACAATGTTTCTTCTTAAGATATAATACACATCATTGAAATTATGGTAGGTTTAATGGTTTTAAGTTGAATAAATTTCCCTTGTCAAGGATCAAAGATCTATTTGATGAACAAAAGGGAGCTAAAATTTTCAGTAAGCTCAATTTCTGTCAAAGACAGTAAAGGCTAAATATAGAATGGATCTAGGTTTATAAATTGAAGAGAAGTTTGCCTAAGAGTTAGTGAAAGTGAAACTGTGCTGGACGATGAAGAGAGAATAGGATTGTTTATTGGAAAAAAAGCCTATGTGCTTTAGTTAGGGTAAAATTCTGCAACCCTAACAGAATTTAGGGTTTCTCCTCTCATGTAAGCAGCCACAAAGTCTTCTTCTCTTGAGGTAGTAGGTAGGAAAATCTGGTAAAGCAAGACTTGAACAAGTGACAGAACATAGCAGCCACTCACAAAAGCTAGCAGGTACACACCCTTGGAAGTTTGTAAAGAAGAAGAGGGCAGCAGCAAATACACCCAAAATCAGCTACAAGCCTCCAAAGGGCAGCAGCTCCACTTGTAGAGCACTAGATAGTGTGCATATTATACCTTGTGTGCCCCCTTTGTGTCCTTGTATGTGCTGCATTTGCAAAAATCATGTGAAAAAGGCCTCGAAAGCAAGTTTGCTGGTCCGATTTTGTGAATCTTGCTTTTGGGAATAGAAAAATTATGATAGTTCTTTTTATGGGCGTATCAATCCTATTTTTGTTAATAAATTGCTTTTCGGAATGTGCTTGATGTTAAGAATCATTTGATGTAGCCTGCTTTTGAAAAGCACGATGATGAAAATTAGGGTTTTGAATGGATTTTAGGTCTCAGATGGTTACATGTCATATATCGATAGAAACCTCTTGAAGAGTATTATAAGAATATCCAATAAAAGATTTTGATAATCTTTGACCATTTTGACCATTTTCGAAAATTATGGTTTAGTGGAAATTCAGGCTTTTGATGACAATTTGACATTGTTCTCCAGCAAAAGTCGGCCCATGATATTTAACCATATACAACTGATAGTGTTCCAAGTATGCAAAAGCAAAAACGCATGAAAACTAAAATTAAAAGAAGCAATGTGGAAAATATGGTGTGATGAGCGCATGATTTTGTCTTAGTAGAAAGTGACCACATAATACAATAGATCACTGGAGTGTAGCTCCGGTACCACAGATAATGACTAACTATGTACATGAGTTAACAATCTAAAGGTGCATGCTTGAGTGAGATGGGTGTTATACCATGTGTGGAGCATATTGCAAATGCATCCTTCGCGATCTCCTCTTGGTACAACTGTGGTATCCAATACATTGGAATGTGGAGACATCGTCTGAACCTCTGTGCCTTAGTTTGCTGAAGTGTGAGTCGAACAGTGGGGAGTTGCATAGTTGCATGTGCTTCCATTCTTAGGTGATTCTACTCTAAGCTTGTCTAGGTTGTAATGATTGATCTCGTCTGTGATATGCTGCTACTAGTTAGAGGAAGAGAAGGTCTGAATACTTTGGACATTATATCACAAAGTGCTCCTCACAAACTATGATACCAAACGTTGGAAGTGAGGTAGGCCCAATATACACATTCAAAGGATCTTTCCAACGCTTACAACCTTGCACATAGACACACCTTGAACCAAATAAGATAGATGAATGACAAATAGAATATAGACAAGAGACGAGATAGGAATTAGAATTTAGTAGCTAAAGGCTACCCTAAATAATAAAGTACTTGATGTGTGTGTGTATAAAATTGCATAAAAGGCTGAATAGACAATGGAGCTAGGTACAAAATTGTTAAAAGTGTGCTGAAAAGTTATAAAAAAATAAGAGTGAGCTGGATTTCGAGATAGAATAGGCTGAATATAGAGAATCCAGCCTCTAGGCTCAGATAAAGTATCAAAATCTGCTACAAGACCAGAATTTCACTCCTCTGGTATAAGCAGCTATTTTAGCTTCTCCTCATGAGGTAGTAGGCTGGAAAACCTGGTACTGCAGCAAGAGATGAAGCAGGAACAAAATAGCTGCAAACTCTTTAAGAGCAGCAACACATATCTAGAGCACTCAGAGCATGAGTAGATCTAAATATGAGCACCGTGTGTGTCTTCTTATAGTTTTTAAAGCCCCAAGCTGAGTTTACGTGAAAATTCACGAAAGAGTTAGGATAGCTTTTGCGTTATCTCAGAAAAGCCACTAATGAGCTGGTTTAGATTTTTCTAGATTTAAATCATGGGCGATTAAGTGTGAACCCTTGATTTCATATGCTTTTTCCAAATTAAATCTGAACCATCAAAAGTAAAAGCACTTAATGTGAAAAGTACTTATAAAAGCTGAAATTAGGGTATGACTTTTGAGGGTGCATCTATAGTCAGATGGTAGTGTCTTATTTATCAATGGATAGCTCTCTTGAAGCTCTATAAGAATATGCAATAATATTTGTTGGCTATATTTGACCAAAGCATTCTTGAGAAATGATTCGGATTTGTTGGAAATTTAGCGTTTCGTGCACAAATATGGCATTGTTTCCAACAGCAAATTGATGCTATTGTTGTACATATATTGCCACCAAGTCATGTTTAAAATAGGGCTGGAAATGATATATAGTAGGTACGAGCTCCTTAATAATAATGTGTGTGAACATTATATTTAGGTAGTGATGTGTGTGAACACTCTAGGACCGCTAGGGCACTTTTTGCCTTCTTTAGGAGGTTTTTTCCCTTGGCTTGTATATATGCCTATTGCCCTAACGGGCTACTTATCTTTTGTACATTCTAGTGGTAATACATTCAGTATTGTGTGTTGTGCTCCAAGCTTCTTCTTCTTTCTTGTGCTGTTCGCGTGCTTCCGTAGACGTCTAACTCCAACAATTGGTATCAGAGAAGGTCACCGCTTCATCTAGGATGTCGTCGATACCTCTCCGGTTGAAGTCTCAAAATCACACAAATTTTGGTGAGCATACTCAGGGTGTTTCAGAGATCAAAATAGCTTCGCTATGTGGTTTCGGAATCGTGATTTGACCTTGTTTCGGCCTTCGAACGCACTATCGCAGTGCTTATGCATGCTATTTCTTCTTTTTATGCCAAAAGTATATACCAATTTCGGTTCGCCAATATAAGTGTCTCGAAGTCTGCTACAGGTTTAGCAGAATTCGTCTTGGCAGTTCTGTTCAACTTTTTGAGTTTCAGTCAATTTTGTGCATCAAGATATTTTAGTCACCGGCCATGGCTGAAAGCAGTGATGTATTCCGTATGTTGGCTCATGAGGATAAGTTGGATGGTACTAACTACTCGCTATGGGCTTATATAATGTGACATGTATTGGTTGCAAAAGGACTGTGGAACATTGTGCAGGGTGTTGAAAAACGTCCTATCACACCTGCAATTGTTACAAGTGCACGTATTGAAGCTCATGCAAAAGGTGTCGAAGATGATGATGTTCTGCAGATTCTTGTTCGTGCTGCTGTTTCTGTTGCACCTACTGCAGAGCAAATTCGTTAGGATGGAAGAGATGCTCAGGCACACACATTGATAGCTTTGTCTGTCAAACGTGCCATTATTCTTCACATTCGCTCTTGCAGAACAGCTAAGGATGCTTGGGATACACTTACCATATTGTACCAGGCTAGGAATGAGGCTCGTGTCGCTTACCTTTGAAAACAGTTGGATAGTGAGCACATGAATGAAGGTGATTCTATGGACAGTTTTCTGACAAAGATCAAGGATTTGAAGGAAGAGTTGATTTCTGTAGATGAAGTCCTTCCTGACAGTTCACTTGTGCAGACTGTTATGAATGGTGTTCCCGACCCATATCAGAGTTTTGCTTCTACTCTTCATTTGATGATGAAAGGCAATCCAAATGCCTTAACATTTGAAGAGTTAGTTTCTGTTCCAGGGAGACCAGTCTAGGCTGAACAAGTTCATTATGCGTGTAGCATATCAAACTTCCTCGGCTAGTCTGAAGGGCAAAGGAAAATGGAGCTCTTCTACTAGTAAGCAGGAGTCTGCAAATGTTGCACATTCGAAGAAGGAAGACAAAGATGAGAAGAATTCAGAAAAGCAAAAATTGTTTTGCAAATACTGTAAAGCAAATGACCATGTCATTAAGAGCTGTCCAAAACTGGTTGCTAAAGAGGAAAAGAAGAAAGAGGCCGGAATGGTTGTTGCAGAGGCCTCTACACCGAAAACAGAGTCAGCTAATCTTGTGCAGGAAGAAGAATGGGCGTTTACTACTATTTGCAGTTTTTACCCATCTTGTCATGAGCAGTGCATGTCTCTAGTAGACTCATATGTTTGGTACTTTGATAGTGGGGCGACCAAACATATTATCTCGCAACACAGTTTCTTCTCTTCACTCGAGCCTTCCCCTATGGGGAATACTGTTACATGCGTCAATAACTCCTCTTATCCTGTTATGGGAGTCGGTAAGATCATTTTGACTACTGCTTATGGTAGTTCTTTCACTTTGTCAGATCCTTTGTTTGTGCCAGGGATCAAGAAAAATCTGTTATCAGTTTCTGCATTAGCGAAGATTGGCTTGGTTTTGAAATTTGTTGATGAAACATGTACAGTTCATGATCTCATGATCTGTCAAATGGCAATGTCATTATTGCGTCTGGCATTTTGTGTCGTTGGCTTTATAAGCTCATAGACTATGAAAGATTTGTAAATGATTCGGCATGTGGAGTACATGATTCTCAGGCTATATGAGATGCAAAGCTTTGGCATGCATCTGAATTTTGCTAATTTGTTATGCCTTTAGAAATCTAAAATGGTGTCTTCTTTGCCCAAACTTGAGGCACTTGGAAAACATGTTTGTGAAGGCTGTATTTTGGGCAAGATTCAGCGTTCTTCCTTTCCAAAAGATGATTCAGTTCGGGCTACTTAGAATTTGCATCTTGTAGATAGTGATGTATGTGGTCTTATGCAGACACCGTCTTTTGGGAAACTATCTTTACTTCGTGACTTTCATCGATGATTTTTCCAGGCATGGATATATCCATTGAAGGCAAAGTCCGAAGTGTTTATGTGCTTCAAACAGTTTCTGGTTTTGGCTGAAAATCTGTCAGCATGTAAAATGGGCACCCTTTGTTCTGATTGAGAGGGGGAATATATTTCTTCTGACTTTAATGCATTTTTGGCTCAACGTGGGATAAAACATCAGTGTACGATGCCGTATACACCTCAACAGAATGGAGTTGCTGAATGGAAGAACAGGTCACTCATGGAGATGGCGAGGTGTATGGTCAAGAGTCAGGCTTTACCACATAGTTTCTGGCTTGAGGCTATCATGTGTGCAACATATGTACTTAAGAGGTGTCCCACTAAAGCGCTGCAGTCTATCACTCCATATGAGGCTTGGCATGGTTGCAAGCCATCTATTGTGCACCTACGTGTTTTTGGTTGTTTGGCATACGCATTAGTGCTTGAACAACATCGAAGAAAATTGGATGATAAAGCAATAAAATGTATTTTTGTTGGGTATAGTTCTGAAAGTAAAGGCTATCGTCTGTACCATCCACATACTAAACACATTTTGGTTAGCCGTGATGTTGTTTTTGTGGAAGATGCTATTCAACCGTTACTTTCATGTACTAAGGAGACATCTGTTAGCTCCAAAGACATGTATGATACTTTGCTGCCTCTTTTTACATGTGGAGGCAACTTCTCAGCCTTTGCAGGTTTCATGTGACGAGGTAGATCATTCCATTTCTGATGCAGATTTACATGATGCACTTGTTGATGAGAGAGTTGATATTGAGCAGGCAAAAACTATGCCAAAATGGCTTGTCGAGACTTTGCGTGACAACAAATTAGATGCACCTCTATCATATCGTACTCGGTCAGGCTCTCATAGTGCCTCTTTTGCATCAGATTGCTATGCTATGGCTGCACCTAGTCTCTCTGATGAGACTGAGCCTGTTTCGTTTGATGAAGCACAAAATTTTGAACATTGGATGGCTACAATACAATTTGAATATGATGCTATCATGAAAAATGGTACCTGGTCTTTATGTGACTTGCCTCTTGGCAAGAAGGCCATTGGCACTAAGTGGGTATACAAGCTGAAGCGTAAGCCTGATGGAACAGTTGACAGGTATAAGGCTAGGCTTGTTGCAAAGGGTTATGCGCAGGAAAAAGGCATTGATTTTGATGAGACCTTTGCACCTACATGTCGTATGACTATTGTTCGGAGCATCTGTGCTTGGAGTCCATCATGGTTGGAATGTACATGAGTTGGACATTAAAACAACATTTCTGAATGGTGACTTGCATGAAGAAGTGTATGTTTTTCAGCCTCGTGGCTTTGTGCAGAAAGGGCATGAAAACCAGGTGTGCATGTTAAAGAAGGCATTATATGGTTTAAAGCACGCACCACGTGCTTGGTATGAGAAGACACATGCCTATCTGATTGCACATGGTTTTGAGAACAATCCAACTCAAAGCACCTTATATGTGAAGCGTGCTAATGATGTGCTTCTGATCATTGTTGTCTATGTGGGTTATTTTATCCGAAGCGGGGATCTCTACCGCTAGATTCGCATGCTTTTGCTGACTCTGACTAGGTTGGTTGCTATGAAAGTTATGTGTCCACTAGTGGGTTTGCTTCATGCTTGGTAGCTCATGCATATCTTGGCTGAGCAAGAAGGAGCCTACTGTGGCCACTTCCAGTTGTGAGGCTGAGTATAGGGAAGCTTTCACAGCGAGTGTTGAGTGTGTGTGGCTGAGACGTCTTATGGCTGATTTGGGTGTTTGTCAGTCTTCTACCACTACCATCTGCACTGACAGTCAGAGCGCATTTGCAGTTGCGAGGAACCCTATGTTCCATGCTCACACTAAGCACATTGAGGTTCATTATCATTATGTCAGGGAGAGGTTCTCTGTTCGGGAGATCAGCTTGGCATATGTGCCCACGCAAGAGAACATTGCAAACCTTTTCACGAAGGCTCTGCCTAGGGAGAAGTATGAAGCTTTCCGCAAAGCTTTGGGCTTACTTCCTTTTGTGGAGTGATTTCCACATAGCTTGGCACTTCCTTATACATGAGTGCCAGCTCCTTGTTCACCGCATCACTCCCAGGGGGGGTTTGTTGATATATTGAGGTAGTGATGTGTGTGAACACTCTAGGACCGCCGAGGCACTTTTTTCCCTCTTTAGGGGTCCCCCCCCCCCCGGCTTGTATATACGCCTATTGCCCTAACGGGCTACTTATCTTTTGTACATTCTAGTGGTAATACATTCAGTATTGTGTGTTGTGCTCCAAGCTTCTTCTTCTTCTTCCTTGTGCTGTTCACATGCTTCCGCAGACGTCTAACTCCAACATTACATTTAGAGGGTAGAGTCATGTGAGTACAAAAAGAAGTGGGCGCTTGTAATGCAAGAACAAGTAGAAGACTTGAATGTCAATGATGCCTGGGATTTGTTTGAATGTCAATGATGCTTGGGATTTGTTTGAAAGTCAATGATGCTTGGGATTTGTTTGAATGTCAATGATGCTTGGGATTTGTTTGAAAGTCGTTCCTAACAAATAGATGTACAAAATCAAGATGGCTGATGGCAAACCCAAGTATAAGGTGAGGCTAGTTGTCAAGAGGCACACCCAAAAAAAGGGCATTGACTTCCAAGGAGTTTGCTCGTGTGGTAAAAATGACTAGTTATTTGCTCTCACTGCTGCCTTGGATTTAGCGCTTTATGGTGATCTTGATGAGGGGCTGTATATGAAGCAGCCCAATTTCATCCTCCTGGGCAAAGAACACCTTGTATGCGAGTTGAGAAGAAGCTTGCATGGGTTGAAAGAAGCTCCTGGATAGTGGCATAGGAAGTTTGATGCTTTGATGCTCAAACATGGGTTTAAAGGAAGCCATGGAGATCACTTTTTGTACACTAAAATGGATGTTGATGGTGGCCTAGTGATTTTTGTGCTCTTGTGTAGACGATATGCTGCTGGTTGGAAAGCAAAAGAACACTCTAAATTCTTTTAAACAGCAGCTGTACCATGCTTTTTCAATGAAAAATCTTAGAGAAGCTGAGCACATCATTGGAATGAGGATAAAAGGGATAGACAGAAGCATACATTGCATTTATGTCAGGAGAAATATGTAGAAAAAGTGTTGGACAGGTTTAATATGACTGATTCAAAGCCTCTTGAAGTGTTATTGCAGCCCTATGTAAATTTTCCTAGGCTGATTGTCCCAAAGATGATGATTTAGCCAATTACATGGCGTCTCATATACATCAGCTCGTTGTTCACTTATTTGTGCTATGGTTGCTACTAGGCTAGACATTGCCCATCCGGTGGGAGCTGTGAGCCAATGCATGGCTAATCTTGGCGAAGCTCAGTCATGTCTATTTTGAGGTACTTGAAAGGGACCAAGTCTAAATGCCTATGTTATGGAAAGGGTCCATTGGCATTAAGAGGAATTTCTGTGACTTAAACATGGCAAGTGATGTGCATTGTGGATTACATGAAAATTCACGTGTTTATGTATACACACTTGTGGATGGTGTTGTCTCATGGTGCGCTAGACTTCAAAGGATAGTTGCACTGTCTACTACAGAGGCTGAATATATTTCAGTCATAGGGGGCTCCCAAAGAAGCCATACGACAAGCATGCCTATCGTTTGTTTGGTATAAGGCACCTCTTCTTGGATGTGATAGCGTGAGCATAATATGTCTAGTTAGAGAGCTGTTTGTGGATTGCTTGGTCACATTGATCAAGGTCAATACATCACAAAATCTAGTAGATGCTCTCATTAAGTGCCTACCAAAGGCACAACCCCAACTACACATGGGCACTCATGACATTGGTGGGAATGTCATAGTATTTAGTCGATACTATGCATAATGGAGCTGATGGATATATAGTATTGTGGTTGACTTCCATGAGCTTAAGTGCAAATTTGGGGTTTGCTGGATTCATCCTGGTATATATGTATAGTATTGTGGTATAAATCAAGACTTTTGCCAGAAAACCTGAAACTTCATGTGCATTTTGGAAACATATGCAAAAGTGGCTGAAATAAGCTTAAATCATCATTGGAAGGGTAAACACTGGAAAGCTATGAATAGCATTGTATCTTGCTATAATCAGGATGACTATGGTAGTTGCTTTTTAACATTGATAGTGAATTGTAGAAGGTGTACATTTTCTTCAGGAAGAAGTTTCAAAGTAAATGATACCTGAATTTTGAATGCATACTTATATCAAGAGCCTGAAGTTTCAGGGATATTAGGCAGCATAGGAGAAGCCGCATACATATAAACTTTATTAAGAACCCCTTCTGGTGAGGGAAAAACGTACTCAGGTGATCTCCAACGAAATCACGTGTGTGTGTGTGTAGATGTAAAACACCCATGTTTGATTTTGTAGCTTCTCACTTTGACGTGTCAGAAATATTAAGCATTTCGCTTAAAATTTCATGAAGTCAGGGATGAAGCAATACAATTTATAGTTAAAGAAAATCTGTTTTCTTGCCATCTAATGGACTGATTCCCGCTGAAGCTTTGACATAATATTTTCTTCATAATGTAGAATCATCACAATATACTTCTTTTTACTGTCTTGAATTATTTCAATGTTCATTCAAGTTCCGAGGATACAACTATGAAAAAGTACCTGCTGAATTTTAAGATCTTTCTTTTCTAAATTGAGCATCAGTTTTTTACAAGCTCTAGTGGCAAGTTATTCTGAGATGCAGTACTCTTGTGTGGTCCTTGAATCAGGCTACATAGGTAGTACTGTGGAACAAGCTAGGGTAATCTGGGCTGGAGTAGGTGAGAGGGATTTGTTTGTATATTGGTGACAGTTTTGAACATTTTGTGCACATATGCCCTCTATTAAGATTGAATGTACCAGCCTAAGCTGAATGGGGATGTTCTGTCAAGTTCTAATGTTTCACTGTGCAGGAATTCAACATTGAAAAGCTGCAAATAGTAGAAGCTGAGAAGCGTAAAATAAAACAGGAATATGAGCGAAAGGAGAAGCAGTTGGATATTCGCAAGAGAATGTAAGTGGTGAAGTCAATAATGCAGCCGCTGTATTTCCAGCCTATGAACAAAGTTCAATGAATAAGATTTCGCACTCTATTTCAGAGATTATTCCATGCAACTGAATGCTTCTCGCCTGAAAGTTCTTCAAACTCAAGATGACCTCGTTCAAGGGATGAAGAATGCTGCTGAGCAGCAGTTAGCTACTATAAGTGAGAGCCACCATGAATATAGGGTACTTCTGAAAGAACTCATAGTACAGGTATTCTTAGAAGTCTGTTTTTATTCTTTTGGAGATCTGAAAACTGTTTCGATTGGGTAGTTTCATTGCTAATGGGGTTTATCAATCTCCAGGCTTTGCTCCGTTTGAAGGAATCATCAGTATTGTTGCGCTGTCGTGAAAGTGATGTTGACCTTGTCTTTAATGTATTGGATGATGCAAAGAATGAGTACATTGAAAAAGCTGGTGTTGAACATGTGCAAATTCATGTAGACAATCATAAGTTTCTACCTCCTGGCCCTGATTCTGAGGGACATGGACAATTTTGGTACGTAGGTTGGACCCTGTTTAGATTTTTGGGTGCTTCATATTGCTAACCTTAACAGAGAATTGCAGCTCTGGAGGTGTTGTCTTGGCATCGAAGGATGGACGAATTGTCTGTGAGAATACTCTGGATGCCAGGCTAGGGGTTGTTTTTAAGCAAAAGCTTCCCGAGGTAGTAAAACAAAATGTTTTCTTATTGTTTTTCTTCTATTCATGTTGAATAATTGGGATCCTTGAAATTTTGCATTCAGATCCGAAGGCGTTTGTTTGGTGGATCAGGGGCTTAAATCCTTGTTGATAATCTCTGTCATTGATTTTGTCTGAAGTCCGGGAGTTTTATCCCTTGTTTCTGTGCAGTAGGATTTATGAGTCCTCTTGTATTCCCACTCCCAATTCTCGTTATTTGGTAAGATTCAGTTCAATAAAGGATACGGAGACTAATTGGTTTTAGCTCCACACATTGTTGCAACTTGTGAGGTATCATCTGATCTGTAGAAATCCCATTGATTGTAGCCTTGATTTGATGAACTTAATTATCAGATGAAGAAACTTATTTTGTCAAATGTATGAATTCAATGTGGGTCCATATCAGCATGTTTTCCATTCATATCTATTTATGAGTTTCATGATAAGAAGGGCAATATAATGTGCTTGCTACTGGCGTTCTGGATGAATCTTTGTCCCTTGGTTTAGGGCCGTAGGATTTTCATATCTTGTATTCCTACTGCAAAATTTGTTTATTTGGTAAAGATTTGGTATGGGGATGAATTTGTTTTCACACATTGCTGATTTTATAAGTTTCACGTGTGATGTTATTTGAAGAAGTAAATGTTTGATTTCAACCAATAAGAGTGTAGTAAAAACTTTTTCTTGACAAGTGACATGACATTGCTACTCCACTACAAGGGTGCCAATTAAAAGATGTTTGCGATACACTAGAAATCAAACCTTCTTCAATATATTCAGATGCTGAAATTACTGAAGCGTAATCTAATGTGTAATCATCTTGGAAACTATTAGAAATATTTTCAAAAGTCTTTTCAAGTAGGATGCTTTTAACTTCTTCAATTGTATTATTGTTGCTTGCTTGTCTTCTCTCTCATTGTCGTTCTTTAAATTTTTTGATAAAAGTGGCCATGTGCGGTGCAATGGAAACAAATATGTATCTTTTTGAGTTTGATTCTCTACTTTAATATTGATATGAATTTAACTTTTACTTCAAATTTTCAATATTATTTTACTTCTAGAAAGCTGAATTTTTCAAATTCCTATTTAACTTTTGCAATGTAATGCATGTGGTCATCTAAAAGCTGATTTTTTCAAATTCCTATTTCTTGAAGCAATTTCTTTTGAAGGTTTGCAAAAGTCATAGGATTTGGACTCCTGTCATTGAGGAAGTGAGTGATTTGAAGGAGTGCGAATTTCAGTGTGGTGTTTAGAAGTTCACGATCTTGTATGACTTAGATAAAGATTTAATTTTTATTCCTATTTCTAAAACTAATTTCTTTTGAAGGTTTGCAGAAGTAGGATTTGGAATCCTGTCATTGAGAAAGTAATTGATGTCAAGGATGTGCAAATTCAACGGAGTTAAATGTGATGTTTAGAAGTGTGCAGTGTTGTACGACTTCATTGAGGAAGTGAGTGATGTAGAGGACGTGCATGGCTTTATAAAATGAGCGATTTGGAAACCTATTTCACAGAGTTAATTGTGATGTTTGGAAGTTCATGATTTAGTATGGCTTCATAAAGATTTAATTATTATTCTTGCATACTTTGATATTTTTAATTTACATATTGTTCGATTATCTAGTGAAATTATAGTCATGGGATTGAATTTGAAAGTTATGAATTATTTGCTTGTGGAATTCGATGATTTTTTTGATGATTACAAAATGTGTAAGCATATTTACAATTTCACTATTCTTGTGTTGATTGAACGAGTTGAGGTAAAGTTTGATTGAGTTGTGTTCTTGGTTCTCTCAAAGTAGTAGATAAAAATAGTTTTTTTCTTGTTTGTTTATGCAAAAGACCACAAATTTTTATTCCCCAACAGCATAATCCCACAATGTCTTGGAAAACTACAAGGTTGTTCATCAGAAATTTCATAGTGAGTAGTAGTTAAAATATTCTTCTTAGGCAACTCATTCCTTACACCTACGTTTCCAAGCAAACGAATTGGGAGGAATGCGATAACATCATAATGAGACAATTATTATGCAATTATGTCTCAAAGCTATGAAAAGACCATCTTGAAAAGAAAAGAAAAGAGGGTTTGTAATAGATTCATGTAAGCCAAGTTTTGTAGAAAATGCATAAAACATGCACCCTCATCAAGAGATTGTATGCCTATTTTAAGCCAAACTATTGATAAAGATGAACACAATAGTTTCAAGTTCAATAGCACATGAAAAAAAAGAAGTTTAGAAACTCTTTTCATTAGGATTATCGAATAATTGAATCACCATTTTATCCTATTTATTAATAATTTCTTGATTATATAGCCATCCCTGTTGGATTCCTGTTGGAGTTAGAGGTGTGAGAAAACAAATTTATAGCACAAGGAAGAAGAAGCAGCTTGGAGCACAACACAACATTGAAGCACAACACAACATTGAATGAATTAGCAAGTGAATGTACAAGAATGAAGAACTTGTTAGGGTTCTTGGCTTACATACAAGTCGGGGGAAAAAACAATTCTAAAGAGGGAAAAAGTGCTCGAGTGGTCCTAAGGTTTTCACAAATATCACTATTGAAATATATCAACAAATACCCCATGGGAGTAGATATGGTGAACAAGGAGTTGGCACTCATGTATAAGGAAGTGCCAAGCTATGTGGAAAGAGGTCAATCCACAAAACGAAGTAAGCCTAAAGATTTGTGGAAAGCTTCAAACTTCTCCCTAGGTAGAGCTGTTGTGAAAAGGTCTGCAACATTATCTTGTGTGGGCACATATGCGAAACAGGTCTCTCCAGCAAAGAACCTTTCCTTGACGTAATGATAATGCACCTCATTGTGCTTTCTGCGAGCATGAAACAGAGTTCCTTGCAACTGTCAATGTGCGCCAATTGTTAGTGAAGATGGTGGTGGAAGAAGAGTGACCAACATCCAAATCAAGCAAGAGGCATCTGAGCCACACACACAACAATTGCTGTGAAAGCTTCTCTATGCTCAATCTCACAACCAGAAGTAGCCATAGTAGGTTGCTTCTTGCTCAACCAAGATATGCATGAGGTACCAAGCATGAAGCAAAAACCACTAGGTGACACACGAGTGTCATAGCAACTAGCCCGATTTGAGTAAAGAAAAGCATGTAAATGTAGCAGTAATGATCCCCCCTTGGGATAAAAGGATCCAAGTACTTGGGTATCACCTAAGTAGTGGAAGATACGCTTAATTGTCTACCAATGCTTGCCACCTAGCCAATGCATAAACCTGTTTATCTGTGAGACAATAAACTGAATATTAGGTTGAGTTATGCATACATAAATCAAGCATCCAACAACCTATTGATAGAGAACAACATCAAATGCATCTCTATCATCATGAAGACTCAGCCGTGAATAAACCTATTTCCATAGGAATGACAATAGGTTTGCAAGCTTCAAGGCTAAAACATTGCAATAATATTTCAATATATTTTGTTTGACACAAAGCTATTCCCACATCAACTTGCATAAATTGAATGCCCAAATAACGATGCAAGTTGCCCAAATTTGATATCTCAAAAGATTCATGTAAAATAACCTTAAATTCAGCAATATTCTTCTCATTAGGACTAGTGAGCAACATGTCATCAACATACACAACAATGATCGGAAGTACATTTGCATGCTTAACATATATGGTGCTCTCAGTTGGATTGTTCTCGAAACCATATGCAATCAAGAGCCATGTATCTTTTTATACCAAGCATGTGGTGCTTGCTTCAAACCATATGATGCCTTTTTTCAACTTGCACACTTTGTTTTCATGTATTTTTTGCACAAAACCATGGGGTTGAAATACATACACTTATTCATATAAGTCACCATTCAGAAATGTAGTTTTGATGTCCAATTGATGTACATTCCAACCATGATGAGTTGCAAATGAATAGAAGCTATGAACGATGGTCGTTCGGCATGTCAATGCAAAGGCTTCATCAAAAGCAATGCATCTCTTGAGCATAACCTTTTGCAACAAGCTTAGCCTTATACTTGTCGACTGTTCCATCAGGTTGACATTTGAGCTTGTATACCCATTTAGTGCGAAAGGCCTTTTTGTCGGGAGGCAAATCACATAAAGACTAGGTACCATTCTTCATAACATCATATTCTGATTGCATAGCAATCATCCAATTTTTTTAATTTTGTGTTTCATCAAAAGAAACATACTCATTCCCATCACAAAGACTAGAGGTAGCCATTGCATAGCAATCTGATGCAAAAGAAGCATTATTAGAAGCAGAACAAGCATGATATGATAGAGATGCATCTAATCTCTCTCTCTCTCAAAGTTTGCACCAATCATTTAGGCATAGTTTTTGCCTTCTCTATATCAACCCTCTCATCAACAAGTGCATTATGTATATCTGCATAAAAAATGGAATGATCTGCATCATCATGTGGAACTTGTAAAGGCTAAGAAATTGCCTCATTTGGACTAGTACGTGATTGTCCACTTGTAAAAAGAGGAAGCAAAGTATCATACATGTCTTTGGGGCTAACTGATGGACACATATTTGACAAATACAACATCATGACTAACTAAAATGCGTTTAGTATGTGCATGATACAGATGATAGCCTTTTCTTTCAAAACTGTACCAAACAAAAAATACATTGCACTGCTTTATCATCCAATTTCTTGTGGTGTTCTTCATGCACAGATGCATATGCAAGACAACCAAAGACACACAGATGAGCAACATATGGCTTGTGACCATCCCAAGACTCATATGGAGTGATAGATTGCAGTGCTTTGGTGGGACACCTGTTAAGTATATATGTTGCACACATGATAGCCTCAAGCGAGAAGTTATGTCGTAAAGACTAACTTTTGGCCATATACCTCGCTATATCTATGAGCGACTTGTTCTTTCTTTTTGCAACTCAATTTTTTTGAGGTCTATATGGCACTGAACATCAATATTTTATCCCATGCGTAGCAAGAAATACATGAATATCAGAAGACATGTATGTTGGAAACAATGTCACAATAGTCCATAAAGGATGTTGGAAACAATGTCCATAAAGACATGTATGTTGGAAACAATGTCGCTCTTTCAAGAAAGCAAAGGATGCTTGGGATACACTTACAACCTTATACCAGGAAAGAAATGAGGCTCATGTTGCTTACCTCCAAAAAAAAATGGAGAGTGAGCACATGAATGGAGATTCCATGGACTTTTTTGATAAAGATCGAAAATTTGAAGGATCAATTTATTTTTGTTGATAAATTCTTGTCAGATAGTTCACTTGTGCAAACTGTTCTTAATGGTCTTCCAAATTCATATGAGAGTTTTGCTTCTACTCTTCGATTGATGATGAATGGAAATCCAAATGCCTTAATATTTGAGGAGTTAGTCTCTAAGAAGATCAATCTAGGCAAAACATGTCCATTATGTGTGTTGCAAATCAAGCTTTCTTAGCTAGTCAGAAGGGTAAAGTTAAATCGAGCTCATCTACTAGCAAGAAAAAATTTGCTAATGCTACAAAGTTGAAGAAGGAAGATGAAGATGAGAAGAAAATAAAAAATCAAAATCTATTTCGCAAAAAATCTAAGGGAAATGATCATGTCATAAAGATTTATCCAAAACTTGCTACAAAAGAGGCAAAGAAGAAAGAGGTTGGAATGGTTATTGCAGAGGTTTTTACACCTAAAACAAATTCTACTAATCTTGTTGAGAATCAAGGATGGGCATTTACTATTGTATGTAGTTATGAGCCATCTTCTCATGAGTAGTACATATTTGTAGTAGACTCAGATGTTTGGTACTTTGATAGTGGGACAACCAACATATTACCTCCCAACATAGTTTCTTCGGTTCACTTCAACCTTCCCCTACAGGGAATACTATCATATGGGCTAACAACTCCTTTTATCATGTAATGACAGTTGGTGAGATCATTCTAACTACTATTGATGGTAGTCCTTTCCTATTGCCATATGCTTTGTATATGCTAGGGATCAAGAAAAATGTTTTTTCAGTTTTAGCATTAGCCAAGATTGACTTGGTTATCAAATTTGTTGATGACAGATGTAAAGTTCATGATCTCTCAAACGGTGATGTTATTATTGCTTTTGGAATTTTATGTCGTGTTTTGTATAAGCTCATAGACTATGTGAAATATATGAGTGATTCATCATGTGCAATTCAAGATTCTCAGACTATTTCGAATGAAAATCTTTGGCATGCATGCTTTGGTCATCTGAATTTTGCTAGTTTGCTACACTTGTAGAAATCTGAAATTGTGTCCTCTTGAGGCACCTTGTAAACATTTTTCTTTGTATTTTTTGCACAATGCAACTTTCATCATTCCCAAAACATGGTTCAGTTCAAGCTGCTCATAAATTCCAGGTTGTTCATAGTGATGTTTATGATCCTATGCAGACACTTTCTTTCAGGAACTACCTTACTTCATGACTTTTATTGATGATATCTCCAAGAATGCATGGAAGTATCCAATGAAAGCAAAGTCTGAAGTTTTTATGTGCTTCTTCTCGTTATGGCTAAAAACTTGTCAACATGTAAATTGGGCATCCTCCATTTCGACCGAGGGGGAATACATTGTTGGAAGTGGGGTGGGCCTCAATAACAATTAATCATATGTTTACAAGATCTTGCAACAGATGAACCTTAGCATACACACTACTCAAAAAGAGATGAGTGAGAAAAAGAAAGAGAATAGACAAGATCTTTCAAAGTGTAACGGTAAGCTAGAATGCTCACCTACACTATCTTATATTCCAATGTCAAGTTACAATGTGTCAATATGATACAAACGTCAATATCTAAATCTAGACAAAAATAGCAATTAGATACAAGAAATTGTGTGTATAGTGCCTAAGAGGTATGAAGAGTGTATGTGTGTGTGTGAGAGAGAGAGAGAGAGAGAGAGAATATGAACAATATGAATAGTTTAGAACTGTTTTATAGCAAACCCTAATTCTGATTAACCTAAATCAAAAACTAGTGAGTGAACAAGTGACTATAGATGTAGACTTATTACTCAAAGTATACTAGCAAGTGATGTTGATGGTTGGCTGACACGAACTCCTCCAAGTAACTCCACATGTGGAGCACACCTCCTCCAAGTAGATGACCTCCTTGATCTCCTCCAAGATCTCCTAAAATTGAGCACTTAGAATCTTGAAATAATTGGATGATGACAAACAATGACCCAAGGCCGTCAATTTATATTCTCGTGATGATCCACGATGAGAAACCAAAAATCTATGAAAATCTAGTGAAAAGAAAGTGATAGTCTTTTTTTGTAGTTAAAAAACATGCACTAAATTAAGAATAGAGATAGTGCTTTTCGTAAAAGTTTTTGCAAAAAGAAACTCCATGGCACGTTGTTGTCACCAAGATTTGATCCCTAGTCAATTCATTGTGAGGGATTTGTCTTAGAACACATGCTTCTAAACAATACATATAATATTGTTGCAAGTTGAAGGTTTGTAGACTATTGTGACATTGTTTCCAACAATCCCCCCTTCAATGTCATAATGGTATAAGGTTTAATAACCTACAAAATTTCTTGTGACTTTCTCTGGAAAATGCTTTGGTATAATATCTACAACATTTTCACTTGTAGATATGTAGACTAGCTCAATGTGCTTCCTAGATACTTGCTCCTGAATCTAATGGTAATGAACCTCTATATGCTTTGTCCTAGCATGATGAACAAGGTTCTTTGCAATAGAAATAGCACTCTAACTATCTGAAAATATCTAAATTGGAAGATATTCATGAACATCTAGATAATTGAGAATCTTCAATAACCAAAATGATTCAAGTGTAGCTGTAAAGGAAGCCCTATACTCTACTTCACTTGAAGATGTAGCGATTGTAGGTTGTTTCTTGGAAAACCAAGAGATAAGACAATCTCCTAGAAAGAAACAATAGCCACTTGTGCTTCTTCTTGAGTATCACCTACGCAATCAGAATCTGAAAAACCTTTCCGTAAGCAATGTGAAGACTTTGAAATACCATAGCATAATTGGAAGTTCCCTTCAAATATCTAAAAGTTTTCTTAACTGCGTTCCAAATTATATTGAGCAGATTGTGATACTTGAGAAACTCCAAACTAAATGTTGGGATGTGTATTACATAAATAGATCAAGCAACCAACTGCTTGAATATAGAATGTAGCATCAAAAGGTTTTGAATCCGCTTCCAACTGTAATCACACATTGACATCCATGGGTGTTTGCATAGGCTTGGAATCTATCATCCCAAACCTTTCCAATAATTTCTCAATGTATTTTTGTTGTGTCATGTAGATACACTCATTTCAGCATATGAATTCAATCATAAGATAATAATGCAAAATACCTACATCATTTACATCAATATATGTTTGAGATGTGCTTTAAAATATTGAAGGTATGAATCCTTAGGACCTATCATAATCATATCATCACCATATATGATAATAATAATCAAAACATCTTTCTCATCTTTAACATAAAGAGTGGGAGCTACATATGAGCTTTCAAAACCAATAGATAGAAGATAGACATGTATCTTCTCATATCAAGCTCTTGGTGCTTGCTTTAGTCCACACATATCTTTGATAAGCTTGCATACAAAATGCTCTTTACCCATCTCTTCAAAACCTTGTGGTTGTTGAACATAAACATCTTCATGAAGATTACCATTAACAAATGCACTTGATATCTAATTGGTATACCTCCCAACCAAAGAATGCATTTAAAAAAAATAATGTCCTGACTACTGTCATTCTCGATGTAGGAGCAAAAGTCTCATCATAGTAAATACCTTTCTTTTGTGCATAACCTTTGAAAACTAATCTTGCTTTATACCTTTCTATAGTACCATTTGTTTTTTTTTATTTTGAAGATCCACTTAACACTAATAGTTTCTTACCTTTTGGTAACTCACAAAGATTTAGTGTTTGGTTCTTATGAATAGAATCAATCTCTTCTTGCATAGCTTTTTTCCATACACGCTATCTAGTGCATCTTGAACATTAATTGGCTCATTCTCAATTGAATCAAGACCTAAAATATTATGAATCTCAAAATGTTCAGCATAATTTACCTGGTTTGTTTGTTGTCTCCTTTTTTTATTTATGGTTCTTCTAGTGCATTCCTTTATACCATTGTTCTTCCAAGTTTGATATAACGACTTTGGCATATCCTTGAAAAGTGGTGGAATCCTTCGTGTTCTTCAGTATCTCTTTCTTTTGGACCTTTAGAACTTTCTCCAATTTCATAAGTCAAAAATTCAAGAGGTATTAATGATGGAGTAGGAAGTAATGTATGCAATGAAACTCTCTCTTCACCTTTGTCAAGTGCATCTCTTAGGATTTCAGAAGGTTCATCAGCCCCCTTGTATGGTTGAATATAAGAATCCAAATTCCTTCTAAAAAATGCATTATCATCTTCTTTTATAAAATCTAGAATCTCTATCTTCTTATCAAAAATCTGATTTTCTAAAATATATGCATTACATGGCAGTAGGATATCACCTGTATCTAGAACATCGAATCTATATCCGTTGCTTTCAATTGCATAACCAATAAAGACAGCTTTAATGGCTTTTACATCAAGCTTACCAAGATATTTATTCTCAATATGAACATAAGCTAGGGAACCAAATACTTTCAAGTAACTCACATTGGGCTTCTTCCCATAATAAGATTCATAAGGTGTGATAAACTTTGAAGCTTTTGTGGAAGACCTATTCAAAATATGATTAGATGTCTATACTGCATCAAACCAAAACTTGGGAGAAAGCTTTTTGGATGGCATCAATGAAAGTAACGAAATACCAGAAACCTTGAATTGAATCTGTTCTCATTGGACCATTCACATTTGAATGTAAGATCTACAACTTCCTTGTCTCCATGATGTATACATGCTTCTTGAAAGGAAGTTTCCGAAGATTTCCTTCAAGACATCCTTCACATGATTCTACATCATTTGGTAGAGCAAAATTAGGCAAACCATCCACCATACGTTGATCTTTGATATGCTTCAGAGTTTTGTAACTCATATGACCAAATCTAGCATGTCATAACTTCATGTTCTCCTTAGGTATTATAAACCTAGCAACATTAGCATGACGTATTTTGGACAATATAAACATGACACTTCTATTTTCACCTTGAAGTAGACAATACTCCTCATCAGATGAGAGAACCTGACATAAATCTTTCTTAAAAAATGCTTTATAACCATCTGACAAGAAAGTAAATATAGAAAGAAAATTCTTTTTCATTTTTGGTATATAAAGAACATAGGAAATTGTGAAATTTCCACCTGCTCTTTACTTAAGAACCACTTCTCCAACACCTACAACATCCAAATCATCACCATCTCTAATGGTCACTCTTCTACTTAAAGAGTTAGACAAAGAAGAAAATAACTTTCTACAATCGGTAGTTCCAAAATAAAAAATCCAAGGATTATCTAATATTGTGTTTAATGTTGTCTGATCAAAATCTACCTCTTCAATAGTGACACATGCATAAGTTTCTTCATTTGAAGATTTAGGTTTTGAATCATCTTCAACATTATTACCTAATGCTTTGTTCTTCTCATTAAAAATCCTTGTTTTGCATTTTGTTATGTAATGACTTGGTTTCTTACAGTAATGACATACTCCTTTCTTCGAATCAGATGTAGTCGAAGACTTTTCTTCGGATATAGTGGAAGCATTAGAGGAAGAACCTGAAGACTTAGGATTAGAAGACTTACTTTCCTTCTTGGATTGCTGACTCTTCTTCTCCTTCTTTGTCTCCTTATTTTCCTTCCACAATGATAACATGGATTCATCATTCTCTTCCATACCCTTTTGTTGATCATCCTTGAAGTAACAGGAACTGTATTTCTTCAAATTAAAGTTCTCTATCTCTTGAAGAGAGAGATAAAGAAGTAACAAAAACACGATATGTAGATGGAAGTTAGTTTAGAAGTGTGTTTACCATCTCTTCATCTCAAATATTTACTCTAACATTGAGTAACTGTTCTCCTAATTCTTTGAGCTTCAGAATGTGTGACTAAAATGATTCACCAACTTTCATCCTTTTGTTGGCTAGTTGTCTCCTTAGATGAGCTTTCGTAGCAAGGTGTTTTCTCTAATAGAGAGTCTCCAACTCCAACCAAGTCTATTGAGAGGTTCTGCAAGACTTGATTTGAGGTATAATATGCCTCTTGATTCCCATAGCAATATATGAAAGTGTTTGTGCACCCCTTGAATCCCATCTATTCTGCTCTTCTATAGGAAGTAATCTGGTAGTAATACGGATTCCTGATGATGAACTAGTTCCTTCTTCTTCTTTACTAATCTTGTGTTGAGCATAAATAGTAATAGTAGTTCTTCTAGAAGATGAAGTAGCTTCTTGTCTTACTTGTCTTGACCTTGGATAAGTGCCATTGAAAAGTTTCCATAATTCCTTCCATACTAACAGATTCATCATCATAAAACTCCACATTGGATAGTTAAACATTCCTTCAAGCTTGTCTTCATTCTCAAGTCTATAATCACTCAACTTGTTAAGGGTGTATGTCAACTATGCTTTGATACCAAATGTTGGAAGTGTGGTGGGCCTCGATAACAATTAATCACAAGTTTATAGGATCTTCCAATAGATGAACCTTAGCATACACACCTTACTACTCAAAAAGAGATGAGTGAGAAATAGAGAGAGAATAGACAAGATCTTTCAAAGTGTAATGGTAAGCTAGGATGCTCACCTACACTATCTTATATTCCAATGTCAAGTTCAATGTGTGAATATGATAAAAATTGACAATTATCTTCTAGGCAAAAATAAGAACTAGATACAAGACATTGTGTGTATAGTGCCTAAGAGGTATGAAGAGTGTTTGTGTCTGAGAGAATATGGATAAATGAATAATTTATAACTATTTTATAGCAAACCCTTATTCTAATTAACCTAAATCATAAATTAGTGAATGAACAAGTGAGGATAAATGTAGAATTGTTATTCATAGTATATCAACAAGTGATGTTGATGGTTGGCTAACCCTAACTCCTCCAAGTAACTCCAGATGTAGAGCACACCTCCTCCAAGTGTGTAAGAACACTCCTCCAAGTAGAGGAACTCCTTGATCTCCTCCAAGATCTCCTAGTGTTGAGAGCTTAGAAGCTTGAGATAATTGGATGATGATAAAAAATGAGCTAAGGCCATCAACTTATAATCTCATGACTGATCCATGATGAGAAATTAAAAAGCTACAAAAATCTAGTGAAAAGCAGGCGATAGTCTTTTTCATAGTTAAAGAAACATGCGCTAAATTAAGAATAGTGATAGTACTTTTCGTGGTATTGACGATGCTCTAGATGAAGTGGAAACCTTCTTTGATACCAATTGTTGGAGTTCGAGGTCTATGAAAGCACAAGAAGAGCACAAGGAAGAAGAAGAAGCTTGGTGCACAACACAACACTAAAAGAATTACCATGTGAATGTACAAGATTGAGTAGCCCATTATGGTTGTAGGCATATATACAAGCCAAGGGAAAAAGACCTTCTAAAGAGGGAAAAAAGTGCCTTGGCGGTCCTAAGGTGCTCATACACATCACTATCAAAATGTATCAACAATCCCCATTCCAAATATTGAGATAAGGTTTTTTCATGAGAAAGTTACTTGATTTATTTGAATGACTATAGGAAGAAAACTTCATGAAACTAGAATTTAAATCAAGGTATCCTCGAGTGAGAATGAAAATTGATGTATATATTTTACATTTATGTGTGAAATTATGGGTGATTAATATTGTTATTTGGGATCACTAGTGCAATGGTCTCTTGCGAATCTACTTGGTTTAATGGATATGATGTGAGTTTTTCTGTATGAATTGAAGGAAAATACTTGGAGAAAAATAGATATGTTTTTAAATTCCCATAAAATATAATTATGAAATCTTTGCTTATAAGGTTAAATATATTTGACCATATCATTTCCAAGGATGGGTTTCACATGTATGCTAAGAAAATGTGAAGAGTCTTGAAAGACAATGCATATATTTCTAGTTCTGACAAGTTTGTAGCAATGATTTTTGATAGTTTTGCATTGATTGTTATGCCAATGATTAAGAGAATCATTCTAGTACAGATGCACCCAAAGAAAAACCATGAGAAAATAAATTAAAAAATAGCTTAAAATCCATGGTTATAAATATTGAATCCCACTTGATAGTAGGGGAGAGTTCAAGTGATCAAATGCTTGTTTATCAAGTGTTTATTATTTCCTTTTGAGAAAAAGTAAATCATATTCTCTTATATGTTCGTACATGATTTTTTGTACTTTATACAACTTTTTTGACATTTTTTGCAAAATTATATGTTTAATTTGGATGTTTATGGGGATCAAACTTCTTGGGATGTCATTCATCTGAGTATCATTCTTGCATGGCTCTCACTTAACCATGATATTTCCAGAAGATGGGCTAGTCATCGCACCTCTCAAAACTATTTGCAAGAGGCCTGTGAACTAACCAACCTATGCACATCTCATATTCCAAGCACCACTTCTATTCAAGCTGGGCTTACCCCGAACAATCTCCCCCTTAAGCGAAAGTCAGAACATTCCTATCGATTTAGTACTAACATGTTATGTATATTTCTAGGCTTGGAGCTTGAGGGATTCAACTTGGCCCATTGGCCCAACTTAGAGGTCAAAGTGAGATCCAATGCGGCTCTTTCCATGGAAAAAAATGTTGGAGATTGAGCCATGGCTTTGGTATCATTTTTTAGAATTGGAATTTGAAAGGGAGAGAACTTCTCAAGTTGTCATCAATTAGGGTGTTGTTCTTTCATCCAATGTGCTTAAGAATGGTGTCCTTACAAGCTTGCGCCAGCCATGACACACATCAAATCTGATTGTGAGAGTATTCTAGACTAGGAAACTTATGATGAACTCACATCCAAGAATTACATTTATTCAAGCCGAGCTTATCCTTAACAATATACACAATACATGTTTCTTTTTAAGAGACATCTATATTTTGATGGGATTTGGAATGTTTTTCACGGAATTCATAAAAATATCCTAGATTATGTGTTCGAATACAAGATTCATAAGATGGACTAACTTGTTTGGGTATTGTGGATATGTCAAGATAGCTAGTTAGATTAGTTTTATAAATATACATTCATGCAAAGATAATATGAATTTTTAAAATATACATCTAAGATTTACATTAAATTATATATTCTTTATGGTCAACATAGACCGATTACTAACCACTTTTGGGGAGATTGGTGGTAAATATAGCGTGAGAACAACCTAGCATCCCTAGAAATACTTCAACATGCTAAAGTTAAGTAGGAACCTAGGGAAAATGCTTAAACAAGATGCTAAATAATGGTAAAAAAAAAGAGGTATCTAATCTAGAGTTTACATTATTACATTGGATATGGTTCAATAATGCTGTATGGATATCATAAAGGATATTCTTATAAATTGGCATCAAGAATATGAAGGTCCATGTTTACATGAATCTTTGAATGATTAAGGCTTGCAAAAGAAAGCAAAAGAAAATATGAAAGAATAGCTAGAAATTAGGATGGTACATGATAAAGAGAAGTAAACTTCAAGGAATGTGATCATGCTTGTCTTCAATTTCTAATTCTGAATGAAATCATGAGGATGGACCATGAGCAATACTCTCTCCTATGAGGCACAAAACATAAGGATCCGTTTGGATTCTTAGAGGGTCCCTTAGTCTTGTACATGCTTAAAAATTTTCTGAAATGAGCAACTATGGGAGGATTCCACATCATGAAAAAGTATTGGGTAATAATTTCTTTAACCCTTTAATTGCTTTATGAAAATGATGAGTGGGGTATAATATTCATCATTGGTCTAGCTTGCACAAAATAGATTCTACCATTTGCTTCTACATGTGTATTCATTCTCCTTCAAGGGGAATTATCCCACATTTGATGTACTTTGGAGAGCCCCCTCCAAGTCTATATAAGGAGGGCTTCTCCCCCCATTTGTACTTCATTATAAGCTTGAGGAGCCTACTCCATGATCTTGGAAAGCTCACTCTATGTGCTTATACAACCCATGACATATAATGCCAAAAGCAATAATTACATCACCATTTGAGAAATCATGAACTATACATTTGTCATCAACAAATTTGACAACCAAGAAAATCTTGGCTAATTCTGAAACAAACAATAGATTTTTCTTGATCCCTGGTACATACAAAGCATCTGATAATGTGAAAGAACTACCATCGGTAGTAGTCATAATGATCTTACCAACTCCAATTACAAGGAGTTAGCACATATGATAGTATTCCTTGTAGAGGAAGACTGAAGTGAACTTAAGAAAATACTTTGTGATATATAAATAGCTAAAAATCCATGGTTATAAATGTTGAATCCCACTTGAGAGTTCAAATGATCAAATGCTTGTTTATCAGGTTTTTATTATTTCCTTTTGACAAAAAAAATATTGTTTTCTTATATGTTTGTACATGAATTTTTGTACTTTATACAACTTTTTTGACAATTTTAGTAAATTGTATGCTATAATTGGATTTTAATGGGGATCAAACTTCTTGGGATATCATCATTTGAGTATCGTTCTTGCATGGAGATTACTTAACTATGGCATTTCCACAAGATGAGCTAGTCATCCCACCTCTCAAACCTATTTGCAAGAGGCTTGTGAACTAAGCAACCTATGCACATCTCATATTCCAGGCACCACTTCTATTCAAGCTGGGCATACCTCAAACCATCTCCCCCTTAAGCCAAACTCAGAACATTCCTATCCATTTAGTACTAACATGTTCTTTATATTTATGGGCTTGGAACTTGAGGGATTCAAGTTGGCCCATTGGCTCAACTTAGAGGTTGAAGTGAGATCCTAATGTGGCTCTTTCCATGGATAAAAATCTTGGACTCTGAGCCATGGCTTTGATACCGCTTTTTAGATGTGGAATTTGATAGGGAGAGATTTCTCAAGATGTCATCAATTAGGGTGTTGTTATTTCATGCAACGTGCTTAAGCATGGTGTTGTTACAAGCTTGGTCCAGCCATGAAACACATCAAATATGATTGGAGAGGATTGTGGACTAGGAAACTTATGCCCACCTCATATCCAAGAATTACATCTATTGAAGCTGAGCTTATCCCTAACAATATACACAAGGCATGTTTTTTTAAGAAACATTTATATTTTCATGGGATTTGGAATGTTTTGCACAAAATTCATAAAAACATCCTAGAGTATATGTTCAAATACAAATCCAAAGGCATGAACACTGAGAACCTATGTAGGACATTTGTTGATTGTTTAGTGATTGTAAATATCTATCAGTTGAATGAAAAGGAACATTTCATAAGTAGGAAACACTTGAAACATTTAAAAATGTTTGATATTAACAATGCATCCAAGAAAACTTTTAAAAAGTGAAAGTGAATTTTAGATGACAATTTTATTTTTGCATGATGATTAGTAATTTTAGCCATTGGATAAAATTCTTGATTATAGGTATCATATGAATGAATATCCTTGAAAGATCATGAAAAATTTGTGCCATGTATAGATCCAAAAAATGTTATGATGCCAAGAATCTATATTTCATCATACAATCATTTTTATACTGAAGAGGGTCATTTTCCACCCTCACAGTTTTTACAAATATACTTTTCATGAATTGACCAAGATAAATCCATGGGAGATACTCAAGATAGGCATTGAGATTAACAAATTAATATTTTTTCTATAAAAGTGCCAAGTAAGTGGCTATTAAAGAGTCCCAAACGATTCTATTGCACCATATATAAGAAGATAGAAGATTTTTCATATCTTGAGGATAGAGGATCCATATAATCTTCCGAATAACTAGGATAAAAAAGAAATAAACATATTAGAAATCTTATTTCATATAATGAGATCATGGAACATATTTCCATCTAACCTATTTCATATGATTTAGGGAAAATCTTGATATGAGAGAAAAAATCTTTCTTCACATAATGAGGTCATGGAACATATTTCTACTCAGCCTATTCCGTATGAGTGAGAGAAAATACTGATGTGATGAGAAAAGAACAAGAAACTACTCACAAGAAGAGTGTTATCTTCTTTCATATATTAATGAGATCATCGAACATATTTTCAATTAACTTATTCCATATGAGTAAGGAAAACAATTCACATGAGGGGTTTCTTATAAAATGAAAAGATGCTGATAGAATAATGGGATATGGAAGAGGATAATAATGCTTTGGAGCTGATTTCTTAAGTTGGATTTTACATTAGTATCAAGATTTTTATAGGAAGTATATGAAGAGGCATTGTGTATAGAGTATGCCTTAGATAATGTGATTAATGACTATAAGTACATATTCGATAAGGTTTAAGAAATGTAGAAGTGATGATAATATCCATGGGATTTATATATGTATATGAGAAGTTAAGAGGCAATGTAGACTAAGATGGCCCTCAATTTTTTTTTTTTTGTGTATACCAACCCTATCATTTTCAAGACAATAAACCTTAGAGTGTATATTAGCTTAGTGCTTGAGAATATGTGATAAAAGGGAGGCCATTATAAAATTTAATATCCATCTTGAAAGAAATAGACACATGTCTGAGTTGTTTTGTGCAAGCTTCTATGCATTTTTATGTTACATGCCATTTTTAAGTGGGACCTATATCAATGAGGAGACTAAGTTCAAAGAAACTTGTTGGTCCTCCAAAAACCTTCAAAACAATACCATGGTTTGATGTATTGTGCTAGATATTCTATGAGATATAAATAATTTCTTGTTTGTATAATTTTGCGAGGTCATGAGGTAGCATGATTCCTCCTTTAGTCTTGTGGGTACCAAAATCATCAATATCTAGGAACTCCATGCCCTAGCTAGGCTCTAGTTTGACAATTTAAGTGGTTTGTGTTTGTGTATACTATGATGAAAACATTTTTTAGTGCCATTGTTGAGGAAGAATATGTCGATATATTTCAGTAGTGATGTGTGTGAACACGCTTAGTGAAAGAACTTGGAGATGTTTGGAGAAGCTTGGAAGTAGGTTGTCAAGTGGTGAAGATGGTCCAACAAACAAGCATGGAACCTACCCTAGCTGTTTGAATATGTAAAGTAGACCTTGTAGGCTTGTGGTTAGTACAATAAAACCCAATGTCTACTTTTGAAAATCAACAATGACAAGTTGATGCAAGATAGATAACTTGCACCTTGAAAAGCTCACAAAAACCTTCTAAATTTGGATGAAAGTTATGACTTCAAACACTCAAAATAGCCAACACAGTTACAATTGGAAAAATTTCTCCTAAGGGAGTTTCATACATAGGGTTTTCTTGCTATAATGCATAAAATCCCTAATTTATGACAACCAATGAAAGAGCAATAACCTTAGCCCTGATTGGATATCATCCCAATTTTTCAAAGACGTATAGAAGATGACTCCCATACTATAAACATATGATTTCTTTGAATCTACTAAATCGAATGGCTTGAAAATTTTTACATATAAATTAAAAGTTATAACTTTCCAATGAATTCTTGATTACTTGATTTGAAGCTCTGTAGAGATAGAAGAAACCTATGCAAGATGACTGAGTCTAGGGAAGGAGCAGAGAAATGAAGAACCAAGACAATGATGGCCAAAAGTGTATGTATATTGCTTCCATGTATTTTACAAGTGCTTGGTAGTTACAATATAGGGAAAGAGAAAGTTGGAGTTACAACTACCTTTTGATTGATTAATTGAGAATCAATCCCAACCACTCCAAAATCATGGATTTTAGGCCTTTTACGCTTCCCTTTTACAAAGTGAAATGCCATGAGCCTTACAAAAAAAAAAATCATAAGTGATCAATCAAATAATACATTACAAAGGTGTGTACATAAGTGCTATTTTCAAGGTACACGTAAACACTATTTATATGATAGTTGGAACGTGAAATTTTTCTTCAAGCATAGTGAAAGCTTGGTGCTCCAACAACTCCCCCTCAAGCTAAATTATGCTTTAATCTTCATTCTCTGATAGGTTGAAATACCTGCCATAGATTTGAATCTACAAAGCTTTATCTCATCAAGTGCCTTTTTCATCATGTCTGCTATTAGCTTCTCAGTAGGAACAAATAAAATGTCAATTTTTTTACCATAAGCTTCTCTCTTACAAAATGGTAATGAATCTCTATGTGCTTTGTCCTTGCATGGAAAATTGGATTTGGAGCTAGATGCATAGAACTTACATTATCTCCAAGTACGTGAGGTTTGGAACTTACAAGTCCCAAATATGAGTACAACCCTTTGAGCCATATTGCTTCTTGAGTTGCAATAGTAAGATCTCTGTACTGTGCTTCAGTCGAAGATAAAGCAACTATTGGTTTCTTCTTGGAACTCCAAGAAACTAATTTTGAACCTGCAAATGCTAAGTAGATACCTTCATTAAGTGTCCCTTTGAGGTACTTAAGTACTCTCTTTGTAGCATCCAAGTGTGGTCTTCTAGGTGAATGCATGAACTAACTAAACACTCCCACACTATAAGAGATGTCTGGTCTTGTGTGAGTAGCATGTATCAAGCTACCAAGTAAGCTTTGGTACTCTTTAGGATCGTCAATCTGCTCTCACCTTCATAAACACTTAGTTTATGGTTCAATTCCAAAGGTGTACCTACAAGCTTGGTGTTTTCCATTTTGAATTTGTGGTTAGTGCAATAAAACTGAATAGGTACTTTGGAACATCAATAAGAGCAAGTTGATGCTAAAAAGATAATTTGCACCTTGACTAGCTCACAAAAACCTTCTAAATTTGGATGAAAGTTATGACTTCAAACACTCAATACAACCAACATAGTTACAATTGAAAAAATTAACTTTAATTGGATTGCTATAATGCATAAAATCCCTAATTTATAACAACCAATTTAGGAGCAATAAGATGTCATCTTGATTTTTCAGGAATGTGTAGAAGATGACATCGAGACTCTAAAACTGCGATTTCTCAGAATCTACTAAATTAAATGACTTGAAAAGTTTTAGACATAAACTAGATGGAGATATCTTTCTAACGAATTCTTATGCACTTGATTTGAAGATGTGTGAAGAGAGCAGCAAGCTCTGCAATATGATTGAGTCTAAGGAAGAAGGAGGAGAGAAATGAAGGAACAAGACAATGATGGCTAAAAGTGTATGTATATTGCTTCCATGTATTCCACAAGTGATTGGGAGTCTTTATATAGACTCTTTAGGATCTATCCATGCCTTTTCTTCTTGAGTTTGAATTCTAATATAGGTGGGATTTGTAGTTTAAGTTGATTGGAATCATTTCCCACAATCTAGGGAAAGAGAAAGTTGGATTTCGAACTACGTTTTGATTGATTGATTGAGAATCAATCTCAACCACCAAAAACTTATGGCTTTAGCCTTATAATCGTCCCTTTTACAAAGGTTAATACCTTGAAACTGGCATTTTATGTCGCGGGCTGTATAAGCTCATAGACTATGAAAAATCTATGAATGATTCAACATGTGCAGTATATGATTCTTAGGCTATGTTAGATGCAAAGCTTTGGCACGCACACTGTAGCTCAATGATGAGTAGCACCTCCTTTAATGTCAATCCGGGAAGACGTGAACATGGTATGATGACCTCGAGCAAGTGAAGGCACAAGTGCGTGAGTGAGAAGCACACAAACATGCACACACATACACACACACGCGCACACACGGCAAGAATAAAGAGGGAGACAATGGAGTTCTTTTAGATTACTTCCAAAATGCTCATACAAGTTCAATTCTATTACAAGCTAGCTTCAAAAATGAGCTCTCTAGCTCTATTTATAGTTGTTGACTACCTTTTGGCCCTGTCCAGACCTAGTGTCTGGCCTAGTTAAAAATTAGGTTCTAGGGCCTATTTCGAGGCTCAAACGGAGTCAAAAAATCATGAAAATTGGTACGATGATACTTCTAATACTCCTCAAGCTCCAGGACTCCTCGGCTTGCACAAAATGGAGTTACAAAAGGGTGAAATGGTATTTACAATGATTTGTAGTGATGAGAATCACTGTTATGAAGATGTTGTTTTGGAAAATTTTGAATGGCCTACTTGCTAGATCTTCGTTGACTACTTAGTCTGCTTTTGCCTTCTCTCCGCTCTGGCTCCCTTCTTTGGCTTCCTTGTCTTGTGAGTCCTTTGGTGCCTTGACTGCTGCCAACACCCCCCCCTCTCTCGCGTCTATCGTCTCTGACAGAACCTTGTCTAGCTGAGCGTTGGACATAGTATTGAACCACATCTGAAACAAGGTGGTGTTCTTCTAGTCGCAGCCCCCATGCTAGGTCTGTTAACAATGCATCCCAATCCACTGGACCTAGGATGTCTAGATGTGGCATCCGCATTTGATCTGAGTGGATGGTCCTCTCCACAACAAATAGTTGGAGGAGATGTGAGGGCTTGGGTACGAATATTTCTGAGTCATATTCCTAGAACCCTATGACGAACATCTCTTCGAAGGTCTGCTTGAAGCAAGCTGGGAGGTATTTTATTCTTGTGTGCCAGGCATATATTACTTTTATTGAGGGGGTGGTGCTCATGTCATATACCAGATCTAGGTTGCCGGCAGTGAAGCCAACTCCTGAGAAGTGGGGGTCTTTGATATTCTTGAATGTTCTGAATGTGATCAGCATTAATTCGAAGATCTTCATGCACATCTGTGCCATCACATCAAGGGTGTTCCGTAGTCGAATGCTCCAGTGACGGATTGTAGAAATCATGTAAGCCACGGTGGGAGGTCCTTGAGGAGGTGCTAGATAGACATAATTTAACCACTTTGCACAGCCTTTGACGTTCTTTACAGCAATGGTAAACTCGGGCCACGTGCGTCTTCGGAGGACTGGAACATAACAAGGGTTGTATTTGATAAATAGCGGCATGTTGTTCCAGGTACGAACCATTTCAGGGTAAGTTTCTAAGAGTCGTATCCGCCAGGTGGGTTGATGAATGGATCCTTTTTTAGCACTCTCCGGGATATCATCAGGGCCGAATTGTGTGGCAAAGGTTGGAGCCTTGCCACATCGTTGTTTAATCTCTGCGTTGTAATCTGCCAAGAGTACAAAATATGGCATATATTGATCATCGTTGGTGCCTATCCATCTGTGATGAGACATACTTCGGAAATATTCTGACTTTATGATAATGTCTTCCAATTTTGCCATTGATTGGATTTGGACTGCCACTTGATCTTCATGGGTTTTAGCTGTCTGTTCGAGTGTCTGCAGCCATTCAGGTGCTTCGATTTCCAGGGTGTCTATTCCTTCGGAGGTTTGCTGACCTCCTGGCATCGGCATAGGAACATATGGTTCCTCATATGAATCATCCACCTCAATGGGTACCAATTCATCTGGCTTTGGTTCTATAACTGGAGAGGGTTGTCTTTCATATTCCAGTAACTTCTTCTGCAATTTTGCCACCTGCTCCGTTAATGCCTTTACCTCTTCTGAAGTCGAGGTTGACTGTATGAACTTCGGTTGTTCTTCTTGTTCCCTGATCTGGCGGCATAGTGCGTCTCGTTCCTTTTCTATATCATCATGGGCTTCTAGTAGATCAACATAGCTTTCTAGGATTGTCTTCATTGTATCAGGGGGGACTGCTTTAAACTGTTCTCGATCGATCTCGTGGGGGGAGCTTTCCATTGCAGCTTCTAGGTTTTCTTCGTTTTGATTCTGTAGATGTTTGTTCTCTTTAAGGGCGGTAGCCATGTGTTTTTTGAGTAGGGTCAAATTACGTCGGACTCTTAGATTATCTGCTTGGTAAACTTCAAGTAAAGCTTCGAGTTGTTTGACGCCTGGCAATTGTGATGGTTGGGGTGTCTCCAGGAGGGTTTGATGTGCCTGCTCGAGTGTGGTATAGCGTTGATTGAGGTCCGCGTTTTTGTCTTCTATAGTTGTAAGCCGCCTCTGTAGTTGTTGGTGATTCGTAGTTAGTTGACGATGACGGTCTTCGAGGGCCTGATACTCACTCTGTAGTTGGTACACACATTGATGTAACGTAGAAAACACATTATTTACATTAAAGAATGCAGGGAAGGGAGAAGATGCAGGGGGAATGGTGAGGTGGGAGGAGGGGGTATGGGAGATTGAGGCTGCGTGGGGGGAGGGAGTGGTGCTGTGGCTGGTGATGTTTCCATGGTGTCAAACGTGTGTGTGACTGTGTAGATGGGGATAGTGGGTGGGGTGGATGTGATGTTCGTGAATAGTGTTGTGAAACTGGGCATGGTAACTCCTCCGAATTGGATGCCCGGAGAGAGAGGAATTCCCATGACATATGTGGTAATGGTGGAAGTGGGGGTGGTAGTGCCATGTGGTGAGGTGAGTTGTGTAGTGAGAGGTGAGGTGTGTGGTGAGAGTGGTTCCACCTGATGTTCTTCTGTTTGTGTGTTATCTCCTAGTTCTGATACATTGATGTGAATTTGCTTGCCGGATCGCATGGGGCGGGTAGGCGCTCGTTTCTCAAAGCGATGAATATAAGCCATAGCTGCATGAATGGCTTCATCTAAGCCTACCGCGTCTGCGTGCAGGTTCATTGATTCAATAAACATGTCATCCACGCCTTCCTCGGCTAACATTTGGCTCATGAGCACCTTTCCTGTCTCGAGCGACAGTTTGTGTTGTTCTTGGACTCGCTTCATGGTTTCATACAATCTTTTTATTTGGGCCGAGTAGGCTGGGGCACTTGCAAATTGGCTAGGGTGTAGCCTTGTGGCAACTCCAAGTCCGATGGAATCGGAGGGAATACCAGATTGGGTCCTTCTGCACTTGGTCTGGGTAGGCGAATAATAAATGGTCGGACACGTCGCGTTTGTGGAGGGGTCACCTCTGGTGTGGTGGTGGCTCCCCTCGCTTGGGCACACAGTAATTGCACTCCCCCTCTCATTTTCTTTGATGGAGGACCCGCTGTTGATAGCCGTCTTTGGAATTCTTGGGCCCTAGACCATACTAGTGCTCTTTGAATGGGCATGTCATAAGCTAAGCACCTGTAAATTATTTTTGTCAGAGCATAGCATCCATGAAGCACATTCTTTTGTTTCTTATTCCATCGTTGATGGGCTAGGTGGATTTAATCGATGATTCAGTGTGGCAGATTGATGGTGAGATTCTCTGTCTCTACCAAGTACAAGCTGAACCAGATCTTTTTTGGTGGCATTGTGAAGCGTTCTTGGGCGGGGAAAGTGAAGTGCTGCATGATCGTTCGTAGGTATAGAGCGATGGTTGGTGTCATTGCTACCATGTCCTTCAATTTGCTGAGATCCTTGTGCTTCATCCTGCTTGGAATCATTGTTTCTTTCTCAATGGGAATATGCATACCTTGCATGTTCAATGCTTCTCGTACTAGGTTGAGGGTCAGTTTGAATCTTTTGAGTTCGTGGCCTGGTGTCAGTGAGGGTAGCACGAAGGTACTATCGCCTCCTTTAGTCCTTCTAGGAGTGATGGTACTGATAAGGTAGGAGCAGCGCAGGAAATCTGGCTTAGGTAAATGTGCCCAGAAATAGCCATCCAAGCCCGCTTTGGTCCATACTGATCGCATTACTTCTCCATTCTGATACTGCTCAAATTTGCGGGTAAAGAAATGATATCGTCCCCATTTGCCATTAAACTCAAGTTCTACCCCCCAAAAGTAGGTGCCATCCCCCAATGGCCCTGCGACGTCACTGAACCAATGTGCGTGTTTCCCCACTTGAGAAGTGTGCCCTTGAGGCGGGTCCTGAATAGGAAGCACATGCACAACTCTAAGTTCTTGAGGTCTCTCAGTGAGTTGTGGTTCCAGAAGGAGGGTTTCAATGTCCACTATCTGGGCGCTAGACCCTGCCTGGGAATTGGTGCCTCCAATTTGTGCCATGTTACAGCTTGCTTGCTAGTTCTGTGAGAATATAGAAGCATGCGTTAACATGCTTAAGGACAAGGTAGAACAATTTTTGTCCCCGTTACAACATTAACATGAGGTGAATGATGAGTTAGTCCATCGGTGAGTGCTTGATGATTGTGTGTGTTGTTCGTCCTATGAGCTAAGTGAAAAGATGCAGTGTGAGAATGATGCAGTTAATAGGTGGGGATGAATGTACAAATGGGATCGGGGGGTTTATTACAAGCTTTGGGTTGCCAAACACACTGGATGGGTTTTGGTTTTGATTTTGTGGAAACTCTGGAGGGCTGTATAAGAGTGTCCACTTGGAAATGAGGCTTTTTAGGAACCCATTTACAAGTGATTTTGCTCGTGTTCATGGGCAAATATGTATTTGTGTGTATCAAATAAAAGGGGGCTTCGGCGGTTCGAGTGAGTGACCCATGTCGTGCATAGTGTGATCTGTGTGTAGCTACTTGAGCCCGCAAGCAAGCCTTAGGCACCCAAATTTGTCTGGATTGTGGGTCAACCTTCATCGACTTCTTGGGTACCCAGATAGATTTTACTTTTACAGAAGAATTCTTGGAGGACTTCTTATTAGTGTCTGGTCGTTGATCACTAATAGGAAGTTGAGCTAGTTGTTGTGGCTTGACTGTAATAGAATGCTCGCCTCTCCGCACCCACACTTGTTTTGATGGCTGAGACACCTTGGTTTGCAAGTTCTTTTGGCTTCCATTATAGGTCATCTGCTTCTTCTGTTTTTGATCCACCTTTGTTTGCCGCCTCCCGATGGCCTTTGGAAAAGAAGGGAGTTCCTTTGTATCCGTGACTTCTTTATTGAGAGAATCCTCCCTCTGCATCACATAGTTTTGGACAAGAATAGCATCATCATCTTCATGTGTACTCCTGGAAGGACCAGGAGTGTGTGCCTTTCCTAGTTCCTTGAGTGCTCCATTGTCTAACTCAGCTGTAATTCGACCCTGATTTATTCACACCTAAAGAAGTCCACTTCTTAGGTTTAGGTTGACTGCATCATAATAGACCCAATCTTGACCCAAAATAAGAGGCTCAGTGAGATCCTCATCTTGACACACTAGTACTTTAACTGTCATTATAACATCTTGAATGTAGAGGGGAAGTTCCACCTCGCCCATGCAAGGGGTTTCCACGCCTCCCAATCCTATGAGATATGCTTCTATAGGATATGAACCGTCGCGGTGGTCAAGGGCGCGATGGCATGAGCCGATCGCGATGGTCTGATTTTGGGTCGTCACGATGGCATACCTGGGACATTCGCAATGGCGTGACTAGTGAGCAATCGTGATGGTCTAGCTTGACACGTGGCAGCGTCGGTGCGATGGCATGAGCCAATCGCGATGGCGTGGGGTCGACGGGATCGTCACGATGGTCAAGGACCATCGCGATGGTTCAAGTGAATCGTCGTGATGGCATGAGACCGTCGTGATGGTCCGGCCGAGCCGTCGCGATGGCGTGAGCCAATCGCGATGGTTTGACACAATTGCGATGGCGTGAGCCAATCGTGATGGTCCACCAAAATGCAAATTTTTGCAATGCAAGTATGGATTCCTACACACGCAAGGGTCGCCTACATGCTGGTGAACTCGCTTACCTCAAATTCCGAACTTGGCAGACCATCACGATGGTCTGACATAGTCGGCAATTTCTAATAGAAAGTGATTTTCTTACCTTTTTGCAGCCTTCCTGATGCTCTGGAGCACTGTACCTGCAAGAAAACTCAAAAACACAGTACCACATGCAAGCACAAAAGCTCTCTCTCTCTCTCGCATGCACAAATGAGGGGCAATGAGGAGAATGGGTGGATATGGTGAATTTTTTGATTTTTTTGGAGTTGAAGATGATGATGCGGTGATGAAGATGGAGTGTGGGGGAGGTGAAAAACACTAAAAACTAACTAAAAACAACAACAAAAACTGAAATTTTTACCTTCGAATGCCACTTCTTGCTATACTCTTACCATCACACATTCGTCCTAGACTCGATCCCCGACAACGGCGCCAAATTTGGTGTTGCTCTAGCACAATGGTGAGAACCACGTTAAGAAGCTCCACCTCCTTAATGTTAATCCGCGGAAGAGATAGGAGTGATATGAAGATCGTGAATATGAGATGAAGTGAGAGTGAAGGTGAGAAGCATAGAGATGCACACACACATACACACACACTACGAAGAGACAAGCAAGACACAATGGAAGGTGAGAAATCAAATCTATTGCTCAAGATCACAATTACAAGCTCAAAGTAGCTCTAAGCTCACACTAACCAACACTAAGTAACCTAAAAAATGAGCTCTCTAGCTCTTTTTATAGATTCTAGACTAGTTTTGACCGGTTTCACATCTAGTGACCGGCATAGTTAAAAAATAGTTCTAAGTGCAATTTGAAAGAGTAAACGGTGTCTAAAAATAAACAAAATTGGTACGCTCATTCTACCTAAGCTCCTCAAGGTTGAGGACTCCTCGACTTGCACAAAATGGAGCTATGAATTATAAAAAGGGTTTTTCTATGTTACATATGTTACAATAGTGATGAAAATCACTGTTGGAGGTTTTGAAGAATATTTATAAAACATAAATCTTTGAAAAATTGATTCGACTGACTCCCTGCTCCGTACTGACGCCATCGTGATGGTTCATTTTTGGACCATCGCGATCATTCATTCCAGACCATCGCGACAGTTCACATTCACGCCATCGCGATCATCCACTTTCAGACCATCGTGACTGTTCGCTCCATCGGACCATCGCGATTATGCCATGCCATCGCGACGGTTCAACTGGACCATCGCGACGGTCCCAGACCATCAAGATTATCTCAGACCATCACGATTGCTCACCCCAAACGCAAATTTTAGGGTTTCAATTTTTGGTCAATTTTGGGGCTATTTTTTGAAAATTTTTGGGTGATTAGACTCATAGGAGACCCCTTAGCTCATATTTGGAGAAAAAAACATGTTTGTCAGTTTTTACCCCCGAGGGCCTGAACGCTCATATCTTTTTCATCCAAAGTTAGATAAGCTAATTTGAGGTTGACTAGTGTGGGACTAGAAAAGCCAGGGGGTAGCACAAAAATTTGGACAAAAGGGAAAGGACCTTTAAGGGTGTATATACTCAAGTGCTTGATCATCCATTTGTGAAATTGGTCTAATATTGGATTTTTCTAGGTCTAGCAAGGGCAATCAAGGGCAAACAAAGCAAGGCAATGAAGGACGCAAGGCTTGGGAAGCGCGGCTTCTTGGGCATCAGGGCAACCAAAGCAACTGACTTGAGGTTGGAAGATTCCTCAACCCCCTCAGTCAATTATTAGCTTAGGCTAAAACCTTAGCATTGTGGATTAACGACGATAGGAACGATCAAGTTCAAGACATTGATTTGTCAAGTCTAAGAATAAAGATAAAGGTGTGTGATACGAAAACATAAAGAAACAGAACCTAAGTTTGACGAAATGAGAACTCAAAATTACCACAGAAAGTCGAATTCCTGACGCACACATTGAGACAAGAACTTAAAGACATTTAAAAAGAATCAAGAAAGTAAGAACAAAGAATCATTGACGATCAGAGCGTGTACTGAGTGTGCAAGGAAGAAAGTTCATGAGCCTTAGATCAGGCAAGTATATAGGTAAGTGAGACCGACGAAGCCTTAGATCATCAGAAGCAAGTGTAGGCACTACTGCACGATCGTGGGCTCAGCAATTGAATAGTAATTACCCCTACGAGAGCTCAGATACGAGTGAATCGGAAATGGATTTAGCACGGAAAGACCAGAAGGAGGGTCAAATGTAGCATATTTAGAAAAACTAGAAGGACCCTATAGAACCCAGTTAGAATTTCTCCGAACCAACCGCTTAGGTGCTCGCATCTATGAGGATGGTTTGCGAAGACAAGTGGTGCAAATGCACAATCCTGATCAACCCATTGGATTGGAATGACCAGTGGTGAAATTCGAGCGAGATGCATACATAGACAAGGAAGGAACGATGTACATCTTAAGTACGCAGCCAAACAATACGAATGAGTTTGGCGTAATTCAGTTAGAGACGGAAGCGAGATCTCAAGGAAAGGAACCATTAGAAGAACCAAGAACACCTAGAGGGAAATCTGTACTGACATGAGTACTAGTTCCAGATTGGACCCCTCAGGATAACAAAAGCATAGAATTATTTGTGAATAAAGAAACAGACGAAGCATTTTGGAGATATAGAACGGAACAACCTAGTGAGGTAGGCTCCATCATAATCTACAAATTTAAAGACCCAGATACATGTGGAAAGGTTGTATACCTGGATGAGACTTCAGAAAGAGTATTTGTGGTACCTGACCCTCTATAAACACATACACATGGAGAGGCGAATTAGTATTCCCTCCATCTCGAGCAAACGTAAACGTGAGCCAACAAGGGGCAGGAACATCCTCAGCCCATGGCATGCAAAGAGAAAAGAACAAAGAAAGACCGGAAGTAAGCTTCAATCATCCCATAGGAAGAGATAGAACCACTATAAACACGGACAGAGTGGGTAGACAAGGAGAACCTAGAATGCCAAGTGGTAGAGATGACTTTCCTCTACCTAGACCACGTGAACACGCAAGAATATTAAGACCCACTCAGTTAGTGAAATCCATGAAAAACTACTTTGATGGGATAGGAGATCCCTATGATCATGTTGCAGAATTCAAGGAGGAGACGAATTGGAACTGTCAAAGGTCTATAAGGACTCAGATTGTTCCTCTCTAGCATCCACAAAATTGTCTAGCTCAATAGAGTATCTAGCAAAAAAAGTGGCCCAGAAACTAGGAGTTTCCAACAAACAGATGCCTAGAGTAGCGACAAACAAGCGTTGTTACACCTGTGGTGGTGATCATATGGCAAACGTGTGCCCCAATGCAACACAACCGCAAGCCAATCCTAGTGGCCAATAGTGTACAATTGAGAGAAGATACACAAATCACACAGCTCAGGACTGCCCATATAACAAACAAGCAGTGAGACAGAACTACCCGCAAGCATATGCACAACCATGTAGGTATCAAGGCCAGTACAAAGCCCAACCTCATTTATATAGGCCTCCACAGAACTATCCATATCAGGCTCAACAAAGACCTCAACCTGTTTTAGCTCAGCAACCACCCCCACCAACGAATGTCATCTCAGTTAAATATGCTGCTATAGAACAGAACCTAAGTAGGGCCTTAGTGCCTTCTTCACCTTTGATTACAGAAAGTGACCCGAACTCAAAGAGTTTTGACTATACTCATGTAGATATTCCACCCGCATATTACACAGAGTCACTAGAACATGTGGAGACTTATCAATACGATAGTCCACCATTGGAACCTAGTTGGGAGCCCGATTACGCTCATGTGATGTACACAAACCCAAATCCACAACCCCAATTGAGACAACAAAGACCACAGGGCCCTAGAGGACCATGCTTTAGGTGCCAAGGAGATCATTTCATAAAGGATTGCCCACATCCTCCGATATCAGGACAATCACAATACTATAACATACAAGGATTTTGTGGCGAATGTGGTAAAGAGCATGTCATCAAAGATTGTCCTAAGAACCCAATTAACGCTTCAAATGTGACACCAATCAACGTGATAGGTATTGTAAACAATGCAGATGGATCCAACCCTACATACGTGCCTATCCAAGCTATAACCAGAGCCTAGGCTCTCTTACAGAATCAGCAACACAATCAGGAGAAGACAACCGGAACTAGTGAAGTTACAGAGTCTAGCAGTAAAAAGACGAAATCTTGGAAAGATTCTAGAGAAAGGATCAAGAGAAAGTGGAGTAAAAAAATAACTGAGTTGGAAGGAAGTCTCAAGGAATCTAGAGCCAAGATCCTAGAATTGACTTCACAGGAATTGAATCAAGAGAACCCAACTCAAAAATCAGGATCAGTTCTAGCGGAACCCATACCAAAAAACCTAGACATGATGTTTCGTGCATATCAAGCTAGAATAAAAGAAGGACCCCAAGTACCAGAAATGAGTAAGAACTACCCTCGAGCAGACCTAGAAATTGAGAGGACTAAACTTTGCAGGAAGATGGTAGAATTAGCACAAGCAATGTTCGAAGCCTCTAGATATCTAAATTGGAATAACATGGCAAAACCTGCATTACACTTTCAAGGACTGATGGAGAGGCTAGAATACTTGATTGAAAGCAAAGAGAAAAAGGATCAGCATAGGAAACCTAGTGTCCCAGAGACACAGGAAAGGAATGCACCATCCCTGTCTCACATACCAGACACAAAAGGTGAAGACAACCTGTCTTCCATACATAGATATTCACATGAATTTTTGAGAGAAATGGAGAAAAGAACAAGGAACCCATCCTCCTATTCAAGAAATAAACGACTTGCAAGAACAATTTCCCCAAGAAATCCCCTCTATTTACGATGATGTAGAGGAAGAGCAACTGAGCGAACACACAGTTTTGAATCCAATTCTTTACATGAATTACCTCAGTTCACAGGACCTTGGGAAGCTAAGTCTATTAGTATGAGAGCACCCACGATAATAGTGAGGAATGAAGAATCAGTGATCCCAAGAAACAAGGAAGTGATAAAGAACACCAAAGTACAATGCAATCTTACTCTAGAGGAGTTGTTAAAGGTAAAACCGGAACTGTGGAAACATGTAGCAAATCAATTCCCTGAGCTTGCTACTACACCCTCACAGATAGGGTCACATAAGAAGGTACCAGAGATACCCGTAGAAAAGATTGGAGAGGTAAGTGAAGGAGAGGAAGGTAACACTTATCTTCCAATAACCCATCAGGGCTACACCACCAAAGCCATCTTAGATTCAGGAGCCGGAGTAGCCATAGCTACTATCGCTTTATGGAAACATTGGGGTAAGCCAGCATTAAGACCCACCAGGATGAAGCTACAAATGGCTGATGGACACATAGAAAAACCATTAGGCTTACTAGAAGGCATATCTCTCACCACTTGTGGTGTAGAGTTTGAGCATAGCTTTGCCATTTGTGATTTTGCAAAAAATCATGCTTAAGAGATGATATTAGGACGACCATTCATGCGTCAGTTTCAAATTGTACAAGATTGGGGAACTAATTCTTTGTAGTTGCAACATTTAGAAGTGACTACTAAAGTCAATCTTAAAGACTATTCACATCGAGATGTACCCCCAATACAGTGGAACACCATCCATAAGACACAGGTAGAAATGGAATCGGTACACTCATTAGAGTCAGACCCCTCATGGTTACACGAGGATACTCATTTATGGATGTGTAAGGTAGCAAAACAAGAGGAAGAACGGTTAGAAGCTAGGACTTTAGGTGCAGAACAACATCCACGAACCCTTGAAGACCCAGCTTACGCACGTGTAGTATTTCCAGATGAGGAGTTTGAACCCCATGGTTGGGGAGAAATCCTAGCAACCATGGATGTAGCCATCAATGAAGAACAATGGACACCCCACTGTGATGAGGATAGCTATGACATTTCTGTCTTCACGATAGAGCCGATCATGTGTGATTCAGTTTTAGAAGAATGTGAACCTAACACTGATGCATTTGAGGATGCGAGTGACTTCGATTTAGAGTCAATTATTATGGACCCACCCTTTGCATCAGAAGAAGAATATTTCTATGAAGTAGAAACTCACCCTCAGAGACTCGAAGAACTAATGAATGAGGTGAGGTTAGCCTCACAAGTGACCACTAAAGTGAAGGGAAGAAAAGAAAGAAGAAACAAACCATGTCAGAAAAAGAAGAATCCTTGTTTGAGGTTCCCGAGAACTTCAAAAAGTATGAAATAGAAGATAGAAGAATAATGGTACGAATGCCTAACAGAAAAGCTGAAGTTGGAGAAGTATATGATAATCGAGAGAAAACCAAGAAAATCATAGTAGCCATAGAAGGAGATTAGTCGCCCTATTGCGCAAATATAGAGATGTGTTTGCTTGGAGTTACAAAGGTTTGAAAGGAGTAGATCCAGACATATGTTCCCATAGAATCCCTATGACTCCAGATGCAAAACCTACGAAATAGAAACCATACACGTATAATGATAATTACGCTGCAAAGATTAAAGAGGAAATAGATCGTTTGATAGAAGCAGGATTCATTTACGAAATTGAGCATACCGAATGGGTATCCCCCATTGTGGTTGTGCCCAAGAAGAATGGAAAATTGCGTGTGTGTATTAACCTTAAAAAAGTTAATGCCGCCCCGATTAGAGACAGTTAGCCTCTTCCTATCACAGAACATTTATTGGAAAGAGTTGCGGGCAAGGAAGTTTACAGCTTTCTTGATGGTTTCTCAGGCTATAATCAAGTAGCCATTGCTCTAGGAGCTCAACACAAGATGGCTTATGCCACAGAATGGGGCATATTTGCATTTCGTGTGATGCCTTTTGGGCTCACAAATGCACCCGCCACTTTCCAGCGACTCATGTGTCACGTGTTTAAGGAATTCTTATGCAAGAATTTGGAAGTTTATGTCAATGAATTATGTGCTCATTCGAATGTCAGGCAGACACATATCCCAGAGCTAAGACAAGTATTTGACAAATTTCAAGAATATGAGGTTTGTTTGAGCCCAGAAAAATGCGTTTTCATGGTCAGACAAGGCAAAATTCTAGGACACATTGTGTCAAAGAATGGAATTTCTACAGATGAAGAAAAAGTGAAGGTGATTGCAGAACTACCTAGGCCAAACAACGTAAAAGAGGTACAAACATTTATGGGACATTGTGGTTATTATAGACGATTTATACACGTGTATGCAATCATAGCCAAGCCTCTGTACTCTCTTTTGACCAATTTTGAATGGACAGATGATTGTGAGAATTCATTCAATGAACTCAAACGACGTTTGTGCTCAACACCTATATTGACCACCCCAGATTGGAGTAAGCCATTCCATGTACATGTGGATGCATCCAACTATGCCATAGGATGTGTGCTAGCACAACCCACGAATGAAGGTAATATAGATCTCTCCATAGCTTATGGGAGCAAACAGTTAAACGCAGCAGAAAGAAATTACACCACTACGAAACGAGAAGGATTAGAAATGATCTACGCAGTAAAGAAATTCAGGCATTATTTGTTGGCAAACAAGTTCAAATTCTCTACAGATCATCAAGCATTACTATATTTAGTCAACAAGCCTTGTAATACGGGACGATTAATACGTTGGTTTCTATTACTCATGGAGTATGAGTTTGAAGTAGTAGTCAGGAAAGGAAAGACACATCTTAGAGTTGACCACCTTTCAATATTAACCTCAGGAGAAGCTCCTCAAGGAGTAGCGGATGAGTTGCCTGATGCATATTTGTTTAACCTTGAGATAGCACCAGAATGGGCTAAGCCTATAGTCCCTATTCTCACATATGGACCCAAGAATCCTAGGATAAGGATCAAAGAGGGAGAGATTACGAAATCGCAAAGATATCAAATAATAGCAGGAAGTATATATAAACAGGATAATCAAAAGATTCTTGCTTGTTGTGTAGATGAATCAGAACATGCGAATTGGTTGCAATTAGCACATGTAGGTGCATTAAAGCAACATCATTCGAAACATCGTACTTTGCAGACTCTACATAGACTAGGAGTATATTGGCCTTCAATGGAAGCAGATGTCTACAAGTTGTGTAAAGAATGCCCTGTCTGTTGTGAAAGACCACCAGTAGAACATGCCACATTGTATCACGTGTCTCTCACACCAGATTGAAGTGAACTTTTAGTGACATACTTGATGAAGAACACATTCCCTCAAGGAATGACGTTAGCACGACAACGCAATCTAGAGCAGGAAGGTCAAGACTATTCACTTATTGGCGATAATCTGTACAAAAGAGGACGAGATGGATATTTAAGACAATGTGTTCATGAAAGCGATTACTTGAGCATACTAGAGACTGCACACCAAGGTGTTGCAGGAGGTAATTTTGGACCCGATAGGATAATCAAAGCCATCCTCTTTGCAGGATTATGGTGGCCCACTCTTCACATGGATGTGCATACCTATGTAAAGAGATGTGATGTGTGCCAAAGAACTCAGTTTCCTACTCGTAGAGATGAAATGCCATTGAAACCCATGATGGGAGGACGTGCATTTTCTAAGTGGGGTGTAGACTTTGTAGGACCCATTAACCCCCCTTCAAAAGGCACACATGCTGAATACATTATCGTCGCAACAGATCATCTTACCAAATGGGTAGAGGCAAAAGCCACGAAAAAGAATGATGCACACACGACTGCAAAATTCTTATTTGAAAATGTCTTTACAAGATATGGATTGCCTATAGAGTTAGTGAGCGATCGAGGAACTCACTTTCTAAACCAAGTCATTGAATATTTGTTACATGATTTTATGGTGATTCACAAGAAATCTGCACCATATCATCCTCAGGCCAATGGTCAGGCTGAAAGCACTAACAAGATCCTTTGTAACGTACTGACGAAACTCGTGAACAACAAACGTTCAGATTGGGACAAACAGTTACACCACGCTGTTTGGGCATATCGAGTGGCCTACAAAACCGTACTCAATGCAACTCCCTTTCAGATGGTTTTTGGTCAAAATGCTATGCTTCCTTTGGACTTCTTGATACCGACCTTAAGACTGCACAAGAACATTAGTGGACCGGCAACGAATTATCAACAAGAATAATGGACTTGGAACGATTAGGAGAAACTAGGCTGAGAGCAACAACAGGTATATACGCAACAAAGAAGCGATAGAAAGCATATTTTGATGCACATGTGAAAGATAAAGGCTTAAAAGAAGGAGATTTAGTTCTAGTATATACGCTGAAGCAACACGCATGGAAGTTAGAAAAGCGAGGTTATGGACCTATGATCATTAACAGACTCTCGACAAGTGGAGCAGTACAATTAGCCACCTTAGAAGGAGACATAATGCCTAATTACATTAGTGGCTGTAGAGTCAAGTTATATCAAGAACCTCTTACTGAGGATATGCTTAGACGACTCACGTTGGCAAAGAAGCATAAGGAGGAAGAAAATAGAATACGAGCTGAAGCTCAAGCAGAAGCCATAGAACACATTAAGCGCATGAAGTTAAGAAGACAAAGACTAGGGAGATAATATTATAACCATCTGGAAATAACACCCAGATATCCCATGGCCATGTGTCAAGTAAATTCAACCACCCATCCTAGCATAGTGGACCGGAGAACATTTATTACAGTCAGGCTAGAGGACGGCAACCCTTGCCAAGAGCTCAGGGCTTTAATTGACTCAGGTGCTGCGACTAGTGCAATTAGATGGTCCCACTATAAGGATTCAGGAATAGAAATGCGGCCAATTGATGCATACCTCATAGGGCTAGGAGGCATGGAAACCTGTTGCATGGGTGATGTGGACCTTCCTATCCTCATAAGCGAAGTGACTATGACAGTAAAGTTACTAGTGTGCCATGACGAGGACCTGATAGAACCCCTAATCCTTGGCCAAGATTGGCTATACGATCACTCAGTGGACCTAAATCTTAGACAAGGCTCCTTATAGATTGGAACCTTAGATCAAAAGCGAGTGATACCGCTTGACTTCCCTAACAGCATTCCGACTGAGGTTTATAACCCTAGACCCTATGAAATGCATGCGACGAAAGATCGGAAGATCTTTGGTCAGATCAGTCATGTTACGTCTACACCAACCCATGCGGGCTTGGCAATGGACAATTGTCAATCAGAAGGACGTCAAGAGATTTTCCCTTGGGCTTCCTGCAAATTAGAAGGGGCAACCACCCAACCGCTTGGTCAAATGGACACCATCAGCGGTCAGGTGGGTTACATAAGAGGCCAAATGGACACTATCAATTGCAATGCCCATCCTTCCACACTTACTGCGGACTGGCCTAGATCTGTGGTACAGACTGCCTCATCTCCTAATGGGCAAAATTCGCAAGTGTTGGACCTCCCTTGTTTTCCAAAGCAGAGTATCCACCCGACCTCTCAACCTCAACCACTAAGGAGTCAACCACGACGAAGGAACAAGCAAAAGGAACAAGACAAATATGGGTGCCAAAAGGACAGAAAGCACCGACTGATTTCAACAACGCGGACATTGATAAGGAGAAGTCAAGGCAGAAGCAAAATCAGTATTTAACATCTCCTCGACCTTCTTCCACAAGTTTGCACATTCGACAAATTTGGATTGCCAACAAGTACCTTATGAATCGACCGACACCCACGCAGATTTGGGTACCCAGACAATGTATTATAGCTCAACCCTCAAGCCATGTAATATATACCCCTCAGAAATCTCTTCAACCCTCTATACCACCAAATCTGATATCACCTTTTGTCCCGCAGCAGAAACCTATCACCCACACACGAACTCTTAGGAAGTGGATACCGAAACATATCCAGAAGTCTTCTCCTAACCCTTTGTCTAACATAACTCCCACCCCGACTAATCTACAACCTTGTAATAACTCATTTACGATTGAACCTTGTATAAATCCACACACTATAACCCACCATCACTTGTAATAACACCTCATCAAGAAATATATGCATCATCTGAAGCATGTAGGTGTCTAGAGACCTACATTAGTTTTGTAACAATCATTCCATAAACCACATCACAACACTCGGCTACACGGGTTACATATCGGTTATGGAAAGGGATTGCGGTCTCACTTTAATGGGATCATAATTAATTTCCATACTAATGTGTTAATCTTATGTAGCAGATCTACTATGCATTCACATCAATCATCATGCAGGAAGAAGGACCATCAAAAGCTGGCCCCAGTGTACCCATGGCCAATATTGGAGAACTACTAGCAGAGCCCCATCCTACGGCTCAACCACCAGAATTCTAGGGATTTCCAGGACCCATGCCGATTGACGACCCTCCTAGGGTTATATTGAAAAGATTCATCACAATTCTCACTCGTTCCAAGGATTAGCAGGACCGTTAGCGGACGCATATTTCATCTTTGAGACCAATTTGGCGTTTGATCACCGTACTTGGGCCAAATACCAATTTTTCTCGAGAGAATTTGAAGGACTACAGAACAGAGAAGACTTAACGCATGTTTGGGCAAGAGCAGACTTTACAGAATATTTAAGTGATCCCTTGCCTAAACCTGACTTCTATAGATGCTATTACTTGATCACCACTTTGATAGCTTCGGAGAACAAGGATCTACCAGGAACATTCATTTTGCTGTCATTAGTAAATGATCCGCCATATAAGAGGTTTTACCTTTCGAAAGATCTGATTCGCGCTGCAATCAAGATCCATGGGATGCACACTCCAATAGAACGAGAAAGGCTCATTCCAGAGCCAATGAAATGTGGAGATGTTACTAAGTGGGAAGATATTTCAGCAATCACACCTGAGCTCTCTAAACCATTGAGGATATGCATGCAACATTTCACTTTCCCCGCTCAAGACAGATTCACCATGCCCCACAAATGCATTTGGTTTGGTTTATATTTAGCATGTACTGGACCTCAAACAGTTGATCTCGCGAGCTGGATAATTGATCAGCTCTACTTAGCACAACACAGATGGGAAAGAAAGAAGGTCATCAATGGATGTTGCACCCTCATGCACATTGTATATATGTGTTTGGCCTACGATTTACCTATCGAGCGAGCAATGACAAGCGAGGAGCTGAAAGCATTCAAAGGGACAACGAAGAAAGCTAGGAAGCCTAGCAAAGGACGAGCAAGAAAGTGCATGAGAGGTACTATCCCATGCCTACAGGTCCCAGAATCACCGTCACCGCAACCCTCTCTAGAACAGTCTCCGACAGAGGCTCCTACAACTGTACAACCAATTCGCATACGCTTATGAAGACCGCTCATGACAGAAGGCACTTCTAGGGCGCTTACCTCACAACCAACACCAGTTCAAGAATCGACCACCACTACAGCAGAAGTTCCCACCACTATTGGTGCGGAAGCTTTTTCTTTTTCGATACCTAACTTGGAAGCAGAACCCATAGATACAACGTTTGATTTTTAAATGCAAGATGCTTTCTCCAATGAATTTCAGTTCTCAGAAGGATAGATATTTTCTCAAGAATATGAACGGCCAAGCTACCCGACCACGCCTGGAGACCAACCACAAGGACAAGTAGTATCTAGTTCCGAGGACGAACGAACGAAAACCGATGAAGATGATGGCGATGACGAAGCCAGCCAGGGCACTCACGAATCCCAAGAACATGTGCAGACAGATGAACAAGGACAGCACACGGACACCCAAGGTGATACCAGTACGCATGAAGATGAAACTTTTGAAGCAGCAGCTCATACGCTAGCCATCAAGAAGCTATATCGCACCATGTAGAAAGTTTGGGCGCGCAAGAAACTGACTGAGGAAGAGAGCCAAGCACTTATAGAATAGGAACTTGTCTCCGGAGGATTCGAAGAAGTATACATCAGAGGCTTCAGAGAACTTGTCAAATCAGTGGGATCCACTGAAGCCTTACGATATTTGCAGAGGAAACCGTTACCGCAATATGACCCTCGTAGAATCCGTCTACTAACCGAACCTGGTAAATACATTCAGGTACCCACCGGCGGTCAGTCTTCAGAACAGGCCAAGGAAGCACGTCTCGTCCCTGAATGCTCATTGGCAGAAGACACCATTATCATCGAATCCCCACCCCGTACTATTGCTGTACATACCACCACCGTTGTCGAAGTACCTACCACCCCAACTGCTCCTCCTTCACCTCCCATCCATCCAGTCTCCCCCATACACCCTCCTCCCAGAACATCCACCTCCTTCCATGGCGAAGTAGCAGAAGCCCTTGTAACATCCATTCCTCTCAACATGTCCACACCCACCCAACCTAGTTTTCTCCCTCGGACATCCACTCTTCTATCTAGTCCATTTCCCCATCCATCTTTTCCATCCTTCCCTACACCCTTGAGACCACTATTTCCATTTCTAACCCCGATGACTTTTTCCCCTGTATCACCTCCCCGACCCACCGTCATTCCTCTTTCCCCTTTCCACCAAGCAGCATTAGAAAACCCATCTATAAATTACTCTTCAACCTTTGTAAACCCTGTATTTACACCCACACAAGCACCCACGATCACGCCATTATTCACGGTCACCGCACTTGACACCACATCCAATGACATGGATATATCACCACCCACCGCACCACCACTCACTTCATTCATGGCACAACCATACATAGGCACACCACAATTTTCCACAATCACCACAGCATCCATTTTCCCACCCCCATTCCCCATTCCCTTTGCATCTACACCCACTGCATCTCACTTAGCACACCATTAATATTATCACCCACTGTAGATAATGCATTTCGACAAATGCTCACGTGTATGACTCAAGTAAGAGATGAGTTCACATCTCTTGGAGCTAATTATCAGCAGCTATAGAAGACAACGAATGATTTACAGTCGCAGCTCAATTCACTATCCATTGAGAATGCCTCATTGAATACCCGTTACCAAGAGCTACGAGAGGCATATCATAAATTGGAACTAGAAAGTGAAGCAAAGACAAAAGAGGCTGTCACGGATATCGACAACTTGTTAAGGGCATAGACTATTCGCAATGCAACGCTCACTAGGAACATGGGCTTACTCAGACGACACTTGGCAAGAGCGAAAGAAGAGAACCAATGCTTACAAGAACAGAACAGAGAGAATTTAGAAGCTGCCCTGGATCAACCAGACCAACCATTGAGCCCCAACCGCTTCAAGGCCGTGCCCTCAGAGTCTATGAAGATGTTGTTAGAAGGTCATGTCAGATTGTTAGATAAGTATGACAACATGAACGAGGAATATCAGAAGTTGAAAGAAGATCATAAACTATTCCAGCTAAAAGAACCAGTACAACAAGGACTACCAGCTCCTGCGGGCCCATCTCCTGACATCCTAAAGGAACTCAATGCTTTATGGGCCCATGTATCAACGCTCCAATCACAGATAGCAGTATATGAAGCACCACCAAGGCCAGACTCCCCACCAAAACTACCAGTAGAGGAAGAAACAATCACTATTCCAGTGGAGGAAACCTTTAAAGAAGCATATGAACCCCAACCCATCCCAGGCAGACGAGTCACGACTGAAGGCCATACGACTTTTGAACTTCCAACTCCCGCATGGATGAAGACGATTGAAGAACTGGGAAAAACCCAATCAGCACAGGTAGAAGCGCAGCTTCATGCCATGGCAATGATTGAAGAAGGCATTTTATAGTCCCCATACTTTGCTCATTTGGCCCCTCGCAGATACATATCTGGGCATGAGCTACAGTATAAAACATATTTTATGTTAATGGCAGAATATTTGTTGGCCATAGAGAAAGAAACAGGCAAGAAACCCTCTCATGCTACTCAGTTTGAGCCTGACGATTTGCCAACAGACGCACAACAAGGAGAAATATATCAACCAGAATGGCGCAAGGATCTCTTACAGAATTATCCTGAGATGACGAGTACATGGGCCAAGGCACCACTACACTTAAAGTACAACCCATATTGGGGACCAGTGCCACATCGCCGCTCCTGGAAGGCATTTGCGATTAAAGTACAGAATAACAAGCAATGCCAGGACTGGTTGAATTACCCATACTTCACCCTATCCACTGGACCACCTATAGTTGGATACATGATGGCAACGATTCGTCACTGGCTCCCTCGCTTAAAACACATGGACGATATAACAGCGCACATGACTGTCAAGATATTTGACATGATGCAGATGGTTTTTAAAGTCTTCAGACGCGTCAAGGCACCACATGTAAACACCCCGGGCTTCGAGCATGGTAACCTAGATCTTGCATATGATATGAGTACAACGCCATCGCTTCGAGTGTGTTATGCTTGGCATTGGAGAATCAAATATTTACCGGCGTGCTACAAGCAGACCGTCGAAGAAATGTTCACAACCGGTTTTTGGGAATACCATTCAGAAGTGTTCATCAGCAGCCCCACACATTTGCTTCAATTATTCGCCTGTGAACAGATGGTATATTCCACACATTATCGACTCCCACCATCCGATGAACCGCAACCAATTGATTAGGAGAAACTCGAGGCAGATTTGGCCCGAGGCATTCGAATATCAGAACACACCCTCGCTCAGGAGCTCCTACAGAATTATATCCGACACACCTCACAACAAGGTTCTGTCGAGGACGACAGAAGCGAGAGGGAGGAGGGTGTTGGCAGTAGCCAGAGGCATAGAAGACGCGGAAGCATGTAAAGACACAGCAAGGAGTCAATCGAATCAATTTTTCAAAGACACAGCAAGGAGACACATCACTATTGTAACATATGTAACATAGAAAAACCTTTTTTGTAATTCATAGGTCCATTTTGTGCAAGCCGAGGAATCCTCGAGCTTGAGGAGCTTAGGTAGAATGAGCGTACCAATTTTGGTTATTTTTAGACACCGTTTACTCTTTCAAATAGCACTTAGGACCTATTTTTTTAACTATGCCGGTCACTAGATGTGAAACCGGTCAAAACTAGTCTAGAATCTATAAAAAGAGCTAGAGAGCTCATTTTTGAGGTTACTTAGTGTTGGTTAGTGTGAGCTTAGAGCTACTTTGAGCTTGTAATTGAGATCTTGAGCAATAGAGTTGACTTATCACCTTCCATTGTGTCTTGCTTGTCTCTTCGTAGTGTGTGTGTATGTGTGTGTGCATCTCTATGCTTCTCACCTTCACTCTCACTTCATCTCATATTCACGATCTTCATATCACTCCTATCTCTTCCGCGGATTGACATTAAGGAGGTGGAGTTTCTTAACGTGGTTCTCATCATTGTGCTAGAGCAACATGCTACCACTATTTTCCCTGCGATTTCTTTGTTGTCATAGGCCTCTCCTGATTGTGCCTCGCGTTTAGGCATTCTTAACATGACTCTTCTATCATCTATTTCATACTTCTTAAAATTCTCAGGTACCTCAAACAAGGATTCTTCCTCTTCTCGTGTGACTTCTCTCTTCTTCATCTTCTTGCCTTCACTCTTGGCAGTGACTTGTGTGGTTAATCTCACATCATTTGTAAGCTCTCCATGTCTCTGAGGATGAGCTTCTACTTCATAGAAGTATTCTTCATTTGATGCAAATGGTGGGTCCATAATGATTGACTCTAGATCGGAGTCACTTCCATCTTCAAATGCATCAGGGCTAGGTTTGCATTCTTCTAAAACCGAATCTCCCATGATTGGCTCTATTGAGAAAACTGAAATGTCATAGCCATCCTCGTCATAGTGGGGTGTCCATTGTTCTTCATTGATGGCTACATCCATTGTTGCTAAAATTTCTACCCAACCCTGAGGTTCAAACTCTTCGTCAGGAAATACTACACGTGCATAGGCAGGGTCTTGAATTGATCTATGTGTCTCCTTTGCACCTACCTCTTTGGCTTTTTCTCTCTTCTCCTCTTCTACTACCACTTTGCACATCCATAAGTGGGTGTCTTCATGCATCCATGAGGATCCTGATCCTATGGAATGCACCGATTCCACGTCATCTTCTGCTCTATGGATGGGATTCCATTGGATAGGAGGGACATCTCTATGAGAGTAATCTTTGAGATTCACTTTGGTCGTAACACCTAAGTGTTGCAAGTACAAGGAATTGGTTCCCCAATCCTATACTACTTGCAACTGTTGCATAAATGGTCTTCCAAAAATCATCTCATAGGCATGGTTCTTGCTAAAATCACATATAGCAAATGTGTGCTCAAACTCAACACCACATGTGGTGAGAGTTATTCCTTCTAGTAGTCCTAAAGTCCTCTCTACGTGACCATCAACCATCTGCAATTTCATTCTCGTTGGCCTGTGTGCTGGCTTGCCCCAACGCTTCCATAGGGAAGTGGTAGCAATTGCAACTCCTGCACGAGAGTCCAGAATTGCCTTGGTTGTGTATCCTTGATGGGTGATGGGGAGGTAGGTGTTTCCTTCCTCTCATTCACTCATATCTCCTATCTTGTCTAGAGGAATTTTTGGCACTGTTCTATGAGAACCTACCTGGGAACACGGTTTAGCTATCTCTGGCACTTGTTTGGCTACATGTTTCCACAGTTCTGGCCTAACCTTGAGTAACTCTTCTAAAGTGAGATTACATTGCACTTTAGTATTCTTTACTACCTCCGTGTTCCTAGGTATGACTGAGTCTTCATTTCGTACCATGACCGTGGGTGCTCTCATACAAGTAGACTTAGCTTCCCATGGGCCTGTGAAGTGGGGTAATTCATGTAAAGAATTAGACTCAAAGTCTAATCTCTCTTGAGATTGTGCACTCTCTTGCTCTCCATAAATGGAGGGAATATCTTGTAGGAATTGATCATGCACGTCATCCACAAGTTCAAAGGGTTCAATCTCTTTAGCCCATATTTCTTCTTGAATCTCTCGTAGGAATTCGGGTGAGTACCGATTCATAGAAGAAGATGTGTCTGGCTCTGTTAAGTTGGGCACATAAGCTTCTTGGGCGGGAAGGCTTATTCTTTCACTGGCCTTGCCCTTATTTGGAGGGGCGGGTTCCTTTTTTGATTGTGCAATTAGCCTCTCCAATCTTTCTAGCAGTCCATCAAAGTGCAACTGCGTCTTAGCTGAACTATAGATGTTAAAGAGGTGACTGGCTTCAAACATGGTTTGAGCCAATTCTACCATCTTAGCACAAATTTTGGTTTGTTCAAGCTCTAGTTCTGCTCTAGGGTAACACTTTTCATGATCGGTTACGTTTGGCCCTTCTTGGATTCTGGCTTGATATGCCTTAAGCATCATGTTAAGGTCCTCGGGAGTGCGATCTGCAAGGACTGATCCTACTCTAGGGGGTGGTGGGGTTGCATGAGGCGGGTTAGAAGGTGGTGGATCGGATGGAGATGGGAATGGTGGTGGTGGGGTAGTGTGAGAGGGAGGTTGAGATGTAAGTTCAATCATCTTGGCTCTCGTTTCTCTTAGGCTTTCCTCGAGTTCACTCATCTTCTTTGCCCGTTTTCTTTTCATTCTTTCTCGGCTATCTGTCCAAGCTCTAGTCCGTTTCTTGGTTACGCTCTCAGTTTCACTAACCTCTGCACTCTTTTCTTGGCTTAAACTTTGGTTTTGCTGCAAGGCTTGAGCTCTAGTGACCACTTGTACCAGTGCAGTGTACGTGATACTTCCTGTAGAGTCTACTACTAACCCAATAACATTCATAGGAGTGATTTTTGGCATATTATTGGGATTCTTTGGGCAATCTCATAAGAGATGCTCTTTCCTACAACCTTGACAAAAGCCCTGTATTATTACTGACTGGGTTTGTGTAGGTGCAGGCATTGGGCAATCAGGAATGAGGTGATCTCCCTGACATCTGTAGCATGGCCCTCTAGGGAATGGGGGTCTTACCTGCCTAGGTTGAGGTCTAGAGTTGGGGTTTGTGTTGAAGCTCAAGGTCAAGGACAAAGCATGGAAGCACATCAAAGAAGTGGACATAGAAGAAGAGAGAGCAAGTAGGGAGCTCCAAGAAGTGTATGTCAAATTTTCAGAAGAATCCCCTACAAAAATAGTGATTTTCATCACTAGAAACCATTGTAAATACCATTATCTATTTTTAGTAACTCCATTTTGTTCAAGCCGAGGAGTCCTCGAGCTTGAGGAGTATTAGAAGTACCATCGTACCAATTTTCATAATTTTTAGACTTCGTTTGAGCCCTCAAATAAGCCCTGGAACCTAATTTTTAACTAGGCCGGACACTAGGTCTGGACAGGGCCAAAACTAGTCAAAAAACTATAAAAAGAGCTAGAGAGCTCATTTTTGAGGTTAGCTTGTTAGAGAATAGAACTTTTGTAAGAGAACTCTTTTGCAATCTAAGCTTTCCATTGTTCCTCTCTTTGATCTTACTTTGTGCGCGTGTGTGTGTATGTGTGTGCATGTTTGTGTGCTTTCACTCACGCACTTGTGCCTTCACTTGCTCGTGGTCTTCATACCAGTCCTCACGTCTCCGCGGATTGACAAGTAAAGGAGGTGGTGCTTACGCTTGAGCTACACCAAATTTTGGCGCCGTTGCCGGGGAGAGAGCTTCGAGGACGAGAGTTGTGATGGTAAGATCGTAGATTTGCGACGTTGGAAGGTAAAAAAACTGTCATTTCAGTTCATTTTCTGTTTTTTTCCTCTTCATCTTCATCATCATCATCATCTCCACCTTCTTCCATCTTCTTCTTCACAGAAATTTCTTGTTTTTAGTGCATTTTCACCATTTTCATACCATTTTTCATGCATTATTGTGTGGGAAGGAGTTAGGAGGTGCAAGGGAGAGCAAGCGCTGCATTTTTTTTATGATTTTCTGCTCATACGTAGCTCGCCATAGCCGGTGCTCAGAAATTTGAATTTCCCGCCAAAAAAACGCGATTCTGTGATGAAAATCGCGATTCTGTGAAAATTCAAAATTTTTTGAAAAATCACGATTTTCAGTTTTCCCGCCTAAAAGTGGTTGAAAAAAATCGCGATTCTGTGTTTTTCTCAAAAAAAAAAAACACGATTCTCTGCTCAAAATCGCGATTCTCAAAAAAAACACGATTCTCTGCTCAAAATCGCGATTCTCATCAATCACGATTTTCAGCAAAAACACGATTTTGTGAAAAAGGCGATTCTGTGAAAACACGATTTTTTGCTCAAAATCGCGATTTTCAAAAACACGATTTTGTGCTCAACATCGCGATTTTCATGTGAAAAATACGATTTTCAAAAAACACGATTCTCTGCTCAAAATCGCGATTCTCACCAATCACGATTTTCAGCAAAAAACACGATTTTGTGAAAAACACGACTTTCTGCTCAAAATCGCGATTCTCACAAATCACGATTTTCAGCCAAAAATACGATTTTGAGACAAACACGATTCTGTGGGACAAAATCGCGATTTTCAAGTCAAAAACACGATTTTGAGAAAACACGAATTTTTGCTCAGAATCGCGATTTTCAATTCACGATTTTCTGCTCAAAATCGCGATTTTCATGTCAAAAACACGATTCTGAGAAAACACGGTTTTCAGTCACAAACACGATTTTGTGATCAACATCGCGATTCTCTGAAACACGATTTTGTGATCAACATCGCGATTCTCTGAAACACGATTTTGTGATCAACATCGCGATTTTCAAATCACGATTTTCTGCTCAAAATCGCGATTTTCAAATCACGATTTTCTGCTCAAAATCGCGATTTTCAAAAACACGATTTTGTGCTCAACATCGCGATTTTTTTGACTTCACAGCATCGCGATTTTCAGAAAGTTCACAAAATCGCGATTTTCTCCAAAGGTCCTGTTTGCCTGTTTTGACCCCTAGGAGCCTGATTTGACATAACTTTCTCATCCAAAGTCCATTTTTTGAGCTCTATAGCTTGTTGGAAAGCTCGTTTCAAATCCTACACGATCTCAACTGTTTTTTTCAAGAATAATGCGTTGATTTTGAGATAGGATAATTTGAAGTTGACCCTCAGGTGGGACTAGGGAACCAAGGGGGCTCTAAAGAATTGTGAACCATACCAAAGGGAAAATTTGGACTCTTGACTAAAGCTTATGAACCTGAGATCTGGTAGACACTTAGGCAAGGATAAACAAAGCATTAGATCTTCTGAGGCTAGTGTCAACCATACATCCAAGTCTTGGGCACAACAACTAAGTGGTCATCTTTTACTCAGATCAGACACAAGTGATTCAGAAATGTCTTTTAGTATGGGAAAACCTGCAGGTGGCTCAGGGACTGCCCATCTACAAACACCAGAAGGTCCCTATAAGACACAGTTGGAATATATTCGGACCAACCAATTAGGTGCTCGCATCTATGAGGATGGTCTGAGGCGATCAGTGGTCCAACTCAAAAATCCAGATCAATCCTTTGGACTTGAACACCCGGTGGTCAAGTTCGAAGAGGGTTCATACATTGATAAGGAAGGAACCATGTATGTGGTTACCAACCAACCAGATAGGACCGATGAGTTTGGAAATATCATTCATGAGAATGAGATAGGAGACCTAGAACAAGGAAACGTAGGACAAGGACCCCAGACTCCTAGAGGTAAGTCAGTTTTGACCCGAGTGATCACTCCGGACTGGATCCCTCAAGACAACAAAAGCATAGAACTATTTTTGAATAGAGAAACAGAGGAAGCCTTTTGGAGGTTCAAGCCAGATCAACCTAGCCAATTGGGCATAGTGATCATCTATGAATTCAAAGATCCTGAGATACCAGGCAAAGTTGTCTACCTGGATAACACATCAGAGAAAATTTTCTTGGTAACAGAACATGATAGACATGCATATACTTGGAAGAATGAAATGATTTTCCCCCCATCAAGATCCAATGTTTCCCATGGCCTCCAAGGGGTAGGATCATCCCAGGCTCATGAAGCCCAGAGAGAAAGAACTAGAGAGAGACCTGAGGTAAGTTTTGCACACACCGTGGGCAGGAATAGGTCAGGATTTGAAAATGAAAGACCTGAAAGAGAGAGACATCAAGCACATAGGCAACAAAGAGATGAACAGGATTTTCCATTGCTTAGACCCCGGGAGTACCCAAGAACCATTAAACCCAGTCACGTGATCAAGGCAATGAAGAACTATTTCGATGGGACAGGGGATCCTTATGATCATGTGGCCGAGTACAAACAAGTGCTGAGAGCCGAACAAATTGAGGACTGGTTCACCCAGTACGAGGCATTTGGTTTGACCCTTAAAGGCACTGCCTTAGCTTGGTTTCAACCATTGAGTAGAAGCAGCTATCGCGATATAGGTCAACTATTAGACGAATTCATTGTAGAATTTTCCAAGAGTGGTATCAGGCATAACACATCGTCCCTGATCCATAGTTTCAAGCAGACACCCCAAGAAACAGTGCGACTAGCAGGTAGAAGGTTCAGACAGTACCTAGAAAGATGCCCTGCTCCAGAGCTACCCACACCAGCCAAACAAGTGGCTTTGTTTTTGGATGGCTTACTGAGCACAAAGTTAAGATCCTATGTATACTTGAAAGATCCTAGATCTATAGAAGAGTGTGTGCGGACGTGCATAGACATAGAAGATAACTTGGGTGAGGAGTTAGGATTGTCCAAACTCTACAAAGATTCGGATAGTTCTACTAGTCATACTTCAAAGATCTCCACAGAAATAGAAGAGATAGCTGAGCAAGTTGCCAAGAAGCTGGGAGTCCAAAATAAACAAACACAGAGAGTCACTTCATTGAATCGGTGCTATACTTGCGGAGGTGACCACATGGCTAATGTATGCCCAATGCAAAACCAAAACATTAGAGAAAGGAATGCTCCATATTGCACTATTGAGAGAAAATACACAAACCACACGGCTCAAGATTGTCCCTACAATAGGCAGGCTGTTAGACAAAATTATCAGCAACCTTACCCACAAGGTAGGTATCAGAATCAATACCAACAGCCATATTACAGACCACAACAGCAATATCAGGTACCATATAGGCCACAACCTGTCTTGGTAAACCAACCACCAGCTCCAGCCAACGTGATTCCAGTCAAGTATGCTGTGGGAGAGGAAAATCCAAATAGAGCTTTGGTGCCACTAACCCCATTGATACCAGATAATGACTCTCATGCTCATAGTTCAGACTACTCCCATGAAGGTAGTCCACATGCTTATTACACAGAGTCACCTGAACATAGTGAGATTTACTCGTATCAATATGAGGCACCGCCTATGGAGCAAAATTGGGAGCCAGAATACTCCAATGTCATGTACACAAATCCTAACCCTAGGCCCCAGTTGAGACAAATGAGACCACAAGCCCCTAGAGGATCTTGTTTCAGATGTCATGGTGACCATTTCATTCGTGACTGTCCTCACCCACCATCTCCGAGTCAAGGACAGGCTATCACAATACAGGCCTTTTGTCCTGATTGTGGCAAAGACCATCTCCCCAGAGATTGTCCAAGAAACCCCTCTAGTGCACCCAAGATTTCACCCATTAATGTGGTAGGCTTAGTGGCAGATCCAAGTTCAAGTAGTAGCAATGTGGCTCCTATACAAGCTGTCACTAGAGCACAAGCCTTAAAACAGGATAAACCAATAGAACAATCAGAGTCGAGTGAATCGGGAGAGCCTAGTAAGAGGAAAATAAGAACATGGAAGGATACCAGAGAGAAGGCCAATCGCAAGTGGAATAAAAAGTTATCGGAACTAGAAGAAAGCTTAAAAGAAGCGAAAACAAAAATAGAAGACATTGCATCTCAAAGCCCCTCGCATGCCGAAACTCCATCCACTCCACCTCATCCCACCCCACCACCCATTGTAAATAGACCGCAACCAGGGTCTGTTCTTGCAGATCCAACCCCAGAAGGCTTGGACATGATGTTCAAGGCCTACCAGGCTCGACTTCAAGAAGGGCCTACAACGGCAAACCTAGACAAGAGTTACCCTAGAGCAGATTTAGAGATTGAACGGATGAAAATGTGCATGAAAATGGTAGAACAAGCTCAAGCCATACTTGAGACTAGTCAAAAGTTCAATCAGACAAACTCTATCAAATCGGATTTGCATTTCCAGGGCTTACTAGAACGATTAGAGCAGTTGGTAAACAAACCACAAGTTTCTCTACCTCCACAGGCTCAACCAGTTATTGAAAGAGGAAGCTCACCACCAAGGGGAGCTTATGTTCCTAATTCCACGGATGCTGGAATACCTCCTTCTATTCAACAGTACTCTCAAGAGTTCTTGCGGGAAATACAAGAGGAGAAATGGGCCAAGGAGAAGGGTAATTCCCCTCCTATTCCTGAGATTGATGATCTTCATGATCAATTTCCCCAAGACATTCCATCTATTTACGAAGATGAAGCAGAACAAGAAGACGAAAGATTAGATTTTGAATCTAATACCTTAGAAGAACTGCCTCAATTTCCAGGCCCATGGGAATCTGAATCACTCCAGATTAGAGCTCCCACAATACTAGTAAGAAATGAAGACTCAGTGGTTCCAAGGAACACGGATGTCGTGAAGAACACTAAGGTTCAGTGTCATCTCACTGTAGAAGAGTTGCTCAAAGCAAAACCTGAGTTATGGAATCATGTGAAGGATCAGGTCCCAGAACTTGAGTCCAATATGCCAAAAGTAGGCTCTAAGCAAAGGGTACCAGAGATACCTCTAGACAAAATAGGGGACATGTGTGAGGGTGAAGAAGGTAATACTTATCTTCCAATCACCTACCAAGGTTACACAACCAAAGCAATCATAGATTCGGGTGCTGGTGTTGCTATTGCGACCACCTCCTTGTGGAAGCAATGGGGCAAGCCCACATTAAGACCAACTAGAATGAAGCTTCAAATGGCTGATGGTCATTTTGAAAGACCTCTAGGATTGCTAGAAGGGATCACTCTAACCACTTGTGGTGTAGAGTTTGAGCACACATTTGCTATATGTGACTTTGAGAAAAATAATGTCTTTGAGATGATCCTAGGAAGACCCTTCTTACGACAATTGCAAATAGTACAGGATTGGGGAACTAACTCCTTGTACTTACAGCACTTAGGGGTCACCACTAAGGTCAATTTGAAGGATTACACCTTCAGAGATGTACCACCCCTACAGTGGAATTCTATCCACAAAGCAAAAGAAGATTCCATCTCTGTGCATTCTGAAAGTTCACCTGATCCATCATGGCTGCATGAAGATACTCATTTGTGGATGTGCAAGGTTGCAAAGGAAGAGGAAAAACGTTTAAAGGCAAGAGAAGAAGGAACTTCGTTAGGAGATAGACCAGTTAGAGACCCAGCCTACACACCGATGATCTTTCCGGATGAGGAGTTTGAGCCTCATGGCTGGCCAGAAATCTTAGCCACCATGGACATTGCTGTCAATGAGGAACAGTGGACACCTCATTGTGATGAGGAGGGTTATGATATCTCAGTGTTCATGTGTCAACCCTTGCTAGAAGAATGTGACCCTAGTGATGTCATAGAAGAGGAAGAGAATGACGACGATCTAGAGTCTATTGTGATGGATAGTTGCTTTAACTCAGAGCAGCACTATTTAGAAGATATAGGAGTGTTCACCCAGAAAGAAGAAGAACCTCTCACAAGTATTAAAACAGTAAACTCAAAGGATGGAAGTGAGAGTAGTCAAAAGAAAAAGAAAAGAAAAGCAGTGAAACAAGAAAAGGAGGAATCATTGTTTGAAGTACCAGAAAACTTCAAGAAATATGAAGTTGACGACCGCAAAATTTTGGTACGAATGCCTAAGAGAGAGGCCATCATAGGAGAATCATATGATAATAAAGAAAAGACCAAGAAGATTGTAGTGACCATTGAAGAGAACGAAGAGAGATGCACATATATAGGAGATGACCTAAGTGCAAGAGAAGAAATGGAGCTCATAGCTCTATTAAGGGAATATAGGGATGTGTTTGCATGGCACTATAGAGACTTGAAAGGGGTAGATCCAAGAATTTGCTCTCATACTATCCCCATGACTGCTGATGCTAAGCCCACCAAACAGAAGCCCTACACATATAATGATACCTATGCAGCCAAAATCAAAGAAGAAATTGATAGGTTGATTGAGGCTGGATTCATCTATGAGATTGAGCATACCGAATGGGTGTCCCCCATTGTTGTGGTACCCAAGAAGAACGGGAAGTTGCGAGTGTGTATTAACCTTAAAAAAGTTAATGCCGCTACGATTAGAGATAGTTATCCACTTCCAATCACAGAACACCTATTGGAGCGTGTTGCAGGCAAGGAAGTTTATAGCTTCCTTGATGGATTTTCAGGTTACAATCAAGTAGCCATTGCCCCAGAAGATCAACACAAAACAGCTTTTGCTACAGAGTGGGGAATCTTTGCATTTCGGGTGATGCCATTTGGGCTCACCAATGCACCTGCAACATTCCAAAGGCTCATGTGTCATGTCTTCAAAGAGTTCTTGCGAAAGAGCTTAGAAGTGTATGTGGATGATTTATGTGCTCATTCCCAAGAAAGAAGGGTTCACATCCCTGAACTCAGACAAATCTTCAACAAGTGTAGAGAATATCGAGTGTGTCTGAACCCAGAAAAGTGTGTGTTCATGGTGCGTCAAGGTAAAATCCTCGGTCATATTGTTTCTAAGAATGGAATCTCAACGGATGAAGATAAGGTACGAGCCATAGCGGAGCTGCCAAGGCCAAGGAATGTTAAAGAGGTACAAGCCTTTATGGGCCATTGTGGATATTACCGTAGGTTTATCCACATGTACGCGATCATAGCTAGACCCCTTTATGCCTTGTTGTCTAATTTTGAGTGGAACGACGAATGCGAGAATTCTTTCAATGAACTGAAGAAACGTTTGTGCACAGCACCAATATTGACCACTCCTGATTGGAATAAGCCATTCCATGTCCATGTGGATGCATCCAATCATGCCATAGGATGTGTGCTAGCACAACCCACAGGTGAAGGGAATTTAGATTTGCCCATAGCATATGCTAGTAGACAACTAAACCCAGCCGAAAGAAATTATACCACAACCGAGCGAGAAGGGTTAGGCATGGTATATGCTGTAAAGAAGTTTAGACACTATTTATTGGCCAACAAGTTCAAGTTTTTCACTGATCATCAAGCATTGTTATATTTGGTCAATAAACCTTGCAATACTGGACGCTTAGTAAGATGGTTCCTCTTACTAATGGAGTATGACTTTGAAGTTGTTGTCAGGAAAGGTAGAACCCACCTTCGGGCAGATCACCTTTCTCGCATTACTTCAGGAGAGTCACCACAAGGAGTGTCTGATGAACTACCTGATGCTTATCTGTTCAATTTGGAAGTTGTTCCTAAATGGGCAAATAAGTTGGTACCAGTCCTAACCTTCGGCCCTGCAAATAAGAATGTGAAAACATCACAAGAAGAAATTGTAAAATCACAAAAATATCACATATTGGCAGGAAGCATGTACAAACAAGATACTGAGGGTGTATTAGCTTGTTGTGTCGAGGATGATGAACATAGTAGTTGGTTGCAGCAAGCTCATGAGGGATTGCTAGGAAATCACTATTCTAAACAACGAACATTGCAGAATTTGAAACGTTTAGGAGTGTATTGGCCTAGCATGGACAAAGAAATAAATGAGTGGATCAAGAATTGTCCAATGTGCAGAGAGAGACCACCAGTGGAGCATGCGACCCTTTATCAAGTATCATTAATTCCAGATTGGAGTGCTCCATTGGTAGAGTTTATGAGATCGGGAAGATTACCCAAAGAGGCCAGTCTAGCAAGAAGACGAAATATGGAGCAAGAGGCTCAAGGCTATGCCTTAGTAGGAGAGAACCTATACCGGAGAGGTAAAGATGGTTACTTAAGACTGTGCGTTCATGAATCAGACTATTTAAAGGTCTTAGAGACTGCACACAGTGGTGTTGCAGGTGGACATTTTGGTCCTGACCGAGTGATTAAGACCATTCTATTCTCAGGACTTTGGTGGCCCACTCTTCATATGGATGCACATACCTATGTGAAGAAATGTGACACATGCCAACGTGCACAATATCCAGTTAGGAAAGACGAGATGCCTTTGAGGCCAATGATGGGAGGGCGTGCATTTTCCAAGTGGGGCATAGACTTCATAGGTCCTATTAATCCCCCTGCTAGAAACTCCCATGCAGAGTATATTATTGTAGCCACAGATTACCTTACCAAGTGGGTAGAAGTCAAAGCCACAACAAAGAATGATGCTCAGACTACGGCTAAGTTCTTATTCGAGAATGTGTTCACGAGATATGGACTACCAATAGAGTTGGTGAGCGATAGAGGCACACACTTCTTGAATGAAGTCATTGAAAGTCTTCTCCAAGAATTCTTGGTGATACATAAGAAATCCGCCCCCTATCATCCACAAGCCAACGGACAAGCCGAGAGTACCAATAAGATCCTCTGTAACGTATTGACAAAATTGGTAAATAATAAACGCTCTGATTGGGACAAACAACTTCATCATGCTGTTTGGGCTTATCGAGTTGCCTACAAAACGGTACTCAACGCCACCCCATTTCAGATGGTCTTCGGACAGAACGCTGTGCTACCATTAGATTTCTTAATCCCTGCCTTAAAAGTAGCACAAGAGTATGAGTGGAATGGGCATGAATTGTCCTCTAGGATCTTTGATCTCGAACGCTTGGGTGAAACGAGGCTACGAGCGGCAGCAGGCATCTACGCTGCAAAGAAGAGGCAAAAGGCATACTTTGATGCACACATCAAGGATAAGGGATTGAAAGAAGGAGATCTAGTGTTGGTATACACACTAAAACAACATGCCCGTAAGTTGGAAAAAAGAGGATGTGGACCCATGATCATTAATAGAATTTCCACTAGTGGTGCAGTTCAGTTGGCCACTCTAGAAGGAGATATCTTGCCAAACTATATTAGTGGCTGTAGAGTCAAGCTATATCAAGAACCTCTTACTGAGGATATGCTAATGAGACTCAACATTGCGAAGAAGCGAAAAGAAGAAGAGTTAAGAGTGAGAGAAGAAGCACAGGTAGAGGCCAGAGAGCGTATTAAGCGAAATAAGTTAAGGCGATTAGGCCTAGAAGTCAACTCAAAAGCCCCAAAATATCACATGGATATGTGTCAAAAGTCAGACATAGCGACTTCTCAGGTCATTGACCGAAGACCCTTTGTGACCATAGAGATAGGACAAGGGAAGGGTGCAAGGACGGTGAAAGCATTGATTGACTCAGGTGCAGCAAGTAGTGCAGTTAGACTTTCCTACTGCCAAGACTTGGGGTTGAACATCAATCCCATAGAAGCTTATCTCATAGGATTGGGAGGTGTGGAAACCCCTTGTTTGGGCGAGGTGGAACTTCCCATCTACCTTCAAGATGTTCCAATGAAAGTCAAAGCGCTAGTATGTCAAGATGAGAACCTTACAGAACCACTTGTCTTGGGTCAAGATTGGATCTATGACCATGCAGTTAACTTAAACCTAAGAAGTCAAATTCTTCAAGTTTGGGTACATGAACAATGCATTACATTAGAATTAGAGAACTGCATGCTCCTAGATCATGGCACCACACACTCTCTTAGTTCTTCCAAGACTAATCATATGAAAGAAGATGTTGTATGTGTCAAAAGCTCTATGATGCAGAAGGAGTCAATCGTGGAAGACCAGGTTCGAAGGCGGGTGGATCTTTCTTCTTCTCCAAAGAATCAAGTAGCCACAGTAGTGAGTCCACCACACAAGCAAACACAACCGTTCACGACAACTGCTACATCAAATAGAAAGACACCATTCGATAAAAAAGCAGTTCCGAGCATGAAGCAGATATGGGTACGCAAAGGAGAGCAACCACCAGCCTTGCCCCCACAAATCCCATCCATGCACACTAACCAAGCCAGAACACGAAGGAAGCAGCTCAGACAAGCTCCGTCACAAGATATCCAACAAGTTTGGGTGCCTAGGAAGTTAGCTGCAGCTCAACAAGGGCAATTACAGATGTGGGTACCTAAGAAGATCCTACACCCACAACAACCTTTGTTCTCCCACATGCAAAAGGTTTCAACAAAGAGACCAAAAAGCGAAAAGGGTAAGAACCACGTACAGAGACCAAAGGAAGATCAAATCAGCTCTTCAACATTAGTAGGAAGACATGCAAAAAGGATATGGGTTTGGAAGCCAAAAGTGCAAGTAGCCTCCACCGAACCAAAGCATCAACCACACTGGATACCACAGTTCAGAAAACATCCAAAGAGAAAGACGCCTGAAGTGACCTCTACAGTGCCAAATGATGTTCTAAAATGGACTCCAATAAGGAGGATTACATCAGTTCGAGACTCAATGGATACCTCCACTAAGGCCGGCATCAACCTCCACAAATAACATCGAAGCCTCGAACGAGCAACAACCATGTGCTCCTTGCACAACCCTGTCTTTTGCACCATTTAGGTCATGCATTTCCAAAGTATGCATTAATATAGGGCCACATTACACGGCCGTGCATAGACACACTTGAGAATCCCATGCACAAGAGCACAGTGACATATGTCGAACATTTCTATTGATACTAACTTTTGTGTTCTTGTTTTGTGATATCCTGTTCCTCCAAAAAAAAAAAAAAAAAAAAAAAAAAAAAAAAAAAGAGAGAAGTGGGAGAGAGCTTGTTCCCAGTGTGTCTCGGCCAGCAGTGAGATTCTTGCTGCCTTATCTGGTAGAGGACAAGCATTTGACATGAACATGGCATCTACAGCTATGATTTTCTCTTACCATGGTAGGAATGAAGAGCTTGAAGGTCCGCAACTTGCGTGATGCTTAACTACTTCATGTACCAGAGCATCCAAGGAGATATCTGCAAAAGGTAGTTCTGGAGGAGAAGACTCCTGCATATGGTGAGCTAAAGAGTATATGTGAAACACAGCTTGGTGTAGTTACCCGATGTTGCTTGCCAAGGAATATAAAGCAATTCAATTCTCAGTATTTCCTGAACCAGTATGGAACAGTAGCACTGGTGAATGGTCTATGTCAATCAGCATGGTAATCTCTTAGAAACCGGCACGTGTCCAATATTCCTCTGAGTGTCAATATAGGGAAGTGAACGTGCATGAGCCCAAGCTCAGAAATGCACATTGTTAGTGACAAATGTTGCTTTGAAAAGAGGAGAGGGGATCCACCACTCAAAAGATCTCATCAGTGGACAATCAACATGGACATTCATCAACAAGGTTCCATCCCAAAGGCCGAGTGTACAACACGAAGAGGCAAACATCCATCAACCTTCGCCATGGTAAGTATCTTTACTCTGGAAACACCATAACCATGATAGTTTAGGAAACCTCTTCGTCAGCATACCCTTGAGCACTTAGCTCAAGACCCGCAATTTTTGCACCATACTTCTTCCAATGCATTTTTCCAAGTAAGCATGCGTAGGGCTACATTACAAGGCCGTGCACAAGGCACATACCTTTTTCAACCCATGCACGAACACACTTACCCATCACTCAATATGGGTTATGAGTACTTGGCTTGACTACTATGAAGATCAACTTTGGAAGATCTAGAAAACATCAACGGAGACTCACAACGACACAGTCATGCTCGAATACAAGGCAGAAGCACATACCAAGAGACTACAACCTGCAAAGACTCACAAGTGATAGATGAAGAACGTCGGACGACTTGTGTTCATACAGAAGGGACACTCCCTCTCAAGGCACTACTTGGAACAATCACTACAACAAGGGTCTGTCAGGGACGACAGACTCGAGAGGGGGGGGAGTGTTGAAGCTCAAGGTCAAGGACAAAGCATGGAAGCACATCAAAGAAGTGGACATAGAAGAAGAGAGAGCAAGTAGGGAGCTCCAAGAAGTGTATGTCAAATTTTCAGAAGAATCCCCTACAAAAATAGTGATTTTCATCACTAGAAACCATTGTAAATACCATTATCTATTTTTAGTAACTCCATTTTGTTCAAGCCGAGGAGTCCTCGAGCTTGAGGAGTATTAGAAGTACCATCGTACCAATTTTCATAATTTTTAGACTTCGTTTGAGCCCTCAAATAAGCCCTGGAACCTAATTTTTAACTAGGCCGGACACTAGGTCTGGACAGGGCCAAAACTAGTCAAAAAACTATAAAAAGAGCTAGAGAGCTCATTTTTGAGGTTAGCTTGTTAGAGAATAGAACTTTTGTAAGAGAACTCTTTTGCAATCTAAGCTTTCCATTGTTCCTCTCTTTGATCTTACTTTGTGCGCGTGTGTGTGTATGTGTGTGCATGTTTGTGTGCTTTCACTCACGCACTTGTGCCTTCACTTGCTCGTGGTCTTCATACCAGTCCTCACGTCTCCGCGGATTGACAAGTAAAGGAGGTGGTGCTTACGCTTGAGCTACAGTTTGCGTACATGACATTTGTGTAATCTAGCTCCCAACTAGGTTCACTCGGTTCTTCACTATAGTAGGACTCACCATGTTAAAGAGACTGCATGTAGTAAGCCTGGGGGCTATCAATATGTGTAGAGTCAAAGCTATGGTCACTGGGGTTACTTTCTGAAAGCAATGGTGTCACTGGCACTATAGCCCTATTCAAATTTTCTTCTGTAGCTGCATATTTTACGGGAATCACATTGGCTGGAGCAAGGTGTAGCTCAATGATGAGTAGCACCTCCTTTAATGTCAATCTGGGAAGACGTGAGGATCGTATGATGACCTCGAGCAAGTGAAGGCACAAGTGCATGAGTGAGAAGCACACGAACATGCACACACATACACACACACGCGCACACAGGGCAAGGCAAAGAGAAAGACAATGGAGTTCTTTTAGATTACTTCCAAAATGCTCATACAAGTTCAAATCTATTACAAGCTAACCTCCAAAATGAGCTTTCTAGCTCTATTTATAGTTTTTGACTAGCTTTTGGCCCTGTCCAGACCTAGTGTCTGGCCTAGTTAAAGATTAGGTTCTAAGGCCTATTTGGAGGCTCAAACGGAGTCTAAAAATCATGAAAATTGGATGATACTTCTAATACTCTTCAAGCTCGAGGACTCCTCGGCTTGCACAAAATGGAGTTACAAAAAGGTGAAATGGTATTTACAATGATTTTTAGTGATGAGAATCACTGTTATGAGGGTGTTGGTTTGGAAAAATTTGAGTGGCCTACTTGCTAGATCTTCATTGACTACCTTGTCGGCTTGTGCCTTCTCTCCGCTCTTGCTCCCTTCTTTGGCTTCCTTGTCGTGTGAGTCCTTGGGTGCCTTGACTGCTACTAACACCCCCCCCTCTCTCGCATCTGTCGTCTCTGATAGACCCTTGTCTAGCTGAGCGTTGGACATAGTATTGAATTACATCTGAAGCAAGGTGGTGTTCTTCTAGTCGCAGCCCCCGTGCTAGGTCTGTTAATAATGCATCCCAATCCACTAGACGTGGGATGTCTGGATGTGGCACCCGCATTTGATCTGAGTGGATGGTCCTCTCCACAACGAATAGCTGGAGGAGATGTGAGGGCTTGGGTACGGATATTTTTGAGTGATATTCCCAGAACCCTGTGACGAACATCTCCTCGAAGGTCTGCTTGAAGCAAGCTGGGAGGTATTTTATTCTTGCATGCTAGGCATATATTACCTTTATTGAGGGAGTGGTGCTCATGTTGTATACTAGGTCTAGGTTGCCTGCAGTGAAGCCAGCTCTTGAGAAATGGGGGTCTTTGATGTTCTTGAATGTTCTGAATGTGATCAGCATTAATTCAAAAATCTTCATGCACATCTGTGCCATCACATGAGGGGTATTCCATAGGCGAATGCTCCAGTGACGGATTGTAGAAATCATGTAAGCCACGGTGGGAGGTCCTTGAGGAGGTGCTAGATAGACATAATTTAACCACTTTGCACAGCCTTTGACGTTCTTTACAGCAATGGTAAACTCGGGCCACGTGCGTCTTCGGAGGACTGGAACATAACAAGGGTTGTATTTGATAAATAGCGGCATGTTGTTCCAGGTACGAACCATTTCAGGGTAAGTTTCTAAGAGTCGTATCCGCCAGGTGGGTTGATGAATGGATCCTTTTTTAGCACTCTCCGGGATATCATCAGGGCCAAATTGTGTGGCAAAGGTTGGAGCCTTGCCACATCGTTGTTTAATCTCTGCGTTGTAATCTGCCAAGAGTATACAATATGGCACATACTGATCATCGTTGGTGCCTATCCATTTGTGATGAGACATACTTCGGAAATATTCTAATTTTATGATTCCAATTTAGCCATTGATTGGATTTGGACTGCCACTCGATCTTCATGGGTTTTAGCTGTCTTTTCGAGTGTCTAAAGCCATTCGGGTGCTTCGACTTCCAGGGTGTCCATTCCTTCCGAGGTTTGATGACCTCTTGGCATCGGCATAGGAACATATGGTTCCTCATACGACTCATCCACCTCAATGGGTACCAATTCATCTGGCTCTGGTTCTACAACTGGAGAGGGTTGTCTTTCATATTCGAGTAACTTCTTCTGCAATTCTGCTACCTGCTCTGTTAATTCCTTTACCTCCTCTGAAGTCGAGGTTGACTGTATGACCTTCGCTTGTTCCTCTTGTTCCCTGATCTGGCGGCGCAGTGCATCTCGTTCCTTTTCTATATCATCATGGGCTTCTAGTAGATCAGCATAGCTTTCCAGGATTGTCTTCATTGTATCAGAGGGGACTGCTTTAAATTGTTTTGGGTCAATCTCATGGGGGGAGCCTTCCATTGCAGCTTCTAGGTTTTCTTCGTTTTGCTTCTGTAGACGTTTGTTCTCTTCAAGGGCGGTAGCCATGTGTTTTCTGAGTAGGGTCAAATTACGTCGGACTCTTAGATTATTTGCTTGGTAAACTTCAAGTAAGGCTTTGATTTGTTTGACGCCTGGCAATTGTGATGGTTGGGGTGTCTCCAGGAGGGTTTGATGTGCCTGCTCGAGTGTGGTATAATGTTGATTGAGGTCTGCGTTTTCATCTTCTATAGTTGTAAGCCGCCTCTGTAGTTGTTGGCAATTCGTAGTTAGTTGATGATGACGGTCATTCGAGAGCCTGATACTCACTCTGTAGTTGGTACACACATTGATGCAAAGTTGAAAACATATTATTTACATTAAAGAATGCAGGGAAAGGAGAGGATGCAGGGGGAATGGGGAAGGAAAGGGAGTCGTGAATGATGTGGAGTCAAGTGGTGATGTGGGTGGAGGGGGTATGGGAGATTGAGGCTGCATGGGGGGAGGGAGTGGTGCGGTGGCTGGTGATGTTTCCATGGTGTCAAACCTGTGTGTGACCATGTAGATGGGGACAGTGGGTGGGGTGGATGTGATGTTCGTGAATAGTGTTGTGAAACTTGGCATGGTAACTCCTCCAAATTGGATGCCGGGAGAGAGAGGAATTCCCATGACATATGTGGTAATGGTGGAAGTGGGGGTGGTGAGAGGTGAGGGGTGTGGTGAGAGTGGTTCCACTTGATGTTCTTTTGTTTGTGTGGTATCTCCTGGCGCTGATACATTGATGTGAATTTGCTTGTTAGATCGCATGGGAGGGGTTGGCACTCGTGTTTCGAAGCGATGAATGTAAGACACAACCGAATGAATGGCTTCATGCAGGCCCACCGCGTCTGCGTGCAGGTTCATTGATTCAATAAACATGTCATCCACGCCTCCTCGGCTAACATTTGGCTCATGAGCACCTTTCCTATCTCGAGCGACAGTTTCTGTTGTTCTTGGACTCGCTTCATGGTTTCATACAATCTTTTTATTTGGGCCGAGTAGGCTGGGGCACTTGCTAGTTTTGAAAGTTCGTCATATTCTTGATCATGTTCGTTGTTTGCTTCTTCTTCTTCTGTCTCTTCTTCATCCTATTCTACTTCTACTACTTCTGATTGGGTCTGAAGTTGTAGTAGTAGGTTGTGGTCTTTGGGTCTGCTCTGCTTTTGTCTCCAGGTTAGACTCATTAATCATGCGGGCAATTTCTTCATCTCTCAAATCGGCTAGGGTGTAGCCTTGTGGGAACTCCAAGTCTGATGGAATCGGAGGGAACACCAGATTGGGTCCTTCTGCACTTGGTCTGGGTAGGCGAATAGTAAATGGTCGGACACGTCGCGTTTGTGGAGGGGTCACCTCTGGTGTGGTGGTGGCTCCCCTCGCTTGGGCACACGGTAATTGCACTCCTCCTCTCATCTTCTTAGATGGAGGACCCGCCGTTGATAGCCGTCTTTGGAATTCTTGGGCCCTAGACCATACTAGTGCTCTTTGAATGGGCATGTCGTAAGCTAAGCACCTGTAAATTATTTTTGTTAGAGCACAGCATCCATGAAGCACATTCTTCTGTTTCTTATTCCATCGTTGATGGGCTAGGTGGATTTGATCGATAATCTAATGTGGCAGATTGATGGTGAGATTCTCTGTCTCTACCAAGTACAAGCTGAACCATATCTTTTTTGGTGGCATTATGAAGCGTTCTTGGGCGGGGAAAGCGAAGTGCTGCATGATCGTTTGTAGGTGCAGAGCGATGGTTGGTGTCATTGCTACCATGTCCTTCAATTTTTTGAGATCCTTGTGCTTCATCCTGCCTGGAATCATTGTTTCTTTCTCAGTGGGAATATGCATACCTTGCATGTTCAATGCTTCTTGTACTAGGTTGAGGGTCAATTTGAATCTTTTGAGTTCGTGGCCTGGTGTCAATGAGGGTAGCACGAAGGTACTATCGCCTCCTTTAGTCCTGCTAGGAGTGATGGTACTGATAAGGTAGGAGTAACGCAGGAAATCTGGCTTAGGTAAATGTGCCCAGAAATAGCCATCCAAGCCCGCTTTGGTCCATACTGATCGCGTTACTTCTCCATTCTGATACTGATCAAATTTGCGGGTAAAGAAATGATATCGTCCCCATTTTCCATTAAACTCAAGTTCTGCCTCCCAAAAGTAGGTGCCATCCCCCAATGGCCCTGCGACGTCTTTGAACCAATGTGCGTGTTTCCCCACTTGAGAAGTGTGCCCCTGAGGCGGGTCCTGAATAGGAAGCACATGCACAACTCTAAGTTCTTGAGGTCTCTCAGTGAGTTGTGGTTCCAGAAGGAGGGTTTCAATGTCCACTATCTGGGCGCTAGACCCTACCTGGGAACTGGTGCCTCCAATTTTTGCCATGTTACAGCTTGCTTGCTAGTTCTGTGAGAATATAGAAGCATGCATTAACATTCTTAAGGACAAGGTAGAACAATTTTTGTCCCCGTTACAACATTAACATGAGGTGAATGATGAGTTAGTCCATTGGTGAGTGCTTGATGATTGTGTGTGTTGTTCGTCCTATGAGCTAAGTGAAAAGATGCAGTGTGAGAATGATGCAGTTAATAGGTGGGGATGAATGTACAAATGGGATCGGGGGGTTTATTACAAGCTTTGGGTTGCCAAACGCACTGGATGGGTTTTGGTTTTGATTTTGTGGAAACTCTGGAGGGCTGTATGAGAGTGTCCACTTGGAAATGAGGCTTTTTAGGAACCCATTTACAAGTGATTTTGCTCATGTTCATGGGCAAATATGTATTTGTGTGTATCAAATAAAAGGGGGCTTTGGCGGTTCGAGTGAGTAACCCATGTCGTGCATGGTGTGATCTATGTGTAGCTACTTGAGCCCGCAAGCAAGCCTTAGGCACCCAAATTTGTCTGGATTGTGGATCAACCTTCATCGACTTCTTGGGTACCCAGATAGATTTTACTTTTACAGAAGAATTCTTGGAGGACTTCTTATTAGTGTTTGGTCGTTGATCACTAATAGGAAGTTGAGCTAGTTGTTGTGGCTTGACCGTAATAAAATGCTCGCCTCCCGCACCCACACTTGTTTCGATGGCTGAGACACCTTGGTTTGCAAGTTCTTTTGGCTTCCATTATAGGTCATCTGCTTCTTCTGTTTTTGATCCACCTTTGGTTGCCGCCTCCCGATGGCCTTTGGAAAAGAAGGGAGTTCCTTTGTATCCGTGACTTCTTTATTGAGAGAATCCTCCCTCTACATCACATAGTTTTGGACAAGAATAGCATCGTCATCTTCATGTGTACTCCTGGAAGGACCAGGAGTGTGTGCCTTTCCTAGTTCCTTGAGTGCTCCATTGTCTAACTCAGCTGTAATTCGACCCTGATTTACCCACACCTGAAGAAGTCCACTTCTTAGGTTTAGGTTGACTGCATGATCATAGACCCAATCTTGACCCAAAATAAGAGGCTCAGTGAGATCCTCATCTTGACACACTAGTACTTTAACTGTCATTATAACATCTTGAATGTAGAGGGGAAGTTCCACCTCGCCCATGCAAGGGGTTTCCACGCCTCCCAATCCTATGAGATATGCTTCTATAGGATTGACATTTAATTTCAACTCTCGACAGTAAGAAAGTTTAACGGCACTAGTGGCTGCACCTGAGTCAATCAAGGCGCGTACAGTCCTTGCACTCTTTCCTTGTCCTATCTCCAAGGTTACAAAAGGACGTCGGTCAACTATTCTATGGGGGCTTACACTTGAGACTTCACACATAGCCATATAATATCCTGGGTCTGCATAGTCATCTGTCCTAGGCTCATCTCGTCCTTGTCTTCTCATCTTCATTTTTCGGATGCGTTCCAAGGCTTCTGCCTGTGCTTCTTCTCGAACTCATTTTTCCTCTTCTTTACGTTTCTTGGCAGTGTTGAGTCGATTGAGCATTTCCTCAGTGAGGGGTTCTTGATATAGTTTGACTCTGCATCCACGTATGTAACTAGGGAGAACATCTCCTTCGAGTGTGGCTAATTGGACTGCTCCACTAGTCGAGATCCTATTTATGATCATAGGTCCATAGCCTCTCTTCTCTAATTTTCTCGCATGTTGTTTCAGGGTATACACCAAAACTAAGTCTCTGGCCTTCAATCCTTTATCCTTAACATGGGCATCAAAGTACGCCTTCTGTTGTTTTTTAGCTGCATATATTCCTGCGGCAGCCCTTAGTATTGTTTCTCCTAATCGCTCAAGGTCAAAGATCCTAGAGGAGAGCTCATGGCCCGTCCACTCATGCTCTTTTGCTACCTTTAGTGTAGGTATCAAGAAGTCCAATGGTAGAATTGCATTTTGGCCAAACACCATCTGAAAAGGAGTGGCTTGGAGTACCGTTTTATAGGCAACTCGGTATGCCCAAACAACATGGTGTAGCTATTTGTCCCAATCAGAGCGTTTATTATTCACCAATTTAGTCAATACATTGCATAGAATCTTATTTGTGCTTTCTGCTTGCCCATTAGCTTGTGGATGGTAGGGGGCATACTTCTTGTGTATAACCAAGAACTCTTGGAGAAGATTTTTGATAACTTCATTCAAGAAGTGAGTCCCTCTATCACTGACTAGCTCTATAGGTAGCCCGTATCTTGGGAATACATTCTCAAATAAGAACTTAGCCGTCGTTTGAGCATTGTTCTTCGTGGTAGCTTTCACTTCTACCCACTTGGTTAGATAGTCTGTGGCCACAATGATATATTCAACATGTGAACCCTTAGCTGGGGGATTAATAGGACCAACAAAGTCTATTCCCCACTTAGAGAATGCACTGCCACCCATCATAGGTTTCAAAGGCATCTCATCTTTGCGTATAGGATACTGAGTTCGCTGACAAACATCACACCTCTTCACATAGGTATGTGCGTCCATGTGAAGGGTCGGCCACCAAAGTCCTGCAAATAGGATTGCCTTGATCACCCAATCTGGTCCAAAGTGTCCTCCTGCTACACCTTGATGAGCAGTTTCCAAGATCTTAAGATATTCACTCTCATGGACACATAATCTGAGATAACCATCTTTACCCCGCTTGTATAGATCATCACCAATAAGTGAGTAGTCTAGGGCTTCTTGTTCTAGACTTCTTTGTCTGGCCAATGTCATATCTTGTGGCAATGTTTTCGTCCTAAGGAAGTCTCCTAGTGGTTCACTCCAATCCGGCACTATGGACACTTGATAGAGAGTGGCATGTTCCACAGGTGGTTTAGTGCAGCAGATCGGGCATTCCTTGCACAACTTATGGACATCAGCTTCCATAGTAGGCCAATGCACTCCGAATCTCCTAAGTGTCTGTAAAGTTCTTTGCTTTCAGTAGTGTTGCTCTAATGCACCTACATGTGCTAATTGCAACCATTTTGCGTACTCGTCCTCTTCCACACAACAAGCCAATATCCCTTGATCTGTCTGTTTGTACATGCTTCCAACCATGATATGGTACTTCTGGGCTTTTACTACCTCCCTATCTTGAGTGTTTATGACTGGGTGATTGGGCCCGTATGTCAATACTGGCACTAATGGCTTAGCCATTGAGGTACAACTTCCAAATTAAACAAGTAAGTCAGTTCACAGGACCTTGGGAAGCTAAGTCTATTAGTATGAGAGCACCCACGATAATAGTGAGGAATGAAGAATCAGTGATCCCAAGAAACACGAAAGTGATAAAGAACACCAAAGTACAATGCAATCTCACTCTAGAGGAGTTGTTAAAGGTAAAACCGGAACTGTGGAAACATGTAGCAAATCAATTCCCTGAGCTTGCTACTACACCCTCACAGATAGGATCACATAAGAAGGTACCAGAGATACCCGTAGAAAAGATTGGAGAGGTGAGTGAAGGAGAGGAAGGTAACACTTATCTTCCAATAACCCATCAGGGCTACACCACCAAAGCCATCTTAGATTCAGGAGCCGGAGTAGCCATAGCTACTATCGCTTTATGGAAACGTTGGGGTAAGCCAGCATTAAGACCCACCAGGATGGAACTACAAATGGCTGATGGACACATAGAAAAACCATTAGGCTTACTAGAAGGCATATCTCTCACCCCTTGTGGTGTAGAGTTTGAGCATACCTTTGCCATTTGTGATTTTGCAAAAAATCATGCTTATGAGATGATATTAGGACGACCATTCATGCGTCAATTGCAAATTGTACAAGATTGGGGAACTAATTCTTTGTACTTGCAGCATTTAGGAGTGACTTCTAAAGTCAATCTTAAAGACTATTCACATCGAGATGTAGCCCCAATACAATGGAACACCATCCATAAGACATAGGTAGAAATGGAATCAGTACACTCATTAGAGTCAGACCCCTCATGGTTACACGAGGATACTCATTTATGGGTGTGTAAGGTAGCAAAACAAGAGGAAGAACGGTTAGAAGCTAGGACTTTAGGTGCAGAACAACATCCACGAACCCTTCAAGACCCAGCTTACGCACCTGTAGTATTTCCAGATGAGGAGTTTGAACCCCATGGTTGGGTAGAAATCCTAGCAACCATGGATGTAGCCATCAATGAAGAACAATGGACACCCCACTGTGACGAGGATGGCTATGACATTTCTGTCTTCACGATAGAGCCGATCATGTGTGATTCAGTTTTAGAAGACTGTGAACCTAACACTGATGCATTTGAGGATGCGAGTGACTTCGATTTAGAGTCAATTATTATGGACCCACCCTTTGCATCAGAAGAAGAATATTTCTACGAAGTAGAGACTCACCCTTAGAGACCCGAAGAACTAATGAATGAGGTGAGGTTACCCTCACAAGTGACCACTAAAAGTGAAGGGAAGAAAAGAAAGAAGAAACAAACCATGTCAGAAAAAGAAGAATCCTTGTTTGAGGTTCCCGAGAACTTCAAAAAGTATGAAATAGAAGATAGAAGAATAATGGTACGAATGCCTAACAGAAAAGCTGAAGTTGGAGAAGTATATGATAATCGAGAGAAAACCAAGAAAATCATAGTAGACATAGAAGGAGAAGAAGAAAAATGTACCTACATAGGGCATGATTTGACGAAAGAAGAAGAAGAAGAAATAGTCGCCCTATTGCGCGAATATAGAGATGTGTTCGTTTGGAGTTACAAAGATTTGAAAGGAGTAGATCCAGACATATGTTCCCATAGAATCCCTATGACTCCAGATGCAAAACCTATGAAACAGAAACCATACATGTATAATGATAATTACGCTGCAAAGATTAAAGAGGAAATATATCGTTTGATAGAAGCAGGATTCATTTACAAAATTGAGCATACCAAATGGTTATCCCCCATTGTGGTTGTGCCCAAGAAGAATGGAAAATTGCGTGTATGTATTAACCTTAAAAAAGTTAATGCCGCCACGATTAGAGGCAGTTATCCTCTTCCTATCACGGAACATTTATTGGAAAGAGTTGCGGGCAAGGAAGTTTACAGCTTTCTTGATGGTTTCTCAGGCTATAATCAAGTAGCCATTGCTCCAAAAGATCAACACAAGACGGCTTTTGCCACAGAATGGGGCATATTTGCATTTCGTGTGATGCCTTTTGGGCTCACAAATGCACCCACCACTTTCTAATGACTCGTGTTACGTTTTTAAGGAATTCTTACGCAAGAATTTGGAAGTTTATGTCGATGACTTATGTGCTCATTCGAATGTTAGACAGACACATATCCCAGAGCTAAGACAAGTATTTGACAAATTTCGAGAATATCAGGTTTCTTTGAGCCCAGAAAAATGCATTTTCATGGTCAGACAAGGCAAAATTCTAGGACACATTGTGTCAAAGAATGGAATTTCTACAGATGAAGAAAACGTGAAGGTGATTGCAGATCTACCTAGGCCAAACAACGTAAAAGAGGTACAAGCATTTATGGGACATTGTGGTTATTATAGACGATTCATACACATGTATGCAATCATAGCCAAGCCTCTGTACTCTCTTTTGACCAATTTTGAATGGGCAGATGAGTGTGAGAATTCCTTCAATGAACTCAAACAACGTTTGTGCTCAACACCTATATTGACCACCCTAGATTGGAGTAAGCCATTCCATGTACATGTGGATGCATCCAACTATGCCATAGGATGTGTGCTAGCACAACCCACGAATGAAGGTAATATAGATCTCCCCATAGCTTATGCGAGCAGACAGTTGAACGCAGAAGAAAGAAATTACACCACTACGGAACGAGAAGGATTAGGAATGATCTACGTAGTAAAGAAATTCAAGCATTATTTGTTGGCAAACAAGTTCAAATTCTTTACAGATCATCAAGCATTACTATATTTAGCCAACAAGCCTTGTAATACGAGACAATTAATACGTTGGTTTCTATTACTCATGGAGTATGAGTTTGAAGTAGTAGTCAGGAAAGGAAAGACACATCTTAGAGCTGACCACCTTTCAAGATTAACCTCAGGAGAAGCTCCTCAAGGAGTAGTGGATGAGTTGCCCGATGCATATTTGTTTAACCTTGAGATAGCACCAGAATGGGCTAAGCCTATAGTCCCTATTCTCACATATGGACCCAAGAATCCTAGGATAAGGATCAAAGAGGGAGAGATTACCAAATCGCAAAGATATCAAATAATAGGAGGAAATATATATAAACAGGATAATCAAAAGATTCTTGCTTGTTGTGTAGATGAATCCGAACATGCGAATTGGTTGCAATTAGCACATGTAGGTGCATTAAAGCAACATCATTCGAAACATCGTACTTTGCAGACTCTGCATAGACTAGGAGTATATTGGCCTTCAATGGAAGCAGATGTCTACAATTGTGTAAAGAATGCCCTGTCTGTTGTGACAGACCACCAGTAGAACATGCCACATTGTATCACGTGTCTCTCACACCAAATTGGAGTGAAACTTTAGTGACATACTTGAGGACGAACACATTCCCTCAAGGAATGACCTTAGCACGACAACGCAATCTAGATCAGGAAGCTCAAGACTATTCACTTATTGGAGATAATCTATACAAAAGAGGACGAGATGGACATTTAAGACAATGTGTTCATGAAAGCGATTACTTGAGCATACTAGAGAGTGCACACCAAGGTGTTGCAGGAGGTAATTTTGGACCCGATAGGATAATCAAAGCCATCCTCTTTGCAGGATTATGGTGGCCCACTCTTCACATGGATGTGCATACCTATGTAAAGAGATCTGATGTGTGCCAAAGATGTTGGTGCATACCAATCACCAATTGAAGGCTTGGAAGATCAAATGATGAAGGAAGAATCAATTCCTAAAGTGTGGAAGAAGATTACAATCAGAGGACAAGAGAAGTGTACACATATGTACATTAGCATAGTCATAGATGACTTAGATCTTTTGTTCAGTCAAGATTATGTACAAATTATCTATAAATACCTTGAGAAAAGTCGGGGCATGAATGAGAGCAAATGAGAGCATATGTGACAATAGTCAGATGTCAAGAATGAGTGAGATAGAAGTCATGAGATAGAGAAAAGTGAATTTGTGTTAGCTCTCATCACTCAGTTGTATTTTCTCTGAGTAAATGAAAAGTTTTGCGCCTGATGTTTCTGCGTGTTCTCCTTCTACAGTGGATCAATTGTGAAATGCTTTTGTACAAGTCTAAGTTGAGAGTTGCTTGACCTCTGTACAAAGTTTCAGCTTCCAATTGTAATCAGGCTGAGTGAATTAAGTGTAGGAACATTCATATGTGAAGTGTATTCACTGGTTCCTAAAACAGGCGCAGATTTCGAAGTCAATGTTTTGGTCATTTCTCCTAGCACAGTTTAAAGTTTTGCATGAGTGAGGGCTTAATCTTTAAGTTGGAAGATAAGCTACTTATGTCTAGAAGCATTTTGTAAAACGGGTTCTATTCAAGGAGAACCAAGTCTTAAAAGTTACAGGTGTAAAGTCGACTGTTCTGAGTAACAGTTTCTGACATAGGTAACTTGTGAAATCAATTTCTCAAGTTATACTTAATCTTTTGAAGTGATTCAACTTGGAGTAGATGCGCAATCTCTAGGAGATACTTCGTACAAAGTTTTATCAAAAACTTTACACATTTGATAGGTCAATGTGGAAAAATAGTGCAGCAGACTTTTCTGTGTTTCATCTTCTTCACAGATTTGTTAATCTTTTGGTAATTAGCAATTGATCCTCTAAATTAGTGGAGTGTTTGACTTATTCTTGGTATAGAGGTGTTCTAATCACAAGAATAAGTTGTTCTTTTGGAGATTAACACTCTCCATCAGTGGTATCAGAGCAGGAGACATCAATTTGAAGAAAAGGAGGATCCCGACTGCTGCAGATTCAAGAGATTCAACACTTGAAGGATTAAGAAGTGAAAGCTTGGAGTCAAAGCTTGAGGAGAAGACTAATTGACATCAAGAAAGGCAAAAGGAGTTCAATTCGAAGTAAAGGTACATACATTGTTTGTAAAGCTTGAAGATTTCAATACACAGGTGGATACAAGATGGGAGAAAGCTTGCAGATTGATAAGCTAGATAGGGAGAACTATCCAGCATGGTCCATGAGGATGGAAGCACACCTCATGAGCAAAGATCTTATATCATTTATTACAGGAGATGAAGAAAAACCAGAATTTGCAGATCCAAGTATTCCTACTAGGGAAGAACTTGCAATGTTGAAGACTTGGATGAGAAAGGATGCTCAAGCAAGGAGTATCATCTACATGGCTGTAAATGATTACCTTCTACCTCACATCAGAGGTTTAGAAAGTGCTACAGATGTTTGGAATGCCTTGGAAGAGCATTTCCAAAATACAACTAAGTCAAGGAAGTCCTCACTATGGGCTGAGTTCACAACTTTCAAGAAGAAGAGCTCACAATCAATTTCAGATTATGTGGCAAAGATGAAAGATATTGCAGATAGCTTGGGAGCAGTGGATGAAGATATTGAAGAGGAAAAGTTGGTAAGACAAATACTTACAGGTTTAAGAGGTGATGAGAAGTGGAAGCCTTTTATCTTGTCCATAGAGTTGTCACTTGATCACTTTACTCCTGACCTTAATCAATTGCTAGGACATATGTTAACCTTTGAGCAGGATCTTAAAGGAGACAATGATAGAAGTACAAGTCAAGCTATGTACTCCAAAGACAAGAAAAAGAATGGCAAGGGAAAGCAATCAAATGATGATGAAGGGAATTCAAATCAAGCCAACTTCACAAAAGGGAAGACAAATTTTAGAGGTAAAGGAAGAGGAGGTAAGAACAAAGATAATGTTAAAGCTTGTTGGATTTGTGGCAGAACAAATCATTTGGCAAATGATTGTTGGTATAACAATCAAAGTGGAGGATACAACAATCAGAATTATAGTCAAAGAGGTAGAGGAGGCAGAAACCAAAGAGGCAATTTCAGAGGAAGAGGTGGTAGGACATCATATGGTAGAGGAGGTGGAAGAAACTTCCAATCTCAGTCCTACAACAATAATTATTACAATTATGCATCAGATCAGAAGGATGACATGACTCTTATCTTGAATGCAACTCATGAATCAATGGGAGAAGATCAAAGAGTGTTTTATATTGACTCAGGGTGCAGCAACCATCTGAGTGGGAATCTATCCTTGATGACTGATATGGAAGCAAGGGTGAATGGACATACAGTTCAAACAGGTGACAATACCAAACATAAAGTGGAGAGCATTGGATCAGTGAAGACAAAGAGTGGAAGTACACTTCTGAGTAAGGTACTTTATGTTCCTACTATTCCTAAAAATTTGATAAGTGTAGGGCAAATTGTGGAGAAAGGATATGAGGTAAGATTCACAAATGATGGTGTCTATGTACAAGATCCAAATCAGGGATATAGAACCATAATTGCAGGTAAAAAGGAAGGAAGATTGTTTACTCTCAAAGTCCAAGGTAATGTGGGACATGCATTGTTTACCTATGGAGGTCAAAAGGTATCTGAATTAGACCTATGGCATAAAAGGCTAGGTCATTTCAATGAGAGAGCTATAAAGGAGATGTCAAAGAATCAGGTGGTGCTTGGATTGCCAAACATTGAAGGGCAACATATGGTGTACAAGTGTGAAGCTTGTCAACTAGGTAAAGCACATAAGAGTTCTTATAACAAATCAGGGTACAAGCATTCAAATATGCTTGAATTGGTTCATACAGATGTATGGGGACCCTCAAGGGACTGTAGCATAAATGGATCCAGATATTATGTGTTGTTTGTTGATGATGCAACCAGGTGGATTACTTTGTATGTAATCAAGGATAAATCAGAAGTCTTCAAGACATTCAAACATTTCCATGCTTATGCAGAAAGGATCACAGGACAAAAGCTAAAGAGGTTAAGATCAGATGGAGGGGGAGAGTATTTCTCAAAAGAGTTTGATGATTATTTGTGGAATGCAGGTATCAAAAGAGAAGTGACTTGCAGGTACTCCCCTCAACAAAATGGAGTAGCAGAAAGAAGAAATAGGACTCTTGTAGAGTTTGCAAGAGCCATGATGAAGGAAAAGAATTGTCCAAATTACTTATGGGCAGAGGCCATTAACACTGCAACATACCTTGTGAATAGGTTGCCTTGCAAAGCTTTGGATGGAGGAACCCCTTATGAAGCATGGTGGGGTAAGAAGCCTAGTCTTGATCATTGTAAAGTATTTGGATGTATTGCATATGCTTATGTTCCTTCACAATTAAGACATAAGCTAGAACCAAAAGCAGAGAAGTATGTGTTTATTGGATATGATGATAGACAAATGGGTTACAGGTTGTGGAGTCCATCCACAAAGCAATTTCTTGTTACTAAAGATGTGACATTTGATGAGCAAAATGTGTGGTATACAGGATCACCAAATGAGTATACAGGTGTTGAAGAAATTCAAAGGAAAGGAAAGGCAAAGGTAAAAGTTTGTGAAGAAATTGTTGATGAAGTTGACTCTAGATGTAGAGTGCAGGATCATGTAGAAGAAGGGCCAAGATTTGATCCAGAATCAAATGAGGCTGAAACTTCAAGAAGTGCAGAAATCAGGAGATCTACAAGAGAAAGGAAAGAGCCTATAAGGTATAGTTATGATACATCTTTCCTAACAACAAAATATTATGCCTACATTGTGAAAACAGAAGAAGATCCAACCACTTATGAAGAAGCCAAAAGTAAACAGAATTGGGAGAAGGCAATGCAAGAAGAGTATGATGCTCTACTTGAAAATGAAACTTGGGAACTAGTACCAAGACCAAAGAATCAGAAGGTCATTGGATGCAAGTGGGTATATAAAACAAAGAGGTTTGCAGATGGTAAAGTGTCTAGATATAAGGCTAGACTAGTGGTTAAAGGTTATGCCCAAACTTATGGGGTAGATTATGATGAAACCTTTAGTCCTGTTGCTAAGATGTCTACAATTAGGACATTGATTGCTATTGCTGCTTGCAAAGGGTGGAAATTATCACAATTGGATGTGAAAAATGCATTTCTAAATGGTTATATTGCAGATGAAGTATAATGGAGCAACCAGAAGGCTTCATGGAATCAATTGGATCAGATTATGTGTGTAAGCTCAAGAGAGCTTTATATGGGTTGAAGCAAGCCCCAAGAGCTTGGAATTACAGATTGGTCAAGTTCTTGAATGAATGTGGTTTTCAAGCATCAAAGGCAGATAGTAGCTTGCTAGTGAAGGCAAGTGAAAATGGATATATTTACATGTGTATTTATGTTGATGATATTATTGTTACAGGAACAGATGCTCAAGGAATCAATGAACTCAAGAAGCAAATAGAGAAGGAGTTTAAGATAAGTGATTTGGGAAACTTATCTTATTTTCTAGGAATGCAGATTGTGTATACTCAACATGGAGTATATGTTTCACAAGAGAGATACTTGAAGAATCTTCTAGTCAAGTTTAACATGGAAGATAGCAGGACATCAACTACACCATTGGAGGTAAATCATAAATTGAGCAGGTATGGAGGTGAAGAGTTCAATGATATGAAGAAATATCAGAGTTTGGTAGGCAGTTTAATCTATGCTACTTTGACAAGGCCAGATCTATCATATGCAGTAGGTGTGTTATCACAATTCATGCATTGTCCAAAGAAGACTCATTGGATTGCAGCCCAAAGGGTACTTAGATATATCAAAGGAACCCTAAGTGAAGGTTTGTATTATGGTTTCACTTCTGACACAAGAATCAAAGTGTTTAGTGATGCAGATTGGGCAGGTGACTCAGATGATAGAAGGTCTACCCATGGATATCTATGTTATGTTGGAGACAAGTTAGTGTCTTGGTGTTCAAAGAAGCAACATACAGTTGCTTTATCATCCACAGAAGCTGAGTATAAGGGAATGGTAGAAGCTGCAAAAGAAGTCATATGGTTGAAGACATTGATGAAAAGTTTTGAGATTGATCATAGTACTCCAATAATTTTTGGAGACAACATGAGTTCTTTGTATTTGGCAGCTAACCCTGTTTTTCATGCCAGGACTAAGCATATAGAGATTCAGTATCATTTCTTGAGGGAAAAGGTACTTGATAAAGAGATTGAAGTGATGTACACTCCAACAAAAGAACAGGTGGCAGATATGATGACAAAGAGTTTGGATGGACCTAAGTTACAAAGGTTCAAAGACATGGCAAGTATCAAGAAGACAGAGAAGACCTCAATTGATGATTGAGGGGGAGCTGTTGGTGCATACCAATCACCAATTGAAGGCTTGGAAGATCAAATGATGAAGGAAGAATCAATTCCTAAAGTGTGGAAGAAGATTACAATCAGAGGACAAGAGAAGTGTACACATATGTACATTAGCATAGTCATAGATGACTTAGATCTTTTGTTCAGTCAAGATTATGTACAAATTATCTATAAATACCTTGAGAAAAGTCGGGGCATGAATGAGAGCAAATGAGAGCATATGTGACAATAGTCAGATGTCAAGAATGAGGGAGATAGAAGTCATGAGATAGAGAAAAGTGAATTTGTGTTAGCTCTCATCACTCAGTTGTATTTTCTCTGAGTAAATGAAAAGTTTTGCGCCTGATGTTTCTGCGTGTTCTCCTTCTACAGTGGATCAATTATGAAATGCTTTTGTACAAGTCTAAGTTGAGAGTTGCTTGACCTCTGTACAAAGTTTCAGCTTCCAATTGTAATCAGGCTGAGTGAATTAAGTGTAGGAACATTCATATGTGAAGTGTATTCACTGGTTCCTAAAACAGGCGCAGATTTCGAAGTCAATGTTTTGGTCATTTCTCCTAGCACAGTTTAAAGTTTTGCATGAGTGAGGGCTTAATCTTTAAGTTGGAAGATAATCTACTTATGTCTAGAAGCATTTTGTAAAACGGGTTCTATTCAAGGAGAACCAAGTCTTAAAAGTTACAGGTGTAAAGTCGACTGTTCTGAGTAACAGTTTCTGACATAGGTAACTTGTGAAATCAATTTCTCAAGTTATACTTAATCTTTTGAAGTGATTCAACTTGGAGTAGATGCGCAATCTCTAGGAGATACTTCGTACAAAGTTTTATCAAAAACTTTACACATTTGATAGGTCAATGTGGAAAAATAGTGCAACAGACTTTTCTGTGTTTCATCTTCTTCACAGATTTGTTAATCTTTTGGTAATTAGCAATTGATCCTCTAAATTAGTGGAGTGTTTGACTTATTCTTGGTATAGAGGTGTTCTAATCACAAGAATAAGTTGTTCTTTTGGAGATTAACACTCTCCATCAAAAGAACTCAATTTCCTACTCGTAGAGATGAAATGCCATTGAAACCCATGATGGGAGGACGTGCATTTTCTAAGTGGGGTATGGACTTTGTAGGACCCATTAACCCCCTGCAAAAGGTACACATGCTGAATACATTATCGTCGCAACAGATTATCTTACCAAATGGGTAGAGGCAAAAGCCATGAAAAAGAATGATGCACACAGGACTTCAAAATTCTTATTTGAAAATGTCTTTACAAGATATGGATTGCCTATAGAGTTAGTGAGCGATCAAGGAACTCACTTTCTAAACCAAGTCATTGAATATTTGTTACAGGATTTTATGGTGATTCACAAGAAATCCGCACCATATCATCCTCAAGCCAATGGTCAGGCTGAAAGCACTAACAAGATCCTTTGTAACGTACTGATGAAACTCGTGAACAACAAACGTTCAGATTGGGACAAACAGTTACACCACGCTGTTTGGGCATATCGAGTGGCCTACAAAACCGTACTCAATGCAACTCCCTTTCAGATGGTTTTTGGTCAGAATGCTGTGCTTTCTTTGGACTTCTTGATACCGACCCTTAAGGTTGCAAAAGAACATCAGTGGACCGGCCATGAATTATCAGCAAGAATAATGGACTTGGAACGATTAGGAGAAACCAGGCTGAGAGTAGCAACAGGTATATACGCAGCAAAGAAGCGATAGAAAACATATTTTGATGCACATGTGAAAGATAAAGGCTTAAAAGAAGGAGATTTAGTTCTAGTATATACGCTAAAGCAACACGCACGGAAGTTAGAAAAGCGAGCTTATGGACCTATGATCATTAACAGACTCTCGACAAGTGGAGCAGTACAATTAGCCACCTTAGAATGAGACATAATGCCTAATTACATTAGTGGCTGTAGAGTCAAGTTATATCAAGAACCTCTTACTGAGGATATGCTTAGATGTCTCACGTTGGCAAAGAAGCATAAGGAGGAAGAAAATAGAATACGAGCTGAAGCTCAGGCAGAAGCCATAGAACGCATTAAGCGCATGAAGTTAAGAAGACAAGGACTAGGGAGAGAACATTATAGCCATCTGGAAACAACACCCAGATATCCCATGGCCATGTGTCAAGTAAAGTCAACCACCCATCCTAGCATAGTGGACCGGAGACCATTCATTACAGTTAGGCTAGAGCACGGCAACCCTTGCCAAGAGCTCAGGGCTTTAATTGACTCAGGTGCTGCGACTAGTGCAATTAGATGGTCCCACTATAAGGATTCAGGAATAGAAATGCAGCCAATTAAGGCATACCTCATAGGGCTAGGAGGCATGGAAACCCCTTGCATGGGTTAGGTGGACCTTCCTATCCTCATAAGCGAAGTGACTATGACAATAGAGTTACTAGTGTGCCATGATGAGGACCTGATAGAACCCCTAATCCTTGGCCAAGATTGGCTATATGATCACTCAGTGGACCTAAATCTTAGACAAGGCTCCTTACAGATTGGAACCTTAGATCAGAAGCGAGTGATACCGCTTGACTTCCCTAACGGCATTCCGACTGAGGTTTATAACCCTAGACCCTATGAAATGCATGCGACGGAAGACCGAAAGATCTTTAGTCAGATCAGTCATGTTACGTCTACACCAACCCACGCGGGCTTGGCAATGGACAATTGTCAATCAGAAGGACGTCAGGAGATTTTCTCTTGGGCTTCCTGCAAATTAGAAGGGGCAACCACCCAGTTGCTTGGTTAAATGGACACCATCAGCGGTCAGGTGGGTTACATCAGCGGCCAAATGGACACTATCAACTGCAGTGCCCATCCTTCCACACTTACTACGGACTGGCCTAGATCTATGGTACATAATGCCTCATCTCCTAATGGGCAAGTTTCGCAAGTGTTGGACCTCCCTTCTTTTCCAAAGCAGAGTGTCCACCCGACCTCTCAACCTCAACCACTAAGGAGTCAACCACGACGAAAGAACCCAGACGGACGACAATATCAGACGACACAAGGAAGAAAGCTGCAGTATGAGTATCACAAAGCAAAAGGAACAAGACAAATATGGGTGCCAAAAGGACAGAAAGCACCAACTGATTTCAACAGCGTAGACATTGATAAGGAGAAGTCAAGGCAAAAGCAAAATCAGTATTCAACATCTCCTCGACCTTCAAGACATGGTAGCAATGACACCAACCATCGCTCTCCACCTATGAATGATCATGCAGCACATCGCTTTCCCCGCCCAAGAACGCTTCACAATGCCACCAAAAAAGATCTGGTTCAGCTTGTACTTGGCAGAGATAGAGAATCTCACCATCAATTTGCCACATTGGATTATCGATCAAATCCACCTAGCCCATCAACGATGGAACTAGTATTCTAGGGCCCAAGAATTCCAAAGACGGCTATTAACGGCGGGTCCTCCATCTAAGAAAATGAGAGGGGGAGTCCAATTACCGTGTGCCCAAGCGAGGGGAGCCACCACCACACCAGAGGTGACCCCTCCACAAATGCGACGTGTCTGACCATTTACTATTCGCCTACCCAGAACAAGTGCAGAAGGACCCAATCTGGTGTTCCCTCCGATTCCATCGGACTTGGAGATCCCACAAGGCTACACCCTATCCGATTTGATAGATGAAGAAATCGCCCGTATGATTAATGAGTCTAACCTGGAGATAGAAGTAGAGCAGACCCAAGGACCACAACCTACTACTACAACTTCAGCCCCGACCCAACCGAAAGTAGTAGAAGTAGAAGAGGATGAAGAAGAGATAGAAGAAGAAGAAGCAAACGAGGAACATGATCAAGAATATGACGAACTTTCAGAACTAACAAGTGCCCCAGCCTACTTGGCCCAAATAAAAAGATTGTATGAAACCATGAAGCGAGTCCAAGAACAACACAAACCGTCGCTCGAGATAGGAAAGGTGCTCATGAGCCAAATGTTAGCGGAGGAGGGCATGGATGACATGTTTATTGAATCAATGAACCTGCACGCAGACGCGGTGGGCCTGGATGAAGCCGTTCATTCGGCTGCATCTTACATTCATCGCTTCGAAACACGAGTGCCAACCCGTCCCATGCAATTCGGCAAGCAAATTCACATCAATGTATCAGCGCCAGGAGATACCACACAAACAGAAGAACATCAAGCGGAACAACTCTCACCACACCCCTCACCTCTCACTACACAATTCACTTCACCACATGGCACTACCACCCCCACTTCCACCATTACCACATATGTCATGGGAATTCCTCTCTCTCCCGGCATCCAATTTGGAGGAGTTACCATGCCCAGTTTCACAACACTATTCACGAACATCACATCCACCCCACCCACTGTCCCCATCTACATGGTCACACACACGTTTGACACCATGGAAACATCACCAGCCACCGCACCACTCCCTCCCCCCACGCAACCTCAATCTCCCATACCCCCTCCACCCACATCACCAATTGACTCCACATCATTCACGACTCCCTTTCCCTTCCCCATTCCCCCTGCATCCTCTCCTTTCCCTGCATTCTTTAATGTAAATAATATGTTTTCAACTTTGCATCAATGTGTGTACCAACTACAGAGTGAGTATCAGGCTGTCGAAGACCGTCATCGTCAACTAACTACGAATCACCAACAACTACAGAGGTGGCTTACAACTATAGAAGATGAAAACACAGACCTCAATCAACGTCATACCACACTCGAGTAGGCACATCAAACCCTCCTGGAGACACCCCAACCATCACAATTGCCAGGCGTCAAACAACTCGAAGCCTTACTTGAAGTTTACCAAGCAGATAATCTAAGAGCCCGACGTAATTTGACCCTACTCAGAAAACACATGGCTACCGCCCTTGAAGAGAACAAATGTCTACAAAAGCAAAACGAAGAAAACCTAGAAGCTGCAATAGAAGGCTCCCCCCATGAGATCGACCCAGAACAATTTAAAGCAGTCCCCTCTGATACAATGAAGATAATCATGGAAAGCTATGCTGATCTACTAGAAGCCCATGATGATATAGAAAAGGAACGAGATGTACTACGCCGCCAGATCAGGGAACAAGAGGAACAACCGAAGGTCATACAGTCAACCTCGACTTTAGAGGAGGTAAAGGATTTAACGGAGCAGGTGGCAGAATTGCAGAAGAAGTTACTCGAATATGAAAGACAACCCTCTCCAGTTATAGAACCAGAGCCAGATGAATTGGTACCCATTGAGTGTTAGTGATACTTTTGCTCTGATATCACTTGTTGATGGCCGTCGCGGCAAAGGCTTGAACCTTGTTAAGCCTGCGGAAATCGCCGCGCCACCGAAAGGATGCTAAGCTAGAGCAATATTAGAACACCTCCATAATCAACATTAGCTTAGCAAGGTTACTGCCACTCAAACATATAAGACTGCGTTTTGAATTTACTGAAAAATTTACTGGAACTTCACCGGACTCTCACCAGACTGACATCGTAGTTATACCGGAATCTTATCAGAATCAACTCCTATTCTGTTTGTAATTACTTCAAGTGAGTATACAAGAAGTAAGGAAGTGATCCGTGAACTTCCTTCACTGAGTGAACACTTTCTGAAGTTAAAAAAAAAAACTTCTCCGGTTCAGAATGTCTCTTTTCGGTTAGACTTTGTACTGTGTGTACATATCCATTCACCGAAATCCTTGATGAACTGATAGTAGAGATGTCTAGCTATAAGATAAGCTATCTCTCATACAAAACCTTAATTTATTCTGCAAGATATACTTCTTTGTTCTATCAGAAAACTCGTTTTCTGAGAAAACTGTAACTGACCGAAAAGTACCGGAAACACGTTTACTGAATGAACTGTTATAGACCGAAACATTCGTTTACTAAGATAACTGTAATTGACCAAGACATTCATTTACTGAGATAGTACCGGGGGACACGTTTACTGAACGAATTGTAACTGTTAACGAATAACGAACTTTCTACCGTAACACGAAAATACTCAGATTTCTTCACATATGAACAGTGCACGCAAACTTCCACATGAACATGTGTTTTCTATTAGAGAAGATGTGTACAAAACAAGCTTGGCCTCTTCTTGCTCAAGCTATAAAAACTCTCCTACACTGAGTAGTTTCTGTTTACCATCTCTCTCAGATGAATACCTGACATTTCAGGTTTCTGTTATTCATCTGTACATACGTGATCTCTGGCATCTTCTAATCAACTCTCTCTCTATCCTTCTCTTCTTCTCACTCACTTCTTTTGTACATACGCGATCTCTGGCGTCTTCTATTTAACCTGCACACTCTTCTCATGCACGTTCTAGCTCGCACTTCCCTCTATATTATTCTTATGCATGTTCTCTCTTTATGTATAGTTGATTCGGTGTAACGAACTCTATCAAACTCTGATTCTGTGAGATTCTGCTTCTCTTTATCTTTCTTTGTCCTTTTATGTCCGTCTGTATGTCAAATTTGTGAGTGATTCTTCAACAACTCCCCCTCAATCACTAATTTGACTCTTCCTTTCTTCATATATTTTTCTTTCTTTTATACCTGCCATTTCTTTGAATCTGCTTGTCTTTTTTCCATCCAAGCTCTTTGTCAAAATATCTGCAATCTGATCTTTTGTCGAAGTGTATACTATTTCTATCTCCTTCTCCATTACCTTTTCCCTTAGGAAATGATACTGAATTTCTATGTGCTTTGTGCTTGCAAGAAATACTGGATTTGCTGCGAGATACAGCGAGCTCATATTATCTCCATGTATGATAGGTATACCTTGATCAATACCCATGCTTTTGAACAAGGTCTGCATCCATATCACTTCTTTAACTACTTCTACAAGTCCTTTATATTCTGCTTCTATTGACGATAAAGCCAATGTGTGTTGTTTCTTCGAACACCAGCTTACTAGCTTATCTCCTAGGTACATCATATACCCATGTGTTGATCTTCTGTCATCTTGACTTCTTGCCCAGTCTGAGTCACTATATGCTCTCAGCTGTATATCTGACGTAAAAGGATAATATAATCCTTCTTTTATAGTTCTTTTGATATATCTAAGAACTCTCTGTCCTGCAACCCAATGTTGATCCTTTGGACAATGCATGAACTGTGAGAGAACTCCCACTGCATAACTAAGATCCGATCGTGTTAGTGTGGCGTAGATCAAACTTCCCACTAACGACTGATATTTCCTCGTATCTTTTTTTGTCCTTTATCTCCATCTCCTTTCAGGTCTTGCTCATATGTAAGCATCAAACCAAGCAACTGATTTAAATCTGGTTCAAAATGATTTAAAGAAAGTTCAGTTGAGAGTACGAAAGGTTTCAACCTTTCATCTCCTCTCAAACCTGTGAGCACTTGCGCTATCAATTTGTGATCTTCGACATCTTCATTTATGGATCCAAGACTATCTGCTAGATCCTTCATTTTAGTAACATAGTCATTAATGCTTTGATTCGACTTCTTTTTGAACGTTGTGAATTCGGACCATAAGCTAGCCTTCCTAGCTTTCGTAGTATTTTGGAAACAATCTTCCAACGCACTCCATATGTCCTCTGCTTTCTCCAGACCTCTGATGTGTGGTAGTAGATGGTCTGTAAGGGTATTATAAATGTAAGCTCTTGCCGTTGCATCTTTCTTCTGCCACAACTTCAAGGCTTCTAATTCTTCTTTTTCCGGTTGACTATCATCTTCGAAAATCGGCTTCTTTTCTTCTCCGGTCACATACATCATTAAGTCCTTACTCATAAGTAAGGCTTCCATGTGCATTACCCATGCGGGATAATTATCTCTGTCCAATTTATCAATTTGGACATGATTTGCCATGATCTTCTTGTTACTTCCGGTGACTTTTGAGAATCTTTTCTGCTCTTCAGAATCTTGCTCGCTCTGGTTCCAATTGTTATGGTTAACCGGCTCTTATGCCAACTCTTGGAGATTAACCTGCTCTGATACCAATTGTTAGTGATACTTTCGCTCTGATATCACTTGTTGATGGCTATCGCGGCCATAATCAACAGCAGCTTAGCAAGGTTACTGCCACTCAAACATATAAGACTGCGTTTTGAATTTACTGAAAAATTTACTGGAACTTCACCGGACTGTCACCAGACTGACACTATAGTTATACCGGAATCTTATCGGAATCAACTCCTATTCTGTTTGTAATTAATTCAAGTGAGTATACAAGAAGTAAGGAAGTGATCCGTGAACTTCCTTCACTGAGTGAACACTTTCTGAAGTTAAAAAAAAAAAACTTCTCCGGTTCAGAATGTCTCTTTTCGGTTAGACTTTGTATGTGTGTACATATCCATTTCACCGAAATCCTTGACGAACTGATAGTAGAGATGTCTAGCTATAAGATAAGCTATCTCTCATACAAAACCTTAATTTATTCTGCAAGATATACTTTGTTGTTCTACCGGAAAACTCGTTTTCTGAGAAAACTGTAATTGACCGAAAAGTACCGGAAACACGTTTACTGAATGAACTGTTATAGACCGAAACATTCGTTTACTGAGATAACTGTAATTGACCGAGACATTCGTTTACTAAGATAGTACCGGGGGACACGTTTACTGAACGAACTATAACTGTTAACGGTTAACAAACGTTCTACCGTAACATGAAAATACTCAGAGTTCTTCACATATGAACAGTGCGCGCAAACTTCCACATGAACATGTGTTTTCTATTAGAGAAGATGTGTACAAAACAAGCTTGGCCTCTTCTTGCTCAAGCTATAGAAACTCTCCTACACTGAGTAGTTTCTATTTACCATCTCTCTCATATGAATACCTGACATTTCAGGTTTTTGTTATTCATCTGTACATACGCGATCTCTGGCATCTTCTAAACAACTCTCTCTCTATCCTTCTCTTCTTCTCACTCACTTCTTTTGTACATACGCGATCTCTGGCATCTTCTATTTAACCTACGCGCTCTTCTCACGCACGTTCTAGCTCACACTTCTGTTGAAGTATGGGGAGTAACCAACCCAAACCGCCTCACATGGAAGTGAGGGGCTCTTCCAAGAGGAGTTGCAAGAAGTGCAAGCAACGCACACACACCCACGTCCAAGAACAATGGCACCATGGCCAACGTCAATAGGAACAAGGGAGGGCAATGCTCACACACAAGCCAACCCCAAATGCCAAACCCACACACATGGATCATCGCCTAGCACACAAGGAGAAATGTAGAAGCCAAATGACACCTTCTTCCATTACCAAAATGGAGGCCAAGGCCATGGCCAAGGGACCCCCCCTTTTACAAATGAGGCTCTTCTTTATATAGAGAAGGAAAGCATATGTGAATAAAAACATGTGGTCAAAAGACCACATGTGCTAAATCAAAAAGAGAATCTTTTGTGATATGGGAATTTCAAAAAGCTAACTACCTAGAGAGAGAGAGAGAGCGCGTGAGATTTCTACGTGGGCATTTTAGTTTGTTCCAAAAAAGGAGTTGTTCAAAAAGGAAAGGCTTCAATACCATAGGCTTAGGGGTTTATCAAAAAGTGGTTTTAGGAGAGTGTTCATATGGACCTCTCCTAATTTACAAAAAGATGGTATTTACTTGAGGGCTCAAGGATGCCATAGCATGAGGAAAAATTATGGGCAACCCTTAGAGCAACACTTTTCAGAGCAACACTTCCCCCCCCTCCTAGACTTTGTCGTCCTCGACAAAGCTAAGAGAGAAGTATATAATGCCGAACTGGTCCAAGTTTGGAGTCTTCAACTCTTCAAATATGCAGTAGTTCCAATCTGAATTTTGCAAGGCTGCAAATCTTTTGAATCAGCAAGCCGGCTGCCTTGAAATCTCTAATCCAGCAATGCTGAGCGACACAATCCCCTGGGGGGGCAGTCAGCCCAGCATGTATCCAAATTTGTAAGTCTTCAATTCTTTCAGGCCTGCAATGCTGAGCGACACAATCCCCTTGGGGGGCAGTCAGCCCAGCCTCCATCCAATGTGCCTTCTCTCCAAGCTCCAATATCTGAAATTTAAACATACACAACAAGTAGACTGAATTTGAAAAGAAGCAGCCATAAAATGCAATTTCATGTTTAGTTTCCACTTCAGGGAACATCTTTCACTAAGGACTTGCTCTTCTAAAGAGAAGGGCTCCTGAAAACCTCCTCTTTGCACTCCAAAAAATGATGCCATAATCTGTTATCTCCAAGTGAGAGTGACATATTTCATTGTATAGCACGAGATGAATATGTAGTTGCAAGTTTAACTTATGTTCCTGCCATTATTCATACTATGCTCCCATTCAATCAAGCTTGCAATTTAACATGACATTATGTGCCTCAAAAATGATTAGATAATTTTGCTACTTGCATTAATAAAGAGTAGACTCAAGAGAGATGCATTAACAGGTAGCAAGAGTTTGTGCAGTCTTAGATCCGATTTTGGGTCAATGGATACAAAACATCAAGCAATATTCATACCATCGTGACCTTTGTACTATACAAACATTTAAGCAATTTAATCATGTCTAAAAGTATGATAAAAGCATGCAGTAGAAACTCCACAAGACCAGGAAGCACCAACCTCAGTCTTTCAAACCTGCAATACTATGAGTCAAAGGATATTGAGTTCATATTTAGCAATTGAAAATAAAATTCACTTCGAAAGATTTAGACAAGAAGGACTTAGCAACCCCCAAAAGTTTCTTTAAGACATTTTGGTTACCATAATGGAAAGTTTCCCCAAGGAGAAGAGTTACCAACCATGGACAAGAAACATACACATGAATGGCTTTGAAGAAACAAACTCGTGAATATCTATGTCATAAAGATATCAACCATCTTGTTGCCTTTTCCTGAAACAAGATCATTATTAGCAGAGCCAATTTATCAGTGTAGTTCATTTGGCAACCGTGTTATGTAATAACTATGGTAATGAGTTTTAGCCACTTGTATATGAGTAAAGATATTCCTTAAAATGGATGATGAAAAGTCAGTGGCAATGATTCCGAAATAGCATAAGGAGTTTACATCAACAACTACAGTCAATGATAACTTATACACGAAGCTTGATTTCTCATGACTGCAGTAAAATCATTACATGCCTCAATTCACAGTATGCCATCAAATGCATAGTATATGGTAGGGGTTTCTTAAGCCAAGGGCACATATCAGCTTTGCCAATCAACCTACCAGCGGACCTTCAGACATGTAGGGCTTCCCCTAAGCGATTGTACCCTTAACAACCCAGTTCAACAAAACCTTTAATCACAGAACTGAAAGCTCTAAAAAGTACAACTTTAGATGTTAAATTTTTACTCCGAATCTCACTGTTAAGAAGGATCTGAGCAATACCCTTATCATGTATGGGTAGTGAGAGTAAGGGAGTGATTATGCAACGGTTTATGAGAGGAAAGCGGGTGTCGACATAAAAACTCCAAGATCACTTCTATTCACCTAATCTTTTCAATATAACACCTGCTCCACTAGCCAAACCTGAAGGGCCTCTAAGCAACAAGAAAGAGGGAACAGTCCTGTGTACACATTTCATTTTGTAGTTAAGCAGTCCCCAAATTCAGAAACAATAAACATGCCCGAGTGCTATACAGGTAACGCAAGCCCAACCTCATGGATGCAGCATGGACATACTATCAGTCCACAAGACATGCCTTAGTAGTTTCGTGTATCTGAAAAAAAATTCAGAAAATATGAGCGAAGGTATTTAAGTAACCCAATAGATCCCCATGATAATTTATCAGCAAACACTTGTATTCTCAAATCTTAGTTGCCCTTCTTATAGGATAGCACCCCCCCCCACACATCATACGGAATCCCAACATAGTGGCAAAATGCCTGAATTCTTCAACTCATTTCAAGAAGTGCTCCCACTACAGATTCTACAGAAAACAAATTATCAAACATCCTTAAGGAGAGTCATCATCTTGGGTATAGATGTACTTTTGCCTAGTGGGTATAGGAATACACCCATCAGTATACTCACATCAAGAAAAATAGTGCTAGTAATCCAACCCAAAATAGTCGAAGAAGGTCAAAGGATCTGCGCACCCACAAAACGTGTAGCTATGTTTGAAAAGAACACACAATATCATATGATTAGCATTGATCTCATTTAACCAAGTCAATCCTAAAAGTCAAGGGTTCTTCTTAGTCATGAAGCAATTGTATTTGAAGAGGGCATCTTCTTAGCAAGATAGGGCCATATCCAAGCATGTACTTATAACTAGCAGTTGAAATCAAAGCATCGTTTCTGACCCAAATCTTTTATGTAAGACTCTAAAACAAGCAGTAATACACATTCTCAACAATGTAGAAATGAATGCCAAATGGAAGATTGACCAATCACTTGACGTTCATGCCATTTACCCATATCTCTAGGTGTTATGGTAAAAAAGATAGACCTTGCAGTAACTCATAACGAAGAAAAATAAATACCCGTGATCAATGCCCACTACCCCAAGTATTGACCATTGTGCGTGAAATACGCATGATCCAGACACTTGACGCATAACTCACAAAAAAGATTTGCACAAAGAACATAGAGTCATGGATAATGTTTGCACACATACTAACGAAAGTATTGTGTGATGCTTATATTGACTACGAGCAACTTTACATGGTGATAAAGAAACCGAGTGCCATTGCTGATACATGAAAGGGAATGATCTTACACATGAAAAAGTAACATCATAGTTGTGTGCCGACCAACGGGGGATTTAGGAGGAGAAGGTGGGTAGATTTAGGATAATACCTACACAGTCGACCATCTGCACCATAACAAGATCTTCAAGCAACAGGAGGAAAAATTCGTGGTGTCAATTTTAAGTATGTTCGCAGGAGATAGAGGGGGACGGAATTCTTCTGGGAGGTAAGGCAAAGCTTAGCACTGTAAGTGATGATAGACCTTGATGAGGAAAGTCGTGCATCAAGGCTTGCCCCACCATTGTGTGTTCTATATACCATAGGCAGTCGTGAAGGACAAAGCTCGTTCCAACATAACTTCCCACACACCTCAGAGTAGAGAATGTTTGCAAACTTTGGCATGCAAAGGTAGGACCAGGTGCAACTTGTGCAGATGCCAAGATTGTTGATGTGTGATAGAGAAGGTTCGACATCGCTTGATACCAAAATAGGGGATTGATAGTGGCAACCAAAGTTGGGTATGGTCGCGCACCGCGGGGGCCAATGGCTCAGACTTGTACACCGAAAGAAGTAAGGGGGGCAGATGTCCTAGGCCATCATGCCAAGCGAAGACCAGGGCGCCGAGTTCACCGTTGGACATGGAGGAGCACGAGACTCCCCCCCCAAGCCTTCATGAAGCAACTATACATATGTCTAAAATCGGACCTGCATAGCTAAGCACTGAGGTATCAAAGCTCAGCCCTTTACAGGAGCAAGCACCAATAAGGGGAGCCGCTCCACCCATAGGCAATTGTCACACAGAGAGTAAATAAAGTCAAAAACCACAGACAATACAGAGGGGGAGCTTCACAAAAGTGCGCAACCATGAAAACAAGTGATGGAGAGATTAAAACTTGACAAGTAAGCCTCATACTGCAGCCATCGCCATCTTCGATGAGGACATGTGGGGAAGCCAAGTTCAATCCGGATGGCTCGTGATGATGCGGAGTTTGACAAGCATGACTTCGACAGCAAAAGTAGCTGGGGAGCTCGAAGGAACTCAACCCAACAAAGCTCGACTCCACAGAGCCCCTGAAAGAAGGAGAACGCTAAGGCATAAGGGGAAGCGGATGATGCTCAACCCCAACTTATGTTGCCCGCAGAGAGATTCATGGCTCAGCCATCCCTCAACCACAATGGCAAGTGTGATTCCAGGGCACAAGGTCTCAACCTGATGAAGTAGGCACGAAAGGGGAGCAGGTCTGTCATGGACTAGGCCACAGAGCAGGAGAAGCTCCACCCTAAGCAGGAGGAACCAGCGCAGGAGCATGAGGCCCGATGCCTCGGCGAAGAGCAGGGCAAAAATTTTCTGTCGAAGGGTGGCATTATGTTTCCCCAACTTGCAGGAAAGTGCTGCCGGAGGGTTCAATGGTAGGATAAGGGAAGCCATCCGCAGCAGTGCCCATAGGAGCTGAGCTTAGCCATACAACAGAGGCGCGCGAAGGAGGAGATGAAGCTCAGCACGAGCTCGCCCCAGGTGCAGGCCGATGAGCCCAGGTGTTCTGCACGAGACCCCGCCACAGCATCCGAGGGGAGACTAGAAGCTCACCCCCAACAGCAACATGGGCGAGGGAATGGGGGAGCACACGACGGCTCCTTCCCAACTCTGTAGTGCAGAGGCACTAAGGGGAGCGACAAGAAAATCTGCGACGTCTCCTTGTGAATGAATGAAGGGGAGGAGGAGTGGGAATAGTGTAGGCCATGTATTCGTTGTCAGAGGCTTTACGTGGTAGATAGGCATAGATCCCACTCCAAACATTAAGTAGATTCATTGCACATGCAAAATGTAAGGCTGCCAGTGACTTAAAGAGTGGAAGTTAATGCACACCAATCCGTCACATGCATATGGAGAGAGATGTGGTGAGAGGGTGAAGACCCCCGCCACTTGAATTGTTTAACGTACATATGTAAGAGTGTACAGATCATTGAGTTAATACCAACCAACACATCCACCAAGTACAAGCACGCGGTGAGGAATTCTTCCTAATGTAAAGATCAAAATATATATATATATAGATATTTTTTTTTTTTTTTTTTTTTTTCGAAAATGACGAAGAGAGGGAGGGAATAGAGAGATAGATCCCACCCCCTTTTCAGGACAGACACTCAAAACAAGAAATGATAGAGATGTAGAGTGCTGCCACTCAGTGAGTGTGTGTGTTAGAAAGAGGAAGGGAGAAGGGGGTAAGGGGGTGTTTTTGTGAAACAAACAGAAATAAAGATATAAGTTACTCCAAAAATTAAAAGGGAAGAGGTACCCAAGGCCAACCGAAGGCCACACGGATCCACAACTCAATCCAAGCATGAGGTGCATCCACCAAGTGTAGGCACGGCAAGCTTGAAAAAAGCCAACGGTTGAAGGTCGATCTTCCCCGGCAACGGCGCCAAATTTGTTGTTGAAGTATGGGGAGTAACCAACCCAAACCGCCTCACATGGAAGTGAGGGGCTCTTCCAAGAGGAGTTGCAAGAAGTGCAAGCAACGCACACACACCCACGTCCAAGAACAATGGCACCATGGCCAACGTCAATAGGAACAAGGGAGGGCAATGCTCACACACAAGCCAACCCCAAATGCCAAACCCACACACATGGATCATCGCCTAGCACACAAGGAGAAATGTAGAAGCCAAATGACACCTTCTTCCATTACCAAAATGGAGGCCAAGGCCATGGCCAAGGGACCCCCCCTTTTACAAATGAGGCTCTTCTTTATATAGAGAAGGAAAGCATATGTGAATAAAAACATGTGGTCAAAAGACCACATGTGCTAAATCAAAAAGAGAATCTTTTGTGATATGGGAATTTCAAAAAGCTAACTACCTAGAGAGAGAGAGAGAGCGCGTGAGATTTCTACGTGGGCATTTTAGTTTGTTCCAAAAAAGGAGTTGTTCAAAAAGGAAAGGCTTCAATACCATAGGCTTAGGGGTTTATCAAAAAGTGGTTTTAGGAGAGTGTTCATATGGACCTCTCCTAATTTACAAAAAGATGGTATTTACTTGAGGGCTCAAGGATGCCATAGCATGAGGAAAAATTATGGGCAACCCTTAGAGCAACACTTTTCAGAGCAACAACTTCCCTCTATATTATTCTCATGCACGTTCTCTCTTTATGTACAGTTGATTCAGTGTAACGAACTCTATCAAACTCTGATTCTGTGAGATTCTGCTTCTCTTTATCTTTCTTTGTCCTTTTATGTCTGTCTGTACGTCAAATTCGTGAGTGATTCTTCAACATTGAGGTGGATGAGTCGTATGAGGAACCATATGTTCCTATGCCGATGCTAGGAGGTCATCAAACCTCGGAAGGAATGGACACCTTGGAAGTCGAAGAACCCGAATGGCTTCAGACACTCGAAAAGACAGCTAAAACCCATGAAGATCGAGTGGCAGTCCAAATCCAATCAATGGCTAAATTGGAAGACACTATCATAAAGTCAGAATATTTCTGAACTATGTCTCATCACAAATGGATAGGCACCAACAATGATCAGTATGTGCCATATTGTATACTCTTGGCAGATTACAACGCAAAGATTAAACAACGATGTGGCAAGGCTCCAACCTTTGCCACACAATTCGGCCCTGATGATATCCCGGAGAGTGCTAAAAAAGGATCCATTCATCAACCCACGTGGCGGATACGACTCTTAGAAACTTACCCTGAAATGGTTCGTACTTGGAACAACATGCCGCTATTTATCAAATACAACCCTTGTTATGTTCCAGTCCTCCGAAGACGCACGTGGCCCGAGTTTACCATTGCTATAAAGAACGTCAAAGGCTGTGCAAAGTGGTAAATTATGTCTATCTAGCACCTCCTCAAGGACCTCCCACCGTGGCTTAAATGATTTCTACAATCCGTCACTAGAGCATTTGCCTACGGAATACCCCTGATGTGATGGCACAGATGTGCATGAAGATTTTTGAATTAATGCTGATCACATTCATAACATTTAAGAACATCAAAGACCCCCATTTATCAGGAGTTGGCTTCACTACAGGCAACCTAGACTTGGTATACGACATGAGCACCACTCCCTCAATAAAGGTAATATATGTCTGGCATGCAAGAATAAAACACCTCCCAGCTTGCTTCAAACAGACCTTTGAGGAGATGTTCGTCACAGGGTTCTGGGAATATCACTAAGAAATATTCATACCCAAGCCCTCACATCTCCTCCAACAATTCGTTGTGGAGAGGACCATCCACTCAGATCAAATGTGGGTGCCACATCCAGACATCCCAGGTCCAGTGGATTGGGATGCATTGTTAACAAACCTAGCACGGGGGCTGCGACTAGAAGAACACCACCTTGCTTCAGATGTAATTCAATACTATTTCCAACGCTCAGCTAGACAAGGGTCTGTCAGAGACGACAGACACAAGAGAGGGGGGGGTGTTAGCAGCAGTCAAGGCACCCAAGGACTGACATGACAAGGAAGTCAAAGAAGGGAGCCAGAGCGGAGAGAAGGCACAAGCCGAGAAGGTAGTCAACAAAGATCTGGCAAGTAGGCCACTCAAATTTTTCCAAACCAACACTCTCATAACAGTGATTCTCATCACTAAAAATCATTGTAAATACCATTTCACCTTTTCCTAACTCCATTTTGTGCAAGCCGAGGAGTCCTCGAGCTTGAGGAGTATTAGAAGTATCATCGTACCAATTTTCATGATTTTTAGACTCCGTTTGAGCCTCCAAATAGGCCCTAGAACCTAATTTTTAACTAGGTCGGACACTAGGTCTGGACAGGGCCAAAAGATAGTCAAAAACTATAAATAGAGCTAGAGAGCTCATTTTGGAGGTTAGCTTGTAATAGATTTGAACTTGTATGAGCATTTTGGAAGTAATCTAAAAGAACTCCATTGTCTTTCTCTTTGCCTTGCCGTGTGTGTGCGTGTGTGTGTATGTGGGTGCATGTTGGTGTGCTTCTCACTCATGCACTTGTGCCTTCACTTGCTGGAGGTCATCATACCATCCTCACATCTTCCCGGATTGACATTAAAGGAGGTGCTACTCATCACTGAGCTACACCCCTGCTCCAGCCAATGTGATTCTCATTAAATATTCAGCTGTAAAAGAAAATTTGAATAGGGCTATAGTGCTGTGATCCACAAGTTTGCACATTCGGCAAATTTGGATCGCCAAGAAGTACCTTATGAATCGACCCACACCCACGCAGATTTGGGTACCCAAACAGTGTATTATAGCTCAACCCTCAAGCCATGTAATATATACCCCTCAGAAATCTCTTCAACCCTCCATACCACCAAATCCGATATCACCTTTTGTCCCTCAGCAGAAACCTATCATCCGCACACGAACTCTTAGGAAGTGGATACCAAAACGTATCCAGAAGTCTTCTCCTAACCCTTTGTCTAACATAACTCCCACCCCGACTAATCTACAACCTTGTAATAACTCATTCACGACTGAACCTTGTATAAATCCACACACTATAACCCACCATCACTTGTAATAACACCTCATCAAGAAATATATGCATCATCTGAAGCATGTAGGTGTCTAGAGACCTGCATTAGTTTTGCAACAATCATTCCATAAACCACATCACAACACTCGGCTACACGGGTTACACATCGGTTATGGAAAGGGATTGCGGTCTCACTTTAATGGGATCATAATTAATTTCCATACTAATGTGTTAATCTTATGTAGCAGATCTACTACGCATTCGCATCAATCATCATGCAGGCAGAAGGACCATCAGAAGCTGGCCCTACTGTACCCATGGCCAATATTGGAGAACTACTAGCGGAGCCCCATCCTACGACTCAACCACCAGAATTCCAGGGATTTCCAGGACCCATGCCGATTGACGACCCTCCTAGGGGTTATACTGAAAAGATTCATCACAATTCTCACAAGTTCGAAGGATTAGGAGGACCGTTAGCGGACGCAGATTTCATCTTTGAGGCCAATTTGGCGTTTGATCACCGTACTTGGGCCAAATACCAATTTTTATCGAGAGAATTCGAAGGACTACAAAACACAGAAGACTTAACGCATGTTTGGGCAAGAGCAGGCTTTACATAATATTTCAGTGATCCCTTGCCTAAACCTGACTTCTATAGATGCTATTACTTGATCACCACTTTGATAGCTTCGGAGAACAAGGATCTACCAGGAACATTCATTTTGCCGTCATTAGTAACAGATCCGCCATATAAGAGGTTTTACCTTTCGAAAGATCTGATTCGCGCTACAATCAAGATCCATGGGACACACACTCCAACAGAACGAGAAAGGCTGGTTCCAAAGCCAATGAAATGTGGAGATGTTACTAAGTGGGAAGATATTTTAGCAATCACACATGAGCTCTCTAAACCATTGAGGATATGCATGCAGCATTTCACTTTCCCCGCTCAAGAGAGATTCACCATGCCCCACAAATGCATTTGGTTTGGTTTATATTTAGCATGTACTAGACCTCAAACAATTGATCTGGCGAGCTGGATAATTGATCAGCTCTACTTAGCACAACACAGATGGGAAAGAAAGAAGGTCATCAATGGATGTTGCACCCTCACACGCATTGTATATATGTGTTTGGCCTACGATTTACCTATCGAGCGAGCAATGACAACCGAGGAGCTGAAAGCATTCAAAGGGACAATGAAGAAAGCTAGGAAGCCTAGCAAAGGACGAGCAGGAAAGCGCATGAGAGGTACTATCCCATGCCTACAGGTCCCAGAATTATCGTCACCGCAACCCTCTCCAGAACAGTCTCTGACAGAGGCTCCTACAACTATACAACCAATTCGCATACGCTTATCAAGACCGCTCATGACAGAAGGCACTTCTAGCACGGTTACCTCACAACCAACACCAGTTCAAGAACCGACCACCAGTACAGCAGAAGTTCCCACCACTATTGGTGTAGAAGCTTTTTCTTTTCCGATACCTAACTTGGAAGCGGAACCCATAGATACAACGTTTGATTTTGAAATGCAAGATGCTTTCTCCAATGAATTTCAGTTCTCAGAAGGACAGATATTTTCTCAAGAATATGAACGACCAAGCTACCCGACCATGCCTCGAGACCAACCACAAGGACAAGTAGTATCTACTTCTGAGGACGAAAGAACAGGAACCGATGAAGATGATGGCGATGATGAAGCCAGCCAGGGCACTCACGAATCCCAAGAACATGTGCAGACAAATGAACAAGGACAACACACGGACACCCAAGGTGATACTAGTACGCATGAAGATGAAACTTTTGAAGCAGCAGCTTATACGCTAGCCATCAAGAAGCTATATCGCACCATGGAGAAAGTTTGGGCGCACAAGAAACTGACTGAGGAAGAGAGCCAAGCACTTATAGAACAGGAACTTGTCTCCGAAGGATTCGAAGAAGTATACATCAGAGGCTTCAGAGAACTTGTCAAATCAGTGGGATCCACCGAAGCCTTATGATATTTGCAGAGGAAACCGTTACCACAATATGACCCTCATAGAATCCGTCTACTAACCAAACCTGGTGAATACATTCGGGTACCCACCGACGATTAGTCTTCAGAACAGGCCAGAGAAGCACGTCTCGTCCCCGAATGCTCATTGGCAGAAGACACCATTATCATCGACTCCCCACCCCGTACTACTATTGTACATACCACCACCGTTGTCGAAGTACCTACGACCCCAACCACTCCTCCTTCACCTCCCATCCATCCAGTCTCCCCCATACACCCTCCTTCTCCCAGAACATCCACCTCCTTCCACGGCGAAGTAGCAGAAGCCCTTGTAACATCCATTCCTCTCACCATGTCCACACCCACCCAACCTAGTTTTCTCCCTCGAACATCCACTCTTCTATCTAGTCCATTTCCCCATCCATCTTTTCCATCCTTCCCTACACCTCCGAGACCACTATTTCCATTTCTAACCCCGATGACTTTTTCCCCTGTATCACCTCCTCGACCCACCGTCATTCCTCTTTCCCCTTTCTACCAAGCAACATTAGAAAACCCCTCTGTAAATTACTCTTCAACCTTTGTAAACCCTGTATTTACACCCATGCAAGCACCCACAATCACGCCACTATTCTCGGTCATCGCACTTGACACCACATCCAATGACATGGATATATCACCACCCACCGCACCACCACTCACTTCATTCATGGCACAACCATACATAGGCACACCACAATTTTCCACAATCACCACAGCATCAATTTTCCCACCCCCATTCCCCATTCCCTTTGCATCTACACCCACTGCATCTTCACTTAGCACACCATTAATATTATCACCCACTGTAGATAATGCATTTTGCCAAATGCTCACCTGTATGACTCAAGTAAGAGATGAGTTCACATCTCTTGAAACTAATTATCAGTAGCTGCAGAAGACAACGAATGATTTACAGTCGCAGCTCAATTCACTATCCATCGAGAATGCCTCATTGAATGCCGGCTACCAAGAGCTACGAGAGGCATATCATAAATTGGAACTAGAAAGTGAAGCAAAGACAAAAGAGGCTGTCACGGATATCGACAACTTGTTAAGGGCATAGACTATTCGCAATGCAACGCTCACTAGGAACATGGGCTTACTCATACGACACTTGGCAGGAGCGAAAGAAGAGAACCAGCGCTTACAAGAACAGAACATAGAGAATTTAGAAGTTGCCCTGGATCAACCAGACCAACCATTGAGCCCCAGCCGCTTCAAGGCTGTGCCCTCAGAGTCTATGAAGATGTTGTTAGAAGATCATGTCAGATTGTTAGATGAGTATGACAACATGAACGAGGAATATCAGAAGTTGAAAGAAGATCATAAACTACTCCAGCTAAAAACACCAGTACAACAAGGACTACCAGCTCCTGCGGGCCCATCTCCTGACATCCTAGAGGAACTCAACACTTTACGGGCCCAGGTATCAACACTCCAATCACAGATAGTAGTATATGAAGCACCACCAAGGCCAGACTCCCCACTGGAACTACCAGCAGAGGAAGAAACAATCACTATTCCAGTGGAGGAAACCTTTGAAGAAGCATATGAACCCCAACCCATCCCAGGCGGGCGAGTCACGGCTGAAGGCCAGACGAATTTTGAACTTCCAACTCTCGCATGGATGAAGACGATAGAAGAACTGGGAAAAACCCACTCAGCAGGGGTAGAAGCGCAGCTTCACGCCATGGCAATGATTGAAGAACGCATTTTACAGTCCCCATACTTTGCTCATTTGGCCCCTCGCAGATACATATGTGGGCATGAGCTACAGTATAAACCATATTTTATGTTAATGGTGGAATATCAGTTGGCAATAGAGAAAGAAACAGGCAAGAAACCCTCTCACGCTACTCAGTTTGAGCCTGACGATTTGCCAAAAGACGCGCAGCAAGGAGAAATCTATCAACCAGAATGGCGCAAGGATCTCTTACAAAAATATCCTGAGATGATGAGTACATGGGCCAAGGCACCACTACACTTGAAACACAACCCATGTTGGGGACGAGTGCCACATCGCCGCTCCTGGAAGGCATTTGGGATTAAAGTACAAAATAACAAGCAATGCCAGGACTGGTTGAATTACCCATACTTCACCCCACCCACCGGACCACCTACAGTCGGATACATGATGGCAACGATTGGTCACTGGCTCCCTCGCTTAAAACACATGGACGATATAGCAGCTCACATGACTATCAAGATATTTGACATGATGCAGATGGTTTTTAAAGTCTTCAGACGCGTCAAGGCACCACATGTAAACACCCCGGGCTTCGAGTATGGTAACCTAGATCTTGCATATGATATGAGTACAATGCCATCGCTTCGGGTGTGTTATGCCTGGCATTGCAGAATCAAATATTTACCGTCGTGCTACAAGCAGACCTTCGAAGAAATGTTCACAACTGGTTTTTGGGAATACCATTCAGAAGTGTTCATCAGTAGGCCCACACATTTGCTTCAATTATTCGCCTGTGAACAGATGGTATATTCCACACATTATCGACTCCCACCATCCAATGAACCGCAACCAATTGATTGGGAGAAACTCGAGGCAGATTTGGCCCCAGGCATTCGAATATCAGAACACACCCTCGCTCAGGAGCTCCTACAGAATTATATCCGACAGACCTCACAACAAGGTTCTGTCGAGGACGACAGAAGCGAGAGGGAGGGGGGTGTTGGCAGTAGCTGGAGGCATAGAAGATGCAGAAGCATGTAAAGACAGAGAAGGGAGTCAGTCGAATCAATTTTTCAAAGATTTATGTTTTATAAATATTCTTCAAAACCTCCAACAGTGATTTTTATCACTATTGTGACATATGTAACATAGAAAAACCCTTTTTGTAATTCATAGCTCCATTTTGTGCAAGCCGAGGAGTCCTCAAGCTTGAGGAGCTTAGGTAGAATGAGCGTACCAATTTTGGCTATTTTTAGACACCGTTTACTCTTTCAATAGCACTTAGGACCTATTTTTCAACTATGCCGGTCACTAGATGTGAAACCGGTCAAAACTAGTCTAGAATCTATAAAAAGAGCTAGAGAGCTCATTTTTGAGGTTACTTAGTGTTGGTTAGTGTGAGCTTAGAGCTACTTTGAGCTTGTAATTGAGATCTTGAGCAATAGAGTTGATTTCTCACCTTCCATTGTGTCTTGCTTGTCTCTTCGTAGTGTGTGTGTACGTGTGTGTGCATCTCTATGCTTCTCACCTTCACTCTCACTTCATCTCATATTCACGATCTTCATATCACTCCTATCTCTTCCGCGGATTGACATTAAGGAGGTGGAGCTTCTTAACGTGGTTCTCACCATTGTGCTAGAGCAATAGGCTACCACTATTTTCTTGGTGGTTTCTTTGTTTTCATAGGCCTCTCCTGATTGTGCCTCGCGTTTAGGCATTCTTACCATGACTCTTCTATCATCTATTTCATACTTCTTAAAATTCTCAGGGACCTCAAACAAGGATTCTTCCTCTTCTCGTGTGACTTCTCTCTTGTTCCTCTTCTTGCCTTCACTCTTGGCAGTGACTTGTGTGGTTAATCTCACATCATTTGTAAGCTCAGCTTCTACTTCATAGAAGTATTCTTCATCTGATGCAAATGGTGGGTCCATAATGATTGACTCTAGATCGGAGTCACTTGCATCTTCAAATGCATCAGGGCTAGGTTCGCATACTTCTAAAACCGAATCTCCCATGATTGGCTTATTGAGAAAACTGAAATGTCATAGCCATCCTCGTCATAGTGGGGTGTCCATTGTTCTTCATTGATGGCTACATCCATTGTTGCTAAAATTTCTGCCCAACCCTGAGGTTCAAACTCTTCGTCAGGAAATACTACAGGTGCATAGGCAGGGTCTTGAATTGATCTATGTGTCTCCTTTGCACCTACCTCTTTGGCTTTTTCTCTCTTCTCATCTTCTACTGCCACTTTGCACATCCATAAGTGGGTGTCTTCATGCATCCATGAGGATCCTGATCCTATGGAATGCACCGATTCTGCATCATCTTTTGATCTATGGATGGGATTCCATTGGATAGGAGGGACATCTCTATGAGAGTAATCTTTGAGATTAACTTTGGTCGTAACACCTAAGTGTTGCAAGTACAAGGAATTGGTTCCCCAATCCTGTACTACTTGCAACTGTCGCATAAATGGTCTTCCCAAAACCATCTAGGCATGGTTTTTGCTAAAATCACATATATCAAAGGTGTGCTCAAACTCAACACCACATGTCGTGAGAGTTATTCCTTCTAGTAGTCCTAAAGGCCTCTCTATGTGACCATCAGCCATCTGCAATTTCACTCTCGTTGGCCTGAGTGCTGGCTTGCCCCAACACTTCCATAGGGAAGTGGTAGCAATTGCAACTCCTGCACCAGAGTCCAGAATTGCCTTGGTTGTGTATCCTTGATGGGTGATGGGGAGGTAGGTGTTTCCTTCCTCTCCTTCACTCATATCTCCTATCTTGTCTAGAGGAATTTCTGGCACTGTTCTATGAGAACCTACTTGGGAAAACGGTTTAGCTATCTCTAGCACTTGTTTGGCTACTTGTTTCCACAGTTTTGACCTAACCTTGAGTAACTCTTCTAAAGTGAGATTACACTGCACTTTAGTATTCTTTACTACCTCCGTGTTCCTAGGTATGACTGAGTCTTCATTTCGTACCATGACCATGGGTGCTCTCATACAAGTAGACTTAGCTTCCCATGGGCCTGTGAAGTGGGGTAATTCATGTAAAGAATTAGACTCAAAGTCTAATCTCTTTTCTCTTGCTCTCCATAAATGGAGGGAATATCTTGTAGGAATTGATCATGCACGTCATCCACAAGTTCAAAGGGAGGAGGAACTTCAATCTCTTTAGCCCATTTTTCTTCTTGAATCTCTCGTAGGAATTCGGGTGAGTACCGATTCATAGAAGAAGACGTGTCTGGCTCTATGAAGCTGGGCACATAAGCTTCTTGGGTGGGAAAGCTTATTCTTTCACTGGCCTTGCCCTTATTTGGAGGGGCGGGTTCCTTTTTTGATTGTGCAATTAGCCTCTCCAATCTTTCTAGCTGTCCATCAAAGTGGAACTGTGTCTTAGCTGAACTAGAGATGTTAAAGAGGCGACTGGCTTCAAATATGGTTTGAGCCAATTCCACCATCTTAGCACAGATTTTGGTTCGTTCAAGCTCTAGTTCTGCTCTAGGGTAACACTTTTCATGATCGATTACGTTGGGCCCTTCTTGGATTCTGGCTTGATATGCCTTAAGCATCATGTTAAGGTCCTCGGGAGTGGGATCTGCTAGGACTGATCCTACTCTAGGGGGTGGTGGGGTTGCATGAGGTGGGTTAGAAGGTGGTGGATCGGATGGAGATGGGAATGGTGGTGGTGGGGTAGTGTGAGAGGGAGGTTGAGATGTAAGTTCAATTATCTTGGCTCTCGTTTCTCTTAGGCTTTCCTCTAGTTCACTCATCTTCTTTGCCCATTGTCTTTTCATTCTTTCTCGGCTATCTGTCCAAGCTCTAGTCCGTTTCTTGGTTATGCTCTCAGTTTCACTAACCTCTGCACTCTTTTCTTGGCCTAAACTTTGGTTCTGCTGCAAGGCTTGAGCTCTAGTGACCACTTGTACCGGTGCAGTGGACGTGACACTTCCTGTAGAGTCTACTACTAACCCAATAACGTTAATAGGACTGATTTTTGGCATATTATTGGGATTCTTTGGGCAATCTTGTAAGAGATGCTCTTTTCCGCAATCTTGACAAAAGCCCTGTATTATTACTGACTGGGTTTGTGTAGGTGCACGCATTGGGCAATCATGAATGAGGTGATCTCCCTGACATCTGTAGCATGGCCCGCTAGGGAATGGGGGTCTTACCTGCCTAGGTTGAGGTCTAGAGTTGGGGTTTGCGTACATGACATTTGTGTAATCTGGCTCCCAACTAGGTTCACTCGGTTCTTCACTATAGTAGGACTCACCATGTTCAAGAGACTACATGTAGTAAGCCTGGGGGCTATCAATATGTGTAGAGTCAAAGCTATGGTCACTAGGGTCACTTTCTGAAAGCAAGGATCCTTGTGCTTCATCTTGCGTGGAATCATTGTGGGAATATGCATACCTTGCATGTTTAATGCTTCTCATACTAGGTTGAGGGTCAGTTTGAATCTTTTGAGTTCGTGGCGTGGTGTCAAAGAGGGTAGCACGAAGGTACTGTTGCCTCCTTTAGCCCTGCTAGGAGTGATGGTACTGATAAGATAGGAGCAGCACAGGAAATCTGGCTTAGGTAAATGTGCCCAAAAATAGCCATCCAAGCCCGCTTTGGTCCATACTGATCGCATTACTTCTGCATTCTGATACTGGTCGAATTCGCGGGTAAAGAAATGGTATCGTCCCCATTTGCCATTAAACTCAAGTTCTACCTCCCAAAAGTAGGTGCCATCCCCCAGTGGCCCTGCGACGTCACTGAACCAATGTGCGTGTTTCCCCACTTGAGAAGTGTGCCCCTGAGGCGGGTCCTGAATAGGAAGCACATGCACAGCTCTAAGTTCTTGAGGTCTCTCAGTGAGTTGTGGTTCCAAAAGGAGGGTTTTGATGTCCACTATCTAGGTGCTAGACCTTGCCTGGGAACTGGTGCCTCCGGTTTCTGCCATGTTACAACTTGCTTGCTAGTTCTGTGAGAATATAGAAGCATGTGTTAACATTGTAAAGGACAAGGTAGAACAATTTTTCTCCCCGTTACAACATTAACATGAGGTGAATGATGAGTTAGTCGATCGATGAGTGCTCGATGATTGTGTGTGTTGTTCGTCCTATGAGCTAAGTGAAAAGATGCAGTGTGAGAATGATGCAGTTAATAGGTGGGGATGAATGTACAAATGGGATCGGGGGGTTTATTACAAGCTTTGGGTTGCCAAACGCAATGGCTGGGTTTTGGTTTTGATTTTGTGGAAACTTTGGAGGGCTGTATAAGAGTGTCCACTTGGAAATGAGGCTTTTTAGGAGTGTTCATGGGCAAATATGTATTTGTGTGTATCAAATAAAAGGGGGCTTTGGTGGTTCGAGTGAGTGACCCATGTCGTGCATGATGTGATCTGTGTGTAGCTACTTGAGCCCGCAAGCAAGCCTTAGGCACCCAAATTTGTCTGGATTGTGGGTCAACCTTCATCGACTTCTTGGGTACCCAGATAGATTTTACTTTTACAGAAGAATTCTTGGAGGGCTTCTTATTAGTGTCTGGTCGTTGATCACTAATAGGAAGTTGAGCTAGTTGTTGTGGCTTGACCGTAATAGAATGCTCGCCTCTCCGCACCCACACTTGTTTCGATGGCTAAGACACCTTGCTTCGCAAGTTCTTTTGGCTTCCATTATAGGTCATCTTCTTCTTCTGTTTTTTATCCACCTTTGGTTGCCGCCTCCCGATGGCCTTTGGAAAAGAAGGGAGTTCCGTTGTATCCTTGCCATTTTTGTTGAGATAATCATCCCTCTGCATCACATAGTTTTGGACAAGAATAGCATGGTCATCTTCATGTGTACTCCTAGAAGGACTGGGAGCTTGTGCCTTTCCTAGTTCCTTGAGTGCTCCATTGTCTAATTCAACTGTAATTCGAATCTGATTTACCCATACTTGAAGAAGTCCACTTCTTAGGTTTAGGTTGACTGCATGATCATAGATCCAGTCTTGACCCAAGACAAGAGGTTCAGTTAGATCCTCATCTTGACACACTAGTACTTTAAATGTCATTAGAACATCTTGAATGTAGAGGGGAAGTTCCACCTCGCCCATGCAAGGGGTTTTCACGCCTCCCAATCCTATGAGATATGCTTCTATAGGATTGACATTTAATTTCAACTCTCGACAGTAAGAAAGTTTAACGGCACTAGTGGCTGCACCTGAGTCAATCAAGGCTCGTACAGTCCTTGCACTCTTTCCTTGTCCTATCTCCAAGGTTACAAAAGGACGTCGGTCAACTATTCTATGGGGGCTTACACTTGAGACTTCACACATAGCCATATGATATCCTGGGTCCGCATAGTCATCTGTCCTAGGGTGATCTCATCCTTGTCTTCTCATCTTCATTTTTGGGATGCGTTCCAAGGCTTCTGCCTATGCTTCTTCTCAAACTCGTTTTTTCTCTTCTTTACGTTTCTTGGCAGTGTTTAGTCGATTGAGCATTTCCTCAGTGAGGGGTACTTGATATAGTTTGACTCTACATCCACTTATGTAACTAGGGAGAACATCTCCTTCGAGTGTGGCTAATTGGACTGCTCCACTAGTCGAGATCCTATTTATGATCATAGGTCCATAGCCTCTCTTTTCTAATTTTCTCGCATGTTGTTTCAGGGTATACACTAGAACTAAGTCTTCGGCCTTCAATCCTTTATCCTTAACATGGGCATCAAAGTACGCCTTCTATCGTTTTTTAGCTGCATATATTCCTGCGGCAGCCCTTAGTCTTGTTTCTCCTAATCGCTCAAGGTCAAAGATCCTAGAGGAGAGCTCATGGACCATCCACTCATGCTCCTGTGCTACCTTTAGTGTAGGTATGAAGAAGTCCAATGGTAGCACTGCATTTTGGCCAAACATCATATGAAAAGGAGTGGCTTGGAGTACCGTTTTATAGGCAACTCGGTATGCCCAAACAACATGGTGTACCTGTTTGTCCCAATCAGAGCGTTTATTATTCACCAATTTAGTCAACACATTGCATAGAATCTTATTTGTGCTTTCTGCTTGCCCATTAGCTTGTGGATGGTAGGGGGCAGACTTCTTGTGTATAACCAAGAACTCTTGGAGAAGATTTTTGATAAATTCATTCAAGAAATGAGTCCCTCTATCACTGACTAGCTCTATAGGTAGCCCGTATCTTGTGAATACATTCTCAAATAAGAACTTAGCCGTCGTTTGAGCATCGTTCTTCGTGGTAGCTTTCACTTCTACCCACTTGGTTAGATAGTCTGTGGCCACAATGATATATTCAGCATGTGAACCCTTAGCTAGGGGATTAATAAGACCAACAAAGTCTATTCCCCACTTAGAGAATGCACGTCCACCCATCATAGGTTTCAAAGGCATCTCATCTTTGCGTATAGGATACTAAGTTCGCTGACAGACATCACACCTCTTCACATAGGTATGTGTGTCCATGCGAAGGGTCAGCCACCAAAGTCCTGCAAATAGGATTGCCTTGATCACCCGATCTGGTCCAAAGTGTCCTCCTGCTACACCTTGCTGAGCAGTTTCCAAGATCTTAAGATATTCACTCTCATGGACACATAATCTGAGATAACCATCTTTACCCCGCTTGTATAGATTATCACCAATAAGTGAGTAGTCTAGGGCTTCTTGTTCTAGACTTCTTTGTCTGGCCAATGTCATATATTGTGGGAATGTTTTCGTCCTAAGGAAGGCTACTAGTGGTTCACTTTAATCTGGGACTATGGACACTTGATAGAGAGTGGCATGTTCCACAGGTGGTTTAGTGCAGCAGATCGGGCATTCCTTGCACAACTTATGGACATCAGCTTCCATAGTAGGCCAATGCACTCCGAATCTCCTAAGTGTCTATAAAGTTCTTTGCTTTGAGTAGTGTTGCTCTAATGCACCTACATGTGCTAATTGCAACCATTTTGCATACTCGTCCTCTTCCACACAACAAGCCAATATCCCTTGATTTGTCTGTTTGTACATGCTTCCTGCCATGATCTGGTATTTTTGGGCTTTTACTATCTCTCTATCTTGGGTGTTTATGATTGGATGGTTAGGCCCGTATGTCAATACTGGCACTAATGGGTTAGCCCACTGAGGTACCACTTCCAAATTAAACAAGTAAGCATCAGGAAGGTCATCTGATACTCCTTGCAGTGCTTCTCCGGATGTGAGACTTGAGAGGTGGTCCGCTCTCAAATGAGTTTTCCCTTTCCTCACCACAACTTCAAAGTCGTATTCTATTAGTAAGAGAAACCATCTTACTAATCTACCTGTATTGCATGGCTTGTTTACCAAGTACAATAGTGCTTGATGATCAGTAAAAAAATTTAAACTTATTGGCAAGCAAATAGTGTCTAAACTTTTTAACTGCATATACCATGCCTAATCCTTCTCGTTCAGTGGTGGTATAATTTCGTTCAGCTGCATTCAACTGTCTACTAGCATAGGCAATTGGAAGGTCCATATTACCTTTGCCTGTAGGTTGTGCGAGTACACATCCAATAGCATAATTGGATGCGTCCACGTGAACATGAAATGGCTTATTTCAATCTGGTGTGGTCAAGATTGGTGCTGAACACAATAGTCTTTTGAGCTCATTGAAGGAGTCCTCACATTCATTAGTCCACTCAAAGTTGGTCAAAAGTCCGTACAGTGGCTTGGAAATGATGGCGTACATGTGTATAAAGCGTCGGTAATAGCCACAATGCCCCATGAAAGCTTGTACTTCCTTGACATCCTTTGGCCTAGGTAACTCTGCTATGGCTCTTACTTTCTCTTCATCGGTGGATATGCCATTCTTTGACACTATGTGTCCTAGAATCTTGCCTTGCCTGACTATGAAAACACACTTTTTTGGGTTCAAGCAGACTTGATATTCTCTGCATTTGTCAAAGATTTTTCTGAGTTTAGGTATATGTGTGTGTCTAATGTTGGAATGAGCACAGAGATCATCAACATAGACCTCTAAATTCTTCCTCAAGAATTCCTTAAATACATGGCACATCAGTCTCTGAAAGGTCGCAGGAGCATTGGTAAGCCCAAGTGGCATTACTCAAAAAGCAAATATACCCCACTCTGTGGCAAAAGCCATCTTATGCTGGTCTTCCGGAGCAATGGCTACCTGATTGTAGCCAGAAAATCCGTCAAGGAAACTGTATACTTCCTTGCCTGCTACTCTTTCTAAGAGATGTTCCGTGATAGGAAGCGGATAGTTATCTCGAATAGTGGCTGCATTAACCTTCTTCAAGTTAATGCACACACGTAGCTTCCCATTCTTCTTGGGCACCACTACAATGGGGGATGCCCACTCAGTGTGCTCAATTTCATAGATGCATCCAGCTTCTACCAGTCTATCTATCTCCTCTTTGATCTTAGCAACACAATTATCGTTATATGTATATGGCTTCTGTTTAGAGGGTTTCGCGCCTGAGGTCATGGGAATTGTGTGTGAGCATATGTCTGGGTCAACACCCTTCAAGTCTTTGTAACTCCAAGCGAATACATCTCTGTATTCTCTTAGCAAAGCAATAAACTCTTGCTCTTCTTCTTCCGTCAGGTCATGTCCTATGTAAGTGCATCTCTCTTCTCCTTCTTCTATGGCCACCACTATTTTCTTGGTGGTTTCTTTGTTGTCATAGGCCTCTCCTGATTGTGCCTCGCGTTTAGGCATTCTTACCATGACTCTTCTATCATCTATTTCATACTTCTTAAAATTTTCAGGGACCTCGAACAAGGATTTTTCTTCTTCTGGTGTGACTTCTTTCTTCTTCCTCTTCTTGCCCTCACTCTTGGCGGCCACTTGCATGGTTAATCTCACATCATTTGTTAGCTCTTCATATCTCTGAGGATGAACTTGTACTTCATAGAAGTATTCTTCATCTGATGCAAAAGGTGGGTCCATAATGATTGACTCTAGATCGGAGTCACTTGCATCCTCAAATGCATCAGGGCTAGGTTCACATTCTTCCAGAACCGAATCTCCCATGATTGGCTCTATGGAGAAAACTGAAATATCATAGCCATCCTCATCACAGTGTGGTGTCCATTGTTCTTCATTGATGGCTACATCCATTGTTGCTAAAATTTTTGCCCAACCATGAGGCTCGAATTCTTCATCAGGGAACACTACAGGTGCATAGGCTGGGTCTTGAATTGATCTATGTGTCTCTTTCTCCATAGTTGGTATCAGAGCAAACTTGGTGCTGAAGCTTCATCATCAGAGCTGGAGTTTAAGCAAAGCAAAAGAGGAGCTACGAAACAAGAGGGAGCTTCACAAACGCAAGAGCAAAGGACTATAACTATTCGAGGTAACTCTCAAAGTCTTTGATACTCTTCAATGGCTGACTTGGGTCAACAAGTAGAGAAGTTGGACAAGGATAAATATCCCGTGTGGAAGTTTAGAATGACCAACTACCTAATGGCCAAAGGCTTATGGGGTATTGTGAGTGGCGATGATGCTCAACCTCAAATCAATCAAGCTATGGCCACCGAAGTCGAAAGGAGGCAAGCAAAAGAATGGGAAGAGAGGAATAGGAGAGTCATGTTCCTCATTTCGCAAGTCATTACTAATGCCATGGTAGGGCATATTCAACATCTAGAGAAAGCTAAGGATGCTTGGGAAGCTCTTGAAAGGATGTATTCAACAAATACCAAAGCTAGGAAACTTCAACTCAAGAATGAGTTGAACACAATCAAGAAAAGTTCGAGTCAATCCATAGCTGAATATACTTTGAAGATTAAGGAGCTAAGTGATGCTTTAGCTTCTATTGGCACAACGGTTGAAGACGAAGATCTTCTGTGTTATACTCTCAATGGCTTGAGAGATGAAAGATGGAAGCCTTTTATAACGTCCATTAACTTGAAAGATGTATATCTAGGTTTCGAACAACTAATCCCTCATCTTGTCACAGAAGAGCTTAGCTTTGGTGGTCCCAAAGGAAAGGACAGCCACAACCAAATGTTATATGCAGGTCGAGGTAAAGGAAGAAACTCAAGAGGAGGCTCAAGAGGAAAAGGAAGAGGTCGCAACCACTCCAACTACAATCAAAACAATTCGGAAGACAACAAGGATGCATCAAATGGCAACACACAAGGAAGAGGTCGAGGTAGAAGTAGAGGAAGAGGCCAAAGCTCCTACAATTCTCATAAAGGTATAACATGCTATCATTGTGGTAAAGTAGGACACTATGCTAGTGATTGTTGGCTGAAGAATGGAAGACCAAATGGAGGTAATCAAAGGAACCAACGCAACTATGCAAGCACTCAAGTGAAGGAAGCAAGGACACACTACTTGCAATGAGACATGAGTATAGAAGCTCTTGTGAAGATGACAAAAAATGGTACATTTGATTCGGGTTGTAGTAGCCATATGTCATGCGAAGGAAGTTTGTTCACTAATCTACAGGTACCAAGTGGAAAAGGATGTGTTGAAAAAGGTGATGATACTCAACACATGATTGAACACATTGGAGATATAAGGCTTGGAGATACAAGCAGAGCAAAGGTACTATCTAATGTTCTTCATGTTCCTACAATTTCAAAGAACTTGATTTCAGTAGGACAAATGGTAGAGAAGGGTTATCATGTCATATTCAATGAGAATGGGTGCTTCATAAAGAATCCAAAGGAAGACTTCAAGGTCATTGCTCGAGGTAGAAGAGAAGGAAGGATGTTCACTTTGGATGTCCAACATCCACATGGAAAGGTCATGTACATTCAATGTGGGAACAAGAAGATTTCAGAGCTCGACTTATGGCACAAAAGAATAGGACACATCAACATTCCAAAGCTGAAGGACATGAGCAAACATGAAGTGGTAAGAGGTCTTCCAAAATTTAATAGCATTGGACTACATGAGTTATGTGAAGCTTGTCAACTAGGAAAGCAAACGAGGCAGCCATTCAAAAGGAGCAATTATGTGGCTCCAAATGTCTTGGACTTGATACATACGGATGTATGGGGACCAACCCAAGCGGCATCAATAGCTGGTAATAGATTTTTTGTCACCTTCATTGATGATCACTCAAGAAAGGTATGGCTGTTTTGTATGAAGCAAAAATCAGAGGTGTTTTCTATATTCAAAAGATTTAAAGCTGAAGTTGAAAAGGAAACAGGAAGGTCTATCAAAACCTTAAGGTCCGAGGTGGAGGAGAATACTTCTCCAAAGAATTTTCAGATTTTCTACAAGAGAATGGGATCAAAAGGCAATTCACTTGTAGGTATACACCACAACAAAATGGAGTAGCGTAGAGGAAAAATAGGCAAATTGTTGAAATTGCAAGATGCATGCTCAACGAGATGAAGGTACCATTGTACTATTGGGTTGAAGCTACCACAACTGCCATTTACTTGATGAATAGGTGCACAACATCGGGAATACATCACTTGACTCCAGAAGAGGTATATTCCGGTAAGAAACCTGATCTTGCACACCTCAAAGTGTTTGGATGTGTTTGCTTTGTTCACATTCCACAAGAAGTTAGAACAAAGATGGAACCAAGATAAGAAAAATGCATTTTCATCGACTACTCGATGGAGCAAAAAGGATACAAGTGTTACAACCCTAGAACAAAGGAATTAAGAGTCTTGCGAGATGTGGTCTTTGATGAACTAAGACCATGGTATGAAGATAAAGGAAAGGAAAAGGTTATTGAAGAAGATTGTGATGATTATGCAGGAACAAATCAAAGAGAAGCTCAACAATCAAGCATAGAGTTTTCAGGTCCAGAGGCATCTACATCAAATGAAGAATGTTCAACATGGAAGGGGAGTCATTCCTTGTCTCCAAATTCAGCTCATAGTAGAGCCGAAGAAGCAAGTGGTACTCCAAACAGTGAGGTAGATGCAAGTGAAGAAGACTATGAAGAGGTAATCACTCTGATGGTAAAGTTGAATAGGTTAAAGAAGCAACTTTCTAAAGGCAATGAAAGAAGATCTTCAAGGACAAGGTATCCAACTCAAAAGTTGAGTTATGATAGTTTTATGGCGACACATTTTGCATACATAATGCAGGTTATCAAAGACAAAGAGCCTGAGACATATGAAGAATCTTGCACACAAAAGGAATGGAAGCAAGCTATGAAAGAGGAGATCAAAGCTCTCAAAGATAATCACACATGGGAGCTAGTGGCAAAGAAATAAGGTATGAAGATTGTTCCAAACAAATGGGTGTTTAAAGTAAAGAGGAATGCTGATGGTTCACTAGCTAGATATAAAGCTAGATTAGTTGCCAAAGGATTTAAACAAACACAAGGCATAGATTATGATGAAGTTTTCAGCCCTGTTGCAAAGATGGGAACTATCAGAACCCTAATAGCAATTGGTGCTTCAAGGAGATGGCCATTATATCAACTCGACATCAGAAATGCCTTTCTCAATGGAGAACTACAAGAAGAGGTATACAGATTTGTTCAAATGATAGAGAACCATTGGAAGATGTAACGACATACAGAAGCATTGTAGGATCATTGATCTATGCAAACATTACAAGACCTGATTTGTCTTATGTTGTTGGTGTACTTTCTCAGTTTATGCAAGCCCCGACAAGTGAACACTTAAATTCAGCCAAGAGAGTGTTGAGATACATAAAGCATACAGTTAATCATGCTTTGTTTTACAAGTTTGATGAAGAACTGCAGGTCAAAGGATTTAATGATGCTGATTGGGCAGGTTCAAAGGAAGATAGAAGATCAACCTCAAGTTATGTGTTCATGATAGGAAGCAAACCTATGACATGGAGCTCAAAGAAACAACCTACTGTTGCACTTTCATCTATGAAGGTTGAATATAGAGGATTAGCTTTTGCCACATGTGAAGCAATGTGGATTAAAAAGCTTTTGGCTGATCTTGGAGTGCAAGTTGGAACCATCCCTATATATGGTGATAACATGTCAAGTATCTACTTGGCGAGCAATCCTATGTTTCATGCAAGGAGCAAGCACATAGAGGTCCACTACCATTATGTAAGGGAGAAGGTGCTCAGCAAAGATGTGGAGATAAAGTTCATTAGAACCAAAGAGCAGGTTGCAGATATGTTTAGGCTTCAAGGATGTGATAAATTTGCAGGACATGGTTGAAGATAACTCCCAAATGAGCTTGAGGGGGAGTGTTGAAGATAAATCTCCAAGCTCATTTTCATATGAGCCATGCCTGGATAAATTTACCAAATATAAAGATAAAGGAAAAGTAGAGGAAAAAAGGAAAAAATAAGAAAAGAAAAAGTCTAGTCAAAACTTCATGATGAGTAAGAGATACAATATCTTGCCTTGTAGTTAGTAGCATGTAGTGGAGAAAGTGGTGAGTTAAGAAGGAGGCACAAACTTCTTCACATGCTCATTGGCTATAAAAGTGAAGTGGGAGCACATTCAAAACAAGGAGAGAAAGAGGCAAGAGCTCCTAGTAGTCGGATCTAGCCATTTTTGTTGAGGATAAACACTCCTATGTACACAACAAAAGCAAATGAACCCTCCTAGGATCCTGAAATTTTTCAAACATAGGCTCTGTATTTTCTGAGTTTCTCTGAGTATATGCAAAGAATGAAAATAAAATTTTGCAGGCATAAACTATACTTTAAGAGCTTTTAAATGAGAGTAAAATCACTCCATCTGGGTACTGGATGATGCCTCAACGAGCTGCAACAAAACAGACAACTTGATCTCTTCACAGAGTATGAGCTAACTAGACAGACACTGTTCTAGACATTTCTCTGCACATGTGCAAGCACTAAACGTGAGACTTATATCAGAAAATGTAGAACTTATAAGCTTTCCAACAAGACAAAAATCATTGCAAATTCATTCCGGATGAAGGAGAAACAACAATTACAAGACCGGGGGGTCTGCCAAAAACATCTAGATAGATAGAGTGTGTAAAAGTGAAATTTCTGCAAAATATGCAGAGAACAGCTAGTAGGGGGTGTGCTTAAGCAAGGGGGCAACTTGGGCACGTATTTTCACGACTCTAAGTCATAATACAACTCATTAGAGGTTTTAAAGACCACATACTAACCTCTTTAACCAATCAAAAGCATATACATGTCAAAAGTGAGGTCCAATCACATCAAGAGGTGAGCTAAATCTTCTCTAATCAACTTCTTTCCATTATGGGCATAATTGGATGCCTCCAACTCATGGAAATCAGCCTCCTTTGATTGTGGATGATGTGGAAGGTTCAATTTGGGGCATGTTCCCACACTCTTGAGCTTGAAAAACTTTCAACACTCCCCCTCAAGCTCAAGTCTTTTCCTTTCGTTGCTTCAGCCTATGTCTCTTATGTTGATAGCTTCCTTGAATCCTCCAAGCTTTGTACCTTCAAGAAACTTTGTCATCATGTCTGCAACCTGCATTTTAGTGTTCACATACCTTATATCTAGCTCTTTTGCCATCACCTTTTCTCTAACGAAGTGGTAATGAACCTCTATGTGCTTGCTCCTTGCATGAAACATGGGATTGTTAGCTAGATAGATGCTAGAAATGTTGTCTCCATAAAGAGGAAACTCCTCCACTTCTACTTCCAAGTCCTTAAGTAGCTTCTTAAGCCATAATAGCTCACATGTAGCCAATGCTAAACCTCTGTACTCAGCCTCTGTGGATGAAAGAGCAACAATGGGTTGCTTCTTAGAGCTCCAAGAGATTACTTTTGTACCTATCATGAAAACATAACCCGATGTACTCCTTCAATCATCCTTGCTACCTGCCCAATCAGCATCACTATATCCTTTAACACTTAGATCAGCATCATATGAGTAAAATAGACCTTGGTTGATGGTGTTCTTGATGTAACGAAGCACCTTTCTTGCCGCCATAAGATGATCATGAGTAGGTGCATGAGAGAGAACACCTACTACATATGCAAGATCACGTCTAGTGAATGTAGCATAAATTAATGAACCAATTATGCTTCTATATAGTGTAATATCTTGTATAGCCTCTCCTTGACCTGCAACCAACTTTGTATTGGGCTCCATGGGCTGAGAAAGTGGCTTACAACCACTCATACCAAACTTGTATAGCACATCCAACAAGTATTTTCTTTGAATCAAGAAGATGCCATTGTGTGCATAGATTACCTCTATTCCCAAGAAGTACTTTAGTGTTCCAAGATCAGATATCTTGAACTCCTTCCCTAGCTTTGATTTGATATCTTTAATACCTGCAATATCACTTCCTGTGATGATCAAATCGTCCACATAGATGCATATGTATACCGTCTTGTCTCCTTGCTTCTTCATGTAAAGTGATGGATCTGCAACACTTTCTTTGTATCCACAACTTGATAAATAATCCACTAACCTCTGATTCCAGGCCCTTGGGGCTTGCTTTAGTCCATATAGTGCTTTCCTTAGCTTGCAAACATGATTTGGGTACCTCATACTAGCAAATCCTTGAGGTTGGCTCATGTAGACTACTTCTTCAAGCTCTCCATTGAGGAAGGCATTCTTCACATCCAACTGATATAAGCTCCATTTCCTTGATGTGGCCACTGCAATCAAAGTCCTAATTGTTGGCATCTTGGCTACGGGGCTGAAAGTTTCATCATAATCTATCCCGTAGCTTTGGGAGAAGCCTTTCGCCACCAACCTTGCTTTGTACCTAGCAATGGAACCATCTGAATTTCTTTTAATTTTGTAAACCCACTTATTACCTATCACCTTCATGCCTTCTTGAGCTGGTACCAAGCTCCAAGTATGGTTCTCATCAAGTGCTTTGAGCTCTTCCTTCATTGCCTCTTGCCATTCCTTGCAATCCTTAGCTTCTTCATAACTAGTTGGTTCTTTGTCCTTGATTACCTGAGTCATGTATGCATAATGCTTTGCAATGAAATTATCATATGTTAACCTTTGTACTGGATATCTTACTCTTGAAGACCTTCTTTCACTTCCTTTTGGTGTGGTTGTCATCTTCTTTCTTTGTTTTGCCACTCCTGGAGTTTGAATTTCTTCTATCTCTTCATCTTCCAACATGCTCTCGTCCACATAGCTTCCTTCTTCAACTAAAATCTTCTCTTTGCCTTTGACTTTGCTTTCTTCAGAGCTGGTCTCTCTTTCCCTAAGCCTTCCACTCCATGGTGAGGGTGTCCTTGTGTTGCATGAGTTGCTTGGACCACTTAAATCCATGCTTTCTTGAACTCTATCATCATTCTTCAAATCTGTCTCACCTATGTCTTCAACCTGCAATGGACTCGTGCATGCATACCAAGGCTTCAACTCATCAAAGACAACATCCCTACTTACCTTCAGCTCCTTGCTGATGGGGTTATAGCATTTATACCCCTTTTGTTCCATAGAATATCCCAAAAAAATACATCTTTCAGATTTGGCATCTAACTTTGACCTCAACTCTTGAGGTACATGTACATAGCATATACAACCAAAGACTCTAAGATGTGAAATGCAAGGTTTTCTTCCACTCCATGCTTCCTCAGGGGTTAGATGATGTATACCTGATGTAGGACATCTATTCATGATGTATGTGGCTGTATATGTAGCCTCTCCCCAATAACAATGCGGCATATTCATTTTGTTGAGCATACACCTTGCTACCTCTGCTATGTGTCTATTCTTTTTCTCTGCTACCCCATTTTGTTGAGGGGTATACCTGCATGTAAATTGTCTTTTGATGCCATTGACCTGCAAAAATTCAGAAAATTCATGGGAGAAGTACTCTCCCTCTCCATCGGATCTCAAAGTTTTGATAAACTTGCCAGATTCCTTCTCCACCTGTGCTTTGAATTTCTTGAAGTAGTGGAACACATCTGATTTGTTTCTAATGCAATACAACCACACTTTTCTTGAAAAGTCATCAATGAAGGTTACAAAATACCTATTTCCAGCAAGGAATGCTTCTCTTGTTGGACCCCAAACATCCGTGTGAATGAGGTCTAAAACATTTGCACTTAAATAGGTACTCTTCTTGAAGGGCAGCCTTGATTGTTTTCCTTGTTGGCAAGCTATACAAATTTCATGCAACGTTTTAGATGTAAAATTTGGTAGGCCTCTTACCAAGCTCCTCCTTTGCATGTCCTTGAGCTTTTGTAGGTTGATGTGACCTATTCGTTTATGCCATAGATCCAAATCTGCTATCCTCTTGTCTCCATATGTGACATACATTGAATGGTGTGGCTGATTTATGTCCATTGTGAACATTCTCCCTTGCTTTTTTCCTTTTGCTATGAGCTTGAAACCTGCCCTTGGATCCTCAACAAAACATCCTCTTTCATTGAACCTAACTTGATAGCCTTTTTCTACCATTTGGCCTACCGAAATCAAGTTTTTGGTAATAGTAGGGACATGTAATACCTCTGATAAGCACTTTGCTCTTTGATTTCCTTCCAAACTGATATCTCCCACATGTTGAATGATATGCTCTGAGTTATCACCTGTTTCCACATGCCCTTGATGCTTTGGGACCTGCAAATTACTAAAAAACTCCTTTCGACATGACATATGATTGCTACATCCACTGTCTACATACCATACATCTTCACTAGCTTGAGTTGTATCTTCACCATACCTCATGGCAAGTAAATAATCATTCCCTTGGCTGGATGATGTGTTTGCATAATTACCTTGCCCTCTATAATTGTTGTTGCTGCTTTGATTCCCTTGTCTTTGAGCTCTATGATAGCATTCATTTGCAAAATGACCGGGGTTACCGCATACAAAGCATCCATTTGAAGTGGCTTTTCCTCTTCCACCAAATCTTCCACCTCTTCCTCTATTTGTGGCTCTTCCACCTCTTTGACCTGCATTTTCTTGTTGTCCTTGACCTCCTTGATTGCTTTGATATCTTCCTCTTCCTCTTGTAGCACCTCGGTTGTGTCTTCCTCTTCCTCTACCTGCATACAACAATTGCCCTTGGCTATCCTTGGCATTATGACCACCAAGGTTCATCTCCTCTGTCACCATGAGAGTGATTAGTTGATCAAAATCAGGAAGAGAGTCCCTTACATACACTGAAGTTGTGAAAGCCCTCCATTTTTCATCATCCCTAAGTCCATTTAGGGTGTGGGCGACAAGATCGTCATCATCTAGGTCACAACCGATTGACCCTAGTGCATCTGCAAGCTCTTTAACCTTTAATATGTAATCATTAGCACCTTGAGAGGGGCTTTTCCTAAGATTATTTAGCTCATTCTTGAGCTGAATTTTTCTAGCTTTTGTGGAGGTTGAATACAATCTCTCCAAGCACTCCCACACCTTCTTCGATGTATCCAAATCTTGAATATGCCCTACCATAGAGTTGCTAATATGCTGAGATAAAATGAAAATGACCCTTTTGTCCCTTTCATCCCACTCTCTTACTGCTCTTCTCTGGTCATTGGTTGGATTTACCTCATCTATGTAGGGTTTTGGCTCTCCACCACTCACAAGTCCCCACAAACCTTTCCCCATCAAAAAATTGCTTATTCTAAATCGCCACGGTTGGTAGTTTCCTTTTTCGAGCTTCTCAATCTGAGCATTGAGATCAGCCATGGTGCCTCCTAACTCTTTTGAACCTCCCCCTTGATGCGATGAAGTTGAAAAGGATGTCTTTTACCTCAAAAAATAGAGCTACTCCTCTTGATGAAGCTTCGTCTTTGATTTGATGATGTATTTGCTTCCCCTTGTTGTTGACGTGCCCGTTCTTTGCTTCCTTCCTTCAAACTTTGATGAAGTCTTTACTTCACTTCAGTAGCTCCTTCTTCTCTCTTTGATACTCCACTTATAGCTCTGATACCACTATTGGAGGATAAACACTCCTATGTGCACAACAAAAGCAAATGAACCCTCCTAGGATCCTGAAATTTTTCAAACATAGGCTCTGTATTTTCTGAGTTTCTCTGATTATATGCAGAGAATGAAAATGAAATTTTGCAGGCATAAACTAGACTTTAAGAGCTTTCAAATGAGAGTAAAATCACTCCATTTGGATACTGGATGATGCCTCAAGCAGCTGCAACAAAACATACAACGTGATCTCTTCACAGAGTATGAGCTAACTAGACAGACACTGTTCTAGACATTTCTCTGCACATGTGCAGGCAATGAACCTGAGACTTATACCAGACAAAGTAGAACTTATAAGCTTTCTAACAAGACAAAAATCATTGCAAATGGATACCGGATGAAGGAGAAACAACAATTACAAGACCGGAGGGTCTGCCAAAAACATCTAGATAGATAGAGTGTGTAAAAGTGAAATTTCTGCAAAATATGCAGAGAACAGCTAGTAGGGAGTGTGCTTAAGCAAGGGGGCAGCTTGGGCACGTATTTCCACGACTCTAAGTCATAATACAACTCATTAGAGGTTTTAAAGACCACATACTAACCTCTTTAACCAGTCAAAAGCATATACATGTCAAAAGTGAGGTCCAATCACATCAAGAGGTGAGCTAAATCTTCTCTAATCAACTTCTTTCCATTATGGGCATAATTGGATGCCTCCAACTCGTGGAAATCAGCCTCCTTTGATTGTGGATGATGTGGAAGGTTCAATTTGGGGCATGTTCCCACACTCTTGAGCTTGAAAAACTTTCAACAATTTTGTCATTTTGGCTTTCCCTTAGACTCCTTCTAGCCGCACATCAGTTTGTACATAGCTCTGTTGCAAAGCTCATATCTCAGTGCATATGTAACCATTTTGTGCATTTAAACATTCATTGCAAAGCTTATCTTGTGTACTTTCTGCATATAAAATATGGCTTTGAAAGCTTATGTACTTTGTGAGATATTAGTGAAAGGGTGAAGTCCAAGTTTTTAGTATACTTGTGTAGATAGGTAGTCTATTTTGGTTGGTTCAATTTCCCAACCAAAACATATCCAAATTCCATGATTTTTGTCTTCTTGGAAAGCTCTTGGCCTCTGCTTTCATTGTCTCAAATATCTCATTGATATCATGTATATTCTGTGAGATATATATCAGATAGTAAAGTCCAGTTTTACAGTGTACTTATGTGTGCAGGTGGTCTATCTTGGTGAGTTGAGTTTCCTGATCAAAACGCATCCAAATTACTTGGTTTTTATCTTGTTGGAAAGCTATTTGTGTCTTATTTCTCTGGTACCAAATATCTTTCTCAAAGACTATATATGCAGAGAGTTATCAATCGGAGAGTGAAGCTCAGTTCTTTAGCATATCTGTGTGGACAGGTAGTTCATCTTTGACAGTTGTGTTTCCTAATCAAAACTTGTCCAAATTAAGTCATTTATAGCTTGTTAGAAAGCTCTCTTTCTCTACTTGATTTACTAAAGTCTCAAGTCCATTTGAGTTTTTTATTGATAGCAGCAAGCTATCTAAGGTGTAGATTTGTCCAAGTGCTAGACATACAAGGGCTCACTACACACTTCCGTTGCGCATAGGAGAACTCATTCTCCACATCTATGGCCTGAGGGTCCTCGGGTGGCGGGAGCCAGTAGTGTGTGGAATACACAAGTTGTGTGCAAGCAAATGATTGGAGTAGATGAGTAGGCCTACTGATAAAAACTTCGAAGTGGTACTCCCAAAAGCCTGTTGTGAACATCTCTTCAAAGGTCATCTTATAACATGTAGGTAAGTATTTTATATAGCAGTGCCAAGCATAACACACTCATAGCTATGGCGTAGTTCTCATATCATATGCCAATTCTTGGTTGCCATGCTCAAAGCCCGAGGTGTTGACATGTGGTGCTTTGACACGATGAAAGATCTTAAAAACGGTTTCTCATATCAAATATCTTGATAGTCATGTGTGCTACAACATCGTTCATGCAGTGTAAGCGCGGGAGCCTGTGGCCATGATATATCCAACTATAGGGTGGCCCATGGGGTGGAGTGAAGTAAGGATAATTAAGCGAGTCCTAGCATTGCTTATTTTTTTGAACTTTAATTGCAAAGGCTATCCAGGAGCGGCATCATGGCATAGGACCCCAACACAAATTGTACTGTAAGTGCAATGTTGCCTTGACTTAGGTATTCATCATCTCTGGATATTCTTGTAGCAACTCTTAGCGCCAATTCGGTTGAAAAATTTTACCTTTTTATGCTTCCGATGGTAGGTCGTCGAGCTCGAATTGAGTTGCATGGGTTGGTTTCTTGCCCGCCTGTTTTTTCAATTGCCAAGTGATATTTTGCCATCAACATGAAGTATGGTTTATATTGAATCTCGTGGCTGGAGATGTACCTTTGAGGGGCCAGGTGAGCGAAATAAGGTGATTGTAATATTTGTTCTTCGATCATGGCCATGGCATGTAGCTATGCTTCGACACGTGTGGAGTGGGTTTTAACAAGTTCTCCCACAAACTTAAGCCATGCGGGTGTAGGAAGTTCAAAAGTGTCTTGGCCTTCTGCCGTGAGATGTCCACCTAGTATTGGTTGTATGTAAGGCCTCTTTGTATGTTTCCTCACCAGTATATAAACAATTTCTTCTTCAACTGGAATTTTGGGTGGGGAATCTGGCCTACGAGGCTCAAAGTGAGCTGTAATCTATGCTTGAAGATCAAGTACCTGCGCTCATAAAGTATTGAGTTCATTGAAACTGTTTGGGGGGTGACTTCAAGAATGGGTTGTGGTTGTTGATCAGGTGTCCATAATAGTAAAAGTTTATGATCGTTTTGGAGCTTTTGATATTCTTGATTGATTTTATCGTAATCCTCTAGTAGTCGCGCATAATCTTCTAATAAGATTTTCATGGATTTTGAGGGTATGGCTTTAAATCTGCTCTGACTGAGAGGTTCATCATGTCTGTCGAAAGTTTCTTCTAGGTTCTTGTGATTCTGTTCCTGGAGTCTCTGATTCTCCTCTTTAGTAGCTGCGAGATGGCATCTTAATAGTCCCATGTTGCATGTGAGCATGGTATTTTGTATTGTCTGAGCCTGCAAAAGGTTCTCTATATCTGTGAGTGCTGCTTTAGTCTTTTGTTCACTTTCTAGCTCTAAGGAATGATAAGCTTCTCGTAACTCTTGATGTCGCGCATTGAGGGAAGCATTCTCGATGGTTAACAAATTCAACTATGCCTACAGTTGTGCAGTGGTGTGCTGCAATGCTTGATAGCTGCTATTGAGAGATGCAAATTCATTTCTAACTTGGGTCATACAAGAAACATTTGTTGGAATGGAGTGTCGATCATGGGTGATCAGAGGGGGTACTAGGATAGCTTGGACATTCATACTCTTGTGAGAAAAACTGCCCTTCTAAAAATTGGAACTCGCTAGAGAACACGTCATGCATTTCGAAATCGAAGGTGGTGTTAGTGGGTTCTACCTCCAAGTTCAGTATGGGGAAACTAAAGGCTTCCGCACCAATGGTGGTGAAATTTCTCCTGTTGTAGCAATATCTTCCTAAGTGGTGGTTGCTTGAGGAGTTACCGCACTGGTAGTGCCTTCTGTGATAATGGGTCCTGAGAGCCATATACGTATTGGCTGTATAGGTGTGGGGGGGGGTTCCATTGGAGACTGTTTAGGAGATTGTTGTGGTGGCAGGGACTCTAGAACTTGCAAGCATGGGATAGAACCTCTCATGCGCTTGCTTGCCCATCCTTTGCTAACTTTTTTGGCTTTTTTGGTGGTTCCCTTGAATCCTTTTAATTCTTCACTGGTCATAGCATGTTCGATGGGAAAATCATAGGCAAAAGACATATAGACTATTCGTGTAAGGGCACACCAACCATGGATGATGTGTTTTTGTTCCCATCTCTGTTGAGCTAAATACAATTGATCGATAATCCAACTAGAAAGATCTATGGTCTAGGGCCCTATGCATGCAAGATATAAGCCAAACCAGATACGTTTTTTAGGAATGGTAAAACGATCTTGTGCAAGGAACAAAAAATGCTACATGCAAATGCGCAACTGCTTGGAGAGTTTGGGTGTGATGGCTGAAATATCAACTCTTGTAGAGTAAAGAGGCACAAAAGAGGAGCCCCAAAATTTTTCAAATGATGGACATAATTTTTCTTCTTCAAAATCCTATAAAAATCCCTTGATGCTATGTAAATGCACTAGAGGAGTCCTCTAGATGCATAAACCTCAATCATTGTATCATAATCCCTGTAAAATATTAGGAAATTAGAATTAGCCAATAAAAGTGTTGGTCTCTTGTGTGAAAGGACTATTTTTTAGGGCACATGTATATAAGTCACTTTGTGAATCTTGTAAAAAACTTTTTGCCATTGAGAGCTTTGAAGAAGATTTTTGAATTTGCTTCTTTCCTAGTGATTTCCTCCTTCTTCATGATCTTTTGTGTGTGTGTGTAATGCTTGAAATGTGTGTATAGGATTGTTGTCTACCCCTTCCCATCGCTTTTGAACTGTGGTAGGGTGCGTGTGAGCCATAATGAGTTATATAGTGAGTGTTGGTGTGTCTCGCCATTCATTATTTTGCTCATTACTTGAAGTGCATTTGTCATATTCGATTGAAAATGCCACCAATAGAGGTGTCTCATCAAGAGCTTCAATATGGAAGCAGTATTGGCCATACTCAAAGTTCGAAGCTGAGAGAAAAGTTCAAATTTTTGCTTATTGCTATAAATGGTATCGTGACATGCATTTTCAGAGGATTAATGAGTTGGAGAGGTAGTTGAGACTAGTCACATGCTTTGTAGCTTAAATACTTCACTTAACATCATGTGTGCATGCCTTCATACACTTGGTCCAATTGGTTCCTTGGATTGATAATTAAAATGTATTAATCCACCACTATATGCATTTGTGGGGCGATTGAGGTACAGTCTCATTGACACAAGTCCTTAAGGCTTCTCGACTTAGGTACATTTTTTGCACTGTTGCTGGGGAGAAAAACCTAACCAAAGTGCCTTCGTGATGGTTATGGAAAGGATCATGTCAAGAAGAAGTCCACACAATAATAATGAACGAAGAGACAAAGATCCAAATTACAGAGACTCACTTAGATGGAGAAGCTACATTGAAGGTGCCAAAGGTAGAAAAAGGGCAGGAAGATGAGGAGGAGCAAGAACCATTCACACCTATCAAAGTTGTAGTAGAGCCTTCTCCACTGGACGTTACATTTCAGGGAAGTGCGACAAAGTCTCCAACACAGGAAGAGGAAGAAAAAGAAAGTTAGATACATCTTCAAATTTGACAACCACATAATGAGACAATACACATGGGTAAGGGCAAAGATGTACTCACAGGTGAAGAACCAAGTATCCGCAAAACATGGTTGAATATGGATGTGGCTCAACTCAAGCTCCTAGTAAAGCAAATGATAGAAATGGTCATGGATACTCAACAACAACTGATAAAAGTAGACGACAATCATGACAAGGCTCTAAGGGAGCGCAACCAATTTCAGGTAACAAGTGAAAAACTCTCTGCATAGGTCATAGAAGTTCAATAGGCACTTATTGCCAAGGAGAAGGAAGCTAATGAAGCCATGGAGAAATGCAATGTGCTAACAGATGACAATCAAAAACTACAAGACCAACTCAAAGAGCTACAAAGTAAGTATGAAGCCGATGAAGTTGAGAAAGCATAGATGAACACAAGAAGCAAACTACTAGAATCACAAATAAAGGTATACATGGAGGAAGCTGACAACTTAAGAAACATGAATAAAGAACTTATGATCGATATTCTATGCAACCAACCAATAGAGGCACAAGAAGTATCAACAAGCAATACACAAGCATTGGAAGCACAAATTACCAAGTACAAAGATCAGCTAAAACAAGAGCAAACCCTATGAGAAGAATGGGAAAAGAAGTACATGTATGTCACTCTAGCACAATGGTGAGTACCAACGTGAGGAGATACACCTCATAAATGTCAATCCGTGGAGACGTGAGGACCGGTATGAAGACCGCGAGCAAGTGATGGCACAAGTGCGTGAGTGAAAGCACACAAGCATGCACACACATACACACACACGCGCACAAGGTAAGAGCAAAGAGTGGAACAATGGAAAGCTTTGATTATCAAAGAGCTCTCTTACAAAACTGAAATCTACAACAAGCTAACCCCAAAAATGAGCTCTCCAGCCCTTTTTATAGTTTTTGAGTGGTTTTGGCCCTGTCCAGACCTAGTGTCCGGCCTAGTTAAAAATTATGTTCTAGGGCTTATTTGGGGGCTCAAACGGAATCTAAAAATTATGAAAATTGGTAGTATGATACATCTAATACTCCTCAAGCTCAAGGACTCCTTGGCTTGAACAAAATGGAGCTGTAAAAATAGAAAATGGTATTTACAATGATATTTAGTGATAAAAATCACTATTTTTATAGGGATTTCTTCTGAAAATTTGACATGTGAATCTTGGAGCTCCCTACTTGCTCCTTCTTCTCGTGTGTTCACTTCCTTGATGCGCTTCCATGCTTTGTCCTTGATCTTGAGCTGCAACACTCTCCCCCCTCTTGAGTCTGTCGTCCCTGACAGACCCTTGTTGTAGTGGTTGTTCCATGTAGTACATTGAGAGGTTGTTCCATGTGTCAACAGCGTCGGTCCATCGTTTCAATGCAGCTTGGTCATTTGTCTGGTTCTTCACTTTGTCATTGCTGCCTTTGCATGGACTTCTTCCTTGTATTCCAGTTTGCGATTGTCTTTGTGAGCTTTCAAAAATTGTGAGCTACTCAAAAGGGGTTATCACTGTGGATTATGAGTAACTCTCATGGTGCATTGCTTCTACGCTTGTTGTTGTCACCGTGATGTCCGCTGGTTCGTCCAAAGATGGGGTTCCGTGTTTTCATGCCCAGTACTTGTAACCCAGAAATGATGATGGGTAAGTGCTTTAGTGCGTGGGTTGAACAAAATATGTGCCTTGTGCAAGGCCTTGTAATGTGGCCCTACGTATGCGTACTTGGAAAATGCATGGCAAGAAGTATGGTGCAAGAGATTGGGTCTTGAGCTAAGTGCTCAAGGGTATGCTGACGAAGAGGTTTCCTAATCGATCATGGTGATAGTGTTGTTGAAGCATACACGTCTTACCATGGTGAAGGGTCCGTTGATCTTCATCTCTTCGTGTTGTATTCCATCAGGGTGTTTGACCATCGGCTTGTCCATTTGTTGATGGATGTCCTTGCTGAAAGTTCGCTGATGAGCATTTTCCAGCACAGTCCTCTTCTTTGCCCCTTTTTTTTTTTTTTTTTTTTTAATGCACACGATGGCATCAAACAAGAAGAAAGAGGTTAGTATCAATAACATATTTTGCATGTGAAAATTGTGTCTCATGTGCCTGGGATTTCTCATTTGTGTCTATGCACGGCCACGTAAGGTGGCCCTATATTGATGCATACTTTGGAAATGCATGACCTGAATGGTGCAAACGACTGGGTTATGCCAAAGGCACATGGTTGCTGCTGGTCGAGGCTTTTGATGTTACTTGCATACTTGATGAATTCTTTGATTGGAGATGTCTATTGGATCTCGAAATGATGTAATCCTCCGGATTGGAACCCATTTTGGAATAGGGTTTGGTACTGTAGAGATCACCTCAGGCCACTTCATCTTTGGATGCTTTCCAGACTTTGGTATCCCGTGTGGTTGGCCTTTTGGTTCTGGGGATGTTGTTGGTGCTTTTGGCATCCAAACCCATATCCTTGATGATTGCCTGCTTACTTTTGCAGAAGGGTTGAGTTTATCTTCGTTTGTTCTTTGTGTTTTGTTCTTCCCCTTTGCTTTCCTTGGCTTCTTTGTTGAGACCTTTTGCATGGTGGGGAGCATAGGCCGTTGTGTATGTAAGAGCTTCTTGGGTACCCACATCTGTAATCGCCCGTGTTGAGCTGTAGCTAATTTTTTAGGCACCCAAATTTGTACATGATTGTGGTTGGCCTTCTTTGATAGCTTCGGTATCCAAATTTGTTGGATTCTTCGTGCTTGAGCCTGTCGTAGGTGCTTGGTCCTTCTTTTTTCATGGTCGATCTGGTTGGGTGGGAATCTCTGAGGCAGCATCAATGGTTGCACTCCTTTCTTTACCCAGATCTACTTCATGCCCATAACTTCTTTCTTCTTGAATTCTGTCTGTCGAGTTGATATAGCAGATGTCATTTTTGCTTGCCTCCTTGGTTGGGTTACACTTGCATTAGTATGTGAAGGAGAAGGGAGGTGTGCTGGCCTTTGAGCTTTGGCTTTCATGATTGAGTCCTTGTGCGTCAGAGGGTCGGTGACATACACAAAATTTTCTTTATGAAGATTAGTTTCAGGAGAACTCAGAGAATGTGTGACCTTTGGATTTGTGAGCATGCACTTGCCTAATTCTAATGTAATGCATTGTTCATGTACCCAAACTTGAAGAAGTTGACTTCTTAGGTTCAAGTTGACTGCATGGTCATAGATCCAATCTTGACCTAGGACAAGTGGCTCTGTAAGGTCTGCATCATGACACACTAGCATTTTGACTTTCATTGGAACATCTTGAAGGTAGATGGGAAGTTCCACCTCGCCTAAACAAGGGGTTTCCACACCTCCCAATCCTATGAGATAGGCTTCTATAGGCTTGATGTCCAATTGCAGGTCTTGGCAGTATGAAAGTCTAACTGCACTAGTTGCTGCACCTGAGTCAATTAATGCTCTCACAGTCTTTGCATTCTTCCCTTGCCCTACCGCTATGGTCACAAATGGACGTCGATCAATTATTTGAGAAGCAGTTAGGTCCGATTTTTGGCACATGTCCATGTGATATTTTGGAGCTTTTGTGTTGATCTCTAGGCCTAATCGTCGTAACTTATTTCTTCTGATGCGCTCTCTTGCCTCTGCTTGTGCTTCTTCTCTAACCCTTAACTCCTCTTCTTTTCGCTTCTTAGCAGTGTTGAGTCTCATAAGCATTTCCTCTGTAAGAGGTTCTTGATATAGCTTGACTCGACAACCACTGATATAGTTTGGTAAGACATCGCCTTCTAGTGTGGCCAATTGAACTGCACCGCTAGTAGAAATTCTATTAATGATCATGGGTCCATATCCTCTTTTTTCCAATTTACGGGCATGTTGCTTTAGTGTATAAACCAACACTAGGTCTCCCTCTTTCAATCCTTTATCCTTGATATGTGCATCAAAGTATGCCTTTTTCCTTTTCTTTGCAGCATAGATGCCTGCCGCTGCTCGTAGCCTTGTCTCACCTAAGCGTTCTAAATCAAAGATCCTCGAGGATAACTCGTGTCCGTTCCAATCATTCTCTTGTGCTACTTTTAAAGTTGGGATTAGGAAATCCAATGGTAGCATAGCATTTTGTCCGAAGACCATCTGAAATGGGGTGGCATTGAGTACCGTTTTATAAGCAACTCGGTAGGCCCAAACAGCATGATGAAGTTGTTTGTCCCAATCAGAGCGTTTGTTATTTACGAGTTTTGTCAATACGTTACATAGGATCTTATTCGTGCTCTCAGCTTGTCCGTTAGCTTGTGGATGATAGGGGGCAGACTTCTTATGTATCACCAAGAACTCTTGGAGGAGATTTTCAATGACATCATTCAAGAAGTGTGTGCCTCTATCACTTACTAACTCTATTGGTAATCCGTATCTAGTGAACACATTCTCAAATAAGAACTTAGCTGTAGTTTGAGCATCATTCTTTGTTGTGGCTTTGACTTCTACCCACTTTGTGAGATAATCCGTGGCTACAATAATGTACTCGGCATGGGAGTTTCTGGCTGGGGGGTTAATAGGACCTACAAAGTCTATGCCCCACTTCGAAAATGCACGTCCTCCCATCATTGGTCTCAAAGGCATCTCATCTTTTCTAATCGGATATTGTGTACGTTGGCATGTGTCACATTTCTTCACATAGGTATGTGCATCCATATGAAGAGTGGGCCACCAAAGTCCTGAGAATAGAATAGTCTTAATTACCCGATCAGGACCAAAATGTCCATCTGCCACACTGCTATGTGCAGTTTCTAAGACTCTCAAATAATCTGATTCATGAACGCACAATCTTAAATAGCCATCTTTGCCTCTTCGGTATAGGTTATCACCTACTAAGGCATAGTCTTTAGCCTCCTGCTCCATACTTCGTTTTCTTGCTAGACTTGCCTCCTTGGGGGATGTTCCCGATCTCATGAATTCTACCAATGGAGCACTCCAGTCAGGAATTAACGACACGTGATAAAGGGTAGCATGCTCCACTGGGGTTCGCTCTTTGCACATTGGACAATTCTTTATCCACTCATGAATTTCTTTATCCATACTAGGCCAATACACTCCTAAACGTTTTAGATTTTGCAGTGTTCGTTGTTTAGAATAGTGATTCCCTAGAAATCCTTCATGGGCTTGTTGCAACCAACTACTATGCTCATCATCCTCGACACAACAAGCTAGAACACCTTCCGTGTCTTGTTTATACATGCTTCCTGCCAATATTTGATAGCTTTGTGACCGCACAATTTCATCCCTGTCCGTCTTCACCTTTTTATTTGCAGGTCCAAAGGTTAGGACTGGTACCACCTTATTTGCCCATTTAGGAACAACTTCTAGATTGAACAGATAAGCATCGGGTAATTCATCCGACACTCCTTGCGGTGGCTCTCCTGAAGTGATGCGAGAAAGGTGATCCGCTCTGAGGTGGGTCTTACCTTGCCTAACAACCACTTCAAAGTCATATTCCATTAGTAAGAGGAACCATCTTACTAAGCGTCCAGTATTGCAAGGTTTATTGACCAAGTATAATAAGGCTTGATGATCGGTGAAGAACTTAAACTTGTTGGCCAATAAATAGTGTCTAAATTTCTTTACAGCATATACCATGCCTAAGCCTTCTCTTTCGGTTGTGGTGTAGTTTCGTTCAGCAACATTCAATTGCCTGCTAGCATATGATATAGGCAAATCTAAATTCCCTTCACCAGTTGGTTGTGATAGCACACATCCTATTGCATAATTGGATGCATCCACATGTACGTGGAATGGCTTATTCCAATCAGGAGTCGTCAGTATTGGTGCTGTGCACAAGCGTCTCTTCAACTCATTGAAGGACTTCTCACATTCATCGTTCCACTCAAAATTTGTCAACAAGGCATAAAGAGGTTTAGCTATGATTGCATACATGTGAATGAACCTACGATAATATCCACAATGGCCCATGAAGGCCTGTACCTCTTTAACATTTTTTGGTCTCTGCAACTCCGCTATGGCTTTTACTTTGTCGTCATCTGTCGATATTCCATTCTTAGAAACAATATGACCTAAGATTTTACCTTGACGTACCATGAACACACACTTCTCTAGGTTCAGACACACTCGATATTCTCTACACTTGTTGAAGATCTGTCTAAGCTCAGGGATGTGGTATCTTCGCTCTTGGGAATGAGCACATAAATCATCCACATATACTTCTAAGCTCTTTCGCAAGAACTCTTTGAAGACATGACACATGAGTCTTTGGAATGTTGCAGGTGCATTGGTGAGCCCAAATGGCATCACACGAAATGCAAAGATTCCCCACTCTGTGGCAAAAGCTGTTTTGTGTTGATCTTCTGGGGCAATGGCTACTTGGTTGTAACCTGAAAATCCATCAAGGAAGCTATAAACTTCCTTGCCTGCAACACGCTCCAATAAATGATCAGTGATTGGAAGTGGGTAGCTATCTCTAATCGTAGCGGCATTAACTTTTTTAAGGTTAATACACACACGTAACTTTCCATTCTTCTTGGGCACCACTACAACGGGGGACACCCATTCAGTATGCTCAATTTCATAGATGAATCCGGCTTCAATCAATCTGTCGATTTCTTCTTTTATTTTGGCTGCATAGGTGTCATTATATGTGTAGGGCTTCTGTTTGGTGGGCTTGGCATCTGCTATCATGGGGATCGTATGAGAACAAACCTTCGGATCTACTCCCTTCAAGTCTCTATAGTGCCAGGCAAACACATCCCTATATTCCCTTAACAAAGCTACCAACTCTGCTTCCTCTTCTTTACTTAGGTCGTCTCCTATGTATGTACATCTCTCTTCATTTTCTTCAATGGTGACTACAACTTTTTTGGTCTTTTCTTTGTTATCATATGCTTCTCCTGTCGTGGCCTCTCTCTTAGGCATTCGTACCAAAATTTTTCGGTCTTCCACTTCATATTTCTTGAAATTTTCTGGTACTTCAAATAATTGCTCCTCCTCTCCTTGTTTAACTACTTTTCTTTTCGTTTTCTTTTGACTACCTTCACTCCCATCCTTTGAATTTACCATTTTGATGCTTGTGAGAGGTTCTTCTTCTTTTTGCGTAAATACTCCTATGTCTTCAAGATAGTGCTCCTCTGAATTAAAGCAGCTATCCATCACAATGGACTCTAGATCATCATCGTCCTCTTCTTTTTCTATGAAGTCACTAGGGTCACATTCTTCTAGCAAGGGCTGACACATGAACACTGAAATATCATATCCCTCCTCATCACAATGAGGTGTCCATTGTTCTTCATTGACAACAATGTCCATGGGGGCTAGGATTTTTGCCCAACCATGAGGCTCAAATTCCTCATCTGGAAATATCATTGGCGTATAGGCTGGGTCTCTAACTGGTCTATCTCCTTGAGAAGTTCCTTTTTCTCTGGCCTTTAAGCATTTTTCCTCTTCCTTTGCGACCTTGCACATCCACAAATGAGTATCCTCATGCATCCAAGATGTATCAGATGAACTTTTAGAATGCAGAGAGACTGAATCTTCTTGCTCCTTGTGGATAGGATTCCACTGTAGGGGTGGAACATCTCTGAAGGTGTAATCCTTCAAATTTACCTTGGTCGTGACCCCTAAGTGTTGCAAGTATAAGGAATTGGTTCCCCAATCCTGTACCACTTGCAGTTGTCGTAGGAAGGGCCTTCCTAGGATCATCTCGTAGACATTATTTTTTTCAAAGTTACATATAGCAAATGTGTGCTCAAACTCTACTCCACAGGTGGTTAGAGTTATCCCTTCGAGCAATCCTAGAGGTCTTTCCACATGGCCATCAGCCATCTGAAGCTTCATTCTAGTTGGTTTTAATGTGGGCTTGCCCCATCGCTTCCACAGGGAGGTGGTTGCAATAGCAGCACCAGCACCTGAATCTATGATTGCTTTGGTTGTGTAACCTTGGTAGGTGATTGGAAGATAAGTATTACCTTCTTCACCTTCACACATGTCCCCTATTTTATCAAGAGGTATCTCTGGAACTTTCTCTTTAGAGCCTACTTTTGGCATTTTGGAATCAAGTTCGGGAACTTGATCCTTCACATGATTCCATAGCTCGGGTTTTGCTTTGAGCAGCTCCTCTACCGTGAGATAACACTGAACTTTAGTGTTCTTCACGACGTCAGTGTTTCTTGGAATCACCGAGTCTTCATTTCTTACCACTATTGTGGGAGCTCTAATCTGGACAGATTCAGTTTCCCATGGGTCTGTGAACTGTGGCAACTCTTGTAAACAATTAGATTCAAAATCTAACTGTTCATCTTCTTGTTGCACTGTTTCTTCTCCATAAGTAGATGGAATGTCTTGTGGAAACTGATCATGAAGGTCATCAATCTCAAGGATAGGAGGAGGATTATCCTTCTCCTTGGCCCATTTCTCTTCTTGTATTTCCCGCAAGAACGTTTGAGAGTGTTGTTGAATTGAAAGAGGCTCTCTCTCATCTATGGAGTCAGGAACATAGACTTTCTTTGGTGATGAGCTTTCCCTTTCAATAGTTAGCTGAGCCTGTGGAGGTAACGAAACTTGTGGCTTGTTTACCAACTGCTCTAATCTATCTAGTAAGCCCTGGAAGTGCAAACCCGGTGTAATAGCATTCGTCTGATTGAATGATTGATTGGCCTCGAACATAGCTTGAGCTAGTTCCACCATTTTAATGCACATTTTTGTCCGTTCAATCTCTAAATCTGCTCTAGGGTAGCTCTTATCTAGGTTTGCAGGTGTTGGCCCTTCTTGAAGTCGAGCCTGGTATGCTTTGAACATCATGTCCAAGTGTTCTGGGGTTGGATCTGCAAGAACAGACCCCGGTTGTGGTGGTTCATTTACCGTGGTTGGTGAGTGGGGATGAGGTGATGTGGATGGAGTTTGGACTTGTGAGGGGCTTTGAGAGGCAATATCTTCTATTTTTGTTTTTGCATCTTTCAGGCTTTCTTCTAGATCGGATAACCTTTTGGTCCACTTACGATTGGCCTTCTCTCTAGTATCCTTCCATGTTCTTGTTCTTCTCTTACTAGGCTCTCCTGATTCACTTGGCTCTGATTGCTCAGCTGGTTTATTTTGCTGTAAGGCTTGTGCCCTAGTAACTGCGTGTATAGGAGCCACATTATCGCTACTGGAACTTGAATCCCTTGCTAGGCCGACAACATTAATGGGTGTAACCTTTGGTACACTAGCGGGATGTCCGGGACAATCCCTCAAAAGCTGTTCTTTGCCACACTCTAGGCAGACAACTTGTATCGTGATGTTCTGCCCTTGTGTCGGAGCTAGTGTGTGGGGTGGTTTTTGTCTTGGCATAGATTGAGGTTGGCTATTTCCTTCATGTTCATATGGTCTAGTTGCTTCTCGTGGTTCTGGACATGGGCTATACCTAGGAACTTCTCTTCCTTGTTCTGTAGGAGGGTACCCGTATGGTCTATAGTGGGGTGGTACAAATGGTCGCGGCTGTCTATTCATTAGATAGTTTTCATTGTTGTAGTTGGGGTACTTTGGCTCACTATAAGAGTACATGTTAGGCACTTGAGTTGATCGTCTATCGTACGGGTAAGGTTGTGATAATCCTAATGCTTCTTGGTTGCAGACATGAGATGGATGATCCCCACCGCAAAGTGTGCAACTTCCTAACATTGGCATTCTCAAGGGGGAGTTCTGGTAGTTCCTTTGTCCTTGTACTCCTAATTTCTTGGCCACCAACTCTGTCACTTCCTCCACATAACTCAAACTAGAAGTTTCCTTGCTCCTTGTCTCCTCTGATTTGATAGGATCTTGTGTGATTTTGAGATCCTCAGCTAAGTTGTCTTCCAAATCTATGCACTCCTGAAGACACTGACTTAGGGTTTGCAGTCGTTGTACGTATACTAAGACTCTCAATGTTCCATTGGTTAGACCTTCTAAAAATAGGGATATCATTTTTTGCTGAGAAGGTCTCTCTGTCACAGGGCATCGGGTTACGTATTGCTTAAACCTTCGTGCTACATTTTTTACTGTCTCATTGGGAGCTTGTTTGAAACTATGTAGTAAGGACGACGAATTGTGCTTGATCCCGCGCTTCGTGAATTCCCAAATAAGTTCTTGGAAGAATTGTTCAATATGTTCAAAGCAATTAGGATCCAGAGATTGAAACCAAGTTAAGGCTATTCCCGTAAGTGTTAGCCCAAAGGATTCATATTGCATGAAAAAGTCATCCACTTGTTCTGCTCGCAACACCTGCTTGAATTTTGCAATGTGGTCATAGGGTTCTCCTGTGCCATCGTAACGATTTCTCATACATTTGGCCAATTGGATTGGTCTCAGTCTTTTGTCGGGTTCTGGGGATCGAGTTATGATGGGGGCACCTTGGGGCGGTTCTGTCCTAAAGGTAGGTCTATTCATATTTCCCATCCTCTGACTAGAGTGGCCGTGGGGGTTGATTCTTGGTATGTTGAATTGTTCATGTAGTCTATCGGGTATGCTACCTTGGCTCATTCGTCCTAACGTCACATTTTTTGTTCTTTGTTGGGTTTCAAATGGGTTTTGCGAGGTAGTTTCCTGATCTCGAGCTAACTCTCCTCTTTCATTAATCTGACTAGGACTTTCCGTGACTACATATATCTCGCCCATCTTGTCCATGTAGACTCCGTCTTCATACTTGACAGCTGGTCTTGGAACTATCTCTAATTTTGTGGTGTTTATCATTCTTGCCACTGTCCTCTGTAGACCATCAAGGTAGATGGGTATTCCTTGCAAGTTAGAGGATATATATTGAAGAGACATTCGATATTCGGCTTCCACTCTAGACATAAAACCTTCCCTAGGTACGGAACTATGCATGTCTTCAGAAACCAAGAGCCTCTCCCAGTTAAGTGACATTTTTGACTCACTTGTCTATGAACTCAGCACGTAGAGTTAACCCCTGAGTTGGGAGTCCCTGACTTGATTGTGTGGTTGATCTTAGTTTCAAGTGATATGGTACTTTATCTATCTCTTCCTAGGTATCATCTTGAGCTTAGGTCCATAAGTCTTGTCTACAAGTCCACAATTGTCCTTTGAATTGCTCAAAATCTTGTGGAACCCCTTGCTTCCTAGTCCAACCTGAGGGTCAACTTAAAAATACCCTATCTAATAATCCTGGTATTAATATTAACGAGCTTTCCAACAAAACCAAAATCACAGCAAACGGATTTTGTATGAGAAAGTTATGCCAGTTCAGGGTTCTGGGGTTTAAAACAGGGAAACAGGATCACTCTGGGAGCTCAGAACAGACGAGACGATACCAGATTCTCCACGATACGATATCTCTTTCTTACACGATACCACTTTAGATGATACGATACCACCGGGATGACTGAAATCGCGATACCAACATCACGATACGATACCAAGGGTTTGCCACGATACGACACCAAAAATGGTATCGCGATACACTTCCTGGTAAGGAAACGATACGATACCACTAGTCTTGGCGATACGATACTATTTCAAGTGTCGCGATACTACCTTGGGGAGTAGGCGATACGATACTAAAACTTCGACGATACGATACGAGAGGACCAGGGCGATACGACCTCAGAATGGTATCGCGATATCCGTGGGAAAGTGGGCGATACGATACTGCTAGGTAAGGTAAGATCACGATACCAACTTCTGGGCACGATACTAGAATGGTATCGCGTTACCAAAATAAGTACCCGACGATATGATACTAGTTTGCAAGCGATACGATACCACTCAGTCAACGATACGATATTGAAATTAGAAGCGATACGATACCAACTTGGCCGACGATATGATACTGCACGATCAACGATACGATACCAGGTGGACCACGATACGATACCACCGGGGCGACCGCGATCGCGATACCAGCACTTAACGATACGATACCAAAATGGTATCGCGATACCTCAAGTCGGGCATGCACGATACGATACCTCAACAAGTGTCGCGATACACGGGAGTTCTGGTATCGCGATACCACAACTCAACCGGACACGATACTTGGAGATTTTGACACCCAAATTCCAAAATTTTTGCAGATTTGTGTACCTTGTGTCCTCCTTGTCACTTCTATCAGCCTGTAGATGCAAAGTCACTCTCCAAAGCCACGATACAACGCTCACGATACCAAGCGCTGTTCCTCTCATGTCGCGATACCACCGCTCAGATTCTAGTGCTTTTGAGAGTTTTTCAATGTTTTTCTTCAGCGTTTTTGGTTCTCAGCTCCTCCTAAGCTTGTTCCTCACATCCACGAGTAAAAAACGAGTGAGTGTAGTGGCGAAAATGGAAAAACTAAGAGAATACGAAGAGGGAAGAAGATGATGATGAAGGTGAAGATGAAGAAGAAGAAAAAACTCAGAAACTAAACTGAAAATGGTGAATTTTTACCTTCCAACGTCGCTACTCTACGTCTTACCGTCACACGCTCGTCCTCCAAGCTCTCTCCCCGGCAACGGCGCCAAATTTGGTGTCACTCTAGCACAATGGTGAGTACCAACGTGAGGAGATACACCTCATAAATGTCAATCCGTGGAGACGTGAGGACCGGTATGAAGACCGCGAGCAAGTGATGGCACAAGTGCGTGAGTGAAAGCACACAAGCATGCACACACATACACACACACGTGCACAAGGTAAGAGCAAAGAGTGGAACAATGGAAAGCTTCGATTATCAAAGAGCTCTCTTACAAAACTGAAATCTACAACAAGCTAACCCCAAAAATGAGCTCTCCAGCCCTTTTTATAGTTTTTGAGTGGTTTTGGCCCTGTCCAGACCTAGTGTCCGGCCTAGTTAAAAATTATGTTCTAGGGCTTATTTGGGGGCTCAAACGGAATCTAAAAATTATGAAAATTGGTAGTATGATACATCTAATACTCCTCAAGCTCAAGGACTCCTTGGCTTGAACAAAATGGAGCTGTAAAAATAGAAAATGGTATTTACAATGATATTTAGTGATAAAAATCACTATTTTTATAGGGATTTCTTCTGAAAATTTGACATGTGAATCTTGGAGCTCCCTACTTGCTCCTTCTTCTCGTGTGTTCACTTCCTTGATGCGCTTCCATGCTTTGTCCTTGATCTTGAGCTGCAACAATGTATGACACAAATGAACTCAAGAAGAGGTGGAAGACAACAGAAGACAAATTTCTCATACTATATAATGGAGATGCTGATCAAATTGTGGCTATAGGAAAAGAACTCCTGGACACCAAGGAAGCACTACAAAGTGGCTAGTGAAATCAAGGACAAGGACAAAATCATTGAAAATCTGAAGGCACAAATAGCACAACAAGATACAATGGGGACACCACTAGTTCCAAGCTCCCAAGCGGCTACTGTGGAGACTGACATAAGTCCTCTTTCTCCCCCCATGCATCATTCACCTATAAGGGAAAAAGCAGAGCCGAGAACTGAATGACATAATTGGGATACTGCAGAACTAAGCCAACATGAGAGGGCACTACTGGTGTCCCAACTTACAGAGCAGTTTGAAGACCAAGTGGTGAAGGTCATGAAAGAAGCAAAGATTGAAACCAAAAGCCTAGAACAAATTTTGAAGCCATTTCATATACCTTATGGATTGCTAAAAGAGGAGACTCGATAATATATAAAAAAAGCTACAAATAAAGAACTTGATCATGATCTGCAGTTCAACATGAACACATTTACACATATGCAAGAAGTTTTTGACAATGCAGATCCGATATGGAGATGGAAGTTTTAGAAAAGAATCCAACCTTAAGGGTACACTGGCAGTCAGCACCCTATCTGCTACACATTAATCCATCTTTTTTCCTAGTCCCTCGATGATGCACCTGGATGCAATTTTGGGAAGCATAGTGCCATGGTAATTTAAATAATCAATGGCTAAACTATCCATTACTATCGAGTCTACCACACAATTATCTATCGACCGAAGAATACATGGTGCAGACCATAGAGTTTTTGTTATCAAGATATGCGAGCCATCAAAATCACCAATAAAATACTAAGTATGCTCCTTATAGTTTTGAAAGGCATTCCAGCACACACAGTATGCATTTTTTAACTTTATCGACATTAATTGGGGTCTGGATGCAATCATTTTTTATTTATCTACTACTCCAAGTCAACTAACCATTATGGCGATATACTCGAGATTAATGTTTCTACCGAGTCCATATATGCAGAAATGGACTCAAAGATTTTTGTGAAAATAGCTTCCAATCTAAATGCACGACTGGTGGCCTACGAGCTTAGTTTCTTTGTAGACCATAGGCAGGCACCAGATGATGGAGTCAAGTGAGCTCAATGGAAAGAGCTCATGGTATGTGAAGCAAATTCGCTGAACCACAGAGAGAAAAAGGTAATACAAACTTACTCACGTCACCACAAAAAGCCTATCATGGATGACAGAGTTCAAGAGGAGGGACGTGTGGAGGGGGAATCAAGCAAAAAGAGAAGAAGAAGAAGATCAAATAATAAAATAGCTCTTCTATTGGGTTAGATAAATGCATCTCTTGTGTAGTTCCTCTATTCAAACAGCACTCCAATGGATTCCCCTAGCCAAATCTCCTAAAAATTTAGGTCTAGCTGGCTCATTCACAAACATCCATGGATAAATATGGTCACTAAATCTTATTGTAGGTAACTTCACTCTGCCATCTTCCTGTTTCCACTTATCATTGAGATTGCAAGATGTAAATGTACGAAGTGATAGAACCTTCCTTGACTTCAATAGTAACAATAGTGCATTTATGAGGCATGAAAGTAGGGGTGTCAAGAAAAATTAATGTAAGCAATACTCCAACTTTGGAGTCTACTGTGGCATTTACTGATCTTCCAGTCTTTCAAAAAATCTCCTGAACTCTTTTTTCAATTTTTGAAAAATTAATTCTACCCAATTAACTTGTGTTTTGACACATTCCTTCATTAATGCAAAGAGCTGATGTGAGAATCCATAATGTTTTGACTATACATTAATCACCATTGTCATTAACAAAAATCTGAGTTTAAGCATATTATAATTTGGAAGTTGGGAGAACTTGTACTCCCCAAAACATAGCCTTCCCAATAGGTTGATGATCTCTACAACATCCACTATTTTTGTACTCGTAGTTATTCTTGTGTTAACAACATGGGGCCACTCTATAATCAATGTCAAGGATAACTGGAAGGGCTCCCCTTGTCCAATTCACAAGAAGATCTCTACAGTATTGAGATCAGTTCCATCTGTTTGGAGACCAATCTCCATCGCTATATCGTTTGACAAGGGGTGAGACCGGATAACTCACCAATGGATTAGTGTACACTTCAATAGTCCCTAGCTTTTGAACTAGTCCACCTATGGTTGAGAGAGACTATTTGGGAATTTGAGTAGGTGGGCATCCGAGAAGGTGAAAGCCATTTTTACATCTCTGCTTGATCTACTAATTGCTCGCGAATGCATGATCATTGAGCACTCTGTTTGTTCACCAAATAAGTTGGATTAGGAATCATCCTCAACCTTTTATTGTCCACCTTCTTGAGTTGAGAGCATCAAGCTTGCATCATGATTGCCCTAGATAGTATCTTCGCTTTAGTGGTTCTGCACTAATCATGAACCTTGAAATGAGAATCAAAGGATTAGATTTGAATCAATGCATCCACTACCATTGTACAATTCACATGTCAACTAGTTACTCTGCCATTTTTGCATGTTGTAGGGAGTTTCTTGAATTATTTCTCTTCACTTTTTTTAAAATTATTTCTTTTCTTTTTGTTTTCGAATTATATATGTATATATATATATATATCTGTGTGTGTATATATATATATATATATATATATAAACAACAAATTCGAATGGGAGGATAACTTCTTGGCCATATAGAAGTTTAAATGGACTACTTCCCAGTGAATCTTTATACGAAGTATGGTACACCCAAAGCACTATAGGAAGTATGATCTCCCATTGGTTCGTAGAATCAAGCAACATTTTATGCAACATGTTTAGAAGAACTTTATTGGTACACTCTACGAATCTGTTGGCATATGGATATTAAGGGGAGCTGAATTTGTGCTTCATTTGGTACTCTCTAGTAATCTCTATAATCAGCTGATTCAGAAAATGTGTACCCCGATCTAACACAAATTCTAGAGGTAAACAAAAATGTGGAAAAAAATCATTTTGAAGTTTTTTGGCTACTATTCATGCCGTAGCATTTTTGGTAGCCCAGGCCTCAGCCCATCTAGTTCAATAGTCTATACACATCAGAATGTAGAGGGCCCCGATTCTAGCTGCAAGTCGTTTAATAGGGCAAATAAAGTCTAGGCCCCACTTCTAGAATGGGTCTAGTGGGAGAATCGGCTACAATGGAAAGTAATGATTGTCCCATGGTTCACTTGTGCACTGATAGGGATCACAATTTCATACTACATTTTGGACATCCACATACATCGTTAGCTACCAAAGTCCTGCCTGCTAGATTTTTTGCACTATAATCAAATGGCTAAAATGGTCGCCTGTTTCACCGGCATGGGCTTCTTGAACAATTGCCACCGCTTCATGTGGGGGTGCACATCACAGCCATATACTAGTCAATTCCTTGTGATAAAGTTGCCCCATGATGATGATGAATTGACGGCTCTAAAGTCCAAGCTTTTTCCAAATTGCTGGCCAGAAGTGTGAAGGTGCTACTCCATTTTCAAGGAAGATAAGCATTTCTTCATACCAAGTTGGAAAGGTTTGCAGAGAGTCTTCAATTTTCATGATAGTGAAAACATCCACGTCCGAAAGATTGTCGTCCACTCCCATTAGTGGTTCTCCATGATCAATGCATGACAAGAAGTCAACAATTGCATGGCTTTCTCATGGTTGATGCACAATGTCATATTCAAACTCCTAGATTAACAGTACCCATCTCACTAGTTTGCCCATCAGATTCTTCTTCTTTACTAAGTACAGGAGTGCACTATGGTCCACATGAAAAGTGAAGGACTTTCCTAGTAAATAGTGCCGAAATTTCTTAATTGAGTAAATTAAACCGAGGCATTCTCGTTCTATAGTTGAATAATTTTGTTCCTCAGAAGCTAATCGTCGACTAGCATAGTAGAGAGATCAAAACCAATAAGGTCCTTTCTACATTAGGACACTCTCAATTGCCTTGTTGGAAGCATCTATGAACACATGGAATGGTTCCTTGCAGTCTGGGGCTTTTAAGACTAGTACAGTAGCAAGTATCTTCTGTAATCTTTCAAAAGCTATTTGAGCCTCCTCCGTCCACTAAAATTCAAATGGTTGGACATGTACCAATTTGTTGAGTGGTATTGCAATATGAGCTAGTCCTCTCAAATGTCTTCCATGCCACCGGACTTGGCCTAGAAACCGTAGAACTTCTTTCAGTTTCCTTGGATGTGGAGTCTCCAAAATAACTTTTACTTTATCAAGATCAATAGCAATGCCATCCCACAAAATGATATGTCCATGCAGTTTTCCACACTTGACTACAAAAGCTTATTTATTAGGATTGAGACAGAGGTGTTCCTGCCAGCACACATCAAAACATGCTCAAAGATATTCCAGATGTGCTTCCATTTGGCTAGAAACTGAGAAATCTTCTATGAATATTTGCATGAAGGAAGTGAGGTAGGGGGCAAAGATTTGCTGCATGCACCACCAAAATGTGCTAGGCATGTTCTGCAATCCGAACCACATAACTATGCAAGCAAACATTCCCCAATAGGTAGTGAATATTGTCTTCGATATATCCTCATCTACCATACAAACTTGATTATATTTGATAAAGTCATCCAAGAATGAGTATATTTGATGCCCTACAACTTCGTTAACATACTGTTGAGAAAGGGCGATGGAAAAGGATCTATCAGTTTCTGATAGTCTACACAGATGCACAACTTCTTATTTTTCTTCGATACAATCACGATTGAGAACACCCATTCAGGATCCTCGATAGGGATGTACCCCACCTTAATTAGCCCACCTTAATAAGGTGATCTAATTCATGTTTAACATTTTCTAGAAAGTTGGGATTCATTCTACACTGTTGTTGCATCACCAAAGTTGCATCTGGTTTGAGTAAAATTCTATGATGATATAATATGGGATCTAAACCTTTCATGTCTGTTTCATTCCATGCAAACAAATATTTATAGTTCTTTAACAATGTAATTAAGGCCATCCGAAATTTTGAAGCAAGCTCCACACAAATTATCACCGGTTTGGGTTCTTTCGGTGTGCCCAAATTCATCATTTGGAGCAAATCTTCTTTGACTCTTATCTTCCCAAGCTCTATTGGATCTTTAATCATTGGGTCTGCATCTTTATCGTTTTTCGGTTCCAATAGCTCTATACAAATCGATGTTGCCATGCCGCCATATAGGGAGCTGACGAATGGCTCGACATCAACTACTCCAAATGATAGTAAGTCTTGGTTAGCTTCTAGAAATTGTTGCTCTTCATCCTCCTCCAATTCATCCAGCATATGTGGTGGCTCCACTAATATCGGTTTATTCTCTAAAGGGCAATATTTCTCATCCTCTAGCTAGACTTGAAATTTCATGTGTCCCTTCCTAAATTAATTGTTTCGGCATCTTAGTTTTGTCATACCTTTTCATTCCACAACCAGGGTCTTCCCAATAATAAATTATAGTCCAAATTCTTTCCTTTTAGTCCCACTAGCTACACTCGCGATCGGTTAGTCATCCGCACAAAGAATGGAGTTGGTTCGATGCTATTCCGACCCATGTGCCTACAAGTAGTCGTAGAAGCAATGTTGATGCTAGATCCACCATCAATCAAAACCTTTAGGATAGCCTTGTTTTTGTACGATACAGTAATAGCAGGGACCGCATAGTCCATTACCTTACCTGGGGAATGTCTTTGAACATAATGACAATGACTTACGGAGTGAGGTCCAGAGAATGCTCTTTTTGCAAATGCTTTAGTGCACCCAAGGGAAGTTGAATCTATGAATTATGTAATAATTGCCAAGATGTACCTTCCTCTGATACTACCGGACTTGTGACATCCTCATTCTATTCTCTAGTAGGCATCTAGTTTTGTAGTTTGGTATTGGGCCCTTGGCCATTGGAATTTACCTTTTGAGTTCCAGAGGTTGTAAACTCAACTGAGTGTTCCGAACTTGCCTTTTCTACCTAGTCGACCTTTACTTTTACTAACCTCTACAATGGGTTTGGGGTCAACATAGTATGGTTGATATTCCTGAGCCCACTGAATAGCTTTTTTCAATTGTTGCTTGTGCTCTATTGGCAAGTAGTGCTCTAGTTGTCATTGATTCTAGTATTCTTGTTGAGACCTCATAATAACCACTATTGAGGGGTCCAGATACTCCAAGGTCACAACATTTGCCATAGGAGCTTTCACTTTAGCTTCTTGTTTTCTCTAATCATACTCCTTTGCTTCCTCATGTTTAAATTATCTATGTCCATACTGCAAATAGATTCTTGAAATTACTCAGTCTTGGTTGTCTAGATCAATGACCTCTTCCATACTCCCTAAAATTAGGCTGCTAAAATCTCCACTGATCCTAAAATTGTTGGGAGCCAAAAAATTGAGATTGTCTCAACACTTGCATCTTGACTCTCCATCCACGGTGTAGATTGAACTAGGGTTTTATAACCTACAACATTGCCCTTCCACAAAGGGGCTTCAGCTTGTGCCGATGCAACCAGTGTATTTTGGGCATTGAATCTACATTCTTCCAAACTTTGATGATTTTTATTGCAAATGGGGTAGTATAACTGGTTGAGCACATAGTCAGCAGTGATGTGGCCCGCCTTTCGACATTGTAGATAGTATAGTTTTTGGACCAGATTAGTGCTTTTCTTTGTGACAGGGCTCGTTTTTTCAAAACTTAAATTAGTTAACTATATCTTTTTGTCCACCCCTTTTGCTAAATCAATTATCTGGTCCAATGTTCAGGCTTGTTCTAATGTGCACATATAAATTTTTTCCTTTATGGCTAGCTGCAATCCATCCACAAAAAGTTCTAGCAGCAATTCTTTGGAAGGAAACTCATCGTTCGAGAACTATCTCATTGTAGATATGAACTTTGAAGCATATTTCTCCACTGTAGCCTTCCGCATCATATACTATAAGGTTGCATACATTTCTAAAAAACTTTTGGCAGTCCAAAATCTTTCCAAGTATGTCTCTTTTAAATCATCATACTTTGAGAAATGATCTGGAGGGTGCTCAATTAACCATTTGATTGCATCTCTAGCAAGAGTTGCTTGGAATACCTATAATTTGTGAGTGTCATCCTACAACCATCTATGGTTGCAAGCATATTGATTCTCAAAGGTCTGCATGCACATAAGGATCCTCGTGTGTCTGTCCATAAAAATGGGTGTAGTTTAACGTCAAAAGTGGATTTTTGTGCACCATCTTTTTTTCAAACTCTTCTAGGATTTTGGGTCAAGCAAAAGGTACTAGTGCTAAAGCAAAATTTGGTTGGGATTTGCTACCACCACTTTGGCCTAAGTCTGTAGGGCACTCCTCTTGTTGCTGCTGACTCTACTGATTGGCTCTGCTAAATCCCCCTTGCCATGAAGCTTTAGCTCGTTTTTTGTTCCTCCACTCAAATATCCAATCCTCCAAGATAGTCTGAGGTACACTCCATTCTCCACCATCGCAACAATTCTTTTGGGATATTTGTAGCTTCTGCAATTGAGATATCTTTGAGATGTAAAGTTTCTAAGGTCTGTTGGATGAATTCATCAAGGTACTTGTGATAGTGATCACTTCATAGGTACTCTTTACCACTCTACAATAGCATCAAGATAAGAGGAACTGCATCTCAAAATAAACCCCATCCCATCATGGTTGCTAAATGTTTGAGGGCTGAGATTTGTTTGACAATAGCATGCAACCAAAAGGTTAGGGTACGAGGATAGGGATTATGACTGCGATTACTGCAATCATAGCATGCATTTATGTTCCTTAACTTATGATCACACACTTAAAGATTTTGGAGTATTTGCATTATACTAGGAGAGTTGCAATACATCAGATTGATTATAAAAACTTCATCATACAGACTCCTAAACATTGTATAGTAAACAATCGTACAAACTTTACTTTACAGTCTTCAACCTTCATACAATGTATAGACACTTTTGCACTCTACAATTCCATAAGATAGAGCACAGTTCTTCCAATTTCTGGACTATGCCATTCACACATACAAACTTCTCCTTTGAATACTGCTACATTCTCTCTCTCTCTCTCTCTCTCTCTCTCTCTCTCTCTCTCTCTCTCCTCTCTCTCTCTCTCTCTCTCTCTTCATGTTGCTTCACTACCTCACACTGTTCCATACTTTGAAATTAAGGAAACGCTAAAATCTCGGAAAGTCTTCATATCTCTATAAAAATAAAACCCCCTTTCCCATTACAAAAGGTAAATCACAAGTTTATAGTAGTCCACTCCGACAACTAACACTTTCTATGGCTTGTTTTGTAAGACAATAGTTATGCAATATAACATAGGAGTAGTGGCAAAGAAGATAACAGATATAGGAGAATCTCAACAATTTTCTACTAACAGCAAGTACAAAGATGATGGTATTCTCCACCCATGCGCTCTCAAGGTAGAGCTTAAATGGTGATCTAGACAACTCTAGATAGGGAGATACAAGGTAGAGGTATGTTGGCTCAATTCGATGTCTTAGGTAGTGCAGAAGTCATGTATATATAGGATCATGGGTGGCCTTCCGTGGATGGCTATACATGGGTGGTAGAGCGTGGGCGGCCATTGCTCGCGTAATTTCCATACACGGCTTAGGCCGGTTGAACTGACCTAAAAAATATAAATGATTTTTGACTCCAACAAGGAATATTCCGTGCAATATTCCCTTTATTGTCATGTTGGGGGTGCTGCCCTTAGACCCCCACTAGGGGGCCCGCTGGCCCCTTGGGACCCCCCAGCCAAGATTTCTCACCGTTGGCCTGGACCCCACAATTGGGGGCCCTGGTAACTCCCTTTCCTTACAATACCTTACATGGTCCAATATATGCAAGTTGGGATTCCCATCAATTGGGTAATGCACGCTTGGCTTCTCCTCATAATGAGGGTCTTACAAAATGTGCATACAATCATGAGGGGTAGACATTGATCATATACTAACACCCCCCTCAATGTTTATCGATGATAAATCAAGTAGGTCTCTGTCCTATGCCCATCTGTTGAAGATGCCTATCAAGCTGCTCTCTTCCAAGTGCTTTAGTGAATATGTCAACACAATTCATCTCTGTTGGGCAATATTCTAGCTCCACAATTTCATCTTCAATCAGCACACGAATGTAATGGTACTATACTTCTATGTGCTTGGTGTGAGCATGAAATATTGGTCTCTTTGCAATAGCCATACAAATTTGATTATCACACTTGAGTACAGTCGCCATATTTGATGGAAAGCCTAGATCTGCAAGAATTCTCCTTAACTAGACTGCCTCACAAGAAGCAAAACAAGTTGCTTTGTACTCTGCTTTAGTGGAGGAGAGTGCGAGATTTGGTTGCTTCTTACTTACCCAAGAAAATATCCCTGAACCAAGTGAGAAATAACATCCAGAAACTAATTTTCTAGAATCACAATCTCTAGCGCAATATGAATCATAATATCCTTGAAGTGCATCACCTATGGTATAAAAAATACCAAAATCCAAGGTTCCTTCAATGTACCTTAGAATTCGCATTCCAGCATTCCAATGATTCTCCTTAGGTTTGTTGGAAAAATTGCTTAACATTCCAATAGCATAGCAAATGTCTGGTCTAGTGTTGCACAAAAAAATAAGACTTCCAATGAGCTTCCTATACTTCTTAGCATCTACATCAGGCATGTTATCATCCATAAATAGCTTATGATTTACCTCCATAGGTGTGCTAGTTGGTTTGCAATCCATCATTCCAAATGCCTTGAGAATTTCTTTGACATATTTTTGTTGTGAGATGAAAATGTTGTCCTTCCTTTGCCATGTTGGAGATAGACGTCTGCGAAAGCACGCGAATAGCACAAGGAAGAAGAAGAAGCTTGGAGCACAAACACACAATACTGAATGTATTACTAGAGAATGTACAAAGATAAGTAGCCCATTAGGGCAATAGGCGTATATACAAGCCAGGGGAAAAAAACCTCCTAAAGAGGGAAAAAAGTGCCCCGGCGGTCCTAGAGTGTTCACACACATCACTACCTAAATATATCAACAAATCCCCCCTCGGAGTGATGCGGTGAACAAGGAGCTCGCACTCATGTATAAGGAAGTGCCAAGCTATGTGGAAATCACTCCACAAAAGGAAGTAAGCCCAAAGCTTTGCGGAAAGCTTCAAACTTCTCCCTAGGTAGAGCCTTCGTGAAAAGGTCTGCAATGTTCTCCTGCATGGGCACATATGCCAAGCTGATCTCCCCAGCAGAGAACCTCTCCCTGACATAGTGATAATGCACCTCCATGTGCTTAGTGCGAGCATGGAACACAGGGTTCCTCGCAACTGCCAATGCGCTCTGACTGTCAGTGAAAATGGTGGTGGCAGAAGACTGGCCAACACCCAAATCAGCCATAAGGCGTCTGAGCCACACACACTCAATAGTCGCTGTGAAAGCTACCCTATACTCAGCCTCACAACTGGAAGTGGCCATAGTAGGCTGCTTCTTGCTCAACCAAGATATACATGAGCTACCAAGCATGAAGCAAAAACCACTGGTGGACACACAAGTGTCATAGCAACCAGCCCAATCTGAGTCTGAAAAAGCATGCAAATCTGGCGGTAGTGATCCCCCCTTGGGATAAAACAAGCCAAGTAGCCGAGTACCACTCAAGTAGCGAAAGATGCGCTTAAGCGCTTTCCAATGCGTGACTCCTGGGCAATGCATAAACCTGCTCATCTGTGAGACAGCAAACTGAATATCTGGTCGAGTAATGCATAAGTAAATCAAGCATCCAACAGCCTGCTGATAGAGAACAGCATCAAATGCATCTCCAGCATCATGAAGACTCAATCGTAAACTTGTCTCCATAGGAGTGGCAATAGGCTTACAGTCTTCAAGACCAAAACGCTGCAATAATGTGTCAATATATTTCGTTTGACACAAAGCCATTCCACCATCAACGTGCATAAACTGAATGCCCAAATAGTGATGCAAATACCCCAAATCAGACATCTCAAATGAGGCATGCAAATCAGCCTTAAAATCAGCAATATGTGTCTCAATAGGACCAATGAGCAGCATGTCATCAACCTAGACAACAATGATGAGAAGCACATCATTAGCACGTTTAACATATAAGGTGCTTTCAGTTGGAATGTTCTCAAAACCATGTGCAATCAGATAGGCATGTATCTTCTCATACCAAGCATGTGGTGCTTGCTTTAAACCATATAATGCCTTCTTTAACCTGCAAACCTGGTTTTCATGCCCTTTCTGCACAAAGCCACGGGGCTGAAAAACATACACTTCTTCATGCAAGTCACCATTCAGAAATGTTGTTTTAATGTCCAACTGATGTACATTCCAACCATGATGGGCTGCAAGTGCACAAATGCTCCGAACAGTAGTCATACGGCATGTAGGTGCAAAGCTCTCATCAAAATCAATGCCTCTTTCTTGTGCATATTTGCAACAAGCCTAGCCTTATACCTGTCAACTGTACCATCAGGTTTACGCTTCAGCTTGTATACCCACTTAGTGCCAATGGCCTTCTTGCCAGGAGGCAAGTCACATAAAGACCATGTACCATTCTTCATTATAGCATCATATTCAGATTGCATAGCAGCCATCCAATTTTCTGAATTTTGTGCTTCATCAAAAGAAACAGGCTCATTCTCATCACAGAGACTAGATGCAGCCATAGCATAGCAATCTGATGCAAAGGAGGCACTATGAGAGCCTGAACGAGTACGATATGACAAAGATGCATCTAATTTGCTGTCACGCAAAGTCTGCACCAGCCATTTTGGCATAGTTTTTGCCTGCTCAATATCAGCTCTCTCATCAACAAGTGCATCATGTAAATCTGCATCAAAAATGGAATGATCTGAATCATCATATGAAACCTGCAAAGGCTGAGAAGTTGCCTCATTAGGACCAGCACTAGCCTGTCCACGTGTAAAAAGAGGCATCAAAGTATCATACATGTCTTTGGAGCTAACAGATGTCTCCTTAGTACATGAAAGCAATGGCTGAATAGCATCTTCCACAAAGACAACATCACGGCTAACCAGAATGCGTTTAGTCTGTGGATGATACAGACGATAGCCTTTACTTTCAGAACTGTACCCAACAAAAATACATTTTACTGCCTTATCATCCAATTTTCTGGGATGTTGTTCAGGCACTAATGCATATGCCAAACAACCAAAAACACGCAGATGAGCAACAGATGGCTTGCGGTCATGCCAAGCCTCATATGGAGTGATAGACTGCAACGCTTTAGTGGGACACCTGTTCAGTACATATGCTGCACACATGACAGCCTCAAGCCAGAAACTATGTGGTAAAACCTGACTTTTGACCATGCACCTCGCCATCTCCATGAGTGACCTGTTCTTTCGTTTAGCAACTCCATTTTGTTGAGGTGTATACGGCACTGTACACTGGTGTTTTATCCCACGTTCAGCCAGAAATGCATTAAAATCTGAAGACATATATTCCCCCCCTTGATCAGAACGGAGGGTGTCCATTTTACATGCTGACAGATTTTCAGCCAAAACCAAAAACTGTTTGAAGCACATGAACACTTCGGACTTTGCTTTGAGTGGATATACCCATGCATGCCTGGAAAAATCATCAATGAAAGTCACGAAGTAAAGGTAATTTCCAAAAGAGGGTGTCTGCATAGGACCACAGACATCACTATGTACAAGCTGCAATTTCTACGTAGCCCGAACTGAACCATCTTTTGGAAAGGAAGAACGCTGCATTTTGCCCAAAATACAGCCTTCACAAACATGTTTTCCAGGTGCCTCAAGTTTGGGCAAAGAGGACACCATTTCAGATTTCTGCAAGCATAACAAACTAGCAAAATTCAGATGACCAAAGCGTGCATGCCAAAGCTTTGCATCTAACATAGCCTGAGAATCATGAACTGCACATGCCGAATCATTCACAGATCTTTCATAGTCTATGAGCTTATACAACCCACGACATAAAATGCCAGAAGCAATAATCACATCGCCATTTGAGAGATCATGGACTGTACACTTGTCATCAACGAATTTCACAACCAAGCCAATCTTGGCTAATGCAGAAACTGATAACAGGTTCTTTTTTATCCCTGGCACAAATAAAGCATCTGACAAAGTGAAAGAACTACCATCAGCATTAGTCAGAATGATCTTACCAACTCCCATAACAGGATAAGAGGAGTTATTGGCGCATGTGACAGTATTCCCTATAGGGGCAGGCTCGAGTGAAGAGAAGAAACTGCGCTGCGAGGTAATATGTTTGGTCGCCCCACTGTCAAAGTACCAAACATCTGAGTCTACTGCAGACATGCACTGCTCATGAGAAGATGGGTCAAAACTGTAGACAGTAGTAAACGCCCATTCTTCTTCCTGCACAAGATTTGCAGACTCTGTTTTTGGTGTAGAGGCCTCTGCAACAACCATTCCAGCCTCTTTCTTCTTTGCCTCTTTAGCAGCCAGTTTTGGACAGTTCTTTATAATATGATCATTTCCTTTATAGTACTTGCAGAACAATTTCTGCTTTTCTGATTTCTTCTCATCTTTATCCTGGTTCCTCGATTGTGCAACATTTACAGATTTCTGCTTACTAGTAGAAGAGCTCCATTTTCCTTTGCCCTTCTGACTAGCCAAGAAAGCTTGATCTGCAACACGCATAATGGACCTGTTCTGCCTGGACTGATCTTCCTGCAATAGAACAGAGACTAATTCCTCAAATGACAAGGCATTCGGATTGCCTTTCATCATCAACCGAAGAGTAGAGGCAAAACTCTGATATGAATCAGGAAGACCATTCAGAACGGTCTGCACAAGTGAGCTATCTGGTATAACCTCATCAGCAGAAATCAATTGTTCCTTTAGGTCTTTGATCTTTGTAAGAAAACTGTCCATAAAATCACCTTCATTCATGTGCTCACTCTCCAACTGTTTTCGGAGGTAAGAAACACGAGCCTCATTCCTAGCCTGGTACAAAGTGGTAAGTGTATCCCAAGCATCCTTTGCTGTTCTGCAAGAGCGAATGTGAGGAATAATGGCACGTTTGACAGACAAAGCTATCAATGCATGTGCCTGGGCATCTCTGCCATCCCAACAAATCTGCTCTGTAGTAGGTGCAATAGAAACAGCAGCACGAACAGGAATCTGCGGAATATCATCTTCGACACCATCTTCATCAGCTCCAACACCTGTATTTGCAGTACCTGTCGTTACAGGTGTAACAGGACGTCTTTCAACACCCTGCACAATGTTCCACAATCCTTTTGCAACCAGTACATGTCGCATCATATAAGCCCATAATGGGTAGTTGGTACCATCCAACTTATCCTCAACAGCCAACATACGGAATACATCACTGCTTTCAGCCATGGCCGGTGACTAAAATACCTTGATGCAGAAAATTGACTATATCTCAAAAAGTTGAACAAAACTGCCCAAACGAGTTCTGCTAGACCTGTAGCAGACTTCGAGACGCTTAAACTGGCGAACAGAAATTGGTATATACCTTTGGCACAAAAGGACGAAATAGCCTACACAAGCACTGTGATAGTGCGTTCAGAGGCCGAAACGAGCTCAGATCGCGATTTCGGCACCACAGAGCGAAGTGGTTTTGATCTCGAAAACACCCTGAGTATGCTCACCAAATTTCGTGCGAATCTGAGACTGCAAACGGAGGAGTGTCGACGGCGCCCTAGAAGAAGCGACGACCTGCTCTGATACCAATTGTTGGAGATAGACGTCTGCGGAAGCACGCGAACAGCACAAGGAAGAAGAAGCTTGGAGCACAAACACACAATACTGAATGTATTACTAGAGAATGTACAAAGATAAGTAGCCCATTAGGGCAATAGGCATATATACAAGCCGGGGGAAAAAAACCTCCTAAAGAGGGAAAAAAGTGCCCCGGCGGTCCTAGAGTGTTCACACACATCACTACCTAAATATATCAACATGCCATACTTCAATTCCCAGACAAAAATGGAGTAGACTTGAGTCTATCATTTCAAACTCAGTTCCCAAGCTGATCCGAGTTTGATTGATGAGTTCTTGATGATCCCTTGTAATGATAAAATCATCTACATATACAATGACAACAACTAGCTTGCTATCCCTTTTCGTCACATACAAGTTAGCATCAGAAGTACTTTCAAAACCCATATTTTTGAAAAAAAATTCTATCCGTTGGTACCAAGCCCATGAAGCTTGCTTAAGTCCATACAAAGATTTCTTTAACTTGCAAACTTTATTTTTTGAATTGGGCACCTCAAAACCTGGTGGTTGAGATACATATACCTCCTCCTTGAGGTGACCATTCAAAAATGCAGATTTGACATCCATCTTGAAAATAGGCCAGGCCTTTTGTGCAGCTATTACAAGTACCATCCGAATATTTGTCATGCCTGTTGTTGGCACAAACGTTTCTTGAACATCAAATCCTTCGATCTGTGAAAAACCTTGTACAACTAATCTTGCCTTATACTTTTCTAATGTTCCATCTGCTTTATACTTAGCTTTCCAAATCCATTTAATACTTATTACCTTCTTCTTTGGTGGCAAGTCGACTAGATCCAATGTATAATTTTTTAGTATACTATCATACTCAAATTGAATTGCCACGCTCTGACCTGGATCATCAAGGGCTTCTTCAATGGTGGTAGGTTCCTTTATCGAGCCCATGGTATCTGCCATTAGAGCCATGTTAACAATGTGTTCTGAGGATCTTCTTTTCTCCTCTATTCTCTTTGATCTTCCTAATCCATCCGAGGATGATTCTGGTATGTCTACATGTGGATTGTGATCATCAAAGAGCTATTGTGCCCACTTTGGTAGTGGCTTACGCTGTGCAACTACAACTGGTTGGCTTTTTATTGGGGAAATTTCTCCGTCAGATGTTTCCTCCTCCTCAACTTTAACCTGTCTTTTGATAGGCACAAGATGAGATATTTCTCCGTTTGATGAGATAGTAGATTTACCTTTATCTTCTACTAAGTGTGATTGTTCATCAAACACCACATCTCAGCTGCCAAAAATCTTCCTTGCCTCAGGACCCCACAACCTGTATGCTTTAGACTCTTCACTATATCCTAGGAAGACACACTTTTTTCTTTTTGAATCCAACTTTGATCTTGTTGAATCAGGAATATGTGCATAAAAGAAACAACCAAAAGTTCTAAAATGCAAAACTGAAGGATTTTTACTAGAATATGCTTGTTGAGGAGTCATCCCCTTCAGTGCTTTTGTGTAGCTTTGATTGAGGATGTAGATTGTTGTATTGACTGCTTCTACCCAGAATGAATCAAGCATGTCTTGAGCCTTTAACATACAATGAGCCATTTCAACTATTGTCATGTTCCTATGCTCAACAACGCCATTTTTTTGAGGTGTATGAGCTATGGTAAGTTGCCTTTTCACACCACGCTCCTTACAGTAATTATTGAATTCTATTGACAAGAATTCACCTCCTCTATCTGTTCTGAATTTCTTTAGTTTTCTTCCTAATTTATTTTCCACATACTTATGCCACGTTTTAAATTTTTGAAAAGCATCAGCCTTCTCTTGAATGAAATAAACACACATCTTTCTGCTATAATCGTCGACTAATAGCAAAAGTAGAAAGATCCTCCTAAAGCAAGTGTAGACATTTTACCGTAGAGATCAGCATGTACCAACTCTAGAGGAGCTTGAGATCGATTGCTAGTCTCTCTTGAAAATGCCTTTTGTTGTTGCTTGCTCATCATACAAGCTTCATAAGTTCCTGTAACTCTGAAATGCAGGCAAATGAGCAACCATCCTTGTTCTTTGCATCCCCTTCAAAACTCCAAATCTGAGATGCCCAAATCATTGGTGTCATAACATGCTTACATCTTTATCTTTTGTAGAAATTAAGGCACTTAGCTCATACAAGTTATCATGTCTTATGCCTTTACCTACTACATTACCTGATGAATCCATGATTTTTGCACCACTCTTATTGAAGTGAATTTCGAGTCCACGATCTGTTATTGCAGAAACTAACAACAAATCTCTTTTAAGTGTAGGTATGTAGAGAACATCGGATAAATTTTTCTCAACACCTAGAGAAGTGATAAAAGAGATGGTTCCAGTTCCTTCCACTAGACACTTGGAGTCATTTCCCACCACTACATTGATGGATTCCCATAGAGGCTCTAGGGAACTATACCAATCCTTTTTATTAGTCATATGTCAAGAAGCTCTAATATCTAAAATCCATGGTTCATCAACACGAGCTTGAGCAGATGAGCATACCTCTTCAATAGCTACCCATAGTTCCAGCTCTGTGTTGTTTGTAGACTCTTTGTTCTTCCATGATGATTTTACAGTCCCATTCCATTCATCAACTTGCTTCTTTCTGCAATCCTTGATGGCATGGCCTTTCTTTTCACAATAGAAGCAACTTCCTGTGAACTTCTTCTTCTTTGGCTTCTTCTTTGATCCATCAGAAGAGAATTACCTTTCGCATTTGTTGAGAATGCAGCATCACTTGTACTTTGCCCATTCTTCAACCGCATCTCTTCTTCTAAAATCATAGCAGAAAAATATTCAAATGTAAGGGGATTTGGTCTTACCTAAGTGTTAAGGGCTATTACTAATCCATCATACTTTGCTGGAAGAACATGTACACATCTTTGATCCAGCTCTTCTGGTGTTATAACAACACCAACTACAGCCAATTGATCTTGAAGATGTTTTATCCATTTGATAAAATCTTTAGCTTTTTCAGAATCAGAATGCTTTTCATTTGCCAAACGATTTTCTAAATTCTGTATCCTAGTGTGGTTCTTTGTCTCATATTGACGAGCCAATATGCCCCAAGCCTCATGTGCTTTAGTAGTATGTTGAATTAAAGTAAGCAGAGAATCACTTACACACGTGACAATTGCACATAATGCATCAACATTCCACCTCTTCCAAGCTCATAGAAGATCTAGATCTGGCTGAATCATCAATCTTGAATTTGTTGGATCTTCAACTAGTATAGGCTCTAGATCCAATCCCATCGGTCCCATGATAGTGTCAAGTAATTCATAGGAGTCCAAAATTGCAGAAATTTTGAACTTCTAGAATGTATAGTTGTTTCCATCCAGCTTCCCTTCAGTGAATGCAAGTGGGCAAATTCGAATAGGTGTGGCATTAAGACCAGTGTTCAATGATGAAGCCATCATGTAATCACTCGAATAATCTAACAATATTTTAGTCTACTAGTAGGCTAAAATAGTGATACTTCTCAAGCTATTCGAACCTTACAGCTCTAATACCATGTAAGACAATAGTTACACAATATAACATAGGAGCAGTAGAAGAGAAGATAACAAATATAGGAGAATCTCAACAATTTTCTACTAACAGCAAGTACAAAGATGATGGCGTTGTCCACCCATGCGCTCTCAAGGTAGAGCTTAAATGGTGATATAGCCAACTCTAGATAGGGAGATACAAGGTAGAGCTATACTGTCTCAATTCGATGTCTCATGTAGTGCAGAAATCATGTATATATAGGATCATGGGTGGCCTTTCGTGGACAGCTATACATGGGCAGTAGAGCATGGCAACCACCACCTACATAATTACCCTACATGACTTAGGCCGGTTGAACTGACCTAACAAATATAAATAATTTTTGACTTCGACAAGGAATATTCCATGAAATATTCCCTTTATTGTCACGCTGGGGGCACTGCCCCTGGACCCCCACCAAGGGGCCCATTGGCCCCCTCGGACCCCCTAGCCAGGGGGCCCCCTCACCCCCTTGGACTCCCCAGCCGGGGCTACTCACCACTGCCCCGAACCCCACAATTGGGGACCCTGGTAACTCCCTTTCCTTACAATACCTTACATGGTCCAATATGAACTTCATCCAACATGCAAGTTGGGATTCCCATCAATTGGGTAATGCACGTTTGGCTTCTCCTCATAATGGGGGCCTTACAAAATGTGCATACAATCATGAGGGGTAGACATTGATCATATACTAACATGTTTTATTCTACAACATACTTTAGTAAGCCCTGGCAAAAAGTTTGTGGTGGTTATTGGAGATGGTGTAGAAGGTTACATTATGGAAAGCCATTTAAGGAAAGTATTATTCTTTATTTTGTCGATGGATGGCTTCACTGACACCAATATGTATCTTATCCTGTTGTCTGGTGTTTTGATGAACCTCTTGTTGTAGCCCTAAGATGCATGGGGCATCGGGGACCTTCTCTTACACTTATTGTAACATTTTTTCATCAATATATCTTATCTCTATTTTCCTAAAAAAAAATAAGGTAGCAATAGTGAAGAGGATTATAAAGAAAAGATAGTAGAAGAAGTGATTTGACAAAGTGAATGGTATCAAATACTCAACATTTCTATATTTTTAAGGGAGGTTATTATAAAAATCCACCTAAATTTTTATATTTCAAATATAACTTATCACTAAAATTCACCAACTTTTTTTATTTTTCAAATGGACATTATTATCAAAATTTGCCAAAATATTTATACTTATAATATGAGATACTTAGAGAAATTATCCTATATTTATATACTTTTGATTGAGGGGGTGGTCTTATTTTTTACCCTGCTTACCACTTTATATCAAGAAGGGAATGGGGCTCATGTTGCTTACCTGTGAAAACAATTGGAGAGTGAGCAGATGAGTGAAGGAGAATCTATGGATAGTTTTTTGACAAAGATAAAAGATTTGAGGAGCAGTTGATTCCTACTGATGAGGTCTTGCCTAGAATTTCACTTGTGTAGATTGCTCTGAATGGTCTTCCATATTCATATAAGAGTTTTGCTTATACTCTTCGATTGATTATGAATGGAAATCCAAATGCCTTAACATTTGAGGAGTTAGTCTCTGTCCTATTGCAGGAAGATCGGTCTAGGCAGAACAGGTCCATTATGCATGTTGTAGATCAAGATTTTCTAGCTAGTCAAAAGGGCAAAGGTAAATGGAGCTCATCTACTAGTAAGCAAAAATTTGCTAATTTTGCAGAATCAAACAAGGATGATAGAGACAAGAAGAAAACAGAAAAGCAAAAATTGTTCTCTAAATACTGCAAAGGAAATGATCATGTCATAAAGAGTTGAACAAACTTCGCTACTAAAGAGGCAAAGAAAAGGAGGCTCGAATGGTTGTTGTAGAAGCCATTACACCCAAATCACAATCTACAAATCTTGTGCAGAATGAAGAATGGGTGTTTACTATGGTTTGCAGTTGTGACCCTTCTTCTCATGAATAGTGTAATTTTTTAGTAGACTCAAATGTTTGGTACTTTGATAGTGGTGCAACCAAACATATTACCTCGTAGTGCAGTTTCTTCACCTCACTTGAGCCTACCCCTACAGGCAATACTATCACATTTGCCAACAACTCCTCTAATCTTGTTATGGGAGCTGATAAGATCATTCTAACTACTACTGATGGTAGTTCCTTTACATTGTTGGATGCTTTATTTGTGTCAAGGATCAAGAAAAATATGTTATCAATTTTAGCATTAATCAAGATCGGCTTGGTTATGACATTTGTTGATGAGAGATGTATAGTTCATGATCTATCAAATGGAAAAGTCATTATTGCTTCTATGTCATAGGTTGTATAAGCTCATAGAAGTTATGCAAAATTTGTGACTGATTCAGCAGATTCTTAGGCTATGTCACATGCAAAGCTTTGGCCTACACACTTTGATCATCTGAATTTTGCTAGTTTGCTACGCCTTGAGAAATCTGAAATGGTGCCCTCTTTGTCCAACCTTGAGGCTCTTGGTAAAAAATTTTGTGAAGGTTGTATTTTGGGAAAAATGTAGCATTCCTCATTCCCAAAGGATGGTTCAGTTTGAGCTACTTAGGAATTCCAGCTCGTTTACAGTGATGTATGTGGTCCTATGCAGAAACCTTGCTTTGAGAACTATCTTTACTTCCTGAATTTTAGTGATGATTTTTCTAGGCATGCATGGGTGTATCCACTAAAAGCAAAGTCGGAAGTGTTTATGTGCTTCAAACAGTTTCTGGTTTTGGCTAAAAATCTGTGAGCATGTAAAATGGGCACCCTCCATTCTGATCGGAGGGGGGAATATATGTCTTTTTTCTTTAATGCATTTCAGGATGAATGTTGGATAAAACATTAGTTTGTAGTTTTGTTTACACATCAATACAATGGATTTGTTGAAAAGAAGAACAAGTCACTCATGAAGATGGCAAGGTGTATGGCCAAGAGTCATTCTTTACCACATAGTTTCTAGCTTGGGATTGTTGATCCAAGATGACACATATCGCTTTTTCATCTCTTTGACATGTATACTAGTCACGCCGATATATGTTAGGGATGCTTCCTTGAGTTGTACTAGATTTATCTACCGAGAGTGATGGCACATTTGTTTTCTTATCAGATCACTCATGTGCAGACATTAGGTTTTTCCTTATGTATTGTTCTTTATATATTGCACTTGTATTCTTGTTTTTAGGTTATTCTTGTACATTCCTTTTATGTAATAGAAGAAGAAGAGGAAGAAGATCATTCTTCCTTGCCTCAATCTATGTGTGTGCTTCTCCTTGATTGTGAGAGTGTGTGTGTGAGCTCTCTTCCTTATCTCCTTCTTCGTGACATGGTACCAGAGCCAGTGTGGTAGTAGAAAGCTCATGGAGAAGGCCGATGGTGAAGAGTATGCAAAAAGGTGTGGAGAAAGCGCAATTCACAAATGACTTCAAATTGCTACAAAAATTGGTGTGAAGGTAGAAGACCTCAAGATATTTTTGGGAGTTATCCCTTTAGGTTCACTTGTTTTTGTTAGAACAAAGTTTTGGAGCCATCTCAACCTCTATTTTGAGCCCACAAAGTGGGGCCCATAGAAAAACCAGGTCAATTTGCAAACTTGTAACTTGGGTTGTATTTGGCAAAACTCATATATTATGGATCCATAATTTCAAGCGATTCTGTGTATTGTTGATACATGAAAACTGTGTTTTTCTTAGATTGAACTGTCACATCATAGTATGATAGAGTTCAAGCAGAAGAGCTACTTGTAGTGTTTTGTAGTGTTGTGAATAGCTGCAAAAATGGCAAACACAGATGGAATGAGTCAACTTATGAGCGATAAGCTAGGCAAGAACCATTTCCATGCTTGGAGATTCATGATGACAAATTTCTTGATGGGAAAAGGCTATTGGAAGTACATCAAATGAGAGAATGAAAACACTCAGTAGTTACAAGAGAGGAATCGAACTGCAAATCAGTTAAGAGCGTATGAAGAATGGAATCAAGGAGCATGAAAGGTAATTATTGGCTATCTGTTAGAATACAAGATAGCATGATTGGGCACATACAAGATGTCAAGACTCTGAAATAGGCTTGGAACAGTTTGTTCACATTGTATGAGACCAATACAAAGGCACAAAAATTGCAACTCAAGAACGAGCAGCATACATTGGAGAAAAAGAGCATGTCAGTAAGTGACTACACCCTAAAAATCAAAAGCATATGTGAGTCACTTGCAACTATTGGTGTGAATGTAGATGATTATGATAAGGTGGAAGTATGCCTTTGTGGTTTAGGAGCTACATATAAGTAGTTCAGAACTTCTATACAGACCAGGGAAAATATTTTGAATTTTGCTAATCTGGTATCTATGTTGATTATTGAAGAAAAGAATTTTGGTGAGGAGTCAAACTCTCAAGGAAAAACCAATTTTGAGCAACATTCTACTATGGAAGAGGAAGAGGCAAAGGCTTCAAAAGTGGAACAGGACACAATAATCAAGACCAAGGTCAACAACAAAATCATGCAGGAGGAAGATGACAATTTTGAGGTAGGGAGAACCAAAGAGGCCGCAAAAATTTCAAAAGAAATGATTCAGGTAATGACAGTAAAGGATATTGGAATTGTGGTGAACTTGGACACTTTGAATGAGATTACAAGTTGAAGAATCAAAATAACAAAGGTAGCAAAACAATTATGCATCCACAAGTGCAGATGATTCTAAGAAGTTGTTCATGGTTCACCATCACATGACAAATAGGATTTCTTCTAGTGTTTCAAAATCAAATGATAATGTCTGGTATGTTGATTCAGGTGCTTCAAATCACATGACCAGCCATGTGGAATGGTTTACTACTTTGCAAAAACTACCAGTTCTTGGATATGTTGAAACAGGTGATGATAAATCACACCGTATCGAGCATATAGGAAATATATCATTGTCTATGGAGGACGAGAAGGTAAAACACCTTGTTGATGTGTTGCATGTTCCAAATATAACAAAGAATCTAGTTTTTGTTGGACAAATGGTTGACCAGGGATTACAAGTTAGGTTCAATATTGATGTTTATATGTAGAAAAGTACAAATAGGGTGGACGATTGATTGCCAAAGGAAATAAAGTGGGTAGGATGTTCACCTTAAATGTGAAAATTCCTAAAATGAATGCAACAATTTTTGCAAAAGGTGCACGAGTTATTGCTGATATAGAGATGTGGCATAAAAAAATTGGACATGCCAACTTGCAAAGGCTAAAATTGATGCAATCAAAGGAGATTGTCCATGAACTACCAAATTTCATGGTTGTAGAGATGCAAAAGGTATGTGCAGCATGTCAATTTGGTAAACAGTCAACATCATCGTTTCTGCATGACAAGCATGTTAGTGAGAATGTGCTAGAAATATTCCATAGAGATGTTTGGGGTCCTACAAAGACCACATCTATTGGAAGTTGTAGGTTTTATGTTACTATCATTGATGACTAGACAGGGAAGTATATTCAGACATTAAGATCCGGTAATTTTCTAAAAAATCATGGAATTTGGCATCAATTTTCATGCAGATACACACCACAACAGAATGGTGTTGTTGAACACAAAAATAGACACATTGTAGAAATAGCAAGAGCTTTGATGGCGAGAAGAATATACCTCATTGTTATTGGGCAGAAGCTATAATTTATACATCATGAACAAAACTCCAACTGTTGTTGTACATCAAGTTACACCTGAAGAGAAGTTCATAGGTAAAAAGCCAAACTTATCACATATGAAATTTTTTTGTTGTATTGCATATGTACATGTTCGAGATGAGTTTTGGACAAAGCTTGATCCAAAAGCAAAAAAATGTGTCTTCAATTGATAGTCCCTTGAGAAAAAGGGATATAAATGTTATAACCCATTCACATGATAGGCGAAGGTAAGCAGAGATGTGATATTTGATGAAATGCCAAGCTTCTATGTAGATGCCAAAGATGGGCTTAATCTTGAATCGAATGGCAAAGAAAATGTTGAAAAGTTGAGTGTAGAATCTCAAGTCTTGAGTGGACTAGATGCATCACTAAGCAATAGTTCCAACTCAAATCCATGGAGTGGAAGATTGTGTGGAAATTTAAGTCCAACAAAGTCATCAAATACATCCAAGAAAGGTAAAGAAAATCTTTCTGCTGGTAGTAAAACACGTATAGGTTTTGAAAACATTGATGGAGATTCAAGCCGTTTAGGAAAGATTCTTGATGAGGAACTTGGATTGCCCTTTTTGAAGACTCCATGAGTAAGCAAGGCACATGCAGATGATATAAAGAGAAGTGGCCCAAGACTAAGAAGATCTGGGAGGATGTGGAATTTAGTGCAATGGTTGGCATATGACAATTATATGGCTCGTCATTGTGCCTACATGGCCAAGGTAATACAAGATGTTGAAGCTTCTTGTTTTGAAGATGCAATTGGAAATGCAGATTGGGAAAAATCTATGGATGAGGAGATCATTGCACTTTATGGAAACGAAACATGGAAGTTGGTTTCATTGCCACAAGGAAAGAAACCCAACGGCTACAAGTGGGTTTACAAGGTAAAGCACAATGCTAATGGTAGCATAAGTACGTACAAAGCATGATTGGTAGAAAAAGGATATGCACATACATATGGCATTGATTATGAGGAAACATTCAGCCCTATAGCTCAAATATCTACTGTCAGAACATTTGTTGCATTAGCTACAACAAAAGGATGGACTTTGCATTAGATGGATGTGAAGAATGCTTTCCTACATGGTGAGTTATAGGAAGAAGTATACATGGACCATCCATAAGGATATGAAGATTCAAATTATCCAGAATATATTTGTATGGGCTGAAGCAAGCTCCTTGTGCATGGCATGCAAGGATTGTTGATTACTTAACCACCATTGGGTTTTCTATGTGTGATGCTGATCATTCAATATATGCAAGGAAGAGTGATGATGACATCACAATTGTGGCTGTTTATGTTGGTTACTTGATTGTAGGTGATGATAATAAAGAAAGCATTAAAGAGGTAAAGCAACTTCTTATGTAGGAATTTGACATGAAAGATCTTGGTGTGTTGTGTTATTTCTTGTGCATTGAGTTTATACATATAGAAACAGGTATTTGGATGTCCCAAAGTCAATATGCCTTGAGTATGCTGCAAAAGTATGGTATGGCTGATTGTAACCAATTTCTATGACATTGGATCAGAATTTGAAGTTGGATACTACATCAAGTCAAGCATTGGAAAACGCTACTATGTATAGGAAAACTATGGTGTTGGACTTGAGAGTTAATTTATGTAGGTTCCAAGGAAGCCACATTTGGATGCTTTGAGGTGAACTCTACATTGCGTGAGTGTTATGTTGGATTATGCATTGTTTTATGAAGTTGGTGTAGATTTGTAGGTTCATGGATACACCAATGCAAATTGGGCTGGTAGCATTCTAGATAGAAGATCCACTAGTGGCTTTCTGTTCTCACTTAGGAGTGAAGCTATTACATGGAGAAGTAAGAAGCAACCCACTGTTCCTTTATCCAGTATAGAGGCTGAGTATAGAGTTGCTGCAATGGTAGCATGTCAGACATCATGGCTAGAGATGCTACTTGCAGATTTAGGTGTGGAAGTGCAAAAGCCTATCATCATCTATTGTGATAATCTCAACAACATACAGTTAGCACAAAATCATATTTTCCATGCTAGAATAAAGCATATTGAGGTACATTATCACTTCATCAGAGATAAGGTATTAGCAGGTGATATTGATCTTGTCTATGTGGGAACAAATGAGTAGGTTGTTAATATTTTCACTAAAGCACTTGGGGCAAAGAAGTTGAAGGAGTTTTGGAAGATGCTTGGATTAGAGGACATGGCATTGAGCTTGAGGGGGAATATTCAGCTATCAATCTGAACATGTGATCATCCAAGATGACACGTGTCGCTTTTTCATTTCTCTGACATGTATACTACTCATGTTGATATATGTCAGGGATACTTCATTGAGTTGTAGTAGATTTATCTACTAAGAGTGATGGCACATTTTTTTTCTTGCTAGCTCACTCATGCATGGACATTAGTTTTTTCCTTATGTACTATTCTTTATATATTGCACTTGTTGTATCGTGTTTTTAGGTCATTCTTGTACTTTCCTTTTATGTAATAGAAGAAGAAGATCATTCTTCCTTGGCTCAATCTGTGTGTGTGCTTCTCCTTGATTGTGAAGTGTGTGTGTGTGTGAGCTCTCTTCCTTAACTCCTTCCTCATGACATATCTCTCCATATGAGGCTTGGCATGGTTGCAAGCCATTAGTTTCTTATCTACATGTCTTTGGTGTTGGGGAGATGGTGGATAAATTCTAGAGATGAAGTGGTGTTGCAAAACCCTTCTTCACATCAGCCAAGAACAAGTGGTGGAGAGTGTAGTGGACCCTTTGAGCTTCCTAATGATCAAACGTAATCACCTATGTGCTTTGGAACATGATCCTATAATCAATGGATCAAAACAAATAAGTAGAAAGTTGAACCAAGATCATAGACTTGCTATTTTAGTCTCTTCACATGTTTAGTAAAATCAATAGTGCTCTCAACACCCTAGAAATTAATCAAATTCCTTTTGGTGGTATGTAATTAACTTAGATAGCTACCAATCATGAGTAATTTCAATAAAAAAGATGAACTGCACACTGAGAATGATGCTTAGCACTTTAGGGGGCTTGCCTGACATTTTTGGGGTGCTTTAGTGTGCAGACCAGAGAGTAAAGATCTGAAGATATCTCAAGATTGAGGGTTGCAATAACAATGAAACTTTGTAGCTATGAACTAGACAGTATATCAAATCTATATTACTTTAAATCACATCAAATGATCAACCATGCACTGAGAACAAGCTCTAATAAGTTCACTGTTCTAAGATGACAATAGCAGAGAAGTGAAGTAGAGATATGATCAATGTGTATGTATTAAATCACATAATAGTACAATGACATTGGCAATATTCAATTGCACAATGTGAGTGTAGTGAAGTGGCTAAAGAATGAGCACACTAATTACACAAGTCCCTCTCAATTAATCTCCTTAATTGGGCTCTATCATGCAAACCTTTTTTATCCTCTTTTATATTTGAAAGTTGGAGCCAAACGTGAATTCAAATTCTCACCATGAAGTGAGTCCTAAATTATAGGATTTATTTTCTCATCAATCATCTACTAAGTAACTCAAGGTTTGATTCCTCCTAACTCCTCGTGAGAGCAGTGCATTAAGTATAGGCACTTTTACAAGGATAAAAGGTAAAGTGACTTTTACAAGGGGATAGTCATATGTGATTATATGAGATACATGCTAGTTATCAAAGTATGTAGGCTTTGATTCTCTTGCACCAACAGCTCCCCCTCAAGCCTAACATGCTTGGTCTTCATTCCTCGTTGATGTCCTACAAACCAATCACCATCTTGAACATGTTCATCTTAGTTCCATCCAAAGAGTTTGTGAGCATATTTGCACATTGCAAATGAGTTGATACAAAGGACAATTGGATGTCCTTGCTAAGTAATTTCTCTCTTACATAATGATAGTGCACTTCAGTGTGCTTAGTCCTTGCATGATATATAGGATTGGCGATGAAATGAAGTGAACTAGTGTTGTGTCCAAAAATCATTGGAGTATAAGAATGTAACCCCAAATCTGTGTAGAGTAGTTTGAGCCACATAGCCTCTTGTGTTGCATTTGCTAAGCCTCTATATTTTGCCTCTGTAGATGAAAATTCCACAATTGGTTGCTTCTTTGATGGCCATGATGTTACAAGGAAGGAGATAAGGAAGAGAGCTCACACACACACTCTCACAATCAAAGAGAAGCACACATTCAGATTGAGGCAAGGACGAATGATCTTCTTCTTCTATTACATAAAAAGGAATGTACAAGAATGACCTAAAAACAAGAATACATCAATTGCAATATATAAAGACCATACATAAAGAAAAACCTAATGTCCGCAAATGAGTGAGATCGCAAGAAATAAATGTGCCATCACTCTTAGTAGATAAATCTAATAAAGCTCAATGAAGTATCTGTGAAATATATCGGTGTGACCACTATACATGTTAGAGAAACAAAAAATTGATACATGTCATCCTTGATCATCACATGTTGAGCTTGATATCTCAACACTCCCCCTTGAGCTCAACGTCATATCCTCTAATCCAAGCATCTTCCGAAACATCTTTAGCTTCTCTCCTCCAAGTGCTTTAGTGAAAATATCAGCAACTTGCTCATCTCTTCTCTCACAAACAAGATCAATATCACCTGCTAATACCTTCTCTCTAACGAAGTGATAATGCACCTCGATATGCTTGGTTCCAGCATGAAAAACAGGGTTCCGTGCTAACTATATGGTGCTAAGATTATCACAATAGATGGTGATAGGATTTTGCACTTCCACACCTAAATCTACAAGTAGCATCTCCAGCCATGATGCCTCACATGCTACCATTGCAGCACCTCTATACTCAGCCTCTGCACTCGACAAAGCAATAGTGGGTTTCTTCTTGCTGCTCCATGTAATAGTTGCACCTCCAAGTGAGAATATAAAGCCACTAGTAGATCTTTTATCTAGAATACTACCAGCCCAATCTGCATCGGTGTATCCATGAACCTGGAAATCCACACCAGCATCATAAAACAATGCATAATCCAAAGTAGCACTCACATAATGTAGAGTGTGCCTCAGAACATCCAAATGTGGCTTCTTGGGAACCTGCATAAAATGACTTTCAAGTCGAATAGTATAGCTTAGATCAGGCCTTGTAATTGTGAGATATATAAGACTTCCCACAATTTTCTTGTACATAATAGCATTTTCTAGTGCTTCACCTGATGTAGTATCCAACTTCAAATTCAGATCTAATGGCATAGAAATTGGCTTACAATCAGCCATACCATACTTTTGCAGCATATTCAAGGCATATTGCCTTTGCGACATCCATATACCTGTTCCTCTATGGATACACTCGATGCCCAAGAAGTAGCGCAGCACACCAAGGTCTTTCATATCAAATTCCAACATAAGAAGTTTCTTAACCTCTTTAATGCTTTCTTCATTATCACCACCTACAATTAGTTCATCAACATAAATAGCCACAATTGTGATGCCATCATCACCCTTCCTTGCATATAGTGAATGATCTGCATCACACATAGAAAACCCAATGGTGGTTATGTATTCAGCAATCCTTGCATGCCATGCACGAGGAGCTTGCTTCAGCCCATACAAAGCCTTCTGCAACCTACAAACATATTCTGGATGTTTTGAATCTTCATATCCTTGTGGTTGGTATATGTATACTTCTTCTTGTAACTCACCATGTCGAAAAGAATTCTTCACATCCATCTGATGCAAAGTCCATCCTTTTGTTGTAGCTAGTGCAATAAGTGTTCTAATAGTAGACATTTTAGCTACAGGGCTGAATGTTTCCTCATAATCAATGCAAGAAGTTTGTGCATATCCTTTTGCTACTAAACATGCTTTATACCTGCTTATGCTACCATCAGCATTGTGCTTTACCTTGTAAACCCACTTGAAACATATGGGTTTCTTTCCTTGTGGCAATGGAACTAGCTTCCATGTATCATTTCCATAAAGTGCAGCCATATCCTCATCCATAGCTTTTTCCCAATCTGCATTGCCAATTGCATCTTCAAAGCAAGAAGGTTTCGCATCCTTTATTACCTTTGTCATGTAGGCACAATGATGAGCCATGTAACTATCATATGTCAATCGTTGCACTAAATTCCACATCCTCCCAGATCTTCTTAGTCCTAGTTCACTTCTCCTTGTATCATCTACATGTGCATTTCTTACTCCTGGAGTCTTCACAGAGGGCAATCCAAGTTCCTCATCAAGAATCTTTTCTGAACCTCTTGAATCTCCATTGTCTTCAAAACCTGCACATGTTTTATGACTAGCAAAAAGATTTTCTTTACCTTTCTTGGATGTATTTGATGAATTTGTTGGACTGAAATTTCCACACAATCCTCCATCCTCTTCAAAACCTGCACATGTTTTATGACCAGTAGAAAGCTTTTCTTTACCTTTCTTGGATGTATTTGATAAATTTGTTGGACTGAAATTTCCACACAATTTTCCACTCCATGGATTTGAGTTGGAACTATTGCTTGGTGATGCATCTGGTCCATCTGGTCCACTCAAAACTTGAGATTCCACACTTGCTTTTTCAACATTTTCTTTGTCATTTGGTTCAAGATTTAATCCTTCTCTGGCATCTGCATAGAAGCTTCACATTTCATCAAATATCACATCTTTGCTCACCTTCACCTATCGTTTGAGTGGGTTATAACATTTATATCCCTTTTGCTCAAGGGAGTATCCAATGAAGACACATTTTTCTACTTTTGGATCAAGCTTCATCCTCAACTCATCTGGAACATGTACATATGCAATACAGCCAAAATTTTTCAGATGTGATAAGTTTGGCTTTTTACTTGTAAACTTCTCTTCAGGTGTAACTTGATGTACACTAGCAGTGGGAGTTCTGTTCATGACCTATACAGCAGTATACATAGCTTCTGCCCAATAACAATGAGGCATATTCTTCTCATCCATCAAGGCTCTTGCTATTTTTGCAATATGTCTGCTCACTTTCACCTATCGTTTGAGTGGGTTATAACATTTATATCCCTTTTGCTCAAGGGAGTATCCAATGAACACATTTTTCTACTTTTGGATCAAGCTTCAACCTCAACTCATCTGGAACATGTACATATGCAATACAGCCAAAATTTTTCATATGTGATAAGTTTGGCTTTTTACTTGTAAACTTCTCTTCAGGTGTAACTTGATGTACAGTAGTAGTGGGAGTTCTGTTCATGATCTATACAGTAGTATGAACAGCTTCTTCCCAATAACAATGAGGCATATTCTTCTCATCCATCAAGGCTCTTGCTATTTTTGCAATATGTCTATTTTTGCGTTCAGCAACACCATTCTGTTGTGGTGTGTACTTGCATGAAAACTGACGCCGAATTCTATGATTTTTTAGAAAACTATTGAACTCATTTGACATTTAATCACCTCCTCTATCAGATCTTAATGCCTGAATATACTTCCCTGTCTTCTTTTCCACCATAGATTAGATCACGAAGGCACACTTCCACCTTACCATCATCATCTAGGTTCACGCCAATAGATGCACGTGACTCACATATGCTTTTGATTTTTAGGGTGTAGTCACTTACCGACATGCCCTTTTTCTCCAATGTATGCAGCTCGTTCTTGAGTTGCAATTTTCGTGCCTTTGTATTGGTCTCATACAATGTGACCAAGCTGTTCCAAGCCTCTTTCGGAGTCTTGGCATCTTGTATGTGTCCAATTATGCTATCATATATGCTAACAAATAGCCAATACAACAACTTTCATGCTCCTTGATTCCATTCTTCATATGCTCTTAGCTAGTCTGTAGTCTGATTCCTCTCTGGTAATTGTGGAGCGTTTTAGTTCTCTTCTTCGATGTACTTCCAGTAGCCCTTTCCCATCAGGAAATTCTTCATTCTGAATCTCAAATCATGGAAGTTGTCCTTGTCCAGCTTATCACTCATAACTTGACTGCGTTTGACATTTCTGTAGCTATTCACAACACGGCAAAACACTACAAGCAACACTTCTGCTTGAACACTGTCACATTATGACATGACAGTTCGGTCTCAGAAAAACATAGTTTTTGTGTATCAACAGTACACGGAATCGCTTGAAATTTTGGATCTAGAATATATGAGTGTTGTCAAACACGACGCAAGTTATAGTTTTCAAAATTGATCTGGTTTTCTGTGGGCCCTGCCTTGTGGGCTCAAAACAGAGGTCGAGATGGCTCAAAAACTTCGATCTGGAAAAACGAGTGATCCTAAAGGGATAACTCACAAAAATATTTTGACGTCTTCTACCTTCACGCCAATTTTCATAGCAATCTGAGGTCATTTGTGCATCACGCTTTCTCCACGCCATCTTGCATACTTGTAGCTCAGTGATGAGTAGCACCTCCTTTAATGTCAATCCGGGAAGACGTGAGGATGGTATGAAGAGGGCCTCGAGCAAGTGGAGGCACAAGTGCGTGAGTGAGAAGCACACAAACATGCACACACATACACACACACGCGCACACACGGCAAGACAAAGAGTGAGAAGCAATGGAGTTCTTAGATTACTTTCAATAAGCTCTTACAAGTTTGTTTCAATTACAATCCAACCTCAAAAATGAGCTCTCTAGCTCTTTTTATAGTTTTTGACTAGGTTTTGGCCCTGTCCAGACCTAATGTCCGGCCTAGTTAAAAATTAGGTTTCAGGGCCAATTTGAGGGCTTAAACGGAGTCTAAAAAATACAAAAATTGATATGTAGGTACTTCTAAGGCTCCTCAAGCTCAAGGACTCCTTGGCTTGCACAAAATGGAGCTACAAAAATATGAAATGGTATTTACAATGATTGTTAGTGATAAGAATCACTGTTAAAAGATGTTGATTTGGAAAAATTTGAAGGGCCTATCTGCCAGATTTGCGTCGACTGCTTTGTCTACTTACTCCTTCACCTCGCTCTGACTCTCTCCGCTGGCTTCCTTGTCTAGTCAGTCCTTGGGTGCCCGTACTGCTCTCAACACCCCCCCCTCTCTCGCGTCTGTCGTCCCTGACAGACCCTTGTTGCTGGGAGTGTTGGATGTAATATTCCACAACCTGAGTGGCAAGCTGATGTTCTTGTATGCGTAGTCCTCTGGCCAAATCTGTCATCATACGATCCCAATCAATTGGTCCTGGAATGTCCGGATGTGGCAGACATAACTGATCTGCATGGATCGCTTGTTCTACTGCGAATAGGTGTAGCAAATGTGTGGGTCTGGGAATGAAAATTTCCGAATGATATTCCCAGAATCCCGTAGAGAACATTTCCTCAAATGTCTGCTTGAAGCAGGCGGGTAAGTACTTTATTCGTGCATGCCAAGCAAAGATTATAGTGACCGAGGGGGTCTGGCTCATGTCGTAGACTAAATCCTTGTTACCTTGAGAGAATCCAGGGGCAGAGATGTATGGAGCTTGTACATTCCGAAAGGTTTTGAAGACAATGGTCATGAGCTCGAATATCTTCATACACATTTTTGCTGCTATGTCGGGTACATTATTTAGACGTGTAGACCAGTGCCGAATTGTTGATATCATGTAGGCTACAGTTGGGGTCCCTCGAGGTGGAGCAAAATATGGATAGTTAACCCAAGCCGAGCATTCTTTATTGTTGCGTACCTTGATTGCAAATGCTTGCCAGGATCTGCGACGTACCACTGGGCAATAGCATGGATTATACTTGATATATAGTGGCATGGTTGCCCAAGTGCTCATCATCTCTGGGTAATTGGTTAGAAGACGTGCACGCCAATTAGGTTGGAAGATCGAGCCAGCACGTGCATCTGTCGGTAAATCCCCTATCTCAAATTGAGTGGCAAATGTGGGCTCCTTCCCTGTATGTCTTTTGACTTCTGCATTATAATCGTGTAGTAAGACAAAATAAGGCATGTATTGCGACTCTGATGTTTTGATTAACCGCTGATGGGATAAGTTTTGAAAGTAGGAAGACCGAAGGACAGTTTCTTCCAGATTTGTGAGAGATTGCATTTGCACGGCCACACGATCATCATGTGTCTTACCCACTTTCTCGACCCTTTTGACCCAATCTGGAACTTGAATTTCTAAAGTGTCTTGTCCTTCTTCTGTAGTTCGACCACCAGGTGTCGGCATAGGCTCGTATGGCTCTTCATAGCTGTCATCGACGGGGATTTCCACTACTGTTTCAGGTTCTGGTTCTTCAATGGGCGAGGGTGGCCTTTCATATGGTAAGAGGCGTGCTTGGAGTTCTGCCACCTGTTTCCGGAGGGTCTCTATTTCTTCTGTAGAGTGTTGCAAGACTACCGGCTCCTGTTGAGCTGTGGGGACACTGGCTATCTGTTTCTTTAGATCTGCACATTCAGTCTCTAACTTTTCATATGACTCCAAGAAATTTGCATGCTCCTCAAGTAAGATGCGAATGTCTTCCGATGGGACTGCTCTATATCTGGTAGGGCTAATGGTTGCTCCTACAGTTCCTTCCATAGCCGCTTCAAAGTTGTCTTGGTTTTGTTGTTGAAGTCTTTTGTTCTCTTCTAGTGTTGCTGCCATATGCTTCCTTAATAGCCCAATGTTGCGTCTGAGTGTAGCATTAGATATCATCTGCGCTTGAAGCATTGTTTCTAGTTCCTTGACTGCTTGGTCGTCTACTGTTGATGTCTTTGATTCCAATTCGGAGTGAGCCTGCTGTAAGGTGGTATGCTCGGTTAGGAGCGTTTGGTAGTCAGCTTCAAGAGTGGTGACTCTAGCTTGCAGACGTTGAGATTCTGCCTGGAGGGCAGCAGTGCGTTCTTCCAATTGATGGTATTCTTGTTGTAGTTGATGTGCACACTGAAGTAATGTGTTGAACGTGCTATTTACATTATGAGATGCAAGGGGAAAAGTTTGAAGTGCAGGTGAGATGGGAATGGGTAGGGGGGTAGTGAATGTTGTGTGTGCCAATGATGTGAGTGGTGAGGTGGGGGGTAAGGGAGGGGGAGATGGTGGAATCGTGGGGAGAGGTGCTGTGGTTGGTGAAATATCCATTGGGTCAGACAAAGTGGTGTGTACAGGGGCTACCATGTAGGTGGGTATGGTAGGTGAAGTGAGTGTGGTGTTCGTGTAAATTGATGTCGTTGCGAATATCGGGGAAATGTGCCTCTGAAACATTCGAGAGCGGATGAACTGCTCCACAAAGGACGGGTATGGGGGTGGTGAGGTCAGGTTGAAAGAGGGGTAGGGGCCAGATGGGAAGTGAGGGTCATGGAATGGAGGTGCCCGTAGTGGGGAATAGGCTGGGAAACACAGGGTGCCTTCGGTGGGTGCTGGGTTTCCAACTACACTTGGAATTATGGGATGGCCAGTCATGGGTTCGGAGGATAGAAGGGATGAAGTGTACAAGGGATTGGTGACGAAGGAGAAGAGGGTGTCTTGTGAGGTGGGTTCTCGAAATGAGAATGATTTGAATGAGGATGGGTTATAAGTGAAGGTAGAGGTGATGACTGTCGTTTCTTCCATGGTGGGAGGTGGTGGTGGGGGTGGAGAAGGTGGTGATGGAGGATGCTGGGGTGAGATGGGTGATGTCTGAACGAAGGTTTCGGTAGAGAGGTCAATGGTGGTTGTGGGGGTAGCTGTTGTTTCAATGGTTACTTCTTGTTCTGTGACGGGTATCCTGATAGTCTTACCTGCTCGTGGTAACGTGTCAACTCTGCGTTTGTCATACCTTACGGACTGGCGGACTGCAGTGTGGACAGCCTCCGGCACTCCTAAAGATTCTGACACTAATTTGAGGGTGTCAATGAAATGTTGGTCCACCCCTTCATCTGATAGCATTTCTTGCATCAAAGCTTGACCGGATACAAGAGAGAGTTGATGCCTTTCTTGTACTGCTTTGATTGTGTCGTATAACCTTCGTAGTTGAGCTGTATATGCTGGTGCACCTACAAGTTCTAGCACTTCTTGTTGCTCCTCTTGATGCTCTTGATCATAATCCTCCTCATCTTCCTCCTGTTCTTCATCTCCGTCATCCTCTTCATCCACTTCAACTGGTGTGACAGGTGCTTGGGAGGTTGTGGCCTGCGTTTGCACGTTTTCCGCTTGTTGTGCCTCTTCTGCCTCCAGCTCTACATCTTGTAATAATTGTTCGAAATCTTCATTAGTGAGTTCTTCCAAAGGTGCACCACTGGGAAATTCAAGATCGGTTGGGATAGGAGGGAATATCAAGGTGGAGCCATCGGTGCTGCGTCTTGGAAGTCGGAGTGTGAATGGTCGGACTCTTCGGGGTGGAGGGGTGACATCTGGTGTTAGGGTGGCTCCACGTGGTTGAGCACACGGGACTTGGACAGTGCCTCTCATCTTCTTAGAAGGGGGTCCAGTGGATGTCCTGCCTCTAAACTGCTCTACACGATTCCACATTAGGGCCCGTTGAATAGGAATGTCATAAGCCAAACACCTATAAATGATTCTCGTCAGAGCACAGCAACCATATAAAACCTGTTTCCGCGGCCATCGTTTGTGAGCTAGGTGTATCAATTATCCAGTGGGGTAAGTTGATGGTGAGGCTCTGTGTCTCTGCCAGATACAAACTAAACCAAATCTTTTTGGGCGGCATGGTGAATCTATCTTGTGCCGGGAAAGCAAAGTGTTGCATGCACATGCGAAGGTGTATTGCAATGTTAGGTGTCATGGACACCATGTCCTTGAGTTTGGTGAGACTTCGATTCTTCATGTAATCCGGTACTAGTGTTTCCTTCTCTGTAGGAATATGCATTCCGCGCATATCTAGAGCCTCTCTCACCAAGTTGTTTGATAGCCTGAATCTCTTGAGCTCATTCCCCTTTGTCAGAGATGGAATCACAAATGAGCTTGCACCTTTTGGGTTCTGGTTTGGAGTCAAGGTGTTGATGAGATAGTAGCATCGCATGAAGTCAGGCTTTGGGATCCGCGCATTGAAATATGCATCCAATCCTGCCTTTGCCCATATGGAACGTAGACCTTCTGCATTTTGTAACTTCTCGAATTCTCTTGTAAAGAAATGGTATCTGCCTTGCTTCCCATTGAAGTCCAACTCTGATTCCCATAGGTACGTTCCCTCACCCAAGGGTCCTGCCACCTCAGTAAACCAGTGGGAAGTCTTTCCTACGGGCATGGTGTGGCCGCGCGGAGGGTCCACAATAGGTATGATTTTGACGGCCTGCAATTCTTCTGGTCTTTCATTTGTCTCAGGCAAAACGGGTAAGCTGTCTAAGTCCACCACTTGCGGGCTTGTTTCTGTGTGAGAGCTAGTTCCTGCTGCCTCAGCCATGTTGAAAACTTCGCAGCTGGTTCTGTGAGAATATATGAATAAATGTTAACATTGCAATGGACACAAAAATGACACGGTGTCCCCTGTTACAACATTAACTTAAAGTTCGGGAGTGGTTAGGGGTTAATAAGTGCTCGGTGCTAGTGTGTGTAGTTAGGAATTGGGTAGACCTACAAGCTAAGCGGAATGATGTGAAGTGAGAGTGAAGCGGTTAGTAGGTGGACATGGATTTACAATTGGGGTCCGGGGGTTTATTACAAGTTTTAGGTTGCCAAATGCAACGGATAGGTTTTGAGTTTGACTTTGTGGAGGCTCTGGAAAGTGTGATAGGGTATTTACTTGAAAAAGCGGGCTGTTTAAGGACCCATCTACGAGTGAGTCTGTGCGTGCTTCTAGGTGGCAGTGTGTTCGAGTGTATCAGACAAGAGGGGGTGGCGGCTGCTTGAGCGAGTGAACCCTGTCGTGTATGATGTGAATTGTGTGGGGTTATTTGAGCCCGCAAGCAAGCCTTAGGCACCCAAATTTGTCTTGATTGTGGGTCAGCCTTCATCGACTTCTTGGGTACCCAAATGGACTTCACTTTCTCAACAGAGGTTTTAGGAGTCCTCTTATTAGCATCAAGTCGTTGATTACTAATAGGAAGTTGAGACCGTTGTTGCGACTTAGTTACGGTTGGCAGCTCGTCTTTCCGCACCCACATTTTTTTCATCGGCTGAGTTGTTCTACTTCGCGCGTTCTTTTGGTCTCTTGCCTGGAGAGTCTTCAATGATTGATCTGCCCTTAGTTGCTGCCTCCTTCTGGCCTTTGGAAAAGAAGAGAGTTCCGTTGCATCCCTGACTCCTTTTTTGCGAATAGCATTCCTCTGCAACACATAGTTTTGGACAAGAAGAGCATGGTCAACTTCATGTGCACCCCTGGAGGGACCAGGAGTCTGTGCCTTTCCTAGTTCCTTGAGTGCTCCATTATCTAATTCTACTGTAATTCGACTATGATTGACCCATACCTGAAGAAGTCCACTTCTTAGGTTTAAGTTGATTGCTTGGTCATAGATCCAGTCTTGACCCAAGACAAGGGGTTCAGTGAGGTCCTCATCTTGACACACTAGTACTTTAACTGTCATTGCCTCATCATGAATATAGAGGGGAAGTTCCACCTCGCCCATGCAAGGGGTTTCCACACCTCCCAATCCTATGAGATATGCTTCCACAGGATTGACAGTTAATTGCAACTCTTGACAGTAAGACAATTTAACAGCACTAGTGGCTGCACCTGAGTCAATCAAGGCTCTTACAGTTCTTGCACTCTTTCCTTGTCCTATATCTAAGGTTATGAAAGGACGTCGATCAGTTATCCTATGTGAGCTAACACCTGAAACTTCACACATAGCCATATCATATCCTTGATCTGCATATGCATCTTGCCTAGGGTGCTCTCTACCTTGTCTTCTTAATTTCATTCTCCGTATGCGCTCTAGGGCTTCTGCTTGAGCTTCTTCTCGAATTCGCTTTTCTTCCTCTTTGCGTTTCTTAGCAGTATTGAGTCGACTTAGCATTTCCTCTGTGAGAGGTTTCTGATACAACTTGACTCTGCATCCGCTGATATAACTTGGGAGAACATCGCCTTCTAATGAGGCTAGTTGCACTGCTCCACTTGTTGAGATTCTATTAATGATCATAGGTCCATAGCCTCTCTTCTCCAGTTTTCTTGCATGTTGCTTCAATGTGTAGACTAAAACTAAGTCGCCTGCCTTTAAACCTTTATCCTTAACATGGGCATCAAAGTATGACTTCTGTCTCTTCTTAGCTGCATATATCCCTGCAGCCTCCCTTAGTCTTGTTTCTCCTAATCGTTCTAGGTCAAAGATCCTAGAGGAGAGCTCATGACCTGTCCATTCGTGCTCTTGTGCTACTTTCAACGTAGGTATTAAGAAGTCTAAAGGTAGCACCGCATTTTGGCCAAATACCATCTGAAAGGGGGTGGCTTGGAGTACCATTTTGTAGGCGACTCGGTATGCCCAAACAGCGTGGTGTAGCTGTTTGTCCCAATCAGAGCGTTTAGTGTTCACTAATTTTGTCAGTACATTGCATAAGATCTTATTAGTGCTCTCAGCTTGTCCATTAGCTTGAGGGTGATAGGGGGCGGACTTCTTATGTATTACCAAGAATTCTTGGAGTAGATTCTCAATCACTTCGTTCAAGAAGTGAGTGCCTCTATCACTCACAAGCTCTATAGGTAGCCCATATCTTGTGAATACATTCTCAAACAAGAATTTGGCAGTTGTTTGAGCATCGTTCTTCGTCGTGGCTTTTACCTCTACCCACTTAGTTAGATAGTCTGTTGCTACAATGATATATTCCGCATGGGAACCCTTAGCGGGGGGATTAATAGGACCTACGAAGTCTATTCCCCACTTAGAGAATGCACGTCCACCCATCATAGGTTTCAGTGGCATCTCATCTTTTCGTATAGGATACTGAGTTCTCTGACAGACATCACATCGTTTCACATAGGTATGTGCGTCCATGTGAAGGGTGGGCCACCAGAAGCCCGCAAATAGTATTGCCTTGATCACCCGATCTGGTCCAAAGTGTCCTCCTGCTACACCTTGGTGAGCAGTTTCCAAGATCTTAAGATATTCACTTTCATGGACACATAGCCTCAGGTAACCATCTTTACCATGCTTGTATAGATTATCACCAATGAGTGAGTAATCCAGGGCTTCTTGTTCTAAACTCCTTTTCCTAGCCAGAGTCATGTCTGAAGGGAATGTTTTCGTCCTCAGGAAGGATACTAGTGGTTCACTCCAATCTGGCACTATGGACACTTGATAAAAAGTGGCGTGTTCCACAGGTGGTTTAGTGCAACAGATTGAGCATTCCTTGCACAACCTTTGGACATCAGCTTCCATAGTTGGCCAATGTACTCCGAGTCTCTTTAGGGTCTGTAAAGTTCGTTGCTTTGAGTAGTGTTGCTCTAACGCACCTACATGTGCTAATTGCAACCATTTAGCGTACTCATCCTCTTCTACGCAACAAGCTAAGATCCCTTGATCTGTGTGCTTGTACATACTTCCAGCCATGATTTGGTACTTTTGGGCTTTTACAACCTCTCTATTCCATGTGTTTACCACTGGATGATTAGGCCCGTATGTCAATACTGGTACCAATGGCTTAGCCCACTGTGGCACCACTTCCAAATTAAACAAGTAAGCATCAGGAAGGTCATATGATACTCCTTGTGGGGCTTCTCCAGATGTGAGCCTAGAGAGGTGATCTGCTCTTAAATGAGTCCTCCCTTTTCTTACCACAACCTCAAAATCATATTCCATTAGCAAGAGAAACCATCTCACTAATCTTCCTGTATTGCATGGCTTGTTTATGAGGTATAGCAATGCCTGATGGTCAGTAAAAAATTTAAACTTATTTGCGAGCAAATAGTGTCTAAATTTCTTAACTGCATATACCATGCCTAAGCCTTCTCTCTCAGTAGTGGTGTAATTCCGTTCAGCTGCATTCAATTGTCTACTGGCATAGGCAATTGGAAGATCCATGTTACCTTCACTAGTAGGTTGTGCAAGCACACATCCAATGGCATAATTGGATGCATCCACATGGACATGGAAAGGCTTATTCCAATCCGGTGTGGTTAAGATTGGTGCTGAACATAATCTTCGTTTAAGCTCCTGGAAGGAGTTCTCACATTCATCAGTCCACTCAAAGTTAGTCAGAAGGCCGTACATGGGCTTAGCAATGACAGCATACATGTGAATGAACCGGCGGTAGTAACCACAATGTCCCATGAAGCTTGTACTTCCTTGACATTCCTTGGCCTAGGTAGCTCTGCTATAGCTCTCACTTTCTCTTCGTCAGTAGATATGCCATTCTTTGACACTGTGTCCTAAAATCTTGCCTTGCCTGACCATAAAAACGCACTTTTCTGGGTTCAGACAGACTTGATATTCCCTACATTTGTCAAAGATTTGTCTGAGTTCAGGAATATGGGTTTGTCTAATGTTGGAATGAGCACAAAGATCATCAACATAGACCTCTAAATTCTTCCTCAAGAACTCTTTAAATACATGACACATCAGTCTTTGGAAGGTAGCTGGTGCATTGGTAAGCCCAAAGGGCATTACTCTAAAGGCAAAAATGCCCCATTCAGTGGCAAAAGCTGTCTTATGCTGATCTTCTGGCGCTATGGCTACTTGATTGTAGCCCGAAAATCCATCGAGGAAGCTGTACACTTCCTTGCCTGCTACTCTTTCTAAGAGATGTTCTGTGATGGGAAGCGGATAGTTATCTCGAATCGTGGCTGCATTAACCTTCTTCAAGTTAATGCACACACGCAGCTTGCCATTCTTCTTGGGCACCACTACGATGGGGGATACCCACTCAGTGTGCTCAATTTCATAGATAAATCCAGCTTCAACCAGTCTATCTATCTCCTCTTTAATCTTGGCAGCGTAATTGTCGTTATATGTGTAGGGCTTTTGCTTAGAGGGTTTAGCGTCTGAAGTCATGGGGATAGTGTGTGAGCATATGTCAGGGTCAACACCTTTCAAATCCTTGTAACTCCAAGCGAATACATCTCTGTATTCTCTTAGCAAGGCAATTAATACATGCTCTTCTTCCTCTGTTAGGTCATGGCCTATGTACGTGCATCTCTCCTCTCCTTCTTCTAGGGCCACTACTATTTTCTTGGTGGTTTCTTTGTTATCATAGGCCTCTCCTGATTGTGCCTCTCGTTTAGGCATTCTTATCATGACCCTCCTGTCATCTATCTCATACTTCTTAAAATTTCCCGGAACCTCAAACAACGATTCTTCCTCTTCTCGTGAGACTTCTCTCTTCTTTCGTTTCTTTCCTTCTTCCTTCGGGGTCACATGTGTTGCTAATCTTACATCATTTGTAAGCTCTCCATGCCTCTGGGGTTGAAATTCTACTTCATGGAAGTATTCTTCATCTGATGCAAATGGTGGGTCCATAATGATTGACTCTAGATCGGAGTCACTTGCATCCTCAATTGCATCAGGGCTAGGTTCGCATTCTTCTAGAACTGCCTCTCCCATGATTGGCTCTATGGAGAAGACTGAAATGTCATAGCCATCCTCATCACAGTGAGGTGTCCATTGTTCCTCATTGATGGCTACATCCATGGTTGCTAAAATTTCTGCCCAGCCGTGAGGTTCAAATTCTTCGTCTGGAAAAACTACAGGTGCATAGGCTGGGTCTTGAATTGATCTATGGGTTTCTTTTGCACCTATCTCCCTGGCTTTTTCTCTCTTCTCTTCGTCTACTGCTACTTTGCACATCCATAAGTGGGTGTCTTCATGCATCCAAGAGGATCCTGACCCAATGGAATGCACCGATTCCATTTCATCTTTGGCTCTATGGATGGGGTTCCATTGGATGGGAGGGACATCTCTATGAGAGTAATCTTTGAGATTCACTTTGGTCGTAACACCTAGGTGCTACAGGTACAAAGAATTGGTTCCCCAGTCCTGTACCACTTGCAACTGTCGCATAAATGGTCTTCCCAAAATCATCTCATAGGCATGATTTTTGCTGAAGTCACATATAGCAAATGTGTGCTCAAACTCGACACCACAGGTGGTGAGAGTTATTCCTTCTAGCAATCCTAACGGTCTTTCAATATGACCATCGGCCATCTGCAATTTCATTCTCGTTGGCCTGAGTGCTGGCTTGCCCCAACGCTTCCATAGGGAAGTGGTGGCAATTGCAACTCCTGCACCTGAGTCCAAAATTGCCTTAGTGGTGTACCCCTGGTAGGTAATGGGGAGATATGTGTTACCTTCTTCACCTTCACACATATCTCCTATCTTATCCAAGGGTATTTCTGGCACTGTTCTCTGGGATCCTACCTGGGAACGAGGTTTGGCTATTGCTGGTACTTGTTTGGCTACATGTTTCCATAATTCAGGTCTAACCTTGAGTAGCTCTTCTAACCTGAGATTGCACTGCACTTTAGTGTTTTTCACTACCTCGGTGTTCCTAGGTAAGACTGAGTCCTCATTTCGTACCATGACCGTGGGTGCTCTCATACAAGTAGACTTAGCTTCCCATGGACCTGTGAAGTGGGGTAATTCTTGTAGAGAGTTAGACTCAAAGTCTAGTCTGTCCTGAGAGTGGGTGCTCTCCTACTCCTCATAAATGGATGGGATGTCTTGTGGGAACTGATCGTGTGCATCATCCACAAGTTCAATAGGAGGAGGGACTTCACTCTCTTTAGCCCATTTGTCTTCTTGAATCTCGCGTAGGAATTTTGGTGTGAACCGATTCATAGAAGATGATGTGTCTGGCTCCGTAGAGTTAGGCACATAGGCTTCAGGCACATAGGCTTCCTGGGCAGTAAGACTTGCTCCTTCACTTGCCTTGTCCTTATGTTGAGAGGTGGGTTCCTTTTCTGATTGTGCAATCAGCTTCTCTATTCTTTCTAACAGTCCATCAAAGTGCAATTGTGTCTTCGATGAACTAGAGATGTTAAATAGGTGACTGGCCTCAAACATGGTCTGAGCCAATTCCACCATCTTAGCACAAATTTTGGTTCGTTCTAGCTCTAATTCTGCTCTTGGGTAACACTTTTCATGATCAGTTACGTTTGGCCGTTCTTGGATTCTGGCCTGATATGCTTTAAGCATCATATTAAGGCCTTCGAGAGTGGGATCAGCTAATACTGATCCTGCTTGGGGTGGTGGGTGGGTTACGTGGGGTGTATTAGCGGGTGGAGGGATGGAGGGTGATGGGGATGGTAGCGGTGGGAATGTGTGAGAGTGCGGTTGGGATGTGATCTCTATGATTTTGGCCTTGGTTTCTCGTAGACTTTCCTCAAGTTCACTCATCTTCTTTGCCCATTGCCTTTTCATACGTTCACGGCTATCTCTGCAAGCTCTTGTCCTCTTCTTTTTCATGCTCTCCGTTTCACTAACATCTAGGCTCTTCTCCTGGTCTACACCTTGGTTTTGCTGCAATGCTTGAGCTCTAGTGATCACTTGCACAGGTGTAGTGGAAGTGACACTTCCTGTGGAATCTACCACTAACCCAATAACGTTAATAGGAGTAATTTTTGGCATATTACTAGGATTCCTAGGGCAGTCTCGTAAGAGATGCTCCTTTCCACACTCTTGGCAAAAACCTTGAATCGTCACTGACTGGGGTTGTGTAGGTGGAGGCAAGGGACAATCACGAATGAGGTGATCCCCCTGACATCTGTAACATGGTCCTCTAGGGAATGGGGGTCTTACCTGCCTAGGTTGAGGTCTAGGGTTGGGGTTTGCATACATGACGTTTGTGTAATCTGACTCCCAACTAGGTTCATTTGGCTCTTCACTATAGTAGGACTCACCATGTTCAGGAGATTGCATGTAGTAAGCATGGGGACTATCGACATGTGTAGAATCAAAGCTATGGTCACTGGGATCACTTTCTGAAAGCACTGGTGTTACAGGGACTATAGCTCTATTCAGGTTTTCTTCTGCAGCAGCGTACTTTACCGGAATCACATTAGCTGGAGCTGGGGGTTGTTGTGCTAGCACAGGCTGAGGCCTTTGTTGGTTTTGGTAGGGCTGGTAGGTTTGTTGAGGCCTCGCATACTGCTGAGGTGGGTACTGGTTCTGGTATCTTCGTTGTTGAGGGTATGGTTGTGGGTATGTTTGCCTAACGGTTTGCTTATTGTAGGGGCAATCTTGCGCGGTGTGATTGGTGTACCTTCATTCTATGGTGCAATACTGGCTACTAGGATTAACTTGGGGTTGAACCATAATGGGACAGACATTTGCCATGTGGTCACCACCACAAGTATAGCACCTTTTCACAGGGGCAAACCTTGGGATTTGTTTGTTAGTGACACCTAATTTCTGAGCTACTTTCTCTGCTAGTTCCTCAATTGATGTGGATTGCATGGAAGAGAGGTTAGAGGCACTATCTGAATCTTTGTATATCTTGGAAAGCTCTAACTCCTCCCCTAGGTTATCCTCGATGTCAATGCACATACGTACACAATCTTCAATGGTCCTAGGATCCTTCAGGTACACATAAGATCTCAATTTGGTACTTAGCAATCCATCCAAAAATAAAGCCACTTGCTTAGCTGGTGTGGGTAGCTCCGAAACAGGGCATCTTTCTAAGTATTGCCTAAATCTTCTTCCTGCAAGTCTCACGGTTTCTTGAGGGGTTTGCTTGAAGCTGTGAATCAGCGAGGAGGTATTATGCCTTATGCCATTCTTATATAATGAAAGCCTCTAGGAGTTGGTCTATGCTCCTGAACTGCCTCTCATTTAGTGGCTGAAACCATGTCAGGGCAGTGTTCCTAAGGGTCAGACCAAAGGCATTGTACTGCGTGAATAGATCCTCCACTTGTTCAGCTCTCAGGACTTGCCTAAACTCAGCCACATGATCGTATGGATCTCCAGTGCCATCGAAGTAGTTCTTCATGGACTTAACTAGCTGAGTCGGTCTCAAAGTCCTTGTGTGCTCTCTAGGTCGTGGTAGAGGGAACTCATCCGCATTTCTTTGATTCCTGTGAGCTCTAAGTATCTCAGGTTCTACTCTATTTGTTTCCGTCCTCGTTCTTTCTCTGCCCACTGGGTTGGCAAAGCTTACTTCTGGTCTATCTCTACTTCTGTCTCTTTGCATTCCATGAGCTTGGGATGTTCCAGCTCCAGGGTGACCATAGGATACATTCGATCTTGGTTGGGGGAAAACGAATTCACCCTTCCAAGTGTAAGCATGCCTATCATTTTCTGTCACGACAAAGATCCTCTCCGAAGCGTGATCTAAGTAGGTCACTCTGCCTGGGCTATCAGGATCCTTAAACTCATAGATCATGATTGTTCCTATATCAGTTGGCTGATCAGATTTATACCTCCAAAAGGCTTCGTCAGTCTCTCGATTGAGGAGCAAATCTATGCTCTTATTATCCTGGGGAATCCACTCTGGTGTTATAATCCTAGTGAGAACCGATTTGCCTCGAGGGGTTCTAGGTTCTGTACCCATGTTTCCTTGCTCTAGGTCCCCTAAGTCCGCTTCGGGGATCACGTTTCCAAATTCGTCCGTCCTATCTGGGTGACTGGTGACTACGTATATGGTTCCTTCTTTGTCCAAGTATGCTCCGTTTTCAAACTTGACAACTGGGTGCTCTAGTCCAATGGATTGATCAGGATTCTTAATCTGTACTACAGATCTTCCTAGGCCGTCCTCATAGATGCTGGCACCTAATCGGTTGGTCCTAAGGTATTCCAACTGCGTTTTGTAGGGGCCTTCTACCCTGTGCAAGTATGGCACTCCTGAACTGCCTGTAGGTCTCTCCATACCTTGAGACATCTCGGATTCACTAGTCTCAAAACTTGGGTAGTATGAGTGGTGACTCAACTGCTGGGCCCAAGACCTAGCAGTGTGGTTGACACTAGCCTCTGAAGACCTAAGGCTTTGTCTATCCCTTACTAGATGTCGTCCTGATCTAAGGTTCATATGCCTATTTAAGTAGCCCAATTTTTTGCCCAGAGTACAACCTCGTTGCCGATCAATTGGTATCAGTCACTTGATTCTCTTTTAGTGTGTTATCATGTTTGTGATCTTGTCTGATAGTGCATCGTCAGGAATACTTGAGTAGTTTTTGTACTTGGAATTGATCGTTCCACGTTAGGTTCTTTTCCTTTATGTTATCGACAGTACAGAGATTAGGTTTTTAGCTTGAACTTGAGTTTTTAGGTAGTCTTCAACTTGATACCTGCCTATCGTCACCCTGACTTACTTCTAGCACTATTCGTACTTAACCTGAGCTAGAAAATGACAGAGGGAGTTGAGAGTATTCCAACCTTGAGTTCCTTTCCTTGTGTTGATGCCCTAGTATGCTCAGGACGTGTGTTCCCAAGCTTGCACTTACACTTGCTTCGACCGCCTTTCGATGCTCTCAATAGATCTGTAAAGTTTCAAAGTTAGCTTTAATATTTAAATTCCAAAGACAGAACCAATCACTTTCATTCATGTAACACTTCACCAATTTGCACTATGACTCACTCTAGAGATCCCTGAATTTTATTCCCCCTGGGTATGGTCAACTTAAAAATACCCTATCTAATATTCCTGAGCTTTCCAACAAAACAAAAATCACGGCAAACGGATTTCGTATGAGAAAGTTATGACCGTTCAGGGTTCTAGGGTTAAGACAGGGTTCAAACAGGATCACTGTGCAACAGGTTTTCCCCAAGTTGTTTTCCTAAGGCCTCCTAATGTGCTCTAGAGTAAAATGTTTATGCCCAAAATTAGCCCAACTCTTCAATTAACAAACCCTAAAAAATTTGGCTAAAATTGGCTGTCAATCGCGATGGACAGGGCTGTCAATCGCGATGGACAGGTCAGTCAATCGCGATGGACAGAGTATCAATCGCGATGGACAGGGGTCAGTCAATCGCGATGGACAGACAATCAATCGCGATGGACAGGGGTCAGTCAATCGCGATGGACAGACAATCAATCGCGATGGACAGGGGTCAGTCAATCGCGATGGACAGACAATCAATCGCGATGGACAGGGGGTTCAGTCAATCGCGATGGACAGGCTATCGGTCGCGATGGACAGGGGGTTCAGTCAATCGCGATGGACAGGCTATCGGTCGCGATGGACAGGGGGTTCAGTCAATCGCGATGGACAGGCTATCGGTCGCGATGGACAGGGGTTTCAGTCAATCGCGATGGACAGAGCTGTCAATCGCAATGGACTGAAATTTTGCAAGATTTTCAAAAATTTTGGTGGAAAGGTGGTGTGCAGGGTCTCTAGTCCACTGTGGTGCACTCAGATTTACCAACAGCTGAAAATTTCTGTCAATCGCGATCGATAGGAGTCGACGACTGCGAGACAGTTCTGCACATTTCCGTACCTGCGCGACGTGCTGGAGGGGATGATGATGCTGAAACCTGCAAGACACTCCAAGAACATGCAGAAAATAGCACACAACAGTTCGCTCTCTCGCTCTCTCTCACAAGTGAAATGAGGGAAATGAAGTGGAGAAGGTGATATAATCAAAAAACTGAAATTTTCGCGATGATGGAAGTGGGGGTGGAAGATGGTGGTGATGATGATGGTGATGATGGTGGTAAAGTAAGAAAGAGAAAAATAGGAAAAGTAGAGAAATTACCTACAACGCCAACGTCTCCAATCTACGTCTTACCATCACACGCTCGTCCTCAAAGCACGATCCCCGGCAACGGCGCCAAAATTTGGTGTAGCTCAGTGATGAGTAGCACCTCCTTTAATGTCAATCCGGGAAGACGTGAGGATGGTATGAAGACCTCGAGCAAGTGGAGGCACAAGTGCGTGAGTGAGAAGCACACAAACATGCACACACATACACACACGCGCACACACAGCAAGACAAAGAGTGAGAAGCAATGGAGTTCTTAGATTACTTTCAATAAGCTCTTACAAGTTTGTTTCAATTACAATCCAACCTCAAAAATGAGCTCTCTAGCTCTTTTTATAGTTTTTGACTAGGTTTTGGCCCTGTCCAGACCTAGTGTCCGGCCTAGTTAAAAATTAGGTTCCAGGGCCAATTTGAGGGCTTAAACGGAGTCTAAAAAATACGAAAATTGATATGTAGGTACTTCTAAGGCTCCTCAAGCTCAAGGACTCCTTGTCTTGCACAAAATGGAGCTACAAAAATATGAAATGGTATTTACAATGATTGTTAGTGATAAGAATCACTGTTAAAAGATGTTGATTTGGAAAAATTTGAAGGGCCTATATGCCAGATTTGCGTCGACTGCTTTGTCTACTTACTCCTTCACCTCGCTCTGACTCTCTCCGCTGGGTTCCTTGTCTAGTCAGTCCTTGGGTGCCCGTACTGCTCTCAACAATACTCTTCATCGACGGCCTTCTCCATGAGCTCTCTATAGCCACATTGGCTCTGATACCATGTTACAAGGAAGGAGATAAGGAAGAGATCTCACACACACACTCTCACAATCAAAGAGAAGCACACACTCAAATTGAGGCAAGGAAGAATGATATTCTTCTTCTTCTTCTTCTTCTTCTTCTTCTTCTTCTTCTTCTTCTTCTTCTTCTTCTTCTTCTTCTTCTTCTTCTTCTTCTTCTTCTTCTTCTTCTTCTATTACATAAAAAGGAATGTATAGAATGAACTAGAAACAAGAATACATCGATTGCAATATATTAAAACCAGTACATAAGGAAAAACCTAATGTCTGTGAATGAGTGAGGTGGCAAGAAACAAATGTGCCATCACTCTTAGTAGATAAATCTAATAAAGCTTATTGTTGATCAAAAGGAGGACTTGATGGTGCCTGAAGGGGGGGGATTTCTTACTGTTAACAATCCTTTTGCCAAGGAGGAATAGTGATTTCTCAATCGACCACTCCCTGGGGGGATCGCCGAAGTTGAGAGCACACCTCTCCCGCCATATTTTCCACAGGACTTCCCCTCTGATGGCGTTCCAGAGTGTCGCAGAGCAGCCGATCGCTTCTCCCAAAAGGACTTGTTTCCAACTAAGCTGTTTTTGAAGTCTGATTTTCATTCCAACCGTCTGCCAGATTCTGTAGGAGTTGGGGCAAGTAAGGAAGATGTGTGGGACATCTTCGATAGCCCAGTGGCAGCGTTTGCACCAAGGAGGGATCCCACAAAGTTTGCTAGCCTTATGGTTGGTCCAAATTCCTCGATGAAGAATTTGCCATAAGAGGACAGACTTCTTAATCTCTATAAGGGGGTGCCAGATACCCATGAATTTCATGTCCCACCGAAGCCGCGTCCAAGACAGGCACCACTTCTTGTTGAGGTTGATCTGGTGGTCAGCCGTTTCTTTGATGTTCGGGATTTTGAATAGGCTATTCCCATTGTGCCATTTGAGACCAAGTGAGTTCGGTGTGTCGTGTCCCATGAGAAGGCGAGTCTTGTGACGATCCCATGCGAGGCATCTGCTTTGCAAAGTGTTCCATTCTTCGTAGGAGATGTTTATGCAAGGGTCAATATCCTCGAAGTTGATCCAGCTGTTGGTGTCATGTTTCCAGAGGTGTTTCCATTTTTTGAATCCTTTGTTCCATAACTTCTTGGCATTTTGAATGTTCCACGACTCCACACTCCGGATGCCATGTATCGGAAACCAGATAGAGTCGTTTTGTCTGATTCCGGCCGCCCACTTCCAGTCCTCACTAATTCTTGTGAAGCTTTTGACTTTATTCCAGCCCTTCCAAAGGGAGCACACGAGATTGGAGCCTTTTGGGAAGACGGGGATCGGGGAGAATAGCAGGGTCAGGATGTCAAGATTCTTCCAGTTTCGGAACCCCATGAGAGCCAACTCATTCTTGTTTCTGAAGATCAGCTTGGCCCACGAGGCCTCCCTATTGCACCAAGCCTTAATCATCCATTTGGCTGCCAGTTTGTTAGCCATACACCCAATGTCCAGGATACCAAGCCCCCCGCTATCTCTAGGGCTAGTGCAGATGGCCCATTTGATTTTAGGCACCCCCCTTCTGTTATGATCGCCCGTCCAAAGAAAGTTTCTACAAATACTATTCAGTTTGGATAGGCCTTGCTCATTCGGTCTCCAACAAGAAAGGAAATAGATGGTAGAAGAGAGGAGGAACGTGTTGATAACCATCGCACGCCCAGTGAGATTGATTTGCATACCTCTCCAATAGTTAAGCTTGTTTTCGAGTTTGGCCAGCACCCAGTTCCATCGCTGCTCCATAGAGACGCCAAACCCCAAGGGGATTCCGAGAAGTCAAAAGATTTGGCCCTGCGGAATGATTTGACAGCCATGATCAATGAGAAGGCCAAGATGATGTCCCACAATAGCCCTAAAGGCGGTCTTAGAGTGGTTGATTTTGGATCCAGAGGCTTCACAAAAGGTAGCAAGACACCTCCAGAAGGTCTCCAGGCTGGTATTATCATTGTGAACGAACGCGTTCATATCATCGGCAAATAGTCTCATGATGATTTGACTGTGGTCGTGAGGCATCCGGAGGCCTTTGATATTGCCAGCCTCCACATGATGTGCCACAAGTCTGCTCAGCCCCTCAGTGGCGATGGCAAAAAGAAGGGGGGCCAGAGGGCACCCTTGTCTAATAGATCTTCTAAGTTGGATCGCCTTCGAAAGTTTGTCGTTAACGTTAATTTGGGTCGTTGCGTTTCCGAGAAGGGTCGCGATCATCTTGGTGAATTTCTGACTACATCCGAGATCTTGGAGCGACTGCAGAATATAGTCCCATTCTAGCCTGTCGTAGGCTTTGTCAAAGTCGATCTTGAGGAAAACCACATCTTGATTAGACTCATTTGCAAATTGAATACCTTCCCAAATATCCATAATGGTTTCCAGGATAGACCTGCCTTTGATGAAACCTTTTTGGTCCTCACTAAGCCAAGTTCTCAGGTGGCACGAGATTCTGTTGGCAATGACTTTGGCGATGATCTTGTATCCTGTTTGGAGCATCGTAATAGGCCGCCAGTTCTCAAACCCAAGTGGGCCCTGCATGAGGGCGATGAGAGGGTGATTAACCTTCTCTGTAATGCAACCTAGGATTTATTCAAGCTTCCCCTGCTTTGTGGGATTTGGGGGGTCCCGTGGGCACTAGTCCCCTTCTATTGTACCTTTGTTTCTTTATTTAATTCAAGTCCGGGAGAGTAGGCTATTGCCAAACTTCCTTTATATTAAAAAAAAATCTAATAAAGCTCAATGAAGTATCCCTGACATATACCGGTGTGACCACTATACATGTTAGAGAAACAAAAAAATTGATACGTGTCATCCTGGATCATCACATGTTGAGCTTGATATCTCAACACATGATATTAGCTTTGATCTGCAAAAGATAAGTAGCTAGAAGTGCTCCTCTTATCATCCTCGGAGCTAGCCAAATTTGCATCAAAATACATCTTGATATCCAAATTAGAAGTAAATGGATAAAATAGCACTTCATTTGTGGTATCCTTCAAATATTTTAAGATCCTCTTGACAGCTTCCAAGTGAGGTTTTCTTGGTGTATGCATAAATTGGCTTAATGTACTCACTCCATAAAATATGTCCACTCTCGTTAGGGTTGCATAATTGAGACTCCCAACAAGCTTTTGGTAACCTGTAATATCTTCAAGGAGTTCTCCATCATGAGAATTAAGTTTGTGGTTGAGTTCCATGGGTGTACCTGCAATTTTGGTGTTCTCCATCTTGAATTTTACCAACCTATGATGAATGTGCTTCCTCTGAGTAATAAACACACCAGAATTTGTATACACAAGTTCTAATACAAGAAAATATGTTAACAAACCAAGGTCACTGATCTTAAACTCTTCCATCATCTGAGATTTTATTTTCTTGATGCCATTGGTGTCATTCCTTATAATGATAATGTCATCCACATAAACACATAAGTAAATAACTTTTGAGTTGGTCTTCTTTATGAACAAAGAAGAATCTGCTTTGCTAGCAACAAATCCTTGATCCTGCAAATATGTTATAAGCTTATGGTTCCAAGCTCTAGGAGCTTGCTTTAGACCATAGAGTGATTTCCTTAGCTTGCACACATAACCTAGTTTGTCCTTATCCACTAACCTTGCTTTGTACCTGTTTATAGAACCATCTAAATTCTTCTTGATTTTATATATCCACCTAGATATTATTACCTTCATGCTTGGTTTCTTGGTAACCAAATCCCAAGTGTTGTTCTCCTTAAGTGCTTCAATTTCTTCCTGCATGGCTTTTCTCCATTCTTCCTTCTCATTGGCTTCTTCAAATGAAGAAGGTTCTTTTGACATAGAGTCTTTATTCATGTACCCAGAATGCTTGGTGACTAATGATGTCTCATAGCCATACCTTATGGATTTTTTACTCTCTCTTTGAGATCTTCTGAGTGCTTGATTGGAAGACTCTAGAATGTCTTCCAATTCCTTGAACTTGGTATTACTTTTTGACTTCCAAGCCTTGAATTCAATCTGCTCTTCATCCTCTGAGTTGAGATCTTCTGATATTTGTTGATCTTCTTGAGTGAGAGTTGGAAAATCACTTTCCAAGTCATAAGGTAGCTTCAAACCATGAATTATTTTCATCAAACACTACATCCCTACTAACTGTAAACTCTTTGTTAGTGGGATTGTACAACCTATATCCCTTCTAGTTCTGGTCATAGCCAATGAATATACACTTTTCAGCTTTTGGATCAAGCCTCCCTCTGATCTCTAAGGGTATATGTGCATAAGCAATGCACCCAAAGATTTTACAATGGTCCAATGAGGATCTCCTACCATTCCATGCCTCATAAGATGTCATTCCATCCAAGGATTTGGATGGCAGCCTATAAATCAAGTACGCGGTTGTGGAAATAGCCTCAATATATAAGTAATTTGGTAGTTTTTTTTCATTCAACATTGATCTTGCAGTCTCCACTATCAGTCTATTCCTAATCTCTGCCACTCCATTTAGTTCAGGAGTGTATCTGGTTGTGACTTCTCTCTTTATACCTCTATCTTGTAAGAATGAGTTAAATTCATGTGAGAAATACTCACCACCTCCATCAGATTTGATCCTCTTCAAGATTCTACATGTTTGGTTCTCAACCAATGCCAAATATTTTTTGAAACAAGTGAAGGCTTCATCTTTATGCTTCATGAAGTAAAGGATTGTCCATCTACTATAATCATCTATGAATGAAACATAGTACCTTGATCCTGAGATTGATGGCTCTCTGCTAGGACCCCACACATCAGTGTGCACAAACTCCAAGTGGTCTTCATACATATACCCCTTTTGTTGAATGGTTGTCTGTGAGATTTGCCAAATTGGCATGCTCCACATTTGTATATCATTTGTTGCTTAGACACATTTGGAATGCCAAGCACACTCTGATCCCTGCATATTTTCTTTGTGTTCTTTCACCTATATGGCCTAGCCTTTTATGCCATATCTCTAGTTCAGATAGGGTTTGATCCTTGTAATTGAAGATTGCAATGTTTCTGGTATCTTCAACTTCAAATGTAAAGAGTCTTCAAAATTTCTCATTATCTGCAATCCTCTTGAAGCCTTGTTGAGGGTCTTCCACATATGCTCCATGGCGTGTGAATCTGATGTGTAAGCCTTTCTCAACAATTTTCCCAACACTAATTAGGTTTTTTGTTATGGTTGGCACATATAAAACCTTACTTAAAATGTTCATGTTACTATCAAAAGCCTTGAGATTTCAAATCTTAGTAGAGTGTCTAGTTTCATCACCTCTCTGTACTTCATGTTTCCCTTTAGGTTCTTCAAGATCAGATCGCAATGCTACATTTCCACCCACATGATTGGAACAACCTAAATAAATATAGAAAAGATGCTCATCATCTTTACCTTGCTTGGATGTCATGCTCATGATCATTAGTGAATCCCCTTTGTCTTTTGTGTAGTTGTTATAATCTCTTCTTTCTCAAATCCTCCTTGCTAGTTGTTATTGTAGCCTTGATTGTAGTTGTGATGGTAATAGCTTCCTTCATTGTTCAACCTACCTCTAGATTGTCCATAGCCTTTTCTATGGAAGCCTCTCTGATTCGTTGTGTTCTTGAAGCATTCTTATGTGGTGTGATTGGTTAGGCCACAGATATTGCAAGGTGAAGTGTTGTAAGATCTCCCCTTGCTTTGTTTTCTTGCTCTGCCCCTTCCTCTAGTACCTCTTCCTCTACCTGTGAAGTTCACTTGAGAGGTACTAGCCTCTTCTTCATTATTTTTGCCTTATCTTTATCCTTACTTTTATTTCTATTTGTATAAAGGATAGAAGATTGGTTATCTCTAAAATTGTCTCCATTCTTGTCGAGCTTTGTCTCATGTGTGAAGAGTTGCCCCATCAATGTGTTGAGGTCAAGTAATTACATATCCATATAAAGGTCCATTGCTGTGGTGGACTCCCACTTATCATCCACTTTGATGCCATTTATGATCTTCCTTACTATCTACTCCTCTTCGATCTCTTCTCCAATGTTGCAAGCTGATCAACCACATCCTTCATCTTGGTTACATAGTCAGCTACACTTTGTTTTGGTTGCTCCTAGCTCTTGTATTTGATGAGAAGTATGAAGAAAGTACTTCCCATGTCTCTCGGGAGGTCTTGAAATTCCTAATGTGAGGTAATAAGAACTCAAATATTGATTTAAGTATATAAGACCTGGCAAGAGCATCCTTTGCACACCATGTAGTTTGCCTTTCTTGCTCTTCCCTTGTGGGTTGATGTTTGCTCCTAAATGTTGGCATTTCTTCATCTCCTAAGATATATCCATATAAGCTTCTTCCTTGGAGGTAGGCTTGCATCCTTAGTGACCATGCCAAATAGTTTCTCCTTTCCAATTTGTCAATGAATGATGGAAATCCATCTCCCATCTTGCTTTGATGTTGCTCTGATACCATAGTTGGAGAGATGGTGGATAAATTCTAGAGATGAAGTGGTGCAGCAAAACTTTGCTTCACACCAGCCAAGAAAAAGTGGTGGAGAGTGTATTGGACCCTTTGAGCTTCCTAATGATCACAAATAATCACCTATGTGCTTTGGAACATGATCCTCTAATCAATGGATCAAAACATATAAGTAGAAAGTTGAATCAAGATTATAGACTTGTTATTTTAGTCTCTACACATGTTTAGTAAAATGAACAATGCTCTCAACCTGCTAGCAATTAACCAGATTCCTTTTGATGGTATCTAATAACTTGGATAGCCACCAATCATGAGTAATTTTAACAAAAACGATGAACTACACACTGGGAATGATGCATATCTCACGATTGATGAGAGCAATAACAATGAAACTTTGTAGATATGAATTGGACAGTATATTAAATCCATAGTACTTTAAATCACATCAAATGATCAACTATGCACTAAGAACAAGCTCTGAGAAGTTTCATTGTTTTGAGATGACAATAGCAGAGAAGTGAAGTAGAGACATGATCAATGTGTATGTATTAAATCACATAATAATACAATGACATTGGCAATATTCAATTGCACGATGTGAGGGTAGTGAAGTGGCTAAAGAATGAGCACACTAATCACAGAAGTCCCTCTCAATTGATCTCCTTAATCGGGCTCTATCATGAGAACCTTTTTAATCCTCTTTCATATTTGAAGTTGGAGCCAAACTTGAATTGAAATTCAAATTCTCACCATAAAGTGAGTCCTAAATTATAGGATTTATTCTCTCATCAATCATCTACCAAGTAACTCGAGATTTGATTCCTCCTAACTCCTCGTGAGAGTAGTGCATTAATTATAGGCACTTTTACAAGGATAAAAGGTAAAGTGACTTTTACAAGGGGATAGTCATATGTGACTATATGGGATACATGCCAGTTATCCAAGTATGTAGGCTTGGATTCTCTTGCACCAAAATTTTGTTGTTTGGCATATGCATTAGTGCCTGAACTACAATAGAGGAAATTGGATGATAAAGTAGTGAAATGTATTTTTGTTGGGTAGAGTTTTGAAAGCAAAGGCTATCGCCTGTATCATCCATAGAGTAAACGCATTTTGGTTAGCCGTGATGGTTTTTTTCAAAGATGCAATTCGGCTATTACTTTCATGTACTAAGGAGACATTAATTAGCTCCAAAGATATGTATGACCCTTTGCATCCTCTTTTTATAGGTGGACAGTCTAGTGGTGGTCCAAATGAGGCAATTTCTTAGCCTTTGTAAGTTTCATGTGATGATGCAGATCATTCCATTTCTTATGTAGATTTACATTATGCACTTGTTGTTGAGAGAGTTGACATTGAGGAGGCAAAACCTATGAAAAAATTTCTAGTGCACACTTTGCGAGATAGCAAATTAGATGCACCTCTATCATATTGTACTTGTTCTAGATCTCATTGTGCTTCTTTTGCATCAGATTGCTATGCTATGACTGCCTCTAGTCTTTGTGATGAGAATGAGCATGTTTTGTTGATGAAGCACAAAATTATGAAAATTGGGTAGCCACTATGCAATCAGAATATGATGTTATCATGAAGAATGGTACTTTGTCTTTATGCGACTTGCCTCCTATCAAGAAGGCCACTAGCACTAAGTGGGTATACAAGCTTAAGCATAAACCTAATGGAACAATTGATAGGTATAAGGGTAGGCTTGTTGCAAAAAGGTTATGCTCAAGAAAGAGGCATCGATTTTGATGAGACCTTTGCTCATGCATGCCAAATCATTACAATTTGTAGTTGTTACACTTATGTGTTGCTCGAGTAGCTTTGATGTGAACCTTTTCCCTATACATGGGCACTTTTTACTCTAGTGCTGGCTAGAGATTTTTTCCCCATGTTACCACATACTTGATACTCTCATATGTGGTGGTACTTTGTACTTAGGGATATTATTGAGCTCTTACTTCAATTAAGTTCATCGATCAATAGAGAGAGCTATTCCAGCCATCGTCTTCTCCGTGTGTCTTGCTGCGTTTGTGCTCCTTGTGCGTGCTTCTTGTGTGTCTCTCGCACTTCTACACACACCCAACAGTGGTATCAGAGCAGGTTCAGCTCCTTCTCAAGTTTCGGTTTTTCGCATCGCAGCGCGCGCGCACTTTAACAGTGCAAATCGACTTCGGAGCATAGAACTGTGAATTTCAGCAGCCCGGAAACATTTCCATCAGGTGTGCTGGGGTTTTACCCCCATTTCGAAGCCATTCGTGCAGTCAGAATTGCCATCAGAGTGACGGTTTGTGAGCTGAAATTTCAGCACTCATGTCAGCTTTCGTCGAAGTGAAGATTTTGTCACATTCTTGTTCCTTAGTGAAATGGCGGGCAGCAATGACTTGTTTGGCATGCTTCAAGCTGAAGATAAGCTTGATGGGACCAACTACCCAATGTGGTCTTACATGATGAAGCATGTTCTTGTTGCAAAACAACTTTGGAACATAGTGGCAGATGTAGATCCAAGACTGGCAGGTGCTTCTACTTCATAGTCTACTGTCACCGATGGAGCTTCTTCTTCGAGTACAATGGTTTCTCCTTCTCCACCTACACAGGAGGAGCTTAGATGGGATGGAAAAGATGCTCAAGCTCATGCTTTAATTGCGCTTTCAATGAAACGTCATATAGTTCCACACATTCGGTCATGTTCTACATCGAGATAGGCATGGGCCACTCTTGCTTCTTTGTATGCCGTGCGTAATGAAGCACGTGTTGCATACTTGAGGAAGCAACTTGAGGATGTATGTATGGCTGAAAATGAGTCAGTGGATGTGTATGTGACATGCATCAAGGATTTGAAAGAGCAATTGGCAAACATAGATGAGATCATTCTGGATGCATCACTCATTTCTACATTGTTGAAAGGATTACCGGAATCTTTTCAAAGCTTTGCTACTACACTTCGTTTGGTTGCAAAAGGAAATCCTAATATGTATGCATTTGATGAGGTTGTGTCTCTTCTTTTGCTAGAAGAGAAATCTGGAGTGAATAGGAGTGGTTTGATTGAGGGAACGCAAGCACTTGCTATCTAACAAAAGGGGAAAAGTAAGTATGGTTCAGCTTTGGGTTCATCAAAACCAAAGCCTCAAGCTGCTTCTTCCACTCATTCCTCTAATGATAGTGATTTGCAAAAGAAGAAGAGATGCAAATATTGCCGGAAGGCTGGTCATACTATTGATGAGTGTAGAAAGCTTGCTAAACGCAATGAAAAGAAGAAGGAATCCGGCATGTCTATTGCTGAAAATTTAGCAAATGCAAAGAATGATGAAGCTAACATGGCTCAAGATTTTTGGGCATGTGTTGTTACATGTCATTATGATGCTTCTTTACATTCTAAATGTATGGTTGTGAGTGAGGCTGATTCGGATTGGTTCTTTGAAAGTGGTGCTTCAAAGCACATAACATCATGCAAAAGATTTTTTGCCTCTTTGAAAGATGCACCTAAAGGAGGACATGTGGTGTGTACAAACAATGCCTCTTATCCTATCATTGGAGTAGGAGAAATTGAGCTTACGGCTGCAAATGGAGGTGTGATTCTCTTGAAAAATGCATTGTATGTGCCCGCTATCAAGAAGAACTTAATTTGAGTTCCGTTGATTGCCAAAGCTGGACTTCATGTACACTTTGTGGATGATAAGTGTATGGTTCATGATTTCAGCAATGGCGATGTTATCGTGATGTCCGGTACATTATGTAATGGTTTGTATCACATGGATACATACAAGAGGGTTGCCTCGAATGCCTTAGTTGCTCATACTTCTTCCATGGCTGAAATGGAGCTTTGGCATGCTCGTTTTGGTCACTTGAACTTCAATAGTTTGCTCTACTTGCAAAAGAAGGACATGGTTATTGGCTTGCCTACACTTGAGTCCATTGAAAAGCATGCATGTGAAGGTTGCATTCTTGGAAAAATGCATCGTGCTTCTTTTCCAAAAGATAGTCATACACACACTACAAGAAAATTGCAACTTGTTCATAGTGATGTATGTGGTCCGGTCAAGACTCCATCTTTTGGGAAGCATGTATATTTTGTTACCTTCATTTATGATGCTACTCGCCATACATGGGTGTATCCTATGAAAGCAAAGAATGAGGTATTTTCTTGCTTCAAAGCATTTTTAGCTATGGCTGAAAATTTTTCTTCACAAAAGCTTTTGATTCTACGCACGGATCGTGGTGGTGAATACATGTCACATGAGTTTAATGCTTTTCTTCATGAAAGAGGTATTTCACACCAATGTATGATGCCATATACACCTCAACAAAATGGTGTTGTCGAGCGTAAAAATAGAACTCTACTTGAAATGGCACGATGTATGGTTAAAGGAAAGTATGTTTCTCATAAGTTTTGGATGGAAGCGGTCATGTGTGCAAATTATGTGTTGAATCGCTGCCCTACAAAAGCATTGAGAGTCATCACTCCTTATGAGGCTTGGAATGGTCATAAGCCTATGGTTAGTCATATGCGTGTGTTTGGTTGTTTGGCATATGCTCTTGTGCCATCACAACAACGTCACAAACTTGATGATAAGGCAAAGAAATGTATATTTGTTGGTTATAGTGCTGAAAGTAAGGGATATCGGTTGTACCATCTATTGACGAACACAATTATTGTGAGTCGAGATATGGTATTTGCTAAAAATTCAGTTTTCCCTCTACTTGAATGCAAGAAACTGCCAATAGTTAGCTCACAAGATGTGTTCGATACACTCATGCCTTTGTTCCAAAATGGTGCGCTTGACTATGGCCATGTAGACCAGCCAACTGAGGTTCAAAGGGCTGAAAAATTCCAGCCAAATAGGGCTGAAAATGCAGAGAATTTCCAGCCAAACATGGCTGAAAAACTTCAGCCAAAAATTGTCAAAACTGTTGGAAATTTCAGCCCACGCATGATGTACATATTGAAGATGTTTTACATAATGAACGCATGTCTATCAAGAGTGCACAATCTATGCCAAAGTGGCTGAAACAAACTTTGTAGGATAGCAAATTGAGTGCACCTTTACTTGGTAGAACAAGATCAAGCTCTCACCATGCATCAAGTAATTTTGTGGATTATTCTCTTATTGCTACAACATGTAATGAAGAGCCACTTTCTTTTGAAGATGCATGTGACGATCCACAATGGATGAATGCTATGCAATCAGAAATGGATTCCATACATAGGAATGGTACTTGGGAGTTATGTGAATTGCGTAAAGGAAAGAATGTCATTGGTACAAAGTGGGTTTACAAGATTAAGAGAAAATCTGATGGTAGCATTGATCGCTACAAAGCTAGATTGGTTGCCAAAGGATATGCGCAACAATATGGCATTGACTATGAGGAAACTTTTGCACCTACTCACGCATGACTACCATTCGTACCGTGGTTGCATTGGCTTCCCATCGAGGTTGGAAAGTGCATCAATTGGACATAAAAACAGCCTTCTTGAATGGAGATTTGCAAGAAGAGGTCTATGTGAAGCAACCTCTTGGATTTGTTATGAAAGGGAAAGAGCATATGGTTTGTCGCTTGCATAAAGCCTTGTATGGTCTCAAGCAAGCTCCACGTGCATGGTATGACAAAATACATAAGCACTTGATTGCTCTTGGCTTCACATGTAGTCCGATTGAAAGCACACTCTATGTACGCAAAAATGGGGCTGATCTTATGGTGCTTGTTCTTTATGTCGATGACATACTCTTGATTGGGTCATGTGATGCAAAACTTGACATTCTTATGGCTGATTTGCAGCATACTTTTGATGTCACTTATCTTGGTCTTTCTTCAGTGGATTCATTCCACATAGCTTGGCACTTCCTTATATATGAGTGCCAGATCCTTGTTCACCGCATCACTCCCAAGGTGGATTTGTTGATATATTTCAGTAGTGATTTATGTGAACACACTAGGACCACCGAGGCACTTTTTTCCCTCTCTAGGAGGATTTTTCCCCCGACTTGTATATATGCCTATAACCCTAATGAGTTACTTATCTTTGTACATTTTTCTTGGTAATACATTGATTATTGTGTGTTGTGCTCCAAGCTTCTTCTTCTTCTTCCTTGTGTTGTTCGCGTGCTTCTACAGACCTCAAACTCCAACACACACATGCACACATATACATGTTTTAGGATTAGGGTTTTAGGGTTTTACATACATACACACATGCATACACACGTATACATACATACATACATACATACATACATACATACATACACACACACACACACACATATATATATATATATATATATATATATATATATATATATATATATATATATATATATATATGTATGTATATGCACACATGGATACATGCACATACACATACACACATGTCACATATACATACATACACACATATACATGTTTTAGGGATAGGGTTTTATGGTTTTACGGTTTTTTATACACACACATGCGTACACACATATACACATAAACATATATACACACATGCATACATGCACATACACATACACACACATGTCACAAATACATATACACATACACACATATTCATACACACATACACACATATATGCATACACACATATATACATACCCACATAGATGCACATATATACACACACACTCACATGCATAAAAACATCAACATATACACATACGTACACATACCTATCACATAGACATACACACCTACAAACATATAAATGTTTTAGGCTTAGAGTTTTAGGATTAGGGTTTTAGGGTTTTACATACATGCACACACACATATACACATACACACACATATACACATACACACACATATACATACACACATGCACACATATACATGTTTGGTTGACGGTTGTTGGAAGCAGTCAGAGGCACAGTCAGAGGCACAGACGACATGGAAGCATGTAAAGACAGAGCAGGGAGCCAGTCGAATCATTTTTTCAAACAATTATGTTTTTATTACCTCTTCAAAAATCCAACAGTGATTTTCATCACTCTTGTAACATATGTAATATAGACAAAACCCCATTTTGTAATCCATAGCTCCATTTTGTGCAAGCCGAGGAGTCTTCGAGCTTGAGGAGCTTAGGTAGAATACGCGTACCAATTTTCGTTATTTTTAGACATCGTTTACCCTTCCAAATAGCCTCTAGGACCTATTTTTTAACTATGCCGGTCACTAGATGTGAAACCGGTCAAAACTAGTCTAGAAACTATAAAAAGAGCTAGAGAGCTCATTTTTGAGGTTGGTTCATGTTGGCTAGTGTGAGCTTAGAGCTAGTTTGAGCTTGTAATAGCGTTCTTGAGTAATAGAGCTAATTTCCCACCTTCCATTGTGTCTTGCTTGTCTCTTCGTAGTGTGTGTGCATGTGTGTGTGCATTTCTATGCTTCTCACCTTCACTCTCACTTCATCTCACATTCACGATCTTCATATCACTCCTATCTCTTCCGCGGATTGACATTAAGGAGGTGAAGCTTCTTAACGTGGTTCTCACCATTGTGCTAGAGCAACACCAAATTTGGCGCCGTTGCCGGGGATCGAGTCTAGGACGAATGTGTGATGGTAAGAGTATAGCAAGAAGTGGCGTTGGAAGGTAAAAATTTCAGTTTTTGTTGTTGTTTTTACTTAGCTTTTAGTGTTTTTCACCTTCCCCACACTCCATCTTCATCATCGCATCATCATCTTCATCTCCAAAAAAATCAGAAAATTCACCATATCCACCCATTCACCTCATTTCCCCTCATTTGTGCATGCGAGAGAGCGAGAGAGAACTTTTGTGCTTGTGTGTGCTTGTGTTTTCTTGAGTTTTCTTGCAGGTACAGAGCTCCAGTGCATCAGGAAAGCTTGGAAAAGGTAAAATTTTACTCTCTGTCAAAGATCTGCCGAGTGTGGCGGACCATCGCGATGGTCTACAACTTTCGGAATTCTTGATAGGCGACCACACCACGAGGTAGGCGGCCCTTGCGCATCTACGAATCCACAGGCGCATCTTAAAAATTCATACTTTGGTGGACCATCGCGATTGGCTCGGACCATCCCGATTGTGTCGCACCATCGCGATAGGCTCACGCCATCGCGACGGCTCGGCCGGACCATCGCGACGGTCTCGGACCATCGCGACGGTTCACTTGAGCCATCGCGACGGTCCACTTGGACCATCGCGATTGTTCAGCTGACCCCGGACCATCGCGATTGGCTCACGCCATCGCCACGACAGTGCCACGTGTCAAGATAGACCATCGCGACGGTTCGTTTTTCGGACCATCGCGACAGCCCAAAATCGGACCATCGCGATTGGCTCACGCCATCGCACTTGTGACCATCGCGACGGTTCACTTCGGACCATCGTGATTGTCCACCTTTGACCGTTGACCGCGCCATCGCGATTGTCCTCCTGATCACGCCATCGCGACGGTTCGACTTCACGCCATCGTGATCGTTCATTTCGGGCCATCGTGACGGTTCGACTTCACGCCATCGTGATCGTTCACTTCGGGCCATCGCGACGGTTCGACCTCACGCCATCGCGATTGTCCAAATTCCACGCCATCGCGACGGTTCGCTTGGACCATCGCGACGGTCCCAGACCATCGTGATTGTGCACCCCCATCGCAAATTTAGGGTTCCATTTTTTGACCAATTTTGGGGGTATTTTTGAGAAATTTTTGGACCATTAGACTCATAGGAGACCCCTTAGCTCATAATTGAAGGAAAACCTGATTGTCAGTTTTTACCCCCTAGGGCCTGAACGCTCATAACTTTTTCATCCGAAGTCCGTTTTTTGAGCTTAATAGCTCGTTAGAAAGCTCGTGACGAGTACTACGTGACCTCAACTGTTTTTTTCTTAAAGGATACGTCTATTTTTAGATAAGCTATTTTGAGGTTCACCTAGTTTGGGACTTGAAAGTCAGGGGGCAAGCATTGAAAAATTGGGCAAAAGGGAAGGGACTTAAAAGGTGTGTATGCTCAAGTGCTTGACCATCCAACTGTGAATTGGTCTAATATTGGAATTTTTCCAGGTCTAGCAAGGGCAATCAAAGGCAAGCAAGCAAGGCAGTGAAGACAGGAAAGCTTGGGAAGCACGGCTTCTTGGGCATCAGCGCAACCAAAAAAGCCGACTCGAGGTTGGAAGATTACTCAACCCCCTCAGTCAATTCTTAGCTTAGGCTAAACGTTAGCATTGTGGATTAACGATGATAGGAACGCCTCAAGTTCAAGATACTTAATTCTTTCAAGTTTAAGACTACAAGTAAAGGTGTGTGTGACGAAAACCTAAAGGAAAGAACATAAGTCTGACGGAACGAGAATTCAAAATTATAACGGAAAGTCGAATTCCTGACGCATGCATTAAGACAAGAATCCAAAGAGAATCAAAAATAATCAAGAAAGTAATAACAAAGAACCATTGACGATCTAAGTGTGTAATTGAGTGAGCAAGGAAGGAAATTAATGAACCTTAGATCGGGCAAACATATAGGTAAGTCGGACCGACGAAGCCTTAGATCATCAGAGGCTAGTGTAAGAACCACTGCTCGATCGTGGGCTCAGCAATTGAATAGTAATTACCCCTACGAGAGCTCAGAGACTAGCGAATCAGAAATGGCATTTAGCGCAGACAGACCAGAAGGAGGGTCTCATGTAGCATACCTAGAAAAACCAGAAGGACCCTATAGAACGCAGCTAGAGTTTCTCCGAACCAACCGATTAGGTGCTCGCATCTATGAGGATGGTTTGCAAAGGCAAGTGGTGCAACTGCACAACCCTGATCAACCCATTGGATTGGAAAGACCAGTGGTGAAATTTGAGAGAGACGCTTACATAGACAAAGAAGGAACCATGTACGTTCTAAGTGCGCAGCCAAACGATACTAATGAGTTTGGCACAATTCAATTAGAGACGGAAGCGAAATTTCAAGGAAAAGAACCGTTAGAAGAACCTAGAACACCTAGAGGGAAATCTGTATTAACAAGAGTACTCATCCCAGAGTGGATCCCTCAAGATAACAGGAGCACCGAGTTGTTCGTAAATAAACAGACAGATGAAGCCTTTTGGAGGTACAGAAAGGAACACCCTGGTGAGATAGGCATCATTACAATTTATGAATTCAAGGACCCAGATACACCTGGAAAGGTTGTATACCTGGATGAGACTTCAGAAAGAGTCTTTGTGGTGCTTGAGCGCGCTAAAAGCACATACACATGGAGAGGTGAATTGGTATTCCCTCCACCTAGAACAAACATGAATACAAGTCAACAAGGGGCAGGAACATCCTCAGCCCATGGACATCAAAGAGAAGGAAATAAAGAGGGACCAGAAGTACGCTTTAATCACCCCATAGGGAGAGATAGAACAACCTCGAACACTAATAGAGCGGATAGACAAAGAGATCATGGAATACCAGGTGGTAGAGATGATTTTCCTCTACCTAGACCACGCGAACACGCAAGAGTATTGAGACCCACTCAATTAGTGAAATCCATGAAAAATTACTTTGATGGGACGGGAGATCCCTATGACCATGTCGCAGAATTCAAGCAAGTACTAAGAGCAGAACAAGTCGAGGACATGTTCACGCAATACAATGCATTTGGACTAACGTTAAAGAATACCGCTTTAACTTGGTTCCAACCTTTGCAACAAAGGCAATTCAGAGACATCCATCACTTTTTAGAGTCATTCATCACTGAGTTCTCTAAAAGTGGGATTAGACATGACACATCTTCGTTGATTCATAGCTTTAAACAGACCCCTCAGGAAACAGTTAGACTGGCAGGACGTAGGTTCAGACAATATGTCGAACGATGTCCAATGCAAGAGCTACCCTCACAAGCCAAACAAGTATCACTGTTCCTAGATGGCTTGTTGAGCGCTAAACTACGCTCCTATGTGTACCTAAAGGAACCCAGAACGCTAGAGGAGTGCGTAAGAATATGTATAGACATCGAGGACAACCTAGGAGATGAATTAGAACTCTCAAAGGTCTACAAGGACTCAGATTGTTCTTCTCTAGCATCCACAAAATTGTCTAGCTCGATAGAGGACCTAGCAGAAAAAGTGGCCCAAAAACTAGGAGTTTCAAGTAAACAGGTGCCCAAGCTACCAACTAATGTACGTTGTTACACTTGTGGTGGAAATCATTTGGCAAATGTGTGCCCCAATGCACCACAACCACAAGCCAACCCTAGTGGCCAATATTGTACAATTGAGAGAAGATACACGAATCATACGGCTCAGGACTGCCCATACAACAAACAAACCGTGAGACAGAACTACCCGCAAGCATACCCACAGCCAGGTAGGTATCAAGGCCAATACAATGCTCAGCCTTACTACTACAGGCCTCCTCAGAACTACCCATACCAGGCTCAACAGAGACCTCAACCCGTCTTAGCTCAGTAGCCACCCCCACCAGTGAATGTCATCTCAGTCAAATACGCTGCTGCAGAAGAGAACCTAAGTAGGGCCTTAGTGCCTTCTTCACCCTTGATCACAGAAAGTGACCCGAACTCAAACAGTTTTGACTCTACTCATGTAACTAGTCCACCCGCTTATTACACGGAGTCACCAGAACATGTGGAGACGTATCATTATGATAGTCCACCAATGGAACCTAGTTGGGAGCCAGATTATACTAATGTGATGTACGCAAACCCAAACCCACGGCCCCAATTGAGACAACAGAGACCACAGGGCCCTAGAGGACCATGCTTTAGGTGCCAAGGAGATCACTTCATAAAGGATTGTCCACATCCCCCAATAGCAAGGCAATCACAGTACTATAACATACAAGGCTTTTGTGCCGATTGTGGCAAAGAGCACATAATCAAAGATTGTCCTAAGAACCCAGTTAACGCTTCGAATGTGACACCGATCAACGTGATAGGTATTGTAAACAACGCAGATGGATCCAACCCTACATACGTGCCTATCCAAGCTATAACCAGAGCCCAGGCGCTCTTACAAAACCAACAGCTTAATCAAGAGAAAGTAGCCGGAACTAGTGAAGTTGCAGAATCTAGCAGTAAAAAGACAAAATCTTGGAAAGATTCTAGAGAAAGAATAAAAAGAAAGTGGAGTAAAAAGATAACGGAGTTGGAAGGAAGTCTAAAAGAGTCGAGAGCCAAAATACAAGAATTGACTTCACAAGAGTTAAACCAAGAAAATCCAGCTCAGAAATCAGGATCAGTTTTGGCGGAACCCATACCAGAAGATCTAGACATGATGTTTCGTGCATATTAGGCTAGAATAAAAGAGGGACCTCAAGTAACGAAAATGAGTAAAAACTACCCTCGAGCTGATCTAGAAATTGAGAGAACTAAACTTTGCATGAAGATGGTAGAACTAGCACAAGCTTTGTTCGAAGCCTCTAGATATCTCAATTGGAATAACATGGCAAAACCGGAATTACACTTTCAAGGACTAATGGAGAGGCTAGAATACTTGATAGAAAGCAAAGAGAAAAAGGATCAGCATAGGAACCCTATTGTCAGAGAGACACATGAAAGGAATGCACCATCCCTGTCTCAAGTACCTAATACAGAAAGTCAAGACAATTTGTCTTCCATACATAGGTACTCACATGAATTTTTGAGGGAAATCCAAGAGGAGAAATGGAGAAAAGAACAAGGAACTCATCCTCCTATTCAAGAAATAGACGACTTGCAGGAACAATTTCCCCAAGACATTCCCTCTATATATGATGAGGTAGAGGTGGAACAACTGAGTGAACACACAGGATTTGAATCTAATTCGTTACAAGAATTACCTCAGTTCACAGGACCTTGGGAAGCAAAGTCTATTAGTATGAGAGCACCCACGATAATAGTGAGGAATGAAGAATCAGTGATCCCTAGGAACACGGAAGTGATCAAGAACACTAAAGTACAGTGTAATCTCACTCTGGAGGAAGTGTTAAGGTAAAACCAGAATTGTGGAAGCATGTGGCAAATCAATTCCCTGAGCTTGCTACCACACCCTCTCAAATAGGATCACATAAGAAGGTACCAGAGATACCCGTGGAAAAGATTGGAGACGTGAGCGAAGGAGAGGAAGGTAACACATATCTTCCAATAACCCATCAGGGCTACACCACGAAAGCCATCTTAGATTCAGGAGCCGGAGTAGCCATCGCTACCACCGCTTTGTGGAAACGTTGGGGTAAGCCAGCACTCAGACCCACCAGGATGAAGCTACAAATGGCTGATGGACACATAGAAAAACCATTAGGCTTACTAGAAGGCATATCTCTCACCACTTGTGGTGTAGAATTTGAGCATACCTTTGCCATTTGTGACTTTGCGAAAAATCGTGCTTATGAGATGATATTGGGACGACCATTCATGCGTCAGTTGCAAATTGTACAAGATTGGGGATCTAATTCTTTGTACTTGCAACATTTAGGAGTGACTACCAAAGTCAATCTTAAAGACTATTCACACAGAGATGTACCCCCAATACAATGGAATACCATCCATAAAACACCAGTAGAGACGGAATCCGTGCACTCATTAGAATCAGATCCTTCTTGGTTGCACGAGGATACCCATTTATGGATGTGTAAAGTAGCCAAACAAGAGGAAGAACGATTAGAAAGAAGGACCTTAGGTGCAGAACAACATCCACGAACCCTTCAAGATCCAGCATATGCACCTGTAGTATTTCCAGACGAAGAGTTTGAACCCCATGGTTGGGCAGAAATCCTAGCAACCATGGATATAGCCATCAATGAAGAACAATGGACACCCCACTGTGACGAGGATGGCTATGACATATCCGTTTTCACGATAGAACCAATCACGTGCGATGCAATTCTAGAAGAGTGTGAACCTAACACTGATGCATTTGAGGATGCAAGCGATGTTGATTTGGAATCAATTATCATGGATTCACCCTTTGCATCAGAAAAAGAATATTTCTACGAAGTAGAGACTCACACTCAGAGACACGAGGACATTATGAATGAGGTAAGGTTAGCCACTCAAGTGACTACTAAAAGTGAAGGAAAGAAAAGAAAGAAGAAAGACACCAGGACAGAAAAAGAAGAATCTTTATTTGAAGTACCCGAGAATTTCAAGAAATATGAAATCGAAGATAGAAGAATCATGGTACGAATGCCTAATAGAAAAGCGAATGATGGACAAGTATATGATAACCGAGAGAAAACCAAGAAAGTAATAGTTGCCATAGAAGGAGAAGAAGAAAAATGCACATACATAGGGCATGATTTGACGACTGAAGAAGAAGAAGAGTTAGTTGCCCTATTGCGCGAATATAGAGATGTTTTTGCTTGGAGTTACAAAGATTTGAAAGGAGTAGATCCAGATATATGTTCTCATAGAATCCCTATGACTCCAGATGCAAAACCGACAAAACAAAAACCGTACACGTATAATGATAACTACGCTGTGAAGATTAAAGAGGAGATAGATCGCTTGATAGGAGCAGGATTCATTTACGAAATTGAGCACACCGAATGGGTATCCCCCATTGTGGTTGTGCCCAAGAAGAATGGAAAATTGTGTGTGTGTATTAACCTTAAAAAAGTTAATGCTGCCACGATTAGAGACAGTTATCCTCTTCCTATCACGGAACATCTATTGGAAAGAGTTGCGGGCAAGGAAGTTTACAGCTTTCTTGATGGATTCTCAGGCTATAATCAAGTAGCCATTGCTCCAGAAGACCAACACAAGACAGCTTTTGCCACTGAATGGGGCATATTTGCATTTCGTGTAATGCCATTTGGCTTGACAAATGCACCCGCCACTTTCCAGCGACTCATGTGTCATGTTTTCAAGGAATTCTTACGCAAGAGCTTGGAAGTTTATGTCGATGACTTATGTGCTCATTCAAATGTAAGACAGACACATATCCCAGGGTTAAGACAAATATTTGACAAATGTCGAGAATATCAGGTTTGTTTGAACCCAGAAAAATGCGTTTTCATGGTCAAACAAGGCAAAATTCTAGGACACATTGTGTCAAAAAATGGAATCTCTACGGACGAAGAAAAGGTGAAGGTAATTGCAGAATTACCTAGACCAACTAATGTGAAAGAGGTACAGGCATTTATGGGCCATTGCGGTTATTATAGGAGATTCATACACATGTATGCAATCATAGCCAAGCCTTTGTACTCCCTTTTAACCAATTTTGAATGGACAGATGAATGTGAAAATTCATTCAATGAACTTAAACGACGTTTGTGCTCAGCACCTATATTGACTACCCCAGATTGGAGTAAGCCATTCCATGTACATGTGGATGCATCCAATTACGCCATAGGATGTGTGTTAGCACAACCCACGAATGAAGGTAACATAGATCTCCCCATAGCTTACGCTAGCAGACAATTGAACGCAGCAGAAAGAAATTACACCACGACGGAACGAGAAGGATTAGGGATGATCTACGCAGTAAAGAAGTTTAGGCACTACTTGTTGGCCAACAAATTCAAGTTCTTTACAGATCATCAAGCCCTATTATACTTAGTCAACAAACCATGTAACACAGGACGATTAATACGCTGGTTTCTATTACTCATGGAGTATGATTTTGAAGTGGTAGTCAGGAAAGGAAAGACACATCTTAGAGCTGACCACCTTTCGAGATTAACCTCAGGAGAAGCCCCTCAAGGAGTAGCGGATGAATTACCAGATGCATACCTGTTTAACCTTGAGATAGCACCAGAATGGGCTAAGCCTATAGTCCCTATTCTGACATACAGACCCAAGAATCCTAGGATTAAGATCAAAGAAGGAGAGATTACCAAGTCTCAGAAATATCAAATAATGGCAGGAAGCATATATAAACAGGATAATCAAAAGATTCTTGCTTGTTGTGTAGATGAATCAGAACATGCGAATTGGTTGCAATTAGCACACATAGGTGCACTAAAGCAACATCATTCAAAACATCGAACATTACAGACTCTGCAGAGATTGGGAGTATATTGGCCCTCTACGGAAGCAGATGTCTACAGGTTGTGTAAAGAATGCCAGGTGTGTGGTGAAAGACCACCAGTAGAGCATGCTACATTCTATCACGTGTCTCTCACACCAGACTGGAGTGAACCATTAGTGACATACTTGAGGACGCACACATTCCCTCAAGGAATGACTTTAGCACGACAACGCAGTCTAGAGCAGGAAGCTCAAGACTATTCACTTATTGGCGATAACTTATACAAAAGAGGACGAGATGGATATTTAAGACAATGTGTTCATGAAAGCGATTATCTGAGCATACTAGAGACTGCACACCAAGGTGTTGCAGGAGGTCACTTTGGACCAGATAGGATAGTCAAAGCCATTCTCTTTGCAGGATTATGGTGGCCCACTCTTCACATGGATGCTCATACCTATGTAAAGAGATGTGATGTGTGCCAAAGAACTCAGTTTCCTACTCGCAGAGATGAAATGCCATTGAAACCCATGATGGGCGGACGTGCATTTTCTAAGTGGGGTATAGACTTTGTAGGACCCATTAACCCCCCTGCAAAAGGTACACATGCAGAATACATTATTGTTGCCACAGATTATCTAACCAAATGGGTAGAGGCAAAAGCCACAAAAAAGAATGATGCTCACACGACTGCAAAATTCTTATTTGAAAATGGCTTTACAAGATATGGATTGCCTATAGAGTTAGTGAGCGATCGAGGCACTCACTTTCTAAACCAAGTCATTGAATATTTGTTACAGGATTTTATGGTGATTCACAAGAAATCTGCACCATATCATCCTCAGGCCAATGGTCAGGCTGAAAGCACTAACAAGATACTTTGTAACGTACTGACGAAACTCGTGAACAACAAACGTTCAGATTGGGACAAACAGTTACACCATGCTGTTTGGGCATATCGAGTGGCCTACAAGACCGTACTCAATGCAACTCCCTTTCAGATGGTTTTTGGTCAGAATGCAGTGCTTCCTTTGGACTTCTTGATACCGACCCTTAAGGTTGCACAAGAACATCAATGGACCGGCCATGAATTATCAGCGAGAATAATGGACTTGGAACGATTAGGAGAAACCAGGCTGTTTTGTTTTGGACTCCAAGTTGTCCTCTCCAATCATGAAGTAACAAAGAATCAACAAATCATCTTTATTTTGTCAATCCTAGGAATATCCACAAGACCACAGCCCCTTCAAGATAACAGATTCAAGGAAATAAGAGATTGATGGCTGGATTGCTGAGAGAAATTGAAGATGAAGAGAAAATCTTGAGATTACCATAACTAAGGCAAATCTCCATCATTTTCTATGTTCTTTATGTCAAAACCATGCCATTTCATTAGCAGAATACAAATATGAACTCAAAACTGAAAAATATCACCTGTATCACCAAGACGAGACAATCGCGATTCTGTACCAACAGACGATTTTCTCAATTTTGGAACTTCCTGCAGTCCTTTCCACTCATTTACAGCAATAGGTCTCTCTCTTCATACAACTTACTCAGTAATACACAATTAAGACTCACAAATCTCCATGATTAAGCAAGAGACAAGCTCACACATCAAAAGAAATACACACAACAAGAGAAAACACGATTTTGCAGAAACTCTTTCTTCTCTATTGATAGCTTGAGCAAATGGCTAACCAACCTCTCCAAAATAGAGAAAATTGACTTATATACATTTTCAAGTGTCCCTTTTCACACTTGAAATTAGGTCTTTTTCTCTAATTTTCTAAAAAATGCTATCTAAGAGTTTCTAAAAATTCTACAAAAATTACAGAAGGTCCTCAACCACATAAGGAAGACTCTTCCTTATTTTTACAATCATTGCATAAATATTTTACAATTTTTTTGACTTTTTACTAATTTTTCATCAAAAATGCTCCTTCAAAATCACTCCTTCCAACATCCTTCCCCTCCTAAACCTTTCGGCTCCTGACGAAAGATTTTCTTTATGTGAGCTCAGCTTTATTTCTTCTTCCTTTGATATACTTGTGACACCAAGTCATGGCTCTTCCTTTCAGTGACATTCAAATTATTGACCATTTCAAATAAAGCTTTCCTCCATTGTACTGCAGCTTCAGGCTTGTCTATAACGTCCTTCTTCAAATATTCTGTGTAGGCAACTTCATAGGCAGTAAGTCTTGCTTTTGTAACAACTGATAGGTTTCCAAAAATCTCTGATTCCCTCTCAAAAAATCCATAATCGAAAGCATCCTCAAAAATCTGTAAGTAATGGCTACCCAAAAATATAATTCTGCTGTAGTAGGCCATTAAGCAGATCCTGTCTGGTGTCTCACTCAAATCAAACAAAAGAGCATCTGTTGGTGAATTAAAGCCTATGTAGTTCAAAATTCTGATATCTGTATCAGTGTAGGTCTCGATACAGGCTAGAATCAATCTCATTATTCTGACAAGTAGTATACAGGCTGGATCATTAACATCTTTATATGTCGTTAAAATTGACTCAGCAGCATTCACCATGTAATTTTTTGTAGGCCAAGTACCTGCCTTTGGACCTGCTATTTTTGGAAAATTCAGCCACTTTGCTGGAATCTGTCCTGTTTTCCTCCTTTCCCAAAAAACAGTCCATTCTCTTCTTCTGGCAACTGGACAATAGGCTGGGTTGATCTTTAAATTCAAAGGTGCCTCTTTCCAGATTTTCCTGCATTCCTTATTGGCATCCAACCACTTATTCCTCCATTTAGGATTTGCTCTTTCAAATAACTCCTTCGTGACATTAATATCTTCTTCATATTCAAGGTATTTGTTCGGAGATAGCCCTACTCTGGCTAATTGATAATTCTTTATACTCTCCAAAATCATGCAGAAAGGTATTCCCAATCCATCTGCAGCCCAATGATGCTGATCTGGATTAATGCCTTTATTCAGAGCAAAATTAACTATTTGATCTTCATACTCATTATGCATTTGTCTAATAAAACCCATTCTTGCCTCTCTATTGGTCAATAACTTCTGTACAAAATCTTCAGAAGATTCTTCCTCTGTTTCTTTGGCTGCTGACTCCTTGTTCTCTTGTTCCTTGTCAAAATCCCCTGTTTCATATTCCCTGTTGTCTGTATCTTCTGCCTGTACTTGATCTTGAATTTCTTCTGGAACTTTTGATTTCTCCAACTGTTTCTGTAGTTCTTCTATAGTCATCATTGAACTTTTGTTCTGAGCTTCCCATAACTCCTTTTCCTTCCTCCACTCATTTCTTTCTTCCTCCATCTTCGCTTGCCATTCACTTCTTTCCTTCTCTACCTCCAAATGTAATTGATGATATCCTCTCATTGATGTGGCAGCATGAGTGTTTGCCTGTTTCTCCATTTCTTTGGCCTCTTTTAATTCTGTTTGAAGTCTTTGAATTTCTTTATGCAGCTCTTCCTTTTCTTCCTCTGTCAATTGGACAGATTTGCTTCCACCTTGTAGTTGACCTTCTTCTAACAACACTTTATTAATTTCTTCATGTGCTCTAGTCAGAATTTGATAAGATGTTTGTAAAGTTCTGTATCTTCCTCCAATGGTTTTTAATTCCATATCCATTTTGGCATTCTGCTCTGATAACTTTACACTCTTTTCTTCCAAATATTGTATCCTATTCTGCTTCTGAACCTCAGCTTCTTCCAAAGCAATGATTCTATTGAGATATTCTTCATTCCTTTCCTTTAGCAACCTTAATTGCTCTGTCATCTGCTCTTTTTCTTTCTTGTGTTCTTTGATGATTAAACTGCCTTTTTCAAATTCTGATTCAGCCACCATTCCTGATATGATCATATTCCTGCTAGATGGTCTGAATTGTTCAATGTTGCTCATAATCATTTGACAAGCTGATCTTATATTTTTGGGTATTCTTTCCAACCCTACTTCTATTTCTGTCTGTCTAACTTCAATTTGCTTATCTTCTTTATCCACATCATCTTCTTCTGCTGCTGTTTCATCTTCTATGTCCTGCATGTCTTGTTCTTCATCATTGTGATCATATTTCTCTGTATCCTGATTGTTATCATCCTCTTCATAAACTAGTGCTCTGTCATTTGCACTCTTTTGCTCTGAGAAATCTGAAACTTTCTTCCCTTCTAATGGCTTCTTTTCTTCCACTACTTGTTGCTTCTCTGTGAAGAGCTGGTCTCCCTTAATTAGTATCTCCTTCTCTTGTGTTAGGGTTTCCTGACTATTATTTGAGTCCTTTTTAACAAGAATTTGTTGAACTTTCCTGAGTTGATCTTCCTGTTCCTGCTTTTCCTGAACTTCAACTGATTCACTTTCTTTTGTACCCGCAACCTGGTCATTACTTTTCTCTTTTATGCATTCCTGATCTTGCTCCTCAATATCCATAAAATCTGCTTCCACTTCCTGTTCTTGATCATTCTTAGATGTAAATTCCTCACTGCTTTTTATATCCTGCAGCACATCCTTTATACTTTGAACAATGCCTTCCTCTATTACTTGTCCCAAAACCTCTTGAGCATTCTTTTCTGATTCTAACTCCTTGCTTTCCTGTTCTTTGGATTCATCCTTCTGCTGATTATTTGGGCTAAGTACACTGCCGAATACTTTCTTTGCTAGTTCCTCCAAACTTGCAGTCAATCTTGCATTTAAATTGAACTGTGTCTGTGAAGGGTTGGTCCATATTGAATTTTTGTCAACATTCGTTATTCCAGAATTTTCTTCATTTCTCTTCTGGTCTTCCTCTTCTGTCATCCTTGCCTTTCCTTTTAACTGCCTCCTTTTTTCTTCAGCACTCATCTGTGGAACTTTTTCTTCCTGTGTCTGCTTCTCTTGAGATTTCTTACTTGAATCCTCAGGTGTTTTCACTTTTTCTACAGCCTGTGCAGCTATATTGGGAGTGTTGGGTATTGACAGATTTAAACTTTTTAGCAAAAAACTCTCAATGTCGATGTCTGAATCAGATGAGAATCGTGAAGATCCTCCCACTTCTTGTTCTATAGGCTTTGACACTTCCATCTCTGAGGTTAACTTTTGGGTTTCTTTGGTAGTTACCTGTCTCATTTCTTTTATCACAGGTTCATCTGCCATCTTTCCTTTCCCTTTCTTTATCATCTTCTTCTTTTGAACAGGTTTCCTTGGCATCTTCTTTTTCACTATTACTGTAGTTCTGGCCTCTAGAGGTCCTTGCAACTCCTTGAAGTATGCCAGCAATTCTACCTCCTTCTTCACAAATATCTCTTCAGTTTCTGCTGCCATCATTTCTTCATGCAATGCTTCATAGTGCTCCACTTCTTCTTGGATCCAATCAGTAGCTTTACATGAAAAATCTTCCAGCATTTTTTGATATTGTGCCTCGTATATGGCTCTTTTGCTGTTTCCTTGTGTGAGATAAGTGTAAAGTTGTTCTTTGCTTGTCTGCGGAGGATGAGGTTCACTGGAGGATTGCACCTTTTTCTGTGCTGCCACCTGTTCCTCTTTTGTTTCTTCCGTCTGTTCTAACTCTACTTTTCTGGGGTCCAACCTTCTTTTCTTTACTGGAATCACTTCCTCAGATATGACTTTTCTCTTCATTCCTGTTCCTCTCATGCGAGTTTGTCCTTCTGATTCTCTTCCAAGTGCCTTCTTTGGGGGACTTTTGATTCCTGACATCAAATTTCTGAAGTACTGTGCCTCAGGAGCTAACTTTAACTGTTCTTCCATACCTAAAACATGATAAATGATTTTTGTCAAAAACTGGGCTCCATTCATGAATTTTTTCTGCTCCCAATGCTTTGCTGCTTCCTTCAGCTGTTCATGGATGTAAGGTGAGACATCCATCACCCCAAATGGCTTTGTTCTATCTTTGTTGTTGAACATCAGCAGAGTTACTGATTTGTGAGGCATGGTGTATCTAGGCAGTTTGGGAAAACAAAAATATTGCAGGAACATTCTAATTGCATATTCTTCATTTTCTTTTCCCTTGAAATCAGTGAACTTTACATACCCCGTGTAAGTCTCCTTATTTTTCTTGACAAAACTTTGGTCCAGTTTAGTGCCCATGGGATAGAACTGTAAGGCGGCTCTGATATGTTCTGCTTTGATGACTATCCCTGCCTCCTGATTGTCTTTATTCTTCACTTTACATCTGAAGTAGGCATCATTGCCTTTTCCCACTTCCTCCAAGGTTCCCATTACTTGTGCTACTCTTTCAAAGTCAATAAAGAAAATTGGTTCTTCTAAGAGCTTGTGCAATCCCACAGCTTTCCATCTTTTGAGGTTGACAGAAGTTTTTTGAAACCTGTAGAATTCTTGGCACAACATGGTGTACTTATATCCTCCCACTGCAACTGTGAAGATATGTTGTCCTATCACTCCCAGAATCTCTTTAAGTTCTTTTGCTATTTTTTCAGCTTCTGGGATTTCTTGGTCTTCATCGGATTCTAAGTCCACCTGTTCTTCAGTTGCATCACTGTCCAAAAACCAGTGTCCTCTGGACAAAGTCACTGAATCAGCTTTGAAGTCGTGAATTGCCAACTCCTTTGTATTCACCATCCTGTATTTATATATGACAGAAAAGAAAATACTCCACCCACATGAGTCACAAGATTTCATAAGAAAATACTATATTATTCTGGAATGTTCTGACATATAAAAAATAAGAAAAACAAGTTCCCAGCAATTTTTGCTTTTTTTTTTTTTTCAAGACTCAATTTTAAGTGAGCAACACAGGTGTAGCAAGACATCTATTGTGCTCTCTCCAATTGTCACTTCTTTACTAAAAAAAACAATTCCTGAATTAAAAGGATGATGCTAGAAAAGATGATTAATGAAGAAACTTGAAAAGGTAATGGTAAAAAAGAAAAATGATCACAAAAAATTAAAAATCACTAAAACAAAACAACTTTTTTCCATAATAAATTACTCTTTCCCTCCCTATATCTTGCTTTGTGTTCTTTTATTTTTAGAAAGAAAATCAAGAAAATAAAATATATTTTTCTGGGGTTTTTTTTTTTTTTTTTCTTTTTTTTTTTTTTTTTTTTTTTTTTTTTTTTACCTACTTTCCTTCCCCTCCTAATTTTCTTCTAAGGGGAAAGAAGGAAATATTTTTTGTCCTTTCCAAAATTCCAAGAATAGGTCCATTGTGAATTATCTCTCTTCCATTGACCTAATTCTGATTTTTTTACCCAGTAATGTTTTATTCCATCTGTCCTTCTGTTATGGAAATAACCATGCTCTGTGGATGAACATTTTTTGACATTTTTTGGCTTCCATATCCATTTTGTTTTTATTTCCTGTTTTGGTAAGCCATAATTGTGCATGACCTGTTTCCATATTCTTTTTGTTCTGTTTTGTTGATATTGCAACTTTGGCAATAATAGTTTTCTCTGTTTTGTCTCCTCCTCAACCTTCACCTCTTCAGTCTTTTGCTGATCTTGAGTGTATGAAGCTTGATCACTTTGTATTGTCATAATGTTCCTGTCCTTCATTGAGAAAGCAAATCCTTCGAGATGTGGGTCATGAACATCCATATGATCTACCTGCTCTTCATTACTCAGAAAGAACATTAAAAACTTTTTTTCCTTGATGGTCAAATTAAGCTTCATTTTTTCAAAATTTAAGATGACTTTACCTTGTTTGAGCCATGGTTGCCCTAAAATCAGCTTTTCAGTCATTAAATGGTCTGGCCATTCTTCACAATCTATCTCCATGTATTCATTATTAAATTTAACTTTAACAGAAAGTGAAGATATGCTTTGAATGCTTTTCCCTCCCAGGGTTTTGATCAAAATTCTGCTTTCAGCTCTCTTAAGATTAAATTTATTGATCAAGGCTGAGCTAATTAGATTCACTTGAGCTCCCGAGTCTATCAAAACCCTTATGTTTTCATTCTGGTAATTCATCATAATCAAAGGCAAATGTTCTTTTTGTTTTAGAGTGTTTTCGCATACGCACACTTGTTTCAATTTTCTAATTCTTTCCTTGGCTTCTAGTTGAGCCTCCTGTCTAATACTTTCTTCTTCTTTTTTCCTAATTTGGGCCTTTTGCAACCTTCTCCATTCCTCAGTAGTTAATGGGCACTCATACCTCTTCACTCTACATCCACTTATGAAATTTGGCATGATTTCCCCATCAATATTGGCTAACTGAATAGCTCCACTTTTGCTTATCTGATGTATGATATATGGCCCATGACCTTTTTTCTGAAACTTTTTCTGATGTTCTTTGATTGTGTAAGCTAAGACCAGGTCTCCTTCTTGTAGATCTTTGTCTTTTATGTGAACATCATGATAAGCTTTTTGTCTTTTCTTGTTTGTGTATATACTCATCACTGCTTGGAGTCTCGATGCTCCCAGTTTTTCTAAGTCTATGACTCTCTCAGATAATTCATGTCCTGTCCAATTGTATTGGCTACCCACCTTCAGTGTTGGAATAAGAAATTCCATGGGTAAAACTGCATTCTGGCCATACACCAAATTGAATGGTGTAGTTCCTAAAGCTGTTTTGTATGCCACTCTATAAGCCCAAAGAACATGATTCAATTGATAATCCCAGTCATTTCTGTTTGTGTTGACTAATTTGGACAATACATTGCAAAGTACTTTATTAGTGCTTTCTGCTAACCCATTGGCTTGTGGGTGATATGGGGCTGACTTATTGTGACTAATCATGAAATAATTAGTCATGTTTTCTATGATCTGATTCAAAAAATGAGTCCCCCTATCACTTACCAATTCAATTGGTAGTCCAAATCTAGTGATAATGTTTTCATACAAAAATCTAGCAGTGGTGTGAGCATCATTTCTTTTAGTAGCTTTGGCCTCAGCCCATTTTGTCAAATAATCTGTAGCTACTAGTATGTATTCTGCATGAGATTGTCTGGCTGGAGGATGTATTGGTCCAATAAAGTCCAATCCCCATTTACTAAAAGCTCTGGCTGAAATTAAAGGAATTAATGGCATGTTATCTCTTTTGTTTGGTTGGCTTACCCTTTGACAGACATCACATCTTTTCACATAAGTTCTAGCATCAGGAAATAGGGTTGGCCACCAAAAGCCAGAATATAAGATGAGTTTGGCTGTTCTATCACTTGAGAAATGTCCTCCAGCTACTCCTGAGTGTGCCATTTCCAACATCTCTAAATACCTTTCTTCTGGAACACAGATTCTCAGATATCCATCCATTCCTCTCTTGTATAATTGCTCTCCTATGAGTTGATATTCCTCTGAGATTACTTGTAGATTTCTTGAATCAGCACCAGCTATTACTTGTTCCCCTTTCTCCTTTCTCTTCAACTTCTCAACAATATTTTCACTCCATTCAGGGTTTTTCTGAAACCAATATAGAGTTATTAATTCTGCTTTCTGCCATGTTTGACATTTTTGACAATTATCAATATATCTCTCCACATCTTGAATCTTATTTGGCCAATGTACTCCCATCCTATTAAGGTTACTAAGAGTAACAATTGTAGAAGCATGAGTACATGGATTCCAGCAATGAGCTTTTCTTACATATTCATGTTGCTCTTCTTCTGGAGTACAATATTCCAGTATACCTGACTGATTGAGGTGATACAAATGTCCAGCTAACAACATGAAATTCCTGCTTTGTAACACCAGATGTGTATTATTTGCTAATGACCTACAAGGTCCCATGGTTAGCAAGGGAATTAATGACATCGACCATTCAGGAACACTTTCCACCTTGAATAAGTATGTATCTGGCAAATCATCATCTATAGGTGAACTAGGTTCTTTTGACTGAATTCTTGATAAATGATCTGCTCTCAAGTGTGTTTTTCCTTGTCTAACCACCACCTCAAACTCAAATTCCATTAGTAAAAGAAACCATCTTACTATTCTTCCTGTATGACATGGTTTATTTACTAAATAGAGTAGAGCTTGGTGATCCACAAAGAATTTAAACTTGTTGGCCAATAGATAATGTCTGTATTTTTTGACAGCAAAGATCATTCCCAATCCCTCTCTCTCAGTAGTTGTGTAGTTTTTTTCTGCAATGTTTAATTGTCTACTTGCATATGCTACTGGGAAATCTAATTTGCTTCCTTCTATAGGTTGTGCTAACACACATCCCAGAGCATAATTTGAAGCATCGACATGTACATGAAAGATTTTATCCCACTGAGGTGTTTTCAAGATTGGTGCTGTCACCAAACAAGTTTTTAATGTTTCAAATGCTTGGTCACATTCTTCAGTCCACTCAAACTTTGTGATGAGGGCATATAAGGGCTTGGCTATATCAGCAAATTTGTATACAAATTTTCTGTAGTACCCACAATGTCCCATAAAAGTTTGGAGTTCCTTCACATTTGTTGGTCTAGGAAGCTCTATTATGGCTTTTATTTTCTTTTCATCAGTAGAGATTCCATTTTTTGACACTATGTGACCCAACATTCTTCCTTGTCTGACATAGAATACACACTTTTCTGGGTTTAGGCATACTCTATATGTCCTGCACTTCCTGAATATTCTTTCCAAATCTTGTAAATGATCTTGTCTTTTTAAAGAAAAAGTGCATAAGTCATCTACATAGATTTCCATCACATTTCTCAGGAATTCTTTGAAAATATGACACATCAACCTTTGAAAAGTTGCTGGGGCATTGGTCAATCCAAAGGGCATAACCCTAAAAGCATAAACCCCCCATTCTGTAGAAAAGGCAGTCTTATGTTGGTCCTCTAAAGCTATTGGTACTTGATTGTATCCAGAGAAGCCATCTAGAAAACTATAGACTTCCTTTCCTGCAACTCTCTCAAGAAGATGATCTGTTATTGGCAGTGGATAACTATCCCTTATAGTTGCTGCATTTACTTTCTTCAAGTTAATGCATACCCTAAGTTTCCCATTCTTTTTTGGCACCACAACTATAGGTGATATCCATTCAGTGTACTCTATTTCATAAATGAAATTAGCAGCCAACAGCTTGTCAATTTCTTCCTTTATTTTGGCAGAGTATTTGTCATTAAATGTATAATGTCTCTGTTTGCTTGGTTTTGCATCAGGTGTCATAGGAATCTTATGCTCACAAATTTTTGGATCAATTCCTTTCAAATCTTTATAACTGTAAGCAAATACATCCCTATAGTTCTTTGCTAGGTTCCTTAATGCTTCTTCTTCTTGTGATGTCATGTCATCAGCTATTACTATTTGTCTCTCTTCTCCTTCTTCCTGTGTAATTACAATTTTCTTTGTTTGTTCTTCATTATCATATGCTTCCCCTTTTTTCTTCTCTCTTTTTGGTTTCATTCTCAGAAGTAGTCTGTCTTCTACTTCATAAGTTTTAAAGTTTGCTGGTACATCAAAGTATTGATCTCTGTTTATCTCTTTCTCTTTCTTTTCCTTTTCCTGGTCTCTTTCTATTTCTTTGTGTTTATGTTCCTTGTATTTGCCTGAGATTTTGTCTTTGATTGCATCCTCAGCTTTTACTGTTTCCAAATATTGTGATTTTCCTTCTGTTAATATCATTTCTTGATTTTGATCCTCTTCTCTTTGTGATACTCCTATCATGTGTATGCCAATGTGGAAGATATCAAATCCTTCCTCATTTTGGAATTCCACTCCCACATATTCCTCACTGGCCAAATCCATTGTAGCTAAGATTTGATTCCATCCATAAGGCTCAAACTCTTCATCTTTGAATTGTTGAGGCACATAATTTTCATCTTGTATTTCTCTTTCTTCCACACAATCTTCTCTCCTTAACTTCCTTTTCCTATTTGTGATGTTTCTTAATATGTTACACTTCCAAACTGCTGATTCCCCTTCTTCCTGATCCTCCCTCTCTGATTCTTCACTTTCTGGTTGATTTTGATGTATTTTATACCATTCTCTAGGAGATATGTCACAATAGTGGCCATTTCTTAAGTTTACTCTTGTTATTCTCCCCTGGTTCTGAAGATATAAACAATCATTACCCCAATCTTGTACAATTTGCATTTGTCTCATGAAGGGTCTTCCTAGGATAATTTCATAAGATGTGGATTGTGGAAATTCTACTATAGCAAAAGTATGCTCTATTTCTATGCCACATATGTCCACAATCACTTTTTCCCAAATTCCTAGGGGCTTTTCTATATGTCCATCTGCAAGTTGTAATCTCATTTTAGTGGGTAATAATTCTTTTCTTCCCCATTTCTCCCAGGTTTGTTTAGTCATTATAGCCACTCCTGATCCACTGTCCAAAATGGCTTTTGCTGAATGTTTTTCATATTGTAATTTTAAAGTTGAATTCCCTTCTTCTCCTTCACAATATCCTCCTATTTTGTCAATAGGAATATACCATAGTTCCTCTAATTCTTGTGTTGGTGAATGAAGGTTTTCAGATATTGTTTCTTCTTTGTTCATTTTGTTTTGTAGATGAGGATTCTGTTTCAGCAAATTTTCCCATGTTGTATGACATGTAATACTACAATGTTCACCTAAACTCATTTGGAATGTTATGTGTGGATTGCCTTCTTTATCATTTTCCTTGGTTTTTGTTTTCTCATGCTGATCAAATGTTCTCCGAGAGCTGTCTTCTTCCCCTAACCTGAGTTGTGTTTCCTGGATAATTTGTTTGCATTTTAGCATCCTTTCATGCTCTAAATCTGGTATGGGATAAGCCATTGCATGATCTACAGGGCTTGGTCCCTCTTGAATCCTTCCTTTATAGGCTTTGATTAGGGTGTCTAGGCTCTGAGAATTTCCTACTTCAGACAGATTCTGGGTCTTTTGATGAGAAGTATGTTTTGAATTTGTTTGTTCCTGACTGTCTTCTTCCAGACTTTTGCCCACTTTCCTTTTCTTTTCCCATTTCCCTCTTTGTCTATTTTTCTTCCCTTTTGATGTGGAACCCTCATTCTGTTCTTTAATTGCTCCTTGTTGTTTGGCTTGTGCCCTTGTTATAACATTAAGTTCAATTTGATCATTGTCACTCAATTCCTCTTGTTCCACAATTTTGACTGTTTTTAAAGGTATGTTATTAGGTGTGTTCTGTTGTTTTTGGGGATTTTTTGGACAGTCTTTGATCAGATGTTCTCTACCACAATCCTTACAATATGCTCCCTCTATCCTGAATGTTGGAGGTTGTGGACAATCTCTAATGAAATGCTCTCCCCCACACCTATAACATGTTATCTTTGGTCCCCCTTTGAATTGAGGTTTTTGATTGGACATGTAGTTGTTAGTAATGTACATGAATGTTGCTGTGTCCATTTCAATTTTTCCATTTCCCAGATCTAGGGCTTTAAGCTCAGGTTCCCTTATTTCATAATCTTCCCATTCTTCTTGATGTCCCTCACTCCATTGATACTCTTCCTTATAAGGTGATCTGAATCTTGAATTTCCTTCATCAATGGGTGTATATTTGACTGGTACCACATTGGTTGGAATGGGAGGTTGTTGTCCCAATACTGGTCTTGGTTGCTCAGTATAACCTGATTCCCTTTGAGCCATATAGTCTCTTTCCTTGACAGGTTGTTTGTTATAGAAGCAATCCTCCCTGGTATGGTTTGTCCATTTTCTCTCTAGTGTACAATACTTGAGTGTCTTCCTATCTTGTAAGTGTTGTGGTTTCTGATAAGGGCATTGTTGTGCCAGATGATTTTCTCCACAAATATAACATTTTTTGTTTGTGTTCATCCTAGAGTTTATCAGATTAGTTTTAGTGCTTACCTCTAGGGCTTTAGCAATAGCCTGAGCCAACTCTTCTGCTGGAGGAATTTTGTCTTCATAAGATCTGGGTTGATCAAATGCTAACAAATCTTGACCTCTGTTGTCCTCCAAATCTATTGCTTCCTTAACACAGGCTGCTAAATCAGGACATCTCCTATAGTACACTAGGGTCCTTAATTGAGCACTTCTCAATCCCTCAATGAATAAGGATACTTGTTTTGCCATGGAAGGTACTTCTTCTCTTGGGCATCTATCAATGTACTGCTTAAACCTTCTGGCTGCTTCCCTAACATTTTCCTCCTTTTGTTGTTTAAAGCTGTGTATCAATGTGGCTGTACTATGTTTGATTCCAGTCTTAGAGAATTCACCAATGAAGGCTTCTAAGAAAGATTCAATGTCTAGGTACATTTCTTTTCTCAAAGGAATGAACCATGATAAGGCTGGCCCTGTTAGGGTTAGACCAAATGCTTCAAATTGTACCTTGTAATCTTCTACTTCCTCTGCTCTAATCAGTTGTCTAAACTCTGCAGCATGAGCATGAGGATCTGAATACCCTTCATATTGGTTTTTCATGCATTTGGCTACTTGATATGGTCTAAGCATCCTACCCTGAGGTTGCCAATGAGGTCTTCTTCTGAGTGGGAAGTCATTGTTTCCTTCTGGTTCTCTGTCAAATGGATTTGGTGAAGCATGTGTCCTTCTCCCATAATTTTGCTCATTATTAGTGTAGTTTTCATTTGGTCTAGGTATGTGTGGTTGTCCCATGTTATGTTCCCAAGGTCCTTTGTCAGCACATTGCCCTAGATCATTTGAATTTTCTGGGTCTTGAGAGAAGATGTATACGCATCCTTGCCTGTCTTCATATCTTCCATCTTTGAATTGGGCTACTGGAGTTATATTCAGGGGAATTTCTAAATTTCTCAGTCTAATGAGGAATTTATGCATTCCATCCTGGTATACATAGGTTCCAAACCTATTTGTATACATGTACTTAAGGATGTTTCTAAAATCCCCAGTTTCTATTGACTCATTTGTTTCATTTAGGTTTTCCATGTTATTTTCTTGGCTTAAACTTCTTCCCGATCTTTTATCACTTCCTGGCTCTTTTTCCTTTCTTGTTAGGTCTTGCTTAGAAAGTGAATTTATTTTATTTCCAGACCTTAGTATCATTCAACTATTTTTGACAAATTTCCAATGCTCAAAGGAGTGTTTGTCACAGTTTCCTAACCAATGTATTGGTTTTCCACAATTTTCTGTTCAAAATTGTGTGTGTTTTAATTTTCTTTCTATGTTTTGTGCTTTTCACCACTTTTTAATGAAATTAGGGTTTTTCACGATTTTCTACTGCCAGTAGTGTTTTTTCACGATTTTCAGATGAAAATCGTGTTTTTGACGATTTTATGATGCATTTGGACTTTTTCACGATTTTCTGTTGGATTTAGGTTTTTTCACGATTTTGTGCCTACCTGTGAGTTTTTTACAATTTTCTGTTGAAAATCGTGTTTTTCACGATTTTCTACTTACTTGTGAGTTTTTCACTATTTTCTGTTGAAAATCGTGTTTTTCACGATTTTCTACTTACTTGTGAGTTTTTCACGATTTTCTGTTGAAAATCGTGTTTTTCACGATTTTGTGTTCAAAATCGAGTTTTCCACGATTTTGAGTGAAAATCGCGTTTTTCACGATTTTGAGTGAAAATCGCGTTTTTCACGATTTTGTGTTCAAAATCGTGTTTTCCACGATTTTGAGTGAAAATCGCGTTTTTCACGATTTTGAGTGAAAATCGCGTTTTTCACGATTTTGTGTTCAAAATCGAGTTTTCCACGATTTTGAGTGAAAATCGCGTTTTTCACGATTTTGAGTGAAAATCGCGTTTTTCATGATTTTGTGTTCAAAATCGTGTTTTCCACGATTTTGAGTGAAAATCGCGTTTTTCACGATTTTGAGTGAAAATCGCGTTTTTCACGATTTTGTGTTCAAAATCGAGTTTTCCACGATTTTGAGTGAAAATCGCGTTTTTCACGATTTTGAGTGAAAATCGCGTTTTTCACGATTTTGTGTTCAAAATCGTGTTTTCCACGATTTTGAGTGAAAATCGCGTTTTTCACGATTTTGAGTGAAAATCGCGTTTTTCACGATTTTGTGTTCAAAATCGTGTTTTCCACGATTTTGAGTGAAAATCGCGTTTTTCACGATTTTGAGTGAAAATCGTGTTTTTCACGATTTTGTGTTCAAAATCGAGTTTTCCACGATTTTGAGTGAAAATCGCGTTTTTCACGATTTTGAGTGAAAATCGCGTTTTTCACGATTTTGTGTTCAAAATCGTGTTTTCCACGATTTTGAGTGAAAATCGCGTTTTTCACTATTTTGTGTTCAAAATCGAGTTTTTCCACGATTTTGTGTCAAAATCGTGTTTTTTTGCGATTTTGTCCACAGAATCGTGTTTTTCCACGATTTTGTTCCCAGACAATCGTGATTGCTCACAGATTGTAAAAACACGATTTTCTTATGAAAATCGCGTTCTGGGAATCGCGATTTTGTTGGCACTTTTTCACAGAATCGCGATTTTGAGTAAAACTCAGAATCGCGATTTTGTCCAATTTTTGGCAGAATTTCAACTTATGATTTTTTTCAATATTTTTTCACTTAGAGAATCGCTTTATCAAAATTTTAACATGCAATGAAGAGATTTTTTGAAAAACATTTTTTTCTTACTGAAAAACAATAAAAAACAGGAAATCGCGATTTCGTGATTTTACTATTTTCCTACTTTTTTTGTGTTATTTACTCATTTTTATGCAAAAAAATATGTACTTAAAATGCTACTAGACTTTTTACCTTGCTTGCCAAGTTGAAAAAATCTCCAAAGCTTGCTTGTAGCTGAAAGTCGCGATTTTGTTGCTTCTGCACACTCTCTCTCTCCCTCACTCTCACTCTCAAATGAATTTTTCCTTCAATTATCTGTTTATATAGTGCTCAAAAAATCACGATTTTGTACTCAGAAAGTCGCGATTTTGATCAAATTTCAGTTTTTCACACTCTTTCACTTATTTGACTTCACTTTACTCAATCTTTATGACTCCCTCTACACTTTCTTATGTCAAGTACCCAAATTTACCACATATTCCAAAAAATTTTCTTTACCGAAAATCGCAATTTTGTGTAGAGAATCGTGTTTTTTCTGTAGATCTTTTCTTGTGCAAATTTTGAGTATTCTTTGTCCTTGCCTTCTCTCAATATTCTTCACACTTCAATTCATGAGTCACCTGGAAAAATTTTTTCAAAACAACACTTTTTACAGAAAATCGCGATTCTGTTCAGAGAATCGTGTTTTCTAATTTTCTGGTTTTTTTTGATAATTTTTTTATTTTTTAAGCTTTCTTTCTCTTTGTTTGGCTTCAATTTCTTCTTTTCTTTAGAATTGACTTTACTCCTGAATTTTTGCACCAAAATCACAATCTCCCTCAGAAAATCGCGACTTTGTGCAGAAAATCGTGTTTTTCTCTATTTTTGATTTTATGCCACTTTGAGTAGCCTTTTCTTCTTGATTACCTTCAAAACCCTCAAAACCCTTCAACAACTTCAATTAAACCTTCTCTCACAATGATATTTCAAAATCAATTACTTTTTTCAGAAAGTCACGATTCTGTGCAGAGAATCGTGTTTTTCAATTTTCTGGTTTTTTGATCATTTTTTGCTTTCTTTTCCAGTTTTTCACAATCACTCCTAACCACAACACCTCACTTCAACTTCTTATCAAGAAAGGAAATTTGTTTGATTGTTTTTGATGAGTTTTGTGAATTTGTTTGGTATTTTTGCCCTAAAAATAAAGGTGAACACTTTACTTAGGGTTTCTGGTTTTGGAAATCAACTGATCCTATGGTCCTTGATTGGTTATGAGTTTCTATGTCCTTAGCTATCACTAAAGTACCAAAGAAAGGTTCTCCAATGAAAGAGTGTTATGAAAGGCAATCAAATTTTTGTAAAGATAAACTCAATCATATGATTTTTTTCAAAATGCAGCACAACTCAAGATTTAATGCTCAGACTTGGTCAACAACTGAATCCCTCATTCCCACATCTAGCTACTTCAACTGTCCTTTCCTTAGTATCACCATGTTATCTTCCCAAGATCACCCATGGTGTCTAGTACTTGGGCAAAAAGAAATCTAGAAATGCAAGAATAGATTCAAGTTACCTCCATCTTCAGCTTCTTGGCTCAAATCCTCCACACACCTGCACTTTTACTTCACCAAAATGATGAGCAACTATCAATCTACAAAAATTTCAGCACTTCCACTTCTACAAGACATCCATTGCTTTCTTCTTCCCTAAAGACAAACAATGATATCTACCTATTCATGTGCACTTTTCCTTATTGATGAGCTTTACCTTGTTTACCATCATCAACTGAAGATCCAGCAAAGGTCCAACTTCAAAGAAGTTCTTGGAATGTTCCCCGGCAACGGCGCCAAAAAATGTTTTGTTTTGGACTCCAAGTTGTCCTCTCCAATCATGAAGTAACAAAGAATCAACAAATCATCTTTATTTTGTCAATCCTAGGAATATCCACAAGACCACAGCCCCTTCAAGATAACAGATTCAAGGAAATAAGAGATTGATGGCTGGATTGCTGAGAGAAATTGAAGATGAAGAGAAAATCTTGAGATTACCATAACTAAGGCAAATCTCCATCATTTTCTATGTTCTTTATGTCAAAACCATGCCATTTCATTAGCAGAATACAAATATGAACTCAAAACTGAAAAATATCACCTGTATCACCAAGACGAGACAATCGCGATTCTGTACCAACAGACGATTTTCTCAATTTTGGAACTTCCTGCAGTCCTTTCCACTCATTTACAGCAATAGGTCTCTCTCTTCATACAACTTACTCAGTAATACACAATTAAGACTCACAAATCTCCATGATTAAGCAAGAGACAAGCTCACACATCAAAAGAAATACACACAACAAGAGAAAACATGATTTTGCAGAAACTCTTTCTTCTCTATTGATAGCTTGAGCAAATGGCTAACCAACCTCTCCAAAATAGAGAAAATTGACTTATATACATTTTCAAGTGTCCCTTTTCACACTTGAAATTAGGTCTTTTTCTCTAATTTTCTAAAAAATGCTATCTAAGAGTTTCTAAAAATTCTACAAAAATTACAGAAGGTCCTCAACCACATAAGGAAGACTCTTCCTTATTTTTACAATCATTGCATAAATATTTTACAATTTTTTTGACTTTTTACTAATTTTTCATCAAAAATGCTCCTTCAAAATCACTCCTTCCAACACAGGCTGAAAGCAGCAGCAGGAATATACGCAGCGAAGAAGCGACAGAAAGCATATTTTGATGCACATGTGAAAGATAAAGGCCTAAAAGAAGGAGATTTAGTTCTAGTATATACGCTGAAACAGCACGCACGGAAGTTAGAAAAGCGAGGTTATGGACCTATGATCATTAACAGACTTTCGACAAGTGGAGCAGTACAGTTAGCCACCTTAGAAGGAGATATAATGCCTAATTACATTAGTGGTTGTAGAGTCAAGCTATATCAGGAACCTCTTACTGAGGATATGCTTAGACGACTCACATTGGCAAAGAAGCGTAAGGAGGAAGAAAATAGAATACGAGCGGAAGCTCAGGCAGAAGCAATAGAACGCATTAAGCGCATGAAGCTAAGAAGACAAGGACTAGGGAGAGAACATTATAACCATCTGGAAACATCACCCAGATATCCCATGGCCATGTGTCAAGTAAAGTCAACCACTCATCCTAGCATAGTGGACAGGAGACCATTCATTACGGTTAGGCTAGAGCACGGCAACCCTTGCCAAGAACTCAGGGCTTTAATTGACTCAGGTGCTGCGACTAGTGCGATTAGATGGTCCCACTATAAGATTCAGGAATAGAAATGCGGCCAATTGAGGCATACCTCATAGGCCTAGGAGGCATGGAAACCCCTTGCATGGGTGAGGTGGACCTTCCTATCCTCATTAAGGATGTGACCATGACAGCGAAGCTACTAGTGTGCCATGATGACGACCTGATAGAACCCCTAATCCTTGGCCAAGATTGGCTATACGATCACTCAGTGGACCTAAATCTTAGACAAGGCTCCTTACAGATTGGAACCTTAGAGCAGAAGCGAGTGATACCGCTTGACTTCCCTAACGGCATTCCGCCTGACGGTTGTAACCCTAGACCCTATGAAACACATGCGACGGGAGACCGGAAGATCTTTGATCAGCTCAATCACGCTACGTCTACACCAACCCACTCTGGCTTGGCTATAGATAGTTGTCAATCAGAAGGACGACAGGAGATCTTCCCTGGGACTTCCTGCAAACTAGAAGAGGCAGTTACCCAACCGCAAGGGCAGATGGACACAATCAGCGGTCAGGTGGGTTGCATCAGCGGCCAAATGAGCACGACACCCTGCGGTGCTCATCCTTCCAAACTTGTTGCGGACTGGCCTAGATTAAAGTTAAAGAACGAATCACTTCCTAATGGGCAGGTCACGCAAGTGTTGGAACTCCCTTCTTTTCCAAAGTCGAGCGTCCATCCGACCTCTCTACCTCAACCACGACAGAGTCAACCACGACGAAGGAACCCAGACCGACTGCAGTATCAGAAGACACAACAAGGAAAGCAGTCTAGACCACCCAAAGGAAGCGACACCAGACAAATATGGGTGTCAAAAGGACAAAAAGCACCGAAGAACTCCAACCAAGCAGAGATCGACAAGCAAAAGGCAGGGCAGAAACAGAATCAGTATCCACCATCCCCTCGACCTTCTTCTACAGGTCCGAGCATTCGACAAATTTGGATCGCCAAGAAATATCTTACCCATAGACCCACGCCCACGCAGATTTGGGTACCCAAACCATGTATCATAGCTCAACCCTTAAGCCATGTAATATATACCCCTCACAAATCTTTCCATCCCTTAATACCACCACACCCGATACTACCTTTTGCCCCTCAGCAGCAACCCACCACCCACCCAAAGACTCTTAGGAAATGGATACCGAAGCGTGTCCAACCGTCTCCCCCTAACCCCATGTCTGACAAAACTACCCCCCCGACTAACATACAACCTTGTAATAAATCACTAACCTTTAAACCTTGTATAAATTCACCCACCATCATCACACATCACTCATAATCTCGTCTCATCAAGAAATGTATGCATGATCTGAAACGTGTAGGTGTCTAAAGACCTGCACTAGTGCTGCAAGAGGCATTGCATCCATCACATCACAGCACTTGGCTACACGGGTTACGCATCAGTTATGGAAAGGGATTGCGGTCTCACTTTAATGGGATCATAATTAATTTCCATGCTAATGTGTTAATCTTTTGTAGCAGATCTTTCTCATTAGCGCACCAGTCATCATGCAAACTGTCGCAGGACCATCAGGAGCAGGCCCCAGTGTAGCTGCGGTGCCCCTCAATGTGTTACTAGCAGAATCCCACCCGACTGCTCCACCGCCAGAATTCCAAGGATTTCCAGGGCCCATGCCGATCGACAACCCACCTATGGGCTACACAGAAAAGATACACCGTAACTCTCACTGGTTTCAGGGACTTGCAGGACCCTTAGCGGACGCGGATTTTATATTTGAATCTAATTTGACATTTGATGACCGCACTTGGGGAAAATACCAATTCTTCTCCAAAGAGTTCGAAGCCCTACAGAACACCCAGGACTTAACTCACGTTTGGGCCAGAGCCGGCTTCACGGAGTATTTCAGTGATCCGCTACCCAAACCTGACTTTTATAGGTGTTATTATTTAATCACTACTTTGCTGGCCTCAGAGAATAAGGACATCCCAGGAACTTTTATTTTGCCCTCTTTAGTGGATGATCCACCTTACAAAAGGTTTTACCTCTCAAAGGATTTAATCAGAGCTGCCATCAAAATTCATGGCACCCACACACCCACAGATCGAGAAAGATTAATTCCAGACCCTATGAAACGTGGGGATGTCACTAAGTGGGAGGAGATCTCAGCAATTACACCTGAGCTGTCAAAGCCGCTACGGATATGCATGCAACACTTCGCATTCCCCGCTCAGGACAGATTTACCATGCCACATAAAAGAATATGGTTTGGATTGTACTTGGCATGTACGGGACCTCAGACGGTTGATCTGGCGAGCTGGATCATTGATCAAATGTATTTGGCACAACACAGATGGGAACGCAAGAAAGTACTTAATGGATGTTGTGCGCTCACAAGAATTGTTTATATGTGCTTGGCCTATGATTTGCCAATTGAACGTGCATTAACAGGAGAAGAGCTAAAAGCATTCAAAGGAACGACGAAGAAAGCCAGGAAGCCCAGCAGAACACGGGCAGGTAAGCGCATGAGAGGCACCATTCCTTGCCTCCAAGTGCCAGAGTCACCATCACCACAACCCTCTCCAGCACAATCACCGACAGAAGCCGCTCCCACAGTGCAACCTATTCGCATAAGGTTGTCTAGACCAGTGGTCACGGCGGGCACTACTAGTGCCGCTGCACCCCAGGCAGCTGCAACCACAGAACCCACCACCACGACAGCAGAAGCTCCCACCACTATTGGTGCGGAAGCCTTTTCTTTCCCATTACCACACATGGAGGCAGAACCAATAAACACAACATTCGATTTTGAGATGCCGGATGCATTCTCAAATGAGTTCCAGTTTTCAGAGGCACAAATGTTCTCTCAAGAATATGAACGCCCCAGCTACCCTACCACACCGCGGGATCTGCCACAGGGACAAGTTGTGTCTAGCTCTGATGATGAACGAACAGCCACAGATGACGATGAAGGTGACGATGAAGCCAGCCAGGGCATGCATGATTCCCAAGAACAAGGACAGACAGACGGCCAAGGTCAACAAACCGATGCACACGGTGACACCAGCACGCATGAAGAGGAGACTTTCGAAGCAGCAGCTTACACGCTGGCAATCAAGAAATTATATCGTACGATGGAGAAAGTCTGGGCACGGAAGAAATTAACTGAAGAAGAGAGCCAGACCCTAATCGAACAAGAACTAGTCTCCGGAGGATTTGAAGAAGTCTACATCAGAGGGTTTAGAGAACTGGTCCAATCCATCGGCCCGGTCGAAGCATTGAGATATTTACAAAGGAAGCCACTTCCTCAATATGACCCTCGCAGAATTCGCCTGTTATCGAAGCCCGGTGAATATATTCGAGTTCCGGTAGGTGCTCAATCATCCCACCAGGCGCAAGATGCACGCTTACATCCGGAAAGACCCATCACCGAAGAAGCCATCCTAGTTGACTCCCCACCACGTACTACCGTTGTACATACTACCACTATCCTTGAAATAACATCCACACCATCTACTCCTCTCTCACCTCATGTTTCACCAATCCATCTTGTATCCCCAGCACACCCACCTGCTCCTCCCACCTCCACACCAGTCCACGGCAACATAGCCACCCCCTTTGCCCTGCCCATTCATGCCACCATGCCCGTACCCACCCCACCTCATCTACATGTTAACCCCTTCACCCATTCATCCTTCCCATCTTTTCCCCCACCTTTAAGACACCCTTTCACCTTTCTAACCCCACTAACCTTCTCACCAGTTTCACCCCCCCAACCCACCGTAACCCCTATTTCCCCTTTTCACCAAGCTGCTCCAACCATTCCCCCTGTAAATTACTCTACATTTGTAAATCCCGTCTTCACACCTACACAACCACCCACATACACACCGCTTTTCACAGTCACCGCACTTGACACGTCCAATGATATGGACATCTCACCACCCACCGCACCAGCACCCACTCCACTCACAGCACCATCATATTTAGGTACGTCACAATTTTCCACGATCACCACTGCATCCACCTTCCCAACCCCATTTCCCATCCCCGCTGCATCTACTTCCACCGCATCCTCACTTAGCACTCCATTACTACTATCGCCAACCATAGACACTGCACTTCAACAAATGTTCACATGCATGACACAAGTACGAGATGAGTTTGCATCTCTTGGCAACAATTATCAACAGCTGTAGAGGACGACCAACGAATTATAGTCGCAGCTTAATTCATTATCAATCGAGAATGCCTCTTTAAATACGCGATACCAAGAACTAAGAGAGGCATATCATAAGCTAGAGCTCGAAAGTGAAGAGAAAACAAAAGAAGCCACTGCTGATCTGGACAACCTGCTTCGAGCCCAAACAATTAGGAACGCGACGCTGACCAGGAATATGGGCTTACTCAGGAGACACCTAGCCGCAGCAAAAGAGGAGAACCAGAGACTCCAAGAGCAGAATAGAGAGAATTTGGAAGCGGCATTGGACCATCCTGAACAACCTTTAAGTCCTAGCAGATTCAAGGCAATCCCATCTGAATCGATGCGGATGTTGCTAGATGACCATGTTCGACTGCTAGAGGACTATGATCGAATGAACGAAGAGCATCAGAAGCTAAAAGAAGATCACAAGTTACTACAGCTCAGAGAACCGGCACCACAACAAGTACAAGTGGCAGCAGAAGTACCAGAACCTGTGGACCCCTCTCCTGACCTCATAGAGGAACTCAACGCATTACGGGCCCAGGTAACCACTCTCCAATCACGCATAGATGTATACGAAGCACCACCACGGCCTGATTCCCCACCGGAGATCCCAGCTGACGACGAGAACATAACCATTCCGGTGGAGGAAACGTTTGAAGAAGCATACGAGCCAATACCCATCCCAGGCGGACAAGTCACGGCCGAAGGCCAAATGACCTATGAACTTCCTACCCCCGCGTGGATGAAAACGATCGAAGAACTTGGAATGACACATTCGGCCAGAGTAGAGGCACAGTTACATGCCATGGCCATGATTGAAGAGAGAATCTTACAATCCCCCTTCTTTGCTCATTTGGCCCCCCGACGCTATATATCTGGGCATGAGCTGCAGTATAGACCATACTTCATGTTAATGGCTGAATATCAGCTAGCTATAGAGAAAGAAACCGGCATGAAACCCACGCATGCTACACAGTTCGAGCCGGCGGACTTGCCACCAAATGCGCAAAGAGGAGAGATCCATCAACCTGATTGGCGCAAAGACCTACTCCAGAAGTACCCAGAAATGATGAGCACATGGGTGAAAGCGCCTTTACATTTAAAGTATAATCCTTGCTGGGGACCAGTACCACGACGCCGCTCCTGGACTACATTCGCTATCAAAGTACAAAACAATAGGCAGTGTCAGGATTGGCTGAATTACCCCTACTTCAAGCCGCCCACCGAGTTGCCCACTGTTGGTTATATGATGGCTACAATCCGTCACTGGCTCCCTCGCCTGAAGCATATGGATGATATCGCCACGCATATGACTGTCAAAATTTTTGACATGATGCAAATGATATTTAAAGTCTTCCGACGCGTCAAGGCACCGCATGTGAACACCCCGGGATTTGAGCATGGTAACTTTGATCTAGTATATGACATGAGCACAACGCCATCGCTCCGGGTGTGTTATGCCTGGCACTGTAGAATAAAATACCTCCCGGCGTGCTACAAGCAAACATTCGAAGAGATGTTCACCACCGGATTTTGGGAATACCATTCCGAGGTATTCATCAGTAGGCCCACACATTTATTGCAACTTTTTGCCTGCGAGCGAATGGTTTATTCCGCGCACTATCAACTCCCGCCACCCGACGAACCTCAACCGATCGACTGGGAGAAACTCGAGGCTGATCTGGCCCGAGGCATTCGAGTATCTGAGCACACCCTCGCTCACGACCTCCTACAAAACTACATCCGGCAGACCGCACAACAAGGTTCTGTCGAGGACGACAGAAGCGAGAGGGAGGGGGGTGTTGGAAGCAGTCAGAGGCACAGTCAGAGGCACAGACGACATGGAAGCATGTAAAGACGGAGCAGGGAGCCAGTCGGATCATTTTTTCAAACAATTATGTTTTTATTACCTCTTCAAAAATCCAACAGTGATTTTCATCACTCTTGTAACATATGTAATATAGACAAAACCCCATTTTGTAATCCATAGCTCCATTTTGTGCAAGCCGAGGAGTCTTCGAGCTTGAGGAGCTTAGGTAGAATACGCGTACCAATTTTCGTTATTTTTAGACATCGTTTACCCTTCCAAATAGCCTCTAGGACCTATTTTTTAACTATGCCGGTCACTAGATGTGAAACCGGTCAAAACTAGTCTAGAAACTATAAAAAGAGCTAAAGAGCTCATTTTTGAGGTTGGTTCATGTTGGCTAGTGTGAGCTTAGAGCTAGTTTGAGCTTGTAATAGCGTTCTTGAGTAATAGAGCTAATTTCCCACCTTCCATTGTGTCTTGCTTGTCTCTTCGTAGTGTGTGTGCATGTGTGTGTGCATTTCTATGCTTCTCACCTTCACTCTCACTTCATCTCACATTCACGATCTTCATATCACTCCTATCTCTTCCGCGGATTGACATTAAGGAGGTGAAGCTTCTTAACGTGGTTCTCACCATTGTGCTAGAGCAACAACGGTTTTAGGATTAAGGTTTTAAGTCTTTATACACATACACATACACACACTTAAAGTCACATACACATACACACACATGTCACATATACATACACACATTTAGATGTTTTAGAATTAGGGTTTTAGAGTTTTACACACATACACACATACATACATATACACACATAAAGTCATACACACACATAAAGTCACATACACATACACACACATGTCACATATTAAGGTGCAAGGATTAAAACTAGTATATATTAGGGTTTGAGGGTTTTACACACATGCATACATATATATACACATATACATACACATACACATACACACACATAAACTCATATACACATACACATACACATACACATATACATACACATACACACACGTCACAGATACATACACACATACTGTTGGAACATCAATCTTACACTATGCTTGAGGTGGATTTGATCTATATCAAAAGTTATCGCTTGGTAAGAATATCCATTGAAGCGTTCTTTTGTCGATGCTCATCTATTTTTTTTTTTTTAGATTTTTCATGGATCTTTTACCATTGTAAAAGCCTGGAGCTTTACACATGTAAAAGTAGAAAAAACGAGCTAATATTCCATGAATTTGAGGTGGTCGAGTTGCAATCAATGAATCAATCAATCACCTAAAAGCATATCAAACTAGATCTTCACTTTTCTCGGATTGTAGGAAAGTGAATTGACTCCATCCAACAACTAATTCCACCTTCATTTGAATTCAAAATTCACTTGTAGAAGTCGTGGATCACTTCAAGAGTCCATATAAAGACTTAAAATCACTTCTACATTACATGGAAGCAGTATACATACAATTGTGGCCATCATTGTCTTGCTCTTTCATTTTTCAACATCATCTTCTTCAACAATAGTAAGATTGCAAAGGTTGTGGCTCTCTCTACAGAGCTCGAGATTCGTTGAACAATGACTCATTGGAAAGGTATTAGCTTTTAGTTTATGTGCATATATTTTCAAATCATTTGGTTTAGTAGATTGGGAAAAATCTCAGTTTTTCTATCTCGGGGTCTATCTCTGCACATTCCTAAAAAATAGGAGGTACCATTGTTGAGTGTCATATAACTATCATTGGTATACATAATAAATTAGAAATTTAGGGAGAAAATTATCATCTGTAATAAAATAAAAAGAATTATGGCTTTAGAATTAAAATTAGAATATATAATTAAATGTATCACACATTAAATGTCCTAACACCTCCACATGGTATTGAATGGTGCCTTTGGATCCGGAGGAGAGAATGGCTTATCCTTGCACTGAGTGCAAGTATCAAATATTTCAAAAACGACAGACTTGTACTACACATGTTTGAGAATATGGATGCTTTGATGCAAATCGGCTACAAAACATACGATTTCAATTGCATGGTTTGGTTGGTGAGTAGATTGACCCACACAACATTGCACTATCTACCTCTTTTGAAGAGAACAAAATAGGAGGTAGAAAGACAAGGTACTAGCAACATGATAGAGAATGAACACATGGAAGAAGTGCTCGAGGCATTTCATGACATGGACAAAGACCATGATGGTGGAGACAATTCTTGAGATATCAAGCTCAACATGTGATGATTGAGGATGACATGTATCACTTTTTCATTTCTCTTACATGTATAGGGGTCATGTTGGTATATTTTAGGTATACTTCATTGAGCTTTACTAGATTTACCTACCAAGAGTGATGGCACATTTGTTTCTTTTTTTTTTAATATAAAGGAAGTTCGGCATTAGCCTACTCTCCCGGACTTGAATTAAATAAAGAAGGAAAAGTACAAGAGAAGGGGACTAGTGCCCATGGGACCCCCCAAATCCCACAAAGCAGGGGAAGCTTTTACAGAGCTTAGATGGCATTACAAAGAAGGTTAATCACCCTCTCATCACCCTCATGGGGGGCCCACTTGGGTTTAAGCTTGTTATTGATCAAAAGGAGAACTTGATGATGCCTGAAGGGGGGGGGATTTCTTACAGTTAACAATCCTTTTGCCAAGGAGGAACAATGATTTCTCAATTGACCACTCCTTGGGGGAGTCACCGAAGTTGAGAGCACATCTTTCCCGCCAGATTTTCCATAGGACCTCCCCTCTAATGGCGTTCCAGAGAGTCGCAGAGCAGCCGATCGCTTCTCCTAGCAGGGCTTGCTGCCAACTGAAACATTTCTGAAGTCTAATTTTCTTTCCAACCGTCTGCCAGAGTCTCTTGGAGTTGGGGCAGGTAAAGAAGATGTGTGGAACATCTTCGATTGACCAGTGGCAGCGTTTGCACCAGGGAGGAATCCCACAAAGTTTGCTAGCTTTAAGGTTGGTCCAGATTCCATGATGAAGAATTTGCCATAAGAGGACAGACTTTTTGATTTCTATGAGGGGGTGCCAGATAGCCATGAACTTCATGTCCCACCGAAGCCGCGTCCATGATAGGCACCACTTCTTATTGAGGTTAACCTGATAGTCAATCGTTTCTTTGATGTTCGGGATTTTTTATAGGCTATTCCCATTGTGCCATTTGAGACCAAGCGATCTCGATGTGAATAGCAAGGTCAAGATGTCGAGACTCTTCCAATTCGGGAAACCCAAGAGAGCCAAATCATTCTTGTTTCTGAAGATCAACTTGGCCCACGAGGCCTCCCCATTGCACCAAGCCTTAATCATCCATTTGGCTGCCAGTTTGTTAGCCATGCACCCAATGTCCAGGATACCAAGTCCCCCACTATCTCTATGGCTGGTGCAGATGGACCATTTGATTTTAGGCACCCCCCTTCTATTGTGATCGCCCGTCCACAAGAAGTTTCTACAAATACTATCCAGTTTGGACAGATCTTGCTCTTTTGGTCTCCAACAAGAAAGGAAATAAATGGTAGAAGAGAGGAGGAACGTGTTGATAACCATAGCTTGACCAGCAAGATTGATTTGCATACCTCTCCAATAGTTAAGCTTGTTTTCGAGTTTGGCCAGCACCCAATTCCACCGTTGTTCCATAGAGACGCCAAACCCCAAGGGAATCCCAAGAAGCCAAAAAATTTGGCCCTACGGAATGATTTGATAGCCATGATCAATGAGAAGGTCAGGTTGAGACCCCACAATAGCACTAAAGGCGGTCTTAGAGTGGTTGATAATGGATCTAGAGGCTTCACAAAAAGTAGCAAGACACCTCCAGAACGTCTCCAGGCTAGTACTATCATTGTGAACAAACGCGTTCATATCATCGGCAAAAATTCTCATGGTGTATTGCGCTAGATGTATTGTTGTATAAGGTCATTCCTTTTATGTAATAGAAGAAGAAGAAGATCTTTCTTTCTTGCCTCAATATGTGTGTGTCCCTCTTTGATTGTGAGAGTGTGTGTGTGAGCTCTCTTCCTAACCTCCTTCCTTGTGGCATGGTATCAGAGCCAACATGACTATAGAGAGCTCATGGAGAAGGCCAACAATCAAGAGTATGTGAGAAGAAACGGAGAAAGCACGATTCACAAAGGACCTCAAATTGCTAAGCATGAAGGTAGAAGGCATCAAAATATTTTTGAGAGTTATCCCTTAAGGGTCACTTGTTTTCCTTAGATTTCAGTCTTGGAGACATCTTGACCTCCATTTTGAGCCTATAAGGTGGGCTCCATAGGAAATCGAGTCAATTTGCAAAACTGTGAAACTTTGGCATAAAAGCTATACGGAAATCTTAAGCACCTATAGGCCCGAAGGGGCATAGCATTTACCTATTGAGCTAAAGAAAACCTAAAGATATTAGGCTTAAGCTAATACCTTTTAGTCTTAAGCTATTATGCTTTAGCCTATCAGTAAGCTAATGCACAAGACTGAACCACTCGAATCTTTTTAGTTTCATCTTTGAAACCAAAATCTAATCTCACAAAAAAAAAAGTATTAGCTATCAGAGTCCATGGCTACTTGCGATGAACAAGTACTATCTATTCTATTTGGCAACACTCAAATATTCCAGATCCAGAATTTCAAGTGATTCAACATACTACTGATACACAAAAACTATGTTTTTCTGAGATCAAACAGTCACATCATAGTGTGACAATATTCAAGCAAAGGTACTACTTTTAGTTTTTGTGTAGTGTTGCAAATTGCTGCAAAAATGGCAAGTGTTGATGGAATGAGTCAGTTTATGAGTCATAAGCTGGACAAGAACAACTTCCATGCTTGGATATTCACAATGATGAAAGGGTATTGGAAGTACATCAATGGAGAGAGTAAAAATGCTCCATAGCTACCAGAGAGGAATCATATTGCGGACTAGTTAAGAGCATATGAGGACTAGAATCAAGGAGCATGAAAGGTAATGTATTGGCTATCAGTTAGTATGCAAGATAGCATGATTAGGCACATACAAGATGCCAAGACTATGAAAGAGGCTTGGAACAGTTTGGTCACATTGTATGAGACCAATACAAAGGCATGAAAATTGCAACTCAAGAATGAGTTGTGGTAAGTGACTACACCCCAAAAATCAAAAGCATATGTGAGTCACCTACATCTATTGGTGTGAATGTAGATGATGATGATGATGATGATAAGGAAGAAGTATGCCTTCATGGTTTAGGAGTTGCATATAAGTAGTTCATAACATCTACTCACACCACAAAAAATATTCTAAATTTTGTTGATCCGGTGTCCATGTTGATTATTGAAGAAGAGAATCTTGGTGAAGACTCGAACTCCCAAGGAAAACCTAGTTCTAAGTAGGTATTCTATGATGGCAGAGGAAGGGGCAGAGATAGAGGCTTCGAAAGTGGAAGAAGACATAGTAACCAAGACCAAGGTCAACAACATAATTATGGAGGAGGTAGAGGACAATTTTGAGGTAGGGAAAGCCAAAGAGGCCGCATAAATTTCCAAAGAACTAATTTAGGTAATGATAGTAAAGGATGTTGGAGTTGTGGTAAACCTGGATATTTTGAATGTGATTGCAAGTTGAAGAATGAAAGCAAGAAAAAAAATATGCATCCACAAGTGCAGATGATTATGAGACGTTGTCATGGTCTAACATCACATGATGAATACGATGTATGTTGATGTTTCAAAATCAAATAGTAATGTTTGGTATGTTTATTCAGGAGCTTCAAATGACATGACCAGTCATGCAAAACTTCATAGTTTGCAAAAATTGCCAGTTCCTGGATATGTCGAAATAGGTGATGACACATCACACCCTATCAAGCATACAAGAAACGTAGCATTGTCTATGGAGGATAGGAAGGTAAAAAATATTGCTGATGTGTTGCATGTTCCAATATAACAAAGAATCTGGTTTCTTTTGGACAAATAGTTGACCAGGGATAACAAGTCAGGTTCAATGTTGATGAGTTATATATAGAAGAGTACAAATAGGATGGAAGATTGATTGCAAAAGGAAACAAAGTGGATAGGATGTTCACCTTAAATGTGAAAATTCTTGAAATGAATGCAGCCATGTTTGAAAAAGGTGTAGAAGTTATTGTTGATATAGAGATCTAACACAAACGAATTGGACATGCAAAATAAAATTGATGCAGTCAAAGGAGATTGTCAATGGACTACCAAATTTCAAGGTTGCACAGATGCAAAAGGTATGTGCATCATGTCAATTTGGTAAACTCATTTTTGCACGACAAGCATGTTAGTGAGAATGTGCTAGAATAGTACATACAAATGTTTGGGGTCCTACAAAGACCACATTTTTGGGTAGTTACAAGTTTTATGTTACCTTCATTGATGACCATACACAAAAAGTATGGGTATATTTCATGAAAGAGAAGAATCAGGTGTTCACTAACTTCCATAATTTTAAAGCTATGGTGGAAAAGAAGACAAGGAAGTATATTCAAACAATAACATCTCATAGAGGAGGTGAATACATGTCAAATGAGTTCAACAACTTTCTAAAAAGTCATGGAATGTGACATCAGTTTTCATGCGGGTACACATCATAATAGAATGGCATTGTTGAATGCAAAAATAGACATATTCTAGAAATTAAGAGTTTTGATGGTTGAGAAGGATATGCCTCATTGTTATTGGGTAGAAGCTATGCACACTGCTGTATACTTCATGAATAGAACTCTGACTGCTGTTGTACATCAAGTTACACTTGAAGAGAAGTTCACATGTAAAAAGCCAAACTTATCACGTATGAAAGTTTTTGCCTGTATTGCATATGTACATATTCCAGATGAGTTGAGGATGAAGCTTCATCCAAAGCAAAAAATTGTATTTTCATTGGGTACTCCCATGAGAAAAGGGATATAAATGTTTAGAGATGTGGTATTTGATGAAATTTCAAGCTTCTACCTAGATTCCAAAGAAGGACTTTATCTTGAACCAAATGACAAAGAAAATGCTGAAAAATCAAGTGTAGAATTTCAACTTTTGAGTGGACTGGATGCATCACCAAGAAATAGTTCCAACTCAAATCCATGGAGTGTAAGATTGCATGAAAATTTGAGTCCAGCAAATTCATCAACTACATCCAAGAAAGGTAAAGAAACTCTTTTGGTTGGTAGTAAAAATCTACAAGTTTTGAAGACATTGATGAAGATTCAAGTGGCTTAGAAAAGAGTCCTCATGAGGAACTTGGATTGCCCTTTGAGAAGACTCTACTAGTAAGAAAGGCACATGCAGATGATACATGGAGAGGTGACCCGAGACCGAGAAGATATGGAAGGATGTGTAATTGAGTGCAATGATTGACATATGACAGTTACAAGGCTCGTCATTGTGCCTACATGACCAAGGTAATACAAGATGTTAAACCCTCTTGTTTTGAACATGCAATTGGAAATGTAGATCAAGAGAAAACTATGGATGAGGAGATGATTGCACTTTATGGAAACAAAACATGGAAGCTTGTTCCATTGCCATAAGGAAAGAAACCCATAGGTTGCAAGTGGGTTTACAAGGTAGAGCATAATGCTTATGGTAGCATAAGCAAGTATCAAGCATGATTCGTAGCAAAAGATTATTAGGAAACATTCAACCCTGTGGCTAAAATTTCTACTCTTAGAACACTTGTTGCATTACCTATAGCAAAAGGATGAAGTTTGCATCAAATGGATGTGAAGAATGCTTTCCTACATGGTGAGTTATAAGAAGAAGTATACATGGATTAGCCACAAGGATATAAAGATTCAAAGCACCTAGAATATGTATGCACATTGAAAAAGGGTTTATATGGGCTTAAACAAGCCCCTTGTGCTTGGCATGCAAGGATTGTTGAGTACTTAACCACCATTGGATTTTCTATGTGTGATGTAGGTCATTCATTATATACAAGGAAGGGTGATGATGGCATCACAATTATGGCTATTTATGTTGATGAGTTATTGTAGGAGGTGACAATGGAGAAAACATTAAAGAGGTAAAGCAACTCCTTATGCATAAATTTGACATGAAAGATCTTGGTGTGGTGGGCTATTTTTTGGGCATTGAGTTTATACATACAAAAATAGGTATATGGATGTTGCAAAGGTAATATGCCGTGAATATGCTACAAAAGTACAGTATCCTAATTGTAAGCCAATTTCTATGCCATTAGATCAAAATTTGAAGTTGGATACTACATCAGGTGAAGCATTGGAAAATGCTAGTATGTATAGGAAAGTTATGGGAAGTTTGATATATCTCACAATTACAGGGTCTCGTCTAGGCTACACAATTGGGCACATGGCTTGTATGTTTGGTCAACTATAATATCACACCATGGTTGGCCACAAAAAGGGCCCCTTATTGTTATCTCTCATTGTGTCAGGTAAGTATAAGGTCAAAAACATGGATGTATACCTTGCACGGCATGCGAAGGATGTGTGCACTTTATAGGATGGGATTAGTGTGCACGACATGTCTCAACCTTTAACAAGACAAGAGGTGCGAGTGCAAGGCATACCTATGTGGACGATGCATGATTGTCTTGGTTATGGTGAATGTTCAGGTTTATCAATTTCCTATTACAATGTTTGTCCCCTATGCAAACCATGACTTGAAGCATGCTACCCCAAAGCTCTTCAGAAAACAAACTACGAAGGGCATCATACATATCTACCTAATGGACATGTCTTACATGAAGAACAAATTGGCCGACAAGCACAATGACAAATGAAAGCAAGCGATTGGAAGTAGTTATCAGATGTAGGAACACCACTCGTTGGCATGAAATGGCTATTGATCTTTCACGATCTCCCTTATTGGAGTGAGTTATTGATTAATCACTTGGTGGAACCATTGCATATTTTCAAGAATGTGGGAGAGATTCTCTGGAAGCAATTAATCAGAAAGAAGGAAAGCAAAACGCAAAGGGATGGCTTGGAAGAGCAAGGTCATATGCAAGAGTTGTGGGCAATTACCAAGCTGAATGGAACAGTGTCACTACCAAGAGCCCTTGGGTGCTCTACAAGATGGAAGAGCAATAAATGAAGAAGGTGATTTCAGAGTTTTGGACACCTACTGGGTGCATGACGTGTCTAAAGACTACCTTCACATGGAACGACGATCTTTTGAGGGCTCAAGTCTCATGATTGGCACAAGTTTTTTGCACTTTGAGCTCCCTCTAACCATGAAAAGTTATCTTTTGGAGGACGTGCAAACAACCATTTAGAAAATTAGTTCCATGTTACGATGGATCTCATCTAAAGAGATAAGGAGAGATAGCATAGAGAGTGTCAAACTCAGTGCTATAGAGGCTATTTGTATGGGTGAGAAGTACTTTTCCACAAGTATTCTCACAATTTAACTTCATTTATTGCTTCATATGGTTGACAAAGTTACAATAGTAGGAACTATCCACAGTCGATGGATGTTCTTCTTAGAGCGGTTCATGAAGACACTAAAAGGGTTCGTTCATCAGAGAGCACATCAAGAGGGTAGCGTGGCAAAGGGGTAGCTTGTACAAGAGTCTTTGGTATTCCTAACAAAGTTTCTACTTATGCCGGACCCAAAAATACCTTGCTTATGGAGTGATAATCAAGATGTTTGTCTCGTAGGCGATGAGCCCCAAGGTAAAATGGACACAATTTTCAAAGAGAAGGTAATGAAGTTTTGCATCATTAACTTGGGGCCCATGAAAAAGTGGATAGATGAAAGAGACAGATTTGTACTTCTTGAATATTTTGAGAAGGTTGTCTTTATATCATATTCAAAAGAAGTAGAGTGGCTATTTATTTTACAAGTCGCTCCACGTAGTAGATAAATTTGTGAGGACGTAGACATAGAAGGAATTCTATGTGTAGTGGACTTTGAGATGCATGCGGTAGTCGAAGAGGAAGACATCAGAAGAAGAGTTCTTTGAAGAAGATAAGGTACATGAGGTAACAGATGATATGTTGTATAAGGAAGATGATCGGGAAGGGGCGGCCATACCAAGAGATCTAGAAGCAGCCAATGTAGAGATAGATATCCTCTATGCATCAGATCTCTAAGAGGATGCTATAATAGAGGACTTATGAAGCAAGTTTTTATACATAATTATTTGTGTTTACTTATTTGCTATGTGTTTTTTGTAGACTACTATTTTTCTACATTATTGTTATTATTGTATGCTAATTATTTGAGTTTTTTGTTGTAGAGCATGATGGGAGACAGTCCACCATTCACTCTACATTCCATGACAAAGGAGCAGTTTCTAGAGTTCATATCTCAAGCACCTCTCGCTTATCAGGTCATTGTGTCACAGTATTGGATCTCTCAAGGGAGTACTCCCACCGATGGTACTCCCTTTGGTAGGAATACTCCTACTGGTGGCACTCCCTTTGGTAGGACTACTCCCCCCCATGGCACTCCCTTTTGCAAGACTAATCCCATTGACAAAACTCGCTTTGGCGAGGCTACTCCCACAGGTGGTACTCTTGGTTTTATGACTCCTCCACAACCATCTTCTCAGCCATTCCGTAGTGGCTCTAGCATTCGACATATATGAAAACATTCAATACCACAACATGATAAAGGCACTGCTCCTCTCTTTCCTCTAGGTCACATTCTAGAGGAGCAAGTTCTAGAGGTGGATCTATGGGTAGGTTTGGAGGAGGAGTCGGATGTTGTGGAGGTGATGCGATAGACATTGTGTCACCCATAGCTAGTCCTAGATAGAGTACCTCATATGGAGGTACGCAACACTGTACACCACGTACGCCTTGGGATGCTCATGACCATGATGACTCCAAGGTGTACCGTATATGACATGGAGCTCCAATGATGGATGCGCTCAAAAAGTCCATGCATCAGTGCATATGACAGTTGTGCATAATACAGTTTGGACACTGTCACGATCAAATGGAGTGAACAGGACAAGCATCACAAGAATTACATCACAGAGACAATCTATCGTGAGTATCAACCAACGCCTGGGCAACCTCTTGTCAGTTTAGAGTGGATTTAGTACCTGATATGTGAGGTGATATCCCCTCGATGATCAGAGGCTCTTAACACTTTCAAAGGAGGCATATAGAATCCTGTATGGCTAGATGCTAAGGAGTGGGAGATGATTCGCAATGAGCAGTAATAGACTCTTGACCGATATTGTTAGCAGCGAGATGTAGTGACCAGACGTCTAGATAATGTCAAAGCATTGCATTTGAGTAGCAATGATTACAACACGATGCATCACGAGTTTTTAAGTAACATTTCGATAAATGGATTTTCTTATGTTAATCACGTCATGTTTATTGATTTTACGTTTCGCATATTTGTTGTAGGAGTTTGTAGTGGATCATCTTCTGACACAAGCAAAGGAGGCTTATGGATATCATCATGGGTCGGTTGCACTATTACAAGACTTGGAGGGATGCAATGTGGTCATCTCATGGGAGCGTCTACCATGAGGTGAGCTTCTGAACTTAGTTTAGTGTTTTTTAGCTGTTGTTTATAAACATTGTTTCAATTTGTCTGATTTCATGAATGTGCTTTGTTGTAGGATTTCAGATATAGATGATCTCTTTAGTTCTTTGTATGGCAGTGATATGCCACAATTTTGTATTTGGCCCATATATGATAGTGATGGGCCACAGTTTTGTATTTGGTTCATATATGGCAATGGTTTGCCACATTTTGTATCTGGCTCATATATGGCAGTGGTTTTCCACATTTTATATTTGGCTCATATATGGTAGTGATTTACCACAATTTTGTACATGGTTCATTTATGGAATATCTCTTTTGTACATGGTTCATTTATGGAATATCTCTTTTGTATATGGTTCATTTATGGAATATCTCTTTTCTACATGGTTCATGGTTAGTTATGCTCCTAAGTATCTCTTTTATATTCGACAATATGTTTTGCTTTATCGAATCTTGTTTTGGTTTTCGGTCATCTAAACCCTAAATCGATAACCACTAGAGTACATGTCACGATATGTACTCGGTTTTTTTTGGGCAGAGTGTATTGTCCTTTGCTACACAATAGCATTGTCATGTTGTTGCAGCAAGAGACACTACACCACCCAAAAAAAAAATTGTAGATATGGTCATCGATATAGGCATTGGTATGCCCAAGGCCATACCAAAGCTTATATAGATGGTTTTGCCCAGAGACACACCAGTGCTTATACCAACAGTTATACCATCAATCTTGCAAGTCAATACCGGCATGTATATCATCGAGAAAATATTGACATCTATATCGACGCTTATACAAACAGTATTCAATACATACCAATGCTTATAATGGTGCACATACCTATAATTATAGCAGCATTATGGTATCGACGATTATACCAACGTCGCGACCAAATTCTCCATGTGTATTTTTGTTGGTACAAGGGCCATATGAGGCTCATATGTTGTAATGAGACAAGTTAGTTACATGTGGTTAGACAAGTGGTTTTCATTTGATTACATGCTTATTTTGCAAGTACGAATCTCTCTTATGGGATCTAAACATACAAACAAATTTGGTATCATTTCAATTTTGTTTTTCATTTTCCCCCTTGAGAATTTTCATACATGAATTGAAAATGTGTACACCTCTTAAGTACATCTCCAAAATCATAACATCTATTGTGTGGAAAGCTATATAAGGGACATGTGCTTGACATGAGCCATCTTGCTTTTGAAGACCACGTCCATATGCCGTACTTCCTTTTTTTTTAATACAAGAGAAGCATAATGTATTGCAAGATGAGTATCATACAATGCAAGATACATGGCCTTAGAAGAGGAATTTTAATCAACTCCATTTTTTTAATAGAAGAGAAGTGTAATGTATTGCAAGATGAGTATCATACAATGTAAGATACATGGCCTTAGAAGAGGAATTTTAATAGAAGAGAAGTGTAATGTATTGCAAGATGAGTATCATACAATGCAAGATACATGGCCTTAGAAGAGGAATTTTAATCAACTCCAATGACTCTAAGAAGAAAAAGATAGATACATCCAGCTTTCATTAGTTTGTTAATAAAAGCCCCTCCTTTCCTTTCCACCTATCATCTTCTTGACATTCAGCTTTCACTTGATCCCACAATCCTGCCACTGAAAAACCAGAGCAATTATTGACATACTATCCTTGTCAATCCTTCATAAATTTCTTGGTTTTTCTTTGAGAACATCTTTGCTGTCTTTGTTAAAGTCCACGTCGTTGGCACGGCTGTTCCACATTCTCCTAAACTTCTAATTCTTATTGTTTTGCTAAGTAGATCCATGAGGTTTCATATAAGCTTGCAAGATACGCAATGAACTTTGAGAACAGTGACTATTAGAAAATCAAATTAATAATAAGATCGCACAAAAAATATGTACTTCCATGAATTTATAATCAATCTAAAAGAAACATGGGTACTTGGCTATTTACATTATTGAAGTCATGTTTAAAGATAGTGACAACAAGGTCATGCTTTCAATTTTTGTTGACTTTAATTTACTTATAAATGCAAAGATCCGTCCTAGCCCGCGTAGCCTAGTGGCTGAAGCCTTGAAGCTCTGGGTGGAAGTCCTGAGTTCAAGTCTTGGCTGGACATGTCCATGAGTCTCTCATGATGGGTGCCTCTACCTTACGAGGTTGGGTGTTGAGTGTGTATTTCCAATTCAATTGTACTCTCAAAAAAAATAAATAAAGAAATGCAAAGATCCTTCTGCATTCCTATGTTTCTAAACCGGAAGCCTAACCTTACAAGGTCGGGTGTGTGTGTGTTTCCAATTCATTGTACTCTCAAAAAAAATAAATAAAGAAATGCAAAGATCCTTCTACATTCCTATGTTTCTAAACCTATGTTTCTAAACCGGAAGCCTAATGGACCCATTGCAAGTTCATAATAGTATTACAAAAGTGGAATAGTTTTAGATGGGGAGAATACATCCTTCGCAATAAAATATAATCCAGTTTTTCTGAATCACCAAAGGCCTTAGTTACTAAATTCTAACTGCACTAGATGCTTCACCTCTCGTATTTAGTTTCTTTGATGATTATTACCGAATTTCAGTGATTGCTCATCAAGAGAATCTCAGATGGGGAGTTTATATACATGCAGTGCAGATGTTTTCAAAACTTCATATGGACACATAAATGGTATCATTTCCTGGAAAAGCAACAAGTTTAATCCACCACATTGATCATATCATTGCTAGATGACAAAATACTAGCACCAAATGTGCAAAGTAGGATTACCGATTTCCAAGAATAACCGGGACATGTATTTACATCAAAGAAAAATGAGTTCAGGATTGGGTATAAGTATTCAAAAGATAAATCATTGGAACAAGCAGCATATCTCAATATACTCAGGTAATCATATATTATACATGGATAGAAACTACTACTATCAGCCACAATTTACTGGACCCCAAGATAGTTCCATGTCAATTCGCTGCAATGCACCCTAGGATCAATATAAGACATAAATGAGATAGAATCTATGGAGCAATCGGAGGAGGATTATTGGTATTAGCAACCGGAGTATAGTCTTGTAGAAGCCGCCTTCTGTGCCCAAGTAAAGGGGGAGGTGCCATAAATCCTCTAGTATCTGTATTAGGAGTTGGTGAGTAATCGCCAGAGAAATCCATGTCATCATCCCTGACATTCGCCAGCCTCCTCTGCACACACAAACACACATATGAGTGTTCACATGCTCATTGAAACATTTTCTAGGTTTACTGGCCTGGTTAAAAAGAGCATCAAAACATGCCATGAAAGTGGGATTTAGGATACATGCAAGAAGTCTGTATATGCACTAATTCCAGATCATACTATATGAGAGTTTTTAAAATAATTTGACTCACCCAAAAGTGTCTTGACCGCTCTAGTAAAACCAGCTTGATCTGGTCACGATTTGACAAGTAAGAAATGAAAGCTATCAGAGGTCTCGTTTGCAGCTGTGCAGACAAGCTTGTTTCAACTGCAGCATATCACACAAAAATTAGCATAAAAAAGTTAAACTGCAAGAGGAGAATACATGTTGAAGTCATGTAAACAGGACAGATCTATTATATGGAAATTTCACAGCACGATTTGTTAAGATATTGATAAAAGAATTTCATGTGATTACTGCAGCATTAAAACTCGACTGTCCACAGCCACACAATGCCATAAATAAAGATCCTGGAAATAATCAGAATCACCTTCTGTTTGACATATTGTTATTGCCTCTGTGGCTCTGCATATTGATTTGAGGACTCTGCAGAAGCCCAAATAACTGGTCCTTCGATACTTGCGATACAAAAGGCCTATTTCATTTGCTCCCTACACCTCCAGGCTCCAACTAACAAACCGGGTCCTTCGATACTTGTGATACAAAAGGCCTGTTTCATTTGCTCCCTACACCTCCAACTAACAAACCATACTTACACAGATAACTGCCCATCCCCTAAGTCAAAAAGAGTTATGGAACGGATGGAGTTGTACAAGGATCTCACACAGCAACCAGTTCCCATTAGGCTCATATTTCCCTTCCACCATCTTTTTTTTCTGCATATGATGATCAGCAATCACATCGCTACTTCCACAGTCCTAACTTCAAATATGTAAGCCAGAAAAAAAGATCCAGATAGACCCCAAATTCACCCCACAAAATAAGTGTAACTATAAGCTCATCATAGTCAACTACATATAGGCAGCTTCATTATGCATAGTAGCGACTAAATATTATGACATCCTCACTAAGGTCAACAATGCCGAATAGTGGGTATACACTGTACAACTGAGAATGAATAGATGCTCCCACACACATACCACAAACATGAATTCACAGGAAGCTTCTGTAAACTGAGTTTCTATCACCTCCGAAAGTGACGTGCAAACTCGGCCATTATCACACCTAGCACAAGATACAAGGTAAAACATAGGAAATACTAAACAAATGCAGCTGATAGGGTATAGACACCTATAAATTGGTCACAAATGAGACGAAGATTCCACAAGTGAAAACTGCATGTCAGCTAATTAGTAATATGAAACAAACATACATACCAAGATGAATCCAGGCGAACCCCAAATTCACCTCAAAAAGAAAGTGCAACTTAATGCTCATGGTAGTCAACCGCAAGCTTATATAGCCTTTTTCTTGATGTTAGAGCAGGAATCCTCCCTTTAAACCATTGTCTCTCTCATTGTGATGGACACTGATTATTTCAGAGCTACTCTCAGATTTTCAAACAATACCAATTATTGTTAGATGCAAATCTCTTCCTTCTAAATGCTGCTTCCGTCTCTTCTTTTGAAGTGACCACATCAGTGGACTACTTTCACATTTCACACCAGCACCGTGCTCCCCTTAGTGCTTTTATCTATCTTGGTCTCAGCTTCGTTCAACTGAGGCTACATCTCCAACTTATGTCAGGGAGATGATTTGACGCCTTGACAAGTAAGGCTCAGTTAACGGTTCCAACTCTATCTAGACCATAAGCCTTGTCAGCTGCATTTTTGACATATGAATACAGATTCGTTGCCTTTCTATAGGCTTAGATGCAGAAATATTAACGAGTTATCAACCCAAATAATCATCTGCTAGAGGCTTGGGACATTACAAGAGATTCTCTACAATTTCGAGTCTCTAATCTGCCATATTCCCCATACGTCACATTAATAGACAAGATTCTCATATACATGATCTCTCGTTATGGAAAAACGAAGAGACTACTGGATGTTTATGAAAACCATCTTGCGAGGAATCACCAAAGTACTGAAACTCTCGTCGGGAACATTTTCCACTAAGCGTAAGCCATTCCGGCATTAGACCAACCATGTTCCTCCTACATGAGTATTTCGTTGTACAGGAATTCATCACATATGTGAGTCCGTCTACTGCAACACCTGCCACCTCTGGGAGTGCATGTGATTCTGGAAGTGCATCCTCATTTCCAATCTCGATTCTCCTAGACTTCTAGGTGATTGTGTTCGTGGTAAACAACTGTGGCATATACATGACCAAATAATTACAGAAAAAATAATATTTCGGTGGAGGCCAAAAACAAGAGGATGAGCCTAGCATTCAGCATGAAGACATGCGCTACAGGGCGCGAATCGGATCAACATAGGATCCGACCTAGAAACTTACCTTCCATCTTCCCGCTATCGCCTCCCTCATCAGATATACAACCATCATGCCAGGAATCGACGGAGTTTGAGTCTCTCATGGGCAACATTTCCCACACAGTGTAAACCATTCCAGCTCCAAACCAATCACGTTCCTCTTAGATGCACATTTCATTGCCGATGGATTCATGATATACGTGAGTCCTCATTATCCGCAACATTTCTGCCTTTGGTAGTGCATGCGATTCTGGCAATTCATCCTCACTGATCACTTTCCACTTTCGATTCTCCTAGACGTTTACGTGATTGTGATCGTGGAAAACAATTGTGGCATATGAATGATCAAATGTGCACACAGATACTCTTTTTTTTTTTCTACGGAAGCCAAAGACGAGGATCAACCTAGCATTCAGCACGAAGTCAGACGCTGCAAGGTGCAAATCGAGTAAACATGGGATCCGAGTCATTAGCTTACCTGCAATGTTCCGGCTATCACCCGCCTGATCAGTTACTGCTTCTGCTGCCGCCTTGCTGAATTGGCAGCAGCACATCCAAATGAAGAGGGCAGCAATGACCATGCGGGTGCGGAAAACCTCATTTCCGCGGAGGCAATTGTAAAGAAAATGCATCTGATCAGGCTTCTTCCCAAACGAACCAACTGCTGCAGAAAAGAATGAGATTTTCTGATGGAAAGGTTAAAATCAGAGAAGAGACTAAGGATTGATTGTGATGACGCAGTACATCAAGCCGCACGTGATACTGCGCACCATAGCCAGCATTTTCGACGCATCCTGTCATTTCTGAAAGTCAAAGGCTTTCTCTCCCCTAACATGGATCCTCTCTCATACTTCTTTGTCCTGTCGCGGATTTCTTTTGTCCTTCACCTTGGACCTGCACACTTTGTCATATGCAATGTGCGTCATTCCTTTTTCTTTGGCCCTCCGATCTTTGTCACATGCATCACTTGCCCTCCCGAGTCCTTAGTCCCTCCATCATCACTTGCCCTCCCTAGTCCCTCCATCAACAGGAACGTTGAGCCCCTGTGCATGCTCGCTGTCAACTACCGCCCACCAAATCCAGCCGTATTGGCATTATGCATGTTGCCTTTAGCTCGCTCACTAGTAACTATTATATACCATCTTAAAGCAGTAACCTGATATTAGAGCTTCATTAATGGCTTTAAGCGACATTCTATACACTTGTTAGGCATTTAAAAAAGGGAAAAATATCATAGATCGTCACCAAGGTGGAACACATTCAAAGGCATGGTGCAAGCCTGTGTAGTCTAGTGGTTTGAGTAGTCTAGTGGTTTGATGTTTTGAGTCTGTGTAATCTAGTGGTTTGCTTTGAGTCTCTCGCAGAAAGTTTTGAGTTCAAGTCTTGATTGGACATATCTATCTTCAGTTCCTCAAAGATGGGTGCCTCTACCATACGAGGTTGGGTGTGTGGGTGTGTTTCCAATTCATTGTACTCTCGCAAAAAAAAAAAAAACTCTTCCTCAACTAAAAGTTGTTTCACATGGGGGAGGAACAATCATAGAAATTGTTCAAAAGATAGAGAGTTTTGCTGCCCAATTGTTCACATATAAGCTGAAACACTGGCACACCTTTTTTTAGTGTTGCTACCTTGTGTGAATACATGAGAGAGGAAGGAACACAACAAAATGTGAGACTCTTTTCGCAAAAAAACTTGGAAACGGCATGTGTGCTACTCTGCTCCCATCCTATTTATCCTCTTGCTCTTAGATTAGAAAGCTTCTAGAGTGCTCTAGTGTAACATGTGGCCATCATGCGCACTCACTCTACTTTCTAAAGTGGAACCTTAGGATAACCCTCGGGCTAGGAACCTTAGCAATGCATGCTCTTGTTCCAACACACACTGATAAATGATCCGGCATGGATCTATGTCTAACATTCTCTCTCCCTTCTAAAGATCATTGTCCTCAATTATCCAAGAGGAGGTTGAGTGGACACCCTTGCAAGACACCAAATACTCTAGATCAAACTAGTTATGCATGCAGTTCTCCTATTTACCATCTCCTTTGGAATATATGATGTCATCTCTCTCTAGTGATGGAAATTTTGAGAAGTCTAGCCTTGGCTTTAGCAATCTTTTCTAATTCTTCACCTTGTTACACTTATGTCTTCCTCGAGTAGCTTTGATGTGAACCTTTTCCCTATACATGGGCACTTTTTACTCTAGTGCTGGCTAGAGGTTTTTTCCCCATGTTACCACATACTTGATACTCTCATATGTGGTGGTACTTTGTACTTAGGGATATCATTCAGCTCTTACTCCAGTTCAATTAATCGATCAATAGAGAGAGCTATTTCAGACATCGTCTTCTCCGTGTGTCTTGCTGCGTTTGTGCTCCCTGTGTGTGCTTCTCGTGTGTCTCTCACACTATCAAAGAACCAATCCGAATCAGCCTCACTCACATTTAGAATGTAAAGAAGCATCATAATGACATGTAACAACACATGCCCAAAAATCTTGAGCCATGTTAGCTTCATCATTCTTTGCATTTGCTAAATTTTCAGCAATAGACATGCCGGATTCCTTCTTCTTTTCATTGCGTTTAGCAAGCTTTCTACACTCATCAATAATATGACCAGCCTTCCGGCAATATTTGCATCTCTTCTTCTTTTGCAAATCACCATCATTAGAGGAATGAGTGGAAGAGGAAGCTTGAGGCTTTGGTTTTGATGAACCAAAAGCTGAACCATACTTGCTTTTCCCCTTTTGTGAGATAGCAAGTGCTTGCGTTCCCTCAATCAAACCACTCCTATTCACTCTAGATTGCTCTTCTTGCAAAAGAAGAGACACAACCTCATCAAATGCATACATATTAGGATTTCCTTTTGCAACCAAATGGAGTGTAGTAGCAAAGCTTGGAAAAGATTCCGGTAATCCTTTCAACAATGTAGAAATGAGTGATGCATCCGGAATAATCTCATCTATGTTTGCCAATTGCTCTTTCAAGTCCTTGATGCGTGTCACATACACATCCACTGACTCATTTTCAGCCATACATACATCCTCAAGTTGCCTCCTCAAGTATGCAACACGTGCTTCATTACACACGGCATACAAAGAAGCAAGAGTGTCCCATGCCTGTCTCGATGTAAAACATGACCGAATGTGTGGAACTATATGACGCTTCACTGAAAGCGCAATCAAAGCATGAGCTTGAGCATCTTTTCCATCCCATCTAAGCTGCTCCTGTGTAGGTGGAGAAGGAGAAACCATTGTACTCGAAGAAGAAGCTCCATTTGTGACAGTAGACTATGAAGTAGAAGCACCTGCCGGTCTTCGATCTACATCTGCCACTATGTTCCAAAGTTGTTTTGCAACAAGAACATGCTTCATCATGTAAGACCACATCGGATAGTTGGTCCCATCAAGCTTATCTTCAGCTTGAAGCATGCCAAATAAGTCATTGCTGCCCGCCATTTCACTAAGGAACAAGAATGTGACAAAATCTTCACTTCGACGAAAAATGAAATGAGTGCTGAAATTCCAGCTCACAAACCGTCACTCTGATGGCGATTCTGACTGCACGAATGGCTTCGAAATGGGGGTAAAACTCCAGCGCACCTACTGGAAATGTTTCCGGGCTGCTGAAATTCACACTTCTATGCTTCGAAGTCGATTTGCACTATTAAAGTGCGCGCGTGCCACGACGCGAAAAACCAAAACTTGAGAAGAAGCTGAACTTGCTCTGATACCACTGTGTTTCTTGATGAGGAATTCAAACCTCATGGTTGGGCAGAGATCTTAGCCACTATGGATATAGCAGTAAACGAAGAACAATGGACCCCTCACTGTGATGATGATGGATATGACATTTTGATCTTTATGATAGAGCCTTTAGAGGAAGAGCCCATCTTAGAAGAATGCATTGAAATGGCTCAAGAACCAGCTGAGACAAGTGATGAGGACTTAGAGTCCATTATCATGGAACCCTTCTACTCGACAAAAGAGGAGTATCTTTACTTCAGGGAAGTCACTACCCCTGAGATGGGAAAGGAAAGTCAAGTTGCACAATTGAAGTCATTCATAGAAGATACAGAAAACAAGCAAATGAAGATAAAGAAATCACTTAAGACGGAGGAAGAAGAACCCCTCATAGAAGTGTCAGATAACTTCAGAAAGTATGAAATAGAAGATAGAAGAATCATGGTAGGGATACCTAAATGAGAAGCAGGCATTGGAGAAGTATATGATAATCAAGAGAAAACCAAAAAGAGAGTGGTTACAATTGAAGAAGGAGAAGAAAAATGCATATACATAGGATATGATTTGACACAGGAGGAAGAAGAAGAGTTAACCACTCTATTGCGAGAATATAGAGATGTATTTTCTTGGGTTAACAAGGATTTGAAAGAAGTAGGCCCAGATATATGTTCTCATAGGATTCCCATGACCCCAGAGGCTAAAGCTACCAAGTAGAAATCATACACCTATAATGATAATTATGCTGCCAAGATTAAAGAGGAGATAGACCGATTAATAGAAGCAAGATTCATTTACGAAATTGAACACACCGAACGGGTATCCCCCATTGTGGTTTTACCAAAGAAGAATGGAAAATTGTGTGTGTGTATTAACCTTAAAAAAGTTAATGCCACCATGATTAGAGATAGTTATCCTCTTCCTATCACATAACATTTATTGGAAAGAGTTGCCAGCAAGGAAGTCTATAGTTTCCTTGATGGATTCTCAGGCTATAATCAAGTAGCCATTGCCCCTGAAGATCAACATAAAACAACCTTTGCTATAGAGTGGGGCATATATGCATTTTGAGTGATGCCATTTGGGCTTACAAATGTACCCGCCACTTTTCAACAATTAGTGTGTCATGTTTTTAAGGAATTCTTACGGAAATACTTGGAAGTTTATGTGGATGATTTATGTGCTCATTCTAACATGAGACATACCCACATCCCTGAATTAGGCAAGTATTTGACAAATGTCGAGAATATCAGGTTTGTCTGGACCCAGAAAAGTGTATTTTCATGGTCAGGCAAGGCAAGATTCTAGGACACATTGTGTCAAAGAACAGAATCTCTACGGATGAAGAAAAGGTTGGAGTGATTGCGGAATTACCTAGGCCAAAAAATCTAAAGGAGGTACAGGCTTTCATGGGTCATTGTGCTTATTATCGATGATTTATACACATGTACACGATCATAGCAAAGCCCGTGTACTCTCTTTTGACCAAGTTTGAATGGACGGAAGAATGTGAGAAATCATTTAATGAACTCAAAAGATGCTTGTGTTCAGCACCCATTTTAACTACACTGTATCGAAGTAAGCCATTTCATGTGCATGTGGATGCATCTAACTATTCCATAGGGTGTGTTGATGCAACCTACAAATGAACGCAATATAGATATTTCCATAGTTTCTGCAAGTAGACAGTTAAATGTTGTAGAAAGAAATTACACCATGACAGAGTGTGAAGGATTAGGAATGATTTATGCGGTAAAGAAATTCAGGCATTACTTATTGGCGAATAAGTTCAAGTTCTTCATGGATCATCAGGCATTGTTGTTCTTAGTCAATAAGCCTTGTAACACCAAACAACTGATACGTTGGTTTCTATTATTAATGGAGTACGACTTTGAAGTAGTATTTAGGAAGCGAAAGACCCACCTTAGAGTTGATCACCTTTCACGGTTAACTATGGGAGAAGCCCCTCAAGGGATAGCGGATGAGCTACCAAATGCATACTTGTTCAATCTTGAGATAGTGCGTGAATGGGCCAAATCTATTGTCCCTATTCTCACATTTGGACCTAAGAATCCTAACCTGAGGAATGTAACCCCAGACCATATGAAATGAATGCAAAGGAGAACCAAAGGATCTTTGGACAAATCAACTAGATAAGTCAGATCAATCCAATGTCAACCCATGCAGGCTTGGCGATGGATAGTTGCCACTCAAGAGGACATCAAGAGCATTCAATGGTCGAAATGGGCTCAGATCGCGATTTGGACACCATAGACTAATGTTGTTTTGAACTCCTACTCGCCATGAGTATGCTCACCAATTTTCATGTGATTTTGAAATTGTGATCGGATGGGTGTCAATGATTTCGTAGATGAAGCCACGACCTCTTCTGATACCAATTGTTGGAATTTGAGGTATGTGAAAGCATGTGAATAGCACAAGGAAGAAGAAAAAGCTTAGAACACAACACACAAAACTAAATCTATTACCACTACAATGTACAAAGGTTAGTAACCTGTTAGGATTATAGGCCTATATACAAACTGGGGAAAAAAAAACCTCCTAAAGAGGGAAAAAAGTGCACTGATAGTCCTAGAGTGTTCACACACAAAACTACCTAAATATATCAACATTATTTAGCTCTCCTTTCTTTCCATGAAACATTCCTTTTCATTTTCCTTTTATCCTCTTCCACTCTTAGTTTTTTTTGTCTAGCTTGGCCTCTTGTCACTACTTGTATAGATGTGACTTGGTCATGCTCACTCTCTATGTTAATTATAATTTTAGCTACTTTCAAAGGTATGTGATTGTTTACATTTTGTTTCTGTGGATTTTTTGGACAACCTTTGATCAAATGTTCTCTTCCACAATCTTTAGAATAAGCTCCTTCTATTCTCAAAGTAGGTGGTTGAGAACATTCTCTCACCAAGTGGTCTCCCCCATGTCTATAACAAGTTACCTTTTGTGTGGTTTTGAATTGATATTTTGGGTTTGACATGTAATTGTTTGTTATATACATGAACATGGTTGCATCCATTTCAATTCTCCCATTTCCTAAATTGAATGCTTGAAGATTAGGGTCTTTGTCATAACTATATTCCCAACTATTTTGTTTAGAATTATCATCTAAGTGATTGTTATACCCATCAGAATATTATCTAGATGGTACTAGTGATCTCTCTAAGTTTTTTTTCTACTGGTGTATACTTCACTAGAACCACATTTGTTGATATGGGTGGTTGTTGTTGCTCTTTCTCTCAATTTAATTGGCTAACTTTGATAATCCCTTTCTCTCACATGTTGTTTGTTGTAAAAACACTCACCTCTTGTATGATTTGTCCATTTCTTTTCTAATGTACAATATTTGAGTGTTCTCTTTTCTTGTAAATGTGGTGGTTCTTTATAGTTGCCCATATGGGTAGGATGATTTTCTCCATGCACATAGCACTTTTTGGGATGTTCCATTCTAGGATTGATTGGATTTGTATTGGTTGTAGCTCTTAAAGATTTTGTTATAGCTTGAGGTAGATCTTTTGTAAGTGGTACTTTGGGATCACTACTTCCTTGTTGATAAAAAATTAGAAGGTAATTTCCCCTATTGTCTTCTAAATAAATGGCTTCCCTAAATGGTAGGAACCAAGTTAAGGCAGCTCCTGACAAAGTTAACCCAAAAGCTTCAAATTGTATATGATATTCTTGTATCTCTTCTACCCTTAGAATTTGTTTGTATTTAGCTACATGATCATGGGGATCTGAAGATCCATCATATTGATTTTTCATGAACTACTTGATATGGTCTCATGGTTCTTCCAAGGTTATCCCTTTCTCCTTCTTATAGGAAACTCATGTATGGCTTCTTCTTCCCTTAGAAAAGGATTAGGAGAAGTTTGATGTCTCCTTTCTCTTTGTGGCTCTACAATATTGTGATGTCTTCTATGCCTTGGAATGTCAAGTTGTTCTAGGTTTTGATCCTAGGCTCCTTTCTCTAAGCACAAACCCAAGTCATTTGTGTCATCTGGATTATTTAAAGGAGAGAACAAAATAGAGAAGCAAAAAAAACTTTGAAAATAATGTAAAGGTAATGATCATGTCATAAAGATTTGTCCAAAACTGCTTGCAAAAGAGGCAAAGAAAAAAGAGGTTGGAACGGTTGTTGCAAAAGCCTCTACACCTAAAACAAAGTCTATAAATCTTGTGGAGAATGAAGAGTTTACTATTGTTTGCAGTTATGACCCATCTTCTCATGAAAGTGTGTGTCTACACTAGAATTAGATGTTTGGTACTTTGATACTGGAGCAACCAAACATATTACCTTGCAACGGAGTTTGTTTAGTTCACTTGAGGCTTTCCCTATAGGGAATATTGTGAAATTCACCAATAACTCCTCTTATCCATTCATGGGAGTTGGTAAGGACATTCTGACTATTGTTGATGGTAATTCTTTCACATTGTTAGATGTTTTATTTGTGCTAGGGATCAAGAAAAAATTGTTGTCAGTCCTAGCATTGGCCAAGATCAGCTTGATTGTCAAATTTGTTGATGACAAATGTACAATTCATGATCCGTCAAATGGTGATGTTATTATTGCTCTTGGCATTTTATGTCATGTGTGATATAAGATCATAGACTATGCAAAATTTTTGAATGATTCAACATGTGTTCAAGATTCTCAAGCTATCTCAAATGCAAAGCTTTAGCATGCACACTTTGGTTATCTAAATTATGCTAGTTTGCTACACCTCCATAAATATGAAATGGTGTTCTCTCTGCCCAAACTTGAGGCACCTAGTAAACATGTTTGTGAAGGCTATATTATGGGCAAAATGTAGCATTCCTCCTTCCCAAAAGATGGTTTAGTACAGGCTACTCAGAATTTGTTGCTTGTTAACAGTGATGTCTGTGGTCCTATGCAAACACCTTCTTTTGGGAACTATCTTTACTTCATGAATTTTATTGATTATTTTTCCAGGCATGCATGGGTGTGTCCATTCAAATCAAAGTTTAAAGTATTTATGTGCTTCAAATAGTTTCTTGTTTTGGCTAAAAATATGTCAGCATGAAAAATGGGCACCTTCCATTCTGATTTGATTTTAATGCATTTCTAGATGAACTTGGGATAAAACATTGGTGTACAGTGTCGTATACATTTCAACAAAATGGAGTTGGTGAAAGAAATAATAGGTCTCTCATGGAGATGGCGAGGTGTATGGTCAAAAGTCAGGCTTTACCACATAGCTTCTAGCTTGATGTTGTTATGTATGCAACATATGTACTTAATAGGTGTCCCACAAAAGCATTGCAGTCTATCACTCCATATGAGTCTTTGCATGGTCGCAAGCCATGTGTTGCTCTGCTACGTGCCATTGTTTTTCTTGCATATGCATTAGTGCCGAAATGAAAACAAAGAAAATTAGATGATAAAGTAGTAAAATGTATTTTTGTTGGGTACAATTCTGAAAGGAAAGACCATTGTCTGAATCATCCACATAGTAAACACATTTTGGTTAGCGGTGATGTTGTTTTTGTGGAAGATGCAATCAACCATTACTTTCATGTACTAATGAGACGTCATTTATTTCTCCAAATATGTGTATGACACTTTACTGCCTCTTTTTACAGGTGGATAATCAAGTGATGGTCTAAATGAGGCAATTTCTTAGCCTTTATAGGTTCCACATGATGATGCAGATCATTTCATTTCTAGTGCAAATTCACATGATACACTTGTTGATGAGAGGGCTGATATAGAGGAGACAAAAACTATGCCTAGATGACTAGTGCAAACTTTGCGAGATAGCAAATTAGATGCACCTCTGCCATATCATACTCGTTCAAGCTCTCATAGTGCTTCTTTTGCATCAGATTGCGATGTTATGGCTACCTCTAGTCTTTGTGATGAGAATAAGTGTGCTTCTTTTGATGAAGCACAAAATTTTAAAAATTGGATGGCTACTATGCAATCAAAATATAATGCAATTATGAAGAATGGTACCTCTTCTTTATGTGATTTTGCTCTTGGCAAAAAGGCCATTGCCACTAAATGGGTATACAAGTTGAAACGTAAAACTGATGGAACAATTGACAACCATATGGATATGCTTGTTGCAAAAGGTTATACTCAAGAGAGAGGCATTGATTTTGATGAGAGCTTTGCACCCACTTGTTGAATGACCACCATTTGTAGCATCTGTGCACTTGCAACTCATCATGGTTGGAATGTACATCAATTGGACATTATAGCTACATTTATGAATGGTGACTTACACGAAGAAGTTTGTGTACTTCAAACCCATGTTTTTGTGTATGAAGGGCATGAAAACAAAGTGTGCAGGTTGAAAAAGGCATTATATGGTTTGAAATAAGGACCATGTGCTTGGTATGAAAAGATGCATGCCTACTTGATTGCACATTTTTTAGAATAGTCCAACTAAGAGCACCTTATATGTTAAGCATGAAAGTGATGTGCTTATGATCATTCTTCTCTATGTTCATGAAATGTTGCTCATTGGTCCTAATGAGAATCATATTGCTGATTTTAAGGCTGATTTGCATGCCTCTTTTGAGATGTCAGATTTAGGGCATTTGCATCATTATTTAGGCATCCAATTTATGCAAGTTGATGGTGAAATAGCTTTGTTTCAAACAAAATATATTGACACATTATTGTAGCATTTTGGCCTTGAAGACTACAAACCTATTGCCACTCCTATGGAAATTGGTTTACGATTGAGTCTTCATGATGTTGGAGATGCATTTGATGTTGTTGTCTATCAGCAAGCCATTGGATGCCGCATTTTATTATGCATAACTCGGCATGATATTCAGTTTGTTGTCTCTTAGATGTAGGTTTATGCATTGCGCACGTGTCAAGCATAAGCAGGTAGTTAAGCACATCTTTCGCTACTTGAGTGGTACCCGGCTACTTACATTATTTTATCCCAAGGGGGATCACTACTGCCATATTTACATGCTTTTTCTAACTCCAACCAGGCTAGTTGCTATGAAGCTCATGTGCCCACTAATGGTTTTTGCTTCGTGCTTGGTAGCTCATGCATATCTTGGTTGAGCGAGAAGCAGCCTACTATGGCCACCTCCAGTTGTGAGGATGAGTATAGGGCAACTTTCACAGTGAGTGTTGAGTGTGTGCGGCTCAGATACCTTTTGGCTAATTTGGATGTTGGTCAGTCTTCTGCCACCACCATGTTCATAGCCAATCAGAGTGCATTGTAAATTGCGAGGACATAGCACATTGCAGTGCATTATCATTATGTCAGGGAGAAGTTCTCTGCTAGGGAGATCAATTTGGCATATGTGCGCACATAGGATAACATTGCAGGTCTTTTCATAAAAGATCTAACTTGAGAGAAGTTTTAATCTTTTTGCAAAGCTTTGGGCTTACTTCCTTTTGTGGATTGATCTCTTTCCACATAGCTTGGAACTTCCTTATACATGAGTGCTAGCTTCTTGTTCACCGCATCACTCGGAGGCAGGATCTGTTGATATATTTCGGTAGTGATGTGTGTGAACACAATTAGGACCATTGGGGCACTTTCTTCCCTCATTAGGAGGTTTTTTCCCCAGCTTGCATGTACATATATAAACCTAATGGGTTACTTATTCTTATATATTCACTTGGTATTACAATCAGTATTGTGTGCTATACTCCAAGCTTCTTCCTCCTTGTACACATTTAGAAAGAGTTGAGGATATGTAAAATGTCCTTTAGTAGAAAGGACGACTTGAGACAAGGGATAGCTTAGCCAAGGTCTCATGAGTTAAAACTTAGAGGTGACAAGTGTCAAGGTATATTGAAACCTAAGAAGAGAACTCTAAGAACACCTAAAAGATTAGGATACTTGTAAATTAAGTATCTAGTCCATAGTTAGTAATTACCATAACTACATATCTATGAGTATTGGTGCATAGTTCTATGTGTATGAAAGTTGAGAGATAGACTACAAACTTACTAGCTCTATGGAAGGAATCATATCTTGAATACAGAGTATTTTAGTACACGATAGCCCTATCTATCTCTCTATCTAAGAATCAAGAATAGAGATCCTAGGTGGAGTCATCTTAATTTCGCTAACAAGGCAAGTCTACAAGCCAAGTAGTCAAGAGGATGGACAAGATACACAAAAATGCAAGGTTTGCAATGTTGGAGATAGACGTCTGAGGAAGCACGCGAAAAGCACAAGGAAGAAGAAGAAGCTTGGAGCACAAACACACAATACTGAATGTATTACTAGAGAATGTACAAAGATAAGTAGCCCATTAGGGCAATAGGCGTATATACAAGCCGGGGGAAAAAAACCTCCTAAAGAGGGAAAAAAGTGCCCCGGCAGTCCTAGAGTGTTCACACACATCACTACCTAAATATATCAACAAATCCCCCTGGGAGTGATGCGGTGAACAAGGAGCTGGCACTCATGTATAAGGAAGTGCCAAGCTATGTGGAAATCACTCCACAAAAGGAAGTAAGCCCAAAGCTTTGCGGAAAGCTTCAAACTTCTCCCTAGGCAGAGCCTTTGTGAAAAGGTCTGCAATGTTCTCCTGCGTGGGCACATATGCCAAGCTGATCTCCCCAGCAGAGAACCTCTCCCTGACATAGTGATAATGCACCTCAATGTGCTTAGTGCGAGCATGGAACACAGGGTTCCTCGCAACTGCCAATGCGCTCTGACTGTCAGTGAAGATGGTGGTGGCAGAAGACTGGCCAACACCCAAATCAGCCATAAGGCATCTGAGCCACACACACTCAACAGTCGTTGTGAAAGCTGCCCTATACTCAGCCTCAGAATTGGAAGTGGCCACAGTAGGCTTCTTCTTGCTCAACCAAGATATACATGAGCTACCAAGCATGAAGCAAAAACCACTGGTGGACACACGAGTGTCATAGCAACCAGCCCAATCTGAGTCAGAAAAAGCATGCAAATCTCGCAGTAGTGATCCCCCCTTGGGATAAAACAACCCAAGTAGCCGAGTATCACTCAAGTAGCGAAAGATGCGCTTAACCGCTTTCCAATGTGTGACTCCTGGGCAATGCATAAACCTGCTCATCTGTGAGACAACAAACTGAATATCTGGCCGAGTAATGCATAAGTAAATCAAGCATCCAACAGCCTGTTGATAGAGAACAGCATCAAATGCATCTCCAGCATCATGAAGACTCAATCGTAAACCTGTCTCCATAGGAGTGGCAATAGGCTTACAGTCTTCAAGGCCAAAACACTGCAATAATGTGTCAATATATTTTGTTTGACACAAAGCCGTTCCACCAAACGTGCATAAACTGAATGCCCAAATAGTGATGCAAATGCCCCAAATCAGACATCTCAAATGAGGCATGCAAATAAGCCTTAAAATCAGCAATATGTGTCTCAATAGGACCAGTGAGCAGCATGTCATCAACATAGACAACAATGATCAGAAGCACATCATTAGCACGTTTAACATATAAGGTGCTTTCAGTTCGACTCTTCTCAAAACCATGTGCAATCAGATAGGCATGTATCTTCTCATACCAAGCACCTGGTGCTTGCTTTAAACCATATAATGCCTTCTTTAACCTGCAAACCTGGTTTTCATGCCCTTTCTGCACAAAGCCACGGGGCTGAAAAACATGCACTTCTTCATGCAAGTCACCATTCAGAAATGTTGTTTTAATGTCCAACTGATGTACATTCCAACCATGATGGGCTGCAAGTGCACAAATGCTCCGAACACTAGTCATACGACATGTAGGTGCAAAGGTCTCATCAAAATCAATGCCTCTTTCCTGTGCATAACCCTTTGCAACAAGCCTAGCCTTATACCTGTCAACTGTACCATCAGGTTTACACTTCAACTTGTATACCCACTTAGTGCCAATGGCCTTCTTGCCAGGAGGCAAGTCACATAAAGACCATGTACCATTCTTCATTATAGCATCATATTCAGATTACATAGCAGCCATCCAATTTTCTAAATTTTGTGCTTCATCAAAAGAAACAGGCTCATTCTCATCACAGAGACTAGATGCAGCCATAGCATAGCAATCTGATGCAAAGGAGGCACTATGAGAGCCTGAACGAGTACGATATGACAAAGGTGCATCTAATTTGTTGTCACGCAAAGTCTGCACTAGCCATTTTGGCATAGTTTTTGCCTGCTCAATATCAGCTCTCTCATCAACAAGTGCATCATGTAAATCTGCATCAGAAATGGAATGATCTGCATCATCATATGAAACCTGCAAAGGCTGAGAAGTTGCCTCATTAGGACCAGCACTAGCCTGTCCACCTGTAAAAAGAGGCATCAAAGTATCATACATGTCTTTGGAGCTAACATATGTCTCCTTAGTACATGAAAGCAATGGTTGAATAGCATATTCCACAAAGACAACATCACGGCTAACCAGAATGTGTTTAGTCTGTGGATGATACAGACGATAGCCTTTACTTTTAGAACTGTACCCAACAAAAATACATTTTACTGCCTTATCATCCAATTTTCTGCGATGTTGTTCAGGCACTAATGCATATGCCAAACAACCAAAAACACGCAGATGAGCAACAGATGGCTTGCGGTCATGCCAAGCCTCATATGGAGTGATAGATTGCAACACTTTAGTGGGACACCTGTTCAGTACATATGCTGCACACATGACAGCCTCAAGCCAGAAACTATGTGGTAAAGCCTAACTTTTGACCATGCACCTCGCCATCTCCATGAGTGACCTGTTCTTTCGTTCAGCAAATCCATTCTGTTGGGGTGTATACGGCACTGTACATTGGTGTTTTATCCCACGTTCAGCTAGAAATGCATTAAAATCTGAAGTCATATATTCCCCCCCTCGATCAGAACGGAGGGTGCCCATTTTACATGCTGACAGATTTTCAGCCAAAACCAAAAACTGTTTGAAGCACATGAACACTTCGGACTTTGCTTTGAGTGTATATACCCATGCATGCCTGGAAAAATCATCAATGAAAGTCACGAAGTAAAGGTAATTTACAGAAGAGGGTGTCTGCATAGGACCACAGACATCACTATGTACAAGCTGCAATTTCTACGTAGCCCGAACTGAACCATCTTTTGGAAAGGAAGAACGCTGCATTTTGCCCAAAATACAGCCATATATTCCCCCCCTCGATCAGAACGGAGGGTGCCCATTTTACATGCTAACAGATTTTCAGCCAAAACCAAAAACTGTTTGAAGCACATGAACACTTCGGACTTTGCTTTGAGTGTATATACCCATGCATGCCTGGAAAAATCATCAATGAAAGTCACGAAGTAAAGGTAATTTACAGAAGAGGGTGTCTGCATAGGACCACAGACATCACTATGTACAAGCTGCAATTTCTTCGTAGCCCGAACTGAACCATCTTTTGGAAAGGAAGAACGCTGCATTTTGCCCAAAATACAGCCTTCACAAACATGTTTTCCAAGTGCCTCAAGTTTGGGCAAAGAGGACACCATTTCAGATTTCTGCAGGCGTAACAAACTAGCCAAATTCAGATGACCAAAGCGTGCATGCCAAAGCTTTGCATCTGACATAGCCTGAGAATCATGAACTGCATATGCCGAATCATTCATAGATCTTTCATAGTCTATGAGCTTATACAGCCCACGACATAAAATGCCAGAAGCAATAATCACATCGCCATTTGAGGGATCATGGACTGTACACCTGTCGTCAACGAATTTCACAACCAAGCCAATCTTGGCTAATGCAGAAACTGATAACAGGTTCTTTTTGATCCCTGGCACAAATAAAGCATCTGACAAAGTGAAAGAACTACCATCAGCAGTAGTCAGAATGATCTTACCAACTCCCATAACAAGATAAGAGGAGTTATTGGCGCATGTGACAGTATTCCCTGTAGGGGCAGGCTCGAGTGAAGAGAAGAAACTACGCAGCGAGGTAATATGTTTGGTCGCCCCACTGTCAAAGTACCAAACATCTGAGTCTACTGCAGACATGCACTGATCATGAGAAGATGGGTCAAAACTACAGACAGTAGTAAACGCCCATTCTTCTTCCTGCACAAGATTTGCAGACTCTGTTTTTGGTGTAGAGGCCTCTGCAACAACCATTCCAGCCTCTTTCTTCTTTGCCTATATAGCAGCCAGTTTTGGACAATTCTTTATAATATGATCATTTCCTTTACAATACTTGCAGAACAATTTCTGCTTTTCTGATTTCTTCTCATCTTTATCCTGGTTCTTCGATTGTGCAACATTTGCAGATTTCTGCTTACTAGTAGAAGAGCTCCATTTTCCTTTGCCCTTCTGACTAGCCAGGAAAGCTTGATCTGCAACACGCATAATTGACCTGTTCTGCCTGGACTGATCTTCCTGCAACAGAACAGAGACTAATTCCTCAAATGACAAGGCATTCGGATTGCCTTTCATCATCAACCGAAGAGTAGAGGCAAAACTCTGATATGAATCAGGAAGACCATTTAGAACGATCTACACAAGTGAGCTATCTGGTATAACCTCATCAGCAGAAATCAATTGTTCCTTCAGGTCTTTGATCTTTGTAAGAAAACTATCCATAGAATCACCTTCATTCATGTGCTCACTCTCCAATTGTTTTCGGAGGTAAGCAACACGAGCCTCATTCCTAGCCTGGTACAAAGTGGTAAGTGTATCCCAAGCATTCTTTGCTATTCTGCAAGAGCGAATGTGAGGAATAATGGCACGTTTGACAGACAAAGCTATCAATGCATGTGCCTGGGCATCTCTGCCATCCCAACGAATCTGCTTTGCAGTAGGTGCAACAGAAACAACAGCACGAACAAGAATCTGCGGAATATAATCTTCGACACCATCTTCATCAGCTCCAACACCTGTATTTGTAGTACCTGTCGTTACAGGTGTAACAGGACGTCTTTCAACACCCTGCACAATGTTCCACAATCCTTTTGCAATCAGTACATGTCGCATCATATAAGCCCATAATGGGTAGTTGGTACCATCCAACTTATCCTCAACAGCCAACATACGGAATGCATCACTGCTTTCAGCCATGGCCGGTGACTAAAATAACTTGATGCAGAAAATTGACTGTATCTCAAAAAGTTGAACGGAACAACCTAGACGAGTTCTGCTAGACCTGTAGCAGACTTTGAGACGCTTAAATTGGCGAACAGAAACTGGTATATACCTTTGGCACAAAAGGACAAAATAGCCTGCACAAGCGCTGTGATAGTGCATTCGGAGGCCGAAACGAGCTCAGATCGTGATTTCGGCACCACAAAGCGAAGCAATTTTGATCTCGGAAACACCCTGAGTATGCTCACCAAATTTCATGCAAATCTGAGACTGCAAACGGAGGAGTGTCGACGGCGCCCTAGAAGAAGCGACGACCTGCTCTGATACCAATTGTTGGAGATAGACGTCTGCGAAAGCACGCGAACAGCACAAGGAAGAAGAAGAAGCTTGGAGCACAAACACACAATACTGAATGTATTACTAGAGTATGTACAAAGATAAGTAGCCCATTAGGGCGATAGGCGTATATATAAGCCGGGGGAAAAAAACCTCCTAAAGAGGGAAAAAAGTGCCCCGACAGTCCTAGAGTGTTCACACACATCACTACCTAAATATATCAACATGCAAAGAGCAAACAAGGAAAGGTTGGTCTAGATCCCTTGTAGGGAGAGACAAGATTCAATAGCAAGGCAAGGTTTGCATTGAGTAGACAAGGCAAGGTTGTGGTCAAGATTTTCAATAGAGCGTGCTTACACAACAAGGCAAGGTTTGCATTTAGTAGACAAGGCAAGGTTTGCATTTAGTACAGAAGGCAAGGTTTTTCTCCAATAGGGAGTGATTATACAACAAGGCAAGATTTGTAAGCAAGAAAATGGAAAAAATTTTGAGAAACAAGTTTGATGTTTCTATTCATGGGACATCATAAAAAAGTGATCAAATAGGTCAAAGAGAAAATAAAGTTGTCGAGTGGACCAAAGTTATATGATTCAATATAAAAAAGGTGAAAAACACAAAGTCTGTAAGTGATTATCGTAGGTTTATAAGTTTAGAGCCATCATTGATGACTCTATTGAAGGAGAGAAAGATGGCTTTATTTCTCTAAAAGAAAACAATTCAAGTCCATTTTCCAAAATAAATCGGAATAGATAATGGAAAGGACAAGTTTGCAACCAAGATACTTTTAGGAATTGGAAAAGTAACCATGATTGACAAAGACATATGTTAATAAGAAAAATTTTTGAAATTCCTAAGTATATCTCTATATGTATCAAGGTCAATAAACAAAAAGAAGAAATTAAGACATGAGGTCTAATACATCCTTAAAAGCGGCACAATGTGTCTCAAGATTCAAAGGAATCAAGAGTAGGTTAAAAAAGATGAGTTCTATCTATCCAAAAGATAGTAGAAGATCCACCAGATATCTAAATGACATATCATTAGATTATATGAATTAGGAATATCTATTTTAGCAAAAGGAATGTTATGAGATTTAGGTCTTATGTAGAAGATAGTGGAGCACTTACAAGAAGGTAAGAGGTGCACACTGATTATCTTTAGATTACATGAGAAATTTAGACTCAAATCCATATGGTAACATTACAAATATGATCTTTATATTAGTTAGATTTCAGAGGATATGTAAGGGGCACATATGTTAGAGAAGAAGATAGAATGGGATAGATGTAGCTATAATACATGAGAAGGGAGTTATTCCACTTCCTTGTACGATGGATTGTAGCATATATCCCATAACTCCTAGTTGCATATATGCCACATAACTATCCTAGACATATGTAAAAGACAAGGGAACTATTGAGAGATAGTTAGCAGATTCACATAGCATGTGTATTAGGTGGAAGATCCACATAATCTATAGAATTTGAAGCAAAGGTGTGTTGGGTGTGTGTAGAAGTGTGAGAGACACACAAGAAGCACACACAAGGAGCACAAACGCAACAAGACACACGGAGAAGACGATGGTTGAAATAGCTCTCTCTATTGATCGGTTAACTAAACTGAAGTAAGAGCTGAATGATATCCCTAAGTACAAAGTACCACCACATATGAGAGTATCAAGTATGTGGTAACATGGGGAAAAAACCTCTAGCCAGCACTAGAGTAAAAAGTGCCCATGTATAGGGAAAAGGTTCACATCAAAGCTACTCGAGGAACACATAAGTGTAACAAACCCCCCTAGAGCAAATGATGTGAACACATACAGGGAGTGACAGATCAGCCCCCACAAGGTAACAAGCCTAAAGCTTTGCGAAAAGCTTCAAACTTTTCCCGTAGAAGAGCTTTGGTGAATATGTCTGCCACATTATCTTGTGTAGGCACATATACCAAATCAATATCTCCTACATGAAGGCGCTCTCTCACATAGTGATAATGCAACTCAATATGTTTGGTTCGTGCATGAAACACTGGGTTTCGTGCAACAGCCAAAGCACTCTGACTATCTATGAGAATATGCGTGGAAGCATCAATCTCCATGCAAAGATCCATCAATAGGCGTCTCAACCATATACACTCCACTGTCGCTGTGAAAACTGCCCTATACTCAGCTTCACAACTCGATGCCGCCACTGTAGGTTGCTTCTTACTCAACCAAGATATGCATGAGTCTCCAAGGAAAAAGCAATTACCACTAGTGGACACGCGAGTATCATAACAACCAACCCAATCACTATCTGTAAAAGCATGCAAGCATGGCTGAACATCTCTGCCATAAAAGAGACCTAAGCTCAAAGTGCCTCGAAGATATCTAAACACACGTTTCACCGCTTGCCAATGCTTAGTGTCAGGGCTATGCATGAATCGACTCAACTGGGAAACTGCATACTGTATATCCGGCCTTGTGTTGCATGCATATATAAGACATCGCACAGCCTGCTGATAAAGAGAAGTGTCAAATGCATCACTGGAATCCTCAACTGAGAATCTAAATCCTGTCTCAATTGGTGTGGAAACTGGCTTACAATCCTCAAAGTCAAAACGCTGAAGTAGTTTTTCAACATACTTTGCTTGATGCATAACAATTCCCCCCTCAACGGATACAAACTGGATGCCAAGATAGTAGCTCAAAAGACCAAGATAAGTGACATCAAAAGTATGTTGCAAATCAGCCATAAGAATGTCAAGTTTTGCATCACATGACCCAGTCAAGAGTATGTCATCGACATAAAGAACAAGCACTATAAGATCAGCTCCATTTTTGCGTACATAGAGTGTGCTTTCAATCGGACTACATGTGAAGCCAAGAGCAATCAAGTGCTTATGTATTTTGTCATACCATGCACGTGGAGCTTGCTTGAGACCATACAAGGCTTTATGCAAGCGACAAACCATATGCTCTTTCCCTTTCATAGCAAATCCAGGAGGTTGCTTCACATAGAACTCTTCTTGCAAATCTCCATTCAAGAAAGCTGTTTTTATGTCCAATTGATGCACTTTCCAACCTCGATGGGTAGCCAATGCAACCACGGTACGAATGGTAGTCATGCGTGAAGTAGGTGCAAAAGTTTCCTCATAGTCAATGCCATATTGTATCGCATATCCTTTGGCAACCAATCTAGCTTTGTAGCGATCAATGCTACCATCAGATTTTCTCTTAATCTTGTAAACCCACTTTGTACCAATGGCATTCTTTCCTTTTGGCAATTCACATAACTCCCAAGTACCATTCCTATGTATGGAATCCATTTTTGATTGCATAGCACTCATCCATTGTGGATCGTCACATGCATCTTCAAAAGAAAGTGGCTCTTCATTACATGTTGTAGCAATATGAGAATAATCCACAAAATTACTTGATGCATGGTGAGAGCTTGATCTTGTTCTACCAAGTAAAGGTGCACTCAATTTGCTATCCTGCAAAGTTTGTTTCAACCACTTTGGCATAGATTGTGCACTCTTGATAGACATGCATTCATTATGTAATACATCTTCAATATGTACATCATGCGTGGGCTGAATTTCATGCTCAGTTTCAGCCATATTTTGACGCAAATGTTCAGCCATATGTGGCTAGAAATTTCCAACAGTTTTGGCAATTTTTGGCTGAATTTTTTCAGCCATATTTGGTTGGAAATTCTCTGCATTTTCAGCCCTATTTGGCTGGAATTTTTCAGAACTTTGAACCTCAGTTGGCTGGTCTACATGGCCATAGTCAAGTGCACAATTTTGGAACAAAAGCATGAGTGTATCGAACACATCTCGTGAGCTAACTGTTGGTAGTTTTTTGCATTCAAGTAGAGGGAAAACTGAATTTTCAGCAAATACCACATCTCAACTCACAATAATTGTGTTTGTCAATGGATGATACAACCGATATCCCTTACTTTCAACACTATAACCAACAAATATACATTTCTTTGCCTTGTCATCAAGTTTGTGACGTTGTTGTGATGGCACAAGAGCATATGCCAAACAACCAAACACACGCATATGACTAACCATAGGCTTATGACCATTCCAAGCCTCATAAGGAGTGATGACTCTCAATGCTTTTGTAGGGAAGCGATTCAACACATAGTTTGCACACATGACCACTTCCATCCAAAACTTATGAGGAATATGCTTTCCTTTAACCATACATCGTGCCATTTCAAGTAGAGTTCTATTTTTATGCTTGGCAATACCATTTTGTTGAGGTGTATATGGCACCGTACATTGGTGTTAAATACCTCTTTCACGAAGAAAAGCATTAAACTCATGTGACATGTATTCACCACCACGATCCGTGAGTAGAGTCAAAAGCTTTTATGAAGAAAAATTTTCAACCATAGCTAAAAATGCTTTGAAGCAAGAAAATACCTTATTCTTTGCTTTCATAGGATACACCCATGTATGACGAGTAGCATCATCAATGAAGGTAACAAAATATACATGCTTCCCAAAAGATGGAGTCTTGACCGGACCACATACATCACTATGAACAAGTTGCAATTTTCTTGTAGTGTGTGTATGACTATCTTTTGGAAAAGAAGCACGATGCATTTTTCCAAGAATGCAACCTTCACATGCATGCTTTTCAATGGACTCAAGTGTAGGCAAATCAATAACCATGTCCTTCTTTTGCAAGTAAAGCAAACTATTGAAGTTTAAGTGACCAAAACGAGCATGCCAAAGCTCCATTTCAGCCATGGAAGAAGTATGAGCAACTAAGGCATTCGAGGCAGCCCTCTTGTATGTATCCATGCGATACAAACCATTACATAATGTACCGGACATCACGATAACATCGCCATTGCTGAAATCATGAACCATACACTTATCATCAACAAAGTGTACATGAAGTCCAACTTTAGCAATCAACGGAATTGAAATTAAGTTCTTCTTGATACCGGGCACATACAATGCATTTTTCAAGAGAATCACACCTCCATTTGCAGCCGTAAGCTCAATTTCTCCTACTCCAATCATAGGATAAGAGGTGGAGTTTTGGCTTATAATCGTTCTTCTTCTTGTTTGTCTACCTTACACATCCATAGATGAGTGTCCTTGTGCAACCATGAAGGATCTATTTCTAACGAATGCATAGACTATGTTTCTTCAGGTGACTTATGGATGGTATTCCATTGTATTGGGGGTACATCACAATGTGAATAATCCTTGAGATTAAGTTTGGTGGTCACTCCTAAATGTTGCAAGTACAAGGAATTGGTTACCCAATCTTGTACAATTTGCAACTATCGCATGAATGGTCATCCTAATATCATCTCATACGCATGATTGTTCCCAAAATCACAAATGACGAGTGGACTACACCACACCACAAGTGGACCGCAAGTGGTGAGAGATATCCCTTCTAGTAATCCTAATAGTTTCTCAATATGTTTGTCAGCTATTTGTAACTTCATTCTTGTGGGTCTTAGTGCTCGTTTACCCTAATGTTTCCATAAAGGAGTGGTAGTGATAGCTACTCCGGCTCTTGAGTCTAAGATGGCTTTAGTAGTGTAGCCTTGGTGGGTTATTGGAAGATAGGTATTAACTTCCTCTCCCTCGCTCATATCTCCAATTCTTTCTAGGGGTATTTCTGGTACCTTCATGTGTGAGCCTTCCTGAGAGTGAGTGGTAGCTGTCTCTGGGATTTGGTTTGCTATGTGCTTCCACAACTCAGGTTTAATTTTCAGCAATTCCTCTAAAGTGAGATGACACTGCACTTTAATGTTTTTGCTTATTTCCATGTTTCTAGGGATCATTGACTCTTTATTTTTGACTAGTATTGTGGGTGCTCTCATATAATAGACTTAGCTTCCCAAGGTCTTGTGAATTGGGGTAATTCTTGTAAGGAATTAGATTCAGACTCCATTTGTTCACTAAGTTGCTCTTCCTCCATCATCGTATATAGAGGGTATGTCTTGGGGGAATTGTTCCTGCAATTCCTTTATCCCTTGGATAGGGGCATGGGTTTCTCTCCACTTACCCTCTTGGATTTCCCTCAGGATACCTTATGAGTACTTCACCCTCTGTATTTGGCACTTGAGATAGGGATGGTGCATTACCTTCCTGTGTCTCTAGGACTGTAGGGTTCTTTTGCAAACTATTCTTTTTGTTGCTAGTGATCAAATATTCTAGCCTCTCCAATAGTCTTGAAAGTGTAACTCTAGTTTTGCTATGTTACTCCAATTGATATATTGAGAGGCTTCAAACATGGTTTGGGTTGATTCTACCATCTTCATGCAAAGTTTAGTTCTCTCAATTTCTAAGTATGCTCTTGGATAGTTCTTGCTCAATTTAACTAGCTGGTTTCCTTCTTTTAACCTTGCTTAGAACATCATGTCTAGATTTTTAGGTATGGCTTCAGCCAAAATTGATCTTGTACTCTAGTTTGGGGTTTCTCAATTTGGCTTTTGTGAAGTTAACTCTAAGATCTTAGCTCTAGTTTCCTTTAGAATTCCTTCCAACTCACTTGTCTTCTTACTCCATTTTCTCTTGATTCTCTCTCATGATTTCTTCTAGGATTTTGTTTTTCTTCCACTAAACTCTCCAACTTTGCTCATCTCTACTATCTTATCAAGGTTAGGTTGATGGTTTTGTAATAGGGCCTAGGCTCTCATTATAGCTTAAGTAGGTACATACGTAGGTGTGGATCTGTTTGAAGTATGTACAATACCTATCACCTTAATGGGCATCACTTTTGAGGCATTAGCAGGGTTCTTAGGGCAATCTCTTATAACATGTTCTTTACCAAATTCTACACAAAAACCTTGAATGTTGTAATATTGTGAGTGTTCTGCAATCGGAGGATGCGGGCAATCCTTTATGAAATGATCTCCTTGGCACCTAAAACATGGTCCTTTAGGGCCCTATGGTCTTGGTTGTCTCAACTAGGGTCGTGGGTTAGGGTTCATATACATGACATTTGCGTAGTCACACTCCCAATTGGGTTCCAATGGTGGACTATCATAGTGGTATGTTTCCATGTGTTCTCACGACTCAGTGTAGTATGCGGGTGGACTATCTACATGAGTGAAATCAAATCTTTTAGAATTAGGATCACTCTTAGTGATAAGGGGTGAAGAAGGTACTAAAGCCCTATTCATGTTCTCTTTTGCAACAACGTACTTGACTGAAATCACATTGGCTGGGAGAGAAGGCTACTGAGCTAAGACTAGTTGAGGTCTCGGTTGAGTCTGGTAAGGGTAGTTCTATGGGGGTCTGTAGTAATGAGGTTGAGTATTGTATTGACCTAGATATCTCCTGCTTGAGGGTATGCTTATGGGTAATTCTATCAGACCACTTATTTGTTGTATGGGCAGTCTTTCGTTGTGTGATTAGTGTACCACCTTTCAATGGTGCAATACTGGCCACTAGGATTGGTTTGGTGTTGTGTTACACAGGGACACACATTTGCCATATGATCACCACCACAGGTGCAACAACATTTCACGGATGTTAACCTGGGCATATGTTTGCTTGAAAATCCTAGTTTCTTGGCCACTTCTAAACTAGGTCTTCTATCAAGCTAGAATGTTTTGAGGATGATTGAGAGGAACTATCCAAATCTTTGTAGACCTTTGTAAGTTCCAATTCATCTCCTAAATTATCCTCAATGTCTATACAAATCCATACACATTGCTCTAAAGTTCTGGGTTCCTTCAAATATACATAGAATCATAGTTTAGAGCTCAAGAGGCCATCTAAAAACAAAGATACTTGCTTGGCCTATGAGGGAAGTTCTGGCATTGGGCATTTCTCGATGTACTATCTAAACCTACATCCTGTGAGTCTGAGTGTTTCGTGAGGGGTCTATTTGAAACTGTGGATCAATGAGGAAGTGTTGTGCCTGATTCCACTTTTTGAGAACTCATTGATGGATGAATCCAATAAGTGATGAATGTCGCTAAATTGCCTTTGTTGTAGAGGTTGCAACTAGGTCAAGGTTGTGTTCTCAACGTAAGTCCAAAAGCATTGTATTGCATGAACATGTCTTCCACTTGCTCTGCTCGCAATACTTGCTTAAACTCAACAATGTGGTCATAGGGATCTCTTGTCCCATCAAAGTAATTTTTCATTGACTTCACTAGTTGGGTTTGTCGTAATATTCTTGGGTGCTCATAAGGTCTAGGTAGTGGAAAGTCATCCCTACCACCTGGTTGTCTTGGTTCCCTTGGTCTTTCCTTTCTATCAATGTCCATAGTCGATCTATCTCTCCCTACGGGGTGGGTAAAACTCACTTCTGGCCTTTCCTTGTTCTTCTCTCTTCGAGAACCATGGACTGAAGATGTCCCAACACCTTGATGACTAGTATTTGCATGTGCTCATAATTTGAAGTAGAAACGTCAGAATTGAGTGAAAATACCACCATTGGATGCGTCTTCTCGAGAGCTTCAAAATGCATACGGTATTCACTATATTTGGAGTTCGGAGATGAGAGAAAAACTCAATTTACTGTTGGTTGCTGTTCCAAGTATCGCGACACCATGACTGACAGTTGAAGCTTGTTTGGATTAGTCTTTGCCTTGTTTGCACTCTTTGAGTAACTCATTTGCATTGATCGTCATTTGAATGCATGTCCTCATACACTCGGCTAGGTTTTGATACTCATCGGATTGATAATTAAAGCGTGAATCCCCACTATGTGCACTTGAGGGGGATTGATGTATAGTCTCTTTCTCCACAAGTCCCTAAGTTGGTTCTTAGGTACACACGTTTGTGGCGCCGTTGCCGGGGAGTGTCGAATCAAACCGAGGCATTCGTGTGATGGTAAGTAGCTTTTTGCATTGAAGCGAGAGGAGGGGTAGTGGTTTTCTTTTCTTTGGTAAGTCACATTCATCCGCACTTACTACTTCTCACTCTTGAAGCGTGTGTAGTGAGTTATTAGTCTAGGGAAGTGAGTGGAGTGAGTAGAGTAGGAGTAAGGGAGTAGATCAAGTAATTAGAGTAGCTCTCAGTCTTTGTCTTGTTGTTTTTTTAGTGAGTAGGAAAATTCAAAAGTATAAAAGCCAAAAAATGTCATTTTGTAAGTCACTTGTCTCTTGAACAAGTATCGTGAGAGGCGACTGTCGAGTATCGTGAGCTAAATTCTAGGCTGTTTGAGCTGCGCAGAGCAAGACAGTGTGGTTAAAGGGTTAAGCGAGAGTACCTAAGGTAAGCACCTATGTCATTCTCTCATCCTTATCACATAAATTAAGCAATTCAGAAAAAACGATCTGCGTGAAGTATTGTGAAGGACATACCGGGGTAGAGAAGAAGTAATTTTCTGATTCAGGCTAAAAGGGGAGGGTAGATGCACTCTAGGAACATGTGTATGAAATTAAAATCCAAAAAAAAAGTTGAAAAGTGTCAAGTATCGTGTTCTCTTGCGGTCGAGTATCGCGATACCTGACAAGTATCGTGATCTCCTGTGGTTGAGTATCGTGATACTTCACAAGTATCGAGTATCGTGTTTGCCCAATCGCAATACTTCACAAGTATCGAGTATCGTGTTTGCTCGATCACGATACTTCACCAATATCGAGTATCGTTTTTGCTCGATCGCGATACTTCACAAGTATCGAGTATCGTATATCGTGCTATATCAAGTATCGTGTGATCAAGTATCGTGTATCGAGTGTCGTGTTTCCTGTGTATCGAGTATCGTGTTGATCAAATATCGTGTATCGAGTTCTTGAACTATCGTGTATTGTCTCCGTATCGTCTTGTCGAAAGGTCGAGTATCGTGAACTTTTTGGGCCAAGTATCGTGACTTGAGACTTCATAGTCAGTCCTTTCCCAGCCAAATTTTTCTAGAATCTCGACCTTTAGTGAAGAACTCTAGAAGTTGGAGGTAGGCAAGGTTAAATAGAACTTTAAAGTGAATGAACCTAAGATCTGGGAGAACCCTAGGAAGCCAAAGAAGTGTGATCTCTTCTGTAGGAAGTGTAGCCGAACCAAGTAGCCGTTCACATTATTTTGAAACCTCTAGTGAGTCAAAAGAAGAAATTCCTATGGCTTCAGAGGATATGCAAAACAATGTACCAATGATTGGCATGATGTCAATTATTGAGGGAGAATATCGGACATCTTTAGAATATGTGACCACCAATCAACATGAGATACCTGTCTACCTAGACGGTCTAAACAGATCGGTGGTTAGATTGAAGAAAGCTTCAGATGCTTATATAGTGCCTAGGCCAGCAGTGAAGTATGCAGGAGGATTGTATATGGATAAAAGGGATATCCAGTATGTTGTTACATAACATCCTGAAAACATCAATGAACTTGGGGAAGAAAACAATGCTCATAACCCTAATGAAGAAGGAAATGAAGAGCAAGTGACCACACCTAGAGGGAGATCTACTGTTGTTAGGGTTTGGAGAGGAGACCTGATTCCCCAAGATGACTCCTTAATGGATGTGTATTTGATCAATGGAATGGAGCATCTCCTTAGAGCCCACTCTTCATTATGGGAAGCAGCCCCTAACCCCACGATTGTCTATGAGTTACAAGATCCTGACTTCCCCACCATCATCACATATTTGGACAAAAACCAGAGAAGGTATTGGCCCCTAACAGATTCAGAGAGAGCCGGGTTGAAATATCAGAACATTCCAGTGTTTTCCCTGAGGGATCAAGCCACTACTTCACAAAACCCACATGGAACCTCTCAGGATAATTCATTTCAGCAGTCATGACAAACACAACAAACTCAAATTCCAGTTAGACCACATGTGCAGTTTGCTATGCGTGCAAATAACCCCCACTATCGGCCTCAACCACCTGTTGACCCATGGAATGGAATCCCTGCCCCAGTTAGACCACCTGTAGCAAGATGGTATACCGATAAGAAATGATTGAAGAATTCACTAAATTTGGAATTAAAAATAATTCTTCCTCATTGATCCATAGCTTTAAGCAAGCTCCTACAGAATCAGTGAGATTGGCAGCAAGAAGATTCAAGCAATATGTGGATAGGTGCCCAGTGGAAGAGAGACCCACTCAAAACAAAATGGTGTCATTATTTTTGGAAGGATTATTGAATGGATCATTAAGATCTCTGGTGTACGTGAAGAGAGTTCAAACCTTGCAAGAATGCATGAAAGAATGTATTGACCTAGAAGACAATCTAGCCGAGGATCTGAAAATACCTCAAAGTAGCGTGAAAAGTGAAGATTCAGCCAGCAGCACATCAAACCCTAAGAACAATGTAGAGGAAATAGCCGACTTAGTAGCAAAGAAGTTGAACATTCAAGGACAAAGGAACTACCCCAACAACCCAATGAGAGTGCCCATGCTTAGAAGATGTATGCATTGTGGAGGAGATCATCCTTCTCATTTGTGCACTAGGGGAATAGTCCCACCACCTTCATATGCTTACAATAGACCACCTGTTCCAGGCCCTTTACAATATTGCAGCATAGAACAAAAATACACAAATCACAGTGCAGAAAATTGTCCTTACAATAGGCAATCAAGACCTGTACAACCTGTTATGAGACCTTACAGATACCCTCAGAGAGATCAAGGAGGTGAAGCCTTCAGATATCCCACATATCAGCAGCAGGTACCTGTACCACGACCTTATGCTTATCAAAGTTACAATCAACCACAACCGGTGTTAGGACAACAACCACCCCATCCTCAGAATATTGTCCTAGTGAAAATAGCTCAACCTAAAGAAAACTTAGAGAGAGCAATAGTCGCAACCACACCATTGACTAGTAATGAACCATATGACCCATCTTATGACCATAGTCAAGGAAACTATCCCAATTATGAGAGCTCTCTGATAGAATATGGACAAATGTATGAACCATATGTATATGGCATGGAAGTGCCAGATAGTTCCTACGGATATGAGCAGGATTATGTGTCATTGATGTACACAGCCCCTAGGGCAGCCATACCCCCCCGACCTATGAATAGACCGCATGTACCTAGAGGACCATGTTATAGATGCGGAGGTGATCATTATATCAGAGAATGTACACTACCAAACCCACCACCACCACAGCGAGTCATGGGACGGATAATGTAGTGATTGTGGTAAAGAACACCTTTTCAGAGATTGCCCCAAGAACCCCAACAAAGTTAACTCTAACGTACAGATTAACGTGATAGAAGTGATAGAATCATCATGAAGCGATAAGGAGTACACTGTACCATTGAAAGCTATAACTAGAGCCAAAGCTAGAGAGACCCCAGACAAAACTAAGGAAAATGATCAAGGTGACAGAGAAATGAACACACCTACACCTCAAGTAGTTGAAGACTCGGAAGAGCTTGAGAAAAGTGTTGTAAGCAAACGAACACAGAGATGGAAGAACCGTAGAGATAGGATGAAGGAAAAGAAACTACAACAAAAGAAGGAAAATGAAAAGAGTGAACAAAATCCAAAAGAGAAACAAGAAGAGGAAGAAGAAATTCGGAAAGGAAAGTCAAAAAAAGAAGAGGTAGGATCAGTTTTAGTAGATCCCATGCCGGAAGAATTAACCATGTGGATTCAGGCATACAAAGCATGAATAAGAACAGGACCTACCATTGAACAACATGAAAGAGAATATCCTAGAGGTGACCTAGAGAAAGAAAGGTTGGAGATATGTAAAAAATTAATTGAAGTGGCTCAGCAGACCTTATAAAAACCTGTTCTTCAATTACCCAATTCACGAATTCCCAAAAAAGAATTCCAAGAGTGTGTCATCCCTAGGGAACCCGAGAAACCCTAAGTAGGTAAGACACATAATGGAGATTATTGTGAGGATAAAAGGGAAGGATCCATTATTCCCGAAGTAGAAGGGGAATGGCCTAAAGATTTGTGGGCAAGAGTCCAAGAAGACCGATGGAAAAAAGTGGAAGGAATAGAACCACCCTTTGAGGAGCTAGAAGCAGAAGGTGAAATTGAAGACTCCATACCTGAACTGAATTCAGAAGAAATAATACCAATCGATCCAAGTAATGAAGAAACTGATAGTGTAAAGGTTTTGCCAAATTACACAGGAGAGTACAAACATAATTCAGAATTATACCGCATTCCCTCAATGAGAAAAAAAGAACCAAACCCATCAGTCCAAACATCGGAAATCATACAACACCTTAGAAAGGTAAAAATCCTTTGCACTCTGACATTGGAAGAACTGTTGAAGGTCAAACCACATTTGAAGGAGAAATTAATCAGTCAATTGGAGATCAAGGCGGAGGAGAAGGAGATGCCTGATGAAGTGAACACAGTAAAAATCCCAGTCGATAAGGTTGGAGATTTTAGTGAGGGAGATGAAGGAAACATGTGCCTTCCAATTACCTATAGAGGTTACACAACTAAAGCCATCTTAGATTCTGGAACTGGAGTAGGAATTGCTATTAAAGATATCTGGGAAAAATGGGGAAAACCAGCTTTAAGACCAACACGCATGAAGATACAAATGGCAGATGGACACATTGAAAGACCCTTGGGATTATTGGAATGGGTAGTTTTTACCACTTGTGGAGTTGATTTCGAGCACACCTTAGCGATTTGTCAATTTGAAAGGCCTAGTAATTATGAAATGATACTTGGAAGACCTTTCATGAGACAACTAAAGGTAGTGCAAGATTGGGGAAAAGACGTTGTATACCTACAGCATGAAGGAACCACCACGAGAATAAACCTCCACACCCATACATATCAAGATGTTCCCCCTTACAATGTAATCATATTCATAAGGAGGAAGATAATCAGTTGATTCATAGTATAGGTTCAAGTGATCAATCATGGATGAACGAAGTCACTCATCTATGGGTATGCCAAACTACAAAAAAGGAAGAAGATAGGAGGAAAGGATGGCAACATAGGCAAGGAGTTGCTAGATCAGTACAAGATCCAGCCTATATGCCTCAAATATTCCTAGATGAAGAATTTGAACCTCATGGTTGGATAGAGATTTTAGCCACTCTCGATGTGTGTGTAAATGAAGAAGTGATAACCATGAATGAATGCATTGACAAGGAAGGATATGACGTTAGTCTATACGTGGTAGTTCTTCAAGAGGCTGAAGAAGGAGAAGTAATTGAAAAAGAATGGAAAGAGGATTAAGAGAGCATTGAAATGGAGCAAGATCAAATGGAAATACAAAGTGGAAATCAAGAAGTAAGTGTCATAACTAATGAAATAAATCAAGAAACAACACAGGAAGAGGAGCTTGGATTAGAAAAAGCAAAAAATGATGAAGAAAACAAGCCTCAAGAACAATTTGAAGTGCCCGCCCACTTCAAAAAATATGAAGTAGAAGAGAGAAGAATTGCTATTCAAATGCCAAAACGAGAAGCACAACCAGGAATAGCATATGACAATAAAGAACAGACCAAGAAAATAGTAGCAACCCTAGAGGAAGGAGAAGAACGATGTACTTTTATAGGACAGGATGTCTCTATGGAGGAAGAACAAGAGTTAATACGCCTCATAAGGGAATACCGGGATGTCTTTGCCTGGACCTATAAGGATTTGAAAGGAGTAGATCCATCTATATGTGCACATAGAATCCCTATGACATCTGAAGCTAAACCTTCCAAACAAAGACCTTACACATATAACGATGTTTACTCAGCAAAGATAAAGGAAGAGATAGATAAGTTATTAGATGTTGGATTCATATATGAGATTGAACACACGGAATGGGTGTCACCTTTAGTGATCGTACCGAAAAAGAATGGTAAGTTAAGAATATGCATAAATATGAAAAAAATAAATGCTGCCACCATAAGAGATAGTTACCCATTACCCATCACGGATCATCTTCTGGAAAGAGTGGTAGGGAAGGAAGTTTACAGTTTTTTGGACGGTTTTTCAGGTTATAATCAGGTAGCCATTGCTCCTGAGGACCAACATAAAACAGCCTTTACAATTGAATGGGGAGTATACGCCTTTAGAGTCATGCCTTTTGGTCTAACCAATGCCCGAGCCACTTTCCAAAGATTGATGTGTCATGTATTCAAGGAGTTCTTGAGAAAGAGTATGGAGGTGTACAAGTATGCCTCAACCCAGAAAAATGTGTCTTCATGGTTCGACAAGGAAAGATATTAGGACATATTGTCTCTAAAAATGGAATTTCAATTGATGAAGACAAAATCAAAGTGATCCTGGATTTGCCAAGACCGAAGACTGCTAAAGAAGTGCAAGCATTTATGGGACATTGCGGTTACTATCGAAGATTTATACATATGTATGCCATAATTGCTAGACCTCTTTATGCATTATTGACTCAGTTTAACTGGACTAAAGAATGTAAAAAGGCCTTTAACGAATTAAAGAGTCGATTGAGTTCAGCACCAATCCTCCGAGTACCCAATTGGAATAAGCCATTTCATATTCATGTGGATGCTTCCAAGTTTGCCATTGGTTGCATCTTAGCTCAACCCGCAGATACAGAGAAGTTAGATCATCCTATAGCCTATGCCAATAGACAACTGAATCAAGCAGAACGCAATTATACCACGACTGAAAGAGAAGGCCTAGGGATGGTGTATGCAGTAAAAAAGTTCTGACATTACCTTTTGGCAAACAAATTCAAATTCTTCATTGATCATCAAGCCCTATTGTACTTAGTCAACAAGCCTTGTAATACAGGATGACTAGTTCGATGGTTTCTACTGTTGATGGAATTTTATTTTGAGGTAGTAATAAAGAAAGGGAATACCCACATAAGAGCATATCACTTATCTAGGATGACACATAGTGAACCACCCATAGGAGTACCAAATGATCTGCCAGATACGTACCTTTTTAATCTCGAGGTATGTCCCCAATGGGCAGAAAAGTTGATCCCAATACTCACTCATGGACCTAAAGATGGGATCACAACAAACCAAACTCAAGACCTATGGAAGATTAAGAATCTTCATCATTGCTGGAAGTTTGTATCACCAAGACTCAAGTGGATTACTCATGAGATGCGTAGAAGAAGAGGAGCAAGAAATGTGGCTTCAGAAAGCACATGTAAATCAGTGGAAAACTCATCTAAATGCAAACGGAACATGGCAAACACTGAGGAGATTGGGCATATATTGGCCAACCATGCAGAGGGATGCACATAACTATATATCAGCCTGCCCAACCTATCAAGAACGGAATCCAGAAGAGAACTCCACTTTATGCTACTCCACTATAGCACCAAGATGGAGCATGCCTCTGGTGAAATTCTTGAAGACCCAAGAGTACCCAGAAGGAGCCACTTAAGCAAGAAAACGAGCACTTGAAGAACAAAGCAAGGACTATGCTCTTATTGGAAAATAACTTTTTAAACGAGGAAGAGATAATCATTTGCGAATGTGCATTCATGAAGACGAGTATCTTGCTGTTTTAGAGATGGCACATTCAGGAGCTGCAGGAGGACATTTTTCTGCAGATAAAACTGCAAAAATGATTCTCTTTGCAGGAATGTGGTGGCCAACTTTACATCAGGATGAAGCTACATATGTTCAACGGTGTGATACATGTCAACAAACAAAATATCCTATTAGAAGAGATGAAATGCCACTAAAACCCATGATGAAAGAAAAATGACGCAAGAACTACGGCCAAGTTTTTCTTCGAGAACGTTTTCACTAGATTTGGACTACCAATAGAAATTGTGAGTGATAGAGGCACACACTTTGTGAATGATGTTATAGAAGCCTTACTGAATGAATTCTTGGTAATTCATAAGAAATCAGCCCCTTATCACCCACAAGCCAATGGACAAGCCAAAAGTTCAAATAAAATCTTGTGCACCGTTCTCACTAAAATTGTGAACAATGGTAGATCTGATTGGGATAAACAATTACATCACGCTTTATGGGCATTCACGGTAGCGTACAAGACCGCCATAGGAACTACTCCTTTTAACTTAGTGTATGGACAAAATGCCATTTTGCCAATTGATTTCTTAATACCCACTCTCAGAGTAGCAACAACTTATGAGTGGACAGGACATGAACTCTCAGCTCAATTGGATCAAATAGAGAAGTTACATGAAACTAGGTTACAAGCAGTAACAGGGATTTATGCTGCTAAAAGGTGACAGAAGGCATATTTTGATGCTCACGTTAAAGACAAAAATTTGAAGGAAGGAGACTTAGTTTTGGTATATACCCTGAAACAACACGCTAAGAAATTGCAGAAAAGAGGATATGGCCCATTAATCATTAATCGCATATCCACCAGCGGAGCCATCAGCTTAGCAACTCTAGATGGAGATGTATTACCAAACTATATCAGTGGATGTCGAGTGAAAAAATACTTAGAGCCATTGACTTAAGAAATAATGTCACGACTGATAACAGGTAAAAATAAACGTCTAGAGGAAGAAAGAATACGAGAGGAAGCCAGACAAGAAGCACTAGAACGAATCAAGAGACGGAAAGAGTGGATGAGAGAGAGATGAGAGATATCGACTAGGAGAGGAACTCATCCCAATGGCTAATTTTAGAGCCACTGAAAACTTAGGTCAACAAAGGACACGACCATATTTGAATTTGGGAGCCGGAAAAACGGAGTACCACTTAGTGGATGCTCTCATTGACATAGGAGCCGCTATAAGCTGCATCAAATTTTCATTGACTCAGCAACTCAAGGTAGAATTACGTCCATCAAAGGCACAGCTCATTGAAATCCGAGGAAAGACCACCAAGTGTATAGGAGAGATTATCTTGCCTCTACACTTAGGAAACAACACAATGGAACAAAAACTCCTAGTATGTCACGATCAGGATTTATTGGAAGAGCTCGTGTTAGGACAAGACTGGATATACGAATATGAAGTAAATATTCAATTGGCCTTAGGATACATCTCGGCCAAGATAGGACATCGTGAAGTATTCAGCATGCTAGACGAACGACCAATCAAAGCTGCAAGTATAGAACCGAAAACTCACCCAAATGAACACAGTGATGAATGCATGCTCACTAGCACTAGGGAAACCCCTTCATCAAGTACTTCATGTGAGGATACACAGAAGTCTGCTTGCATGCCATTTTATAATCTAGCAAGTCACAAGAGTGTCATTCTATCTGAAAACAGCCTGAGCGAAGAACCTTGCACAAGAGAGACTAGTTCTCCGAGTAATCCAAAGTCTGCACCTATTAGAATATACCCCATTCCTTACACTCGACAAGCTTGGATAAGGAAGGACCAAATGGATGCATATCTTTAACAGAAGAACTACTTGCTACAGCAGAAGAACCCACAGGATTAGTATGAAAATCGCTCTGGATATTCAGTTCCACAAAGAATTGCTAAAGTATGGATTCCGAAGAAGGTGATAGCTGCTCAGCCGGCCCGGAGACAAATATGGATTCCAAAATTATGTGCTCAAGTGATAATCAACAAAAAAGTCGAACCAATGCTCAAGGAAAACCAGTATGGTCTAAAAACAAAACAACCAAAGATGAATAGCTACAGGACAGAGAAGGAGTCTACATATGCTTCAAAAACCATTCCCAGATTCAAAAAGCAGATAAAGAAAATATACAACATGAGAAGCACCATATCCTTCAGGAGTGTTAGGAATACAACCTGCACCAACAGTGTGAAGCAGATTTGGATGCCGAAAAGCAAGATTAGTTGTATGCATCAACCAATTAATTCGAGTTGCACACACATATGGAGTTACCAGAGTCCAAAGTATGCATGATAGGGCCACATTACAAGGCCAAGCATTCGGCACGATATTCTTCTATTTCAGGATAGTGAAGCACATTTTCCTCTTGGGAAATAGGAGAGCACTTGTACATAATCTAAAGAAAATTAATAATTAATAACCGCTTCGGCTATGAACTAACTTTTTTGTTTTTCTTTCAGACAAAAACATAAAAATATCTAAAAGTAGGAAAAATCCGAGGTATTACCTTTCTCACACCCACGGTGAAGGGACGACACTATTCACTCGGAGCAATGTCAATCTTATGAAGGACAAATGAAGGAGGATTTCTGATACTATCTTGTCACTAATTCATACTCTATATTGAGTGCAAATGGCATCTACTAACTCCGAAGAGACGCAAGTGGAAGAGGTCCAACTTCTTCCCTTGGAATCCATAACAAAAGCAAGAGGCCATTGGTTTCTCGATGACTAACCAGTATCGGATCTCATTTTCATGGCCACTATCAAAATCATGGACAGGGATCACTACTTCCCTATCATGTCGCAAGACTTCAAGACTATCGTACAAGGATTACCGCGCATGACAGATGTCTGGACTCAAGCTGGAATTGATGCCTTTTTAAGACTTCCAATATATTTGCCAGATTTTTAGAGATGTACGCAAGTGATGAATACACTACAACCTGCATCAAATAAGATATTAGTCCCTGAGGCACGAGTACTGGATAAAGTTGGTGCCTGGAAGACAATTCAATTTACTCACGAGCTAATTAACCGAGCTTTTGGATGGAATCAAGAAGGACACACTAATGTCAAAGATGAATGTCATGATCCTAAAAAGCGATCCTTTTTGGAAATCAATAGAAGTGATATTGAAGAGGCTGTTCGCTTAGTGCACCAGCACTTTTGTTTTCCAAGCATGCATAGATATACAACACCTCAAAAGATCGTGGTGCAATTGCTCTCACATGCTATGAGGCAAAGTCGGAAATCAAGTAAATATGACTCCATATGTCCAAGAACGCCTATTTGAAACGAAGAAGAAGTGGAGTCAGAAAAAATTCTTGAATGGTACTTCGGCTTTGAACCTACTTATTTATGAGGCACTGGATATGAAGAACTGCTTGCGTGCAATGCCAACCTCAGTAGAGCTCGCCAAATATGCCAAGTTAGCGACGGTTCCAAAGAAAAAGAATACAGTCATCTCTATGGAGGAAGCAAGAACCAGTTCAACGAAACCCATGAGGGGCGCTAAATGACTAAGAGAGGAAGAAGCTCAGGAGATACCCACTTCAAAAAGGACACACACATTGCCACAGATTCCTAGGACCCAACAACCAATTACTAAAAGAGATCTCTCCGCTGCCCTAGAAGAAACACATCAGTATATGCGGGGGCAAGTAAATTTGAATATCCAAGGTCACCATTACAGGCAAGCCAGCAAAGAAAGGAGAATGAAAGATAAAGAACAGACTCCTGAACAAGTGGCCAGATATAAAGAATTAGGTTTAAAAGATTCTAGCTCTGATGCAGAATCCAGTCATGAGAAAGATACCTTGGACACTGACATAAGAACCGAAACGCACAATGAAGATTGGATAGAGATTAATCAAGTCGAAGTCACACTGGACAACCAACAGTCGCAAGCAAAGAACATAGAAGAACCCTGTGACAATGTGCATGTGATTCAACTGAATGACCAATCAAAGATAAGCGTGAAAGAAGTTCCTGTAACAAATCAAGCTCCCATGCCACCTCTCAAAGAAGAAATACAAACTCCAATGAACGTGGACTCAGGACTACTTCCAAGCAAAGAGCCAACTGTGATTGAAGTACAGGATGATACACCTCAAGGCAAGATTGACCACATGGAGGCTGAGCCGAGGATCCAACTTCATATCAGGCAGCCCCATGACACCACATTACACGTGGCTCAAGGGAAAGATGTGACAACAGGAGCAGAACCTAGTATACCTACCTTTTGGCTAAATGTGGATGTCACTCAATTAAAACCTATTGTCAAACAAATGATCCAAACGGCTATAGATACACAACAACAGATGATGGATAAAGATGTAGATTACGACAAAGCCATGAGGGAAAAGAATCAGTTTCAAATTATGAGTGAACAACTATCTGCACAACTTATCCAGGCCCAGAAAGAGATTGCAGCCAAGGGAACGGAGTTACTCGTAGTAAAATCACAATGTGATACATTGATGACCCAACATCACCAACTCCAGGCACAACTGACAAACCTACAAAGATTACATGAAGCCAGCGAGGCCGAAAAAGAGAGAATGAAAGCTATAAGCAACTTACTGGAAACACAACTAAAGGTGTATATGGAGGAAAATGACAATTTACGAAACAGAAACAAAGAATTAATGAAGTCATTGCTATATGATCAACCCATCGAAAAACAAGAAACGACAGATATGACCAGAAAGAATTAAAAGATGAGATTGAAAAGTATGCAGCACTGCTGAAACAAGAGCAAACCCTAAGAGAACAATGGGAACACAAATACATGAATGAAACTAAGGAGCTCACGAAGCAGTTAAACATCGCCAATGGAAAATTTGCAGTGAGTTACAACGAAAATATGGCTCATGTAGCAGAAATTGGCAATGAACTGCTTGCAGCAAAAGAAGCACTCAGAGCAGCCATGCAAGAAAATCAAGAGAAGACTGAACACATAGCACAATTAGAGACCAAAGCAGAAGCGAAAGCATCAATCGGGACACCAGTAGAGCCAAGACAAGAAAATCCTAGTGACGAGGTAGAGGTACGTCCTCTATCTCCCCCGATTTATAATTCTGCAATAAAAGAGGAGATAGCGGAACCACATGATGATCATCCTATGCCATACACTACAGAAATAAGTCAGAGGGAACGGCCACTATTGCTGTCCCGGTTGACAGAACATTTTGAAGATGAAGTCATCAAAGTCATGAAAGAAGCAAAGATTAAAGGTAAAGACTTAGAGAAGATCATGAAGCTTTTCAACATTTCGTACGGACTGATGAAAGAGAAAACAAGACAATACATCAAAAAGATCCCACAGAAAAATCCAGACGAGCAGTTGCACTTCAAAAATGACACATTCACTTATACTCAAGAAGAATTTGAAGCTGCAAAGCCTGTTTGGAGAAGAAAATTTTTGGAGAAACATCCTACATAACGCGTGCACTGGTAGGCGGCACCATATTTATTACAGGTAAATCCATCTTTTTGTCCAACACCTCGTAGAAGAGAAGCCAGAGAATTTTTGGAACTGCAAAAGAATGGTGCTATCAATAAACAATGGCTAAACTATCCACTACTTCCAAGTCCACCGCATAACTATCTACCAACGGAGGATTATATGGTAAAGACCATCGAATTTTGGCTGCAGAGTTATGCAACAGTACCAGATTTAACTATCAAAATGACAAATAAAATACTCAGTATGATACTCACAGTATTGAAGGTCTTCAAACATGCGGCATATACATTTTTGAACTTCATGGGCATTAATCAGGGAACAAAAATTCTTGTTTTTTATTTGTCTATTACGCCTAGCTGCCCTACCATAATGGCCTATTATTCCAGACTCATGTTTTTGCCAAGTACATACATGCAGACGTTCAAAGAAGCCTTTTTCACAGGGTTTTTTGAAATCGATTCAGAGATCTTTTTAAAGATGTCATCCAACCTGAATGCCAGATTAGTGGCATATGAGCTAAGCTTCTTCGCCGATCATAGACAACCGCCACATGATGATGTCAAAGCTGAACAATGGAAGCAGCTAATGATACGTGGAGCCAATCTGCTTAATGAAACAGAGCAAAAAGTGTATAGAACATACTCCTGTCGATTCTCAAAGCCTGTCAAGGACGACAGAGTTCAGGAGGGGGGCAGTGTTGAGGGAGAATCAAGCAAAAAGAAGAAAAGAAGAAGGCAACGAAAGAAGATTCCCTGAAAAGATCATATCCAAAGATACATCTCTGCAAGAAGCCCCGCAGGGGCGCAACACCCATCTCTGCACAGAGCCCCGCAGGGGCACATATCAAGGAAAACGCACGTAGGTGGAAGGAGGAACCAGGGCCAGGAAAGTATCCATGAAGATGTGCAAGAAGGTATCCAGCGGTTCCGAAACCACAAGAGGGTGCTTCAACCTCTTGATCTTTGGAGGTCCAGATCGAAGGCTGAAGGATCACATCCTCATACCTGCCATTGGTGGCATGCGTGGCAACCCGATTTATTAGGCAAGACAAATGCATCAGGCGTAGAGGATGTAAAACAAGAATCAAGAAGAGGCCATCAAAACTGAACACCTGTTTAACAAACAGGTAGAACTGACCAAGGGTTGCGAGCGATGAAAAGAAAAGAATAGGCAGTACAAATCAAGCACAGGACCATTAAAACGGAACGCCAGTCCAACCAGTAGGCAGAACTGACCAAGGGATGCATGCATACAACAAAGGAAAGAAAAGAAGCAAAGCATGTCAAGGGACGACAGAGACAAAGAGGGGGAGAGTGTTGCAGAGCAAAGAGAGCACAAGGCAGAGAAAAAGAGGGGCCCCAAAATTTTTCCGATTTGGACACCCAATTTTTGTATTATAAACATTCTTGTAACATAATTTCCTTGTAAATGCACTAGAGGAGTCCTCTAGATGCACCCCCACAGAAGATCAGAAGCTTACCCATGTAAATTAGTAGGAAATTAGTCTTTTGGTGAATAAAGTGCCTGTCTCTTGTGTGAAAGGACCATTTTTAGGGCACAAGTATATAAGTCAATTGGTGACTCTTTGTAAGTACTTTTTGCCATGGTGAGAATCAAGAGCATAGAAATTCGAATTTGTGTCTCTTGAATGCATGTCCTCATACACTTGGCTAGGTTTTGATACTCATCGGATTGATAATTAAAGCGTGAATCCCCACTATATGCACTTGAGGGAGATTGAGGTATAGTCTCTTTCTCCACAAGTCCCTAAGTTGGTTCTTAGGTACACAGTTAGGATCGTTAAGGCTCTCGCGGGTTAAAACCAACAAACAGGATCTCTTCAAAGATAAGCTAAGTGGCCTCAAAGATGCACTAATCACTCAAAAATTCACTTAAATTGGGCTTAAAATTGCCAAAAAATCAAAATCCTAAATTTGCATTTTAATTGAACTATCATGATGTTCTGGAACTGTGGAGATGGTCTCCAATAATCATGATGGTCTGGGACCATCACGATGGTTTGATCTAGGTGAGTCATCATGATGGTCTGAACTTACCAAAGCATTGTGATGGTCCAAGTCGATCGAGCTGTCGCGATGGTGTGGTACCATCACGATGGCATGGTCAATCATAATGATGGTCTGCATCCAATGAACTATTGCGATGGTTCAATGACACATGGACAATGAGATGTTGCGATGGCATGATCCAATCATGATGGTGTAGGAGCGGCATGATCTTCATGATGGTCTAAGATTGTCGCAATGGTCCACTTGAACCATCACGATGGTGTGAGACCGTCGCAATGGTCCGATCGAGCCATCACGATGGTGTGAGCCAATCAGAATGGTGACACCCCGTCACCATGACTTGAGCCAATCGTGATGGTCCACCAAAAAAAATATTTTCAAGATGCGTTTGTGGATTCTTTGGTGTGCAAGTGTGCCCTATGACATGCTATAGATGTACTCCAAAAAAGTCAAACTTGTCACACCATCGTGATGATTGACACCTACGGTAGATCTGTCAGAGAATGCAAAATCTTACCTTTTTGGAGCTTCCCTACTATATTGGAGTGCTTTACTTGCAAGAAAACTCAGAAACACAAACACACAATCTTGCACTTCTCTCTCTCTCTCTTGCATGTGCAAATGAGGAAAATGGAGGGAATAGGTAAATATAATAATTTTTTTTTCTTTTTTTGGAGTGTAAGAAGATGATGCGAGGATGATGGAGTGTAGGGGAGATGAGAAAAACTAACAACAACACAAAAACAACAACACAAAAACACCAACAAAACTGAAATTATTTACGTTCCAATGCCGGTTTTTGCTATACTCTTACCATCAAGCATTCATCATAGAACTCGATCCCTGACAACGGTGCCAAAATTTGGTGTTGTTCTATGCTAGGATAAGCTTGTTGGCAATAGCCAACGACACAGATGATGAGGAAGCATGTGAAGGTGGATTATGATAAAGTCATGGGGAGTCAAGCGGTTTATTTTTTCAAAGAAACATGTTTTATATTACTTACTCAAAACTAAAAATAGTGATTTTCATCACTCTTGTATCATATATAACATAGAAGCACACATTTTTGTAATTATATGCTCCCTTTTGTGCAAGCCGAGGATTCCTCAAGATTAAGGAGCTTAGATAGAACAAGCATACCAATTTTGGCTATTTTTAGATTTCGTTTACACCCTCAAACAGTGCCTAGAACATCAATTTTAACTATGCCGAACACTAGATGTAAAACCGGTCAAAACTAGTCAAAAAACTATAAAGAGAGCTAGAGAGCTCATTTTTGGGGTTAGATAGTATGAGCTAGTGTAGACTTGTGAAAGCTTGAGCTTGTAAGAGTGTTCTTGACTAATAGAATCTACTTTCAATCTTCCATTGTGTCTTGCTTGTCTCTTCCTTGTGTGTGTGTATGTGTGTGTGCATCTCTATGCTTCTCATCTTCAATCTCACTACATCTCGAGTTCACGATCTTTATATCACTCCTATCTCTTCTATGGATTGACATTAAGGAGGTGGAGCTTCTTAACATGGTGCTTACCATTGTGCTAGAGCAACGCCAAATTTGGTGCTGTTGTTGGGGATTGAGTCTAGGACGAATGTGTGATGGTAAGAATATAGCAAGAAGTGACATTCGAAGGTAAAAATTTCAGTTTTTGTTGTTTTTTTAAAGTATTTTTTTGTGTTTTTTATCTCCTCTACACTCCTTCACCACCACATCATCTTCTTCCACTCCCAAAAAATTAGAAAATTCACCATATCCACCTATCCCCCTCATTTGCACATGCGAGATAGAGAGAGCTTTTGTGCTTGTTTGTGCATGTGTGTTTTTGAGTTTTTTTTGTAGGTACATTGCTCTAGAGTAGCAGGAAAGCTTCCAAAAGGTGAGAAAACCAATTTTTTGTCAGATCTATCGTATGTGTCAGACCATTGCGATGGTATGACAAGTTTGACTTTTTTTGGTAAGCATGTATAGCACGGTGTAGGCGATCCTTGTGCACTCACAAATCCACAAATGCATTATGGAAATTTGCATTCTGGTGGACCATCGCGATGGGCTCATGCCATCGCAATTGTGTCACACCATCCCAATTGGCTCACACCATCACGATGGCTCGGCCGGACCATCACGATGATCACACCATCGCGATGGTCACACCATCGCGATGGTCCAACTGGACCATCGCGATGATCATTGACCATCGCGACGATCCGGTCGATCCCACACCATCGAGATTGGCCCATGCCATCGAGACGACTCACTTACCACGTGTCAAATTAGACCATCGTGATGATACTAGGTATGCCATCACGACACTTCAATTTTGGACCATCATGATTGGCTCAAGCCATCACGCCTCCTGACCATCATGATAGGCTCACACCATCGTGACAGTTGCGTTGACCGTTTGCCATCACGATGGGCTCATGCCATCGTGATTGCTCGCTAGACAGACCATCGTGATGCCTTGCACCATCGGACCATCCCGACGGCTCAACTAGACCATCGCGACAGTCCTAGACCATCATGATTATCTCATACCATCGCGATTGTCCACCTAGAATGCCAAAATTAGGGTTTGAATTTTTGGGCTATTTTGAGGCTATTTGGAGTGAATTTTTGGGTGTTTAAGCTTATTGGAGATGCCTTAGCTGATATTTGAAGAAAAACTTGTTTCTCAATTTTTACCCTCGAGGGTGTGAACGTTTATAACTTTTTCATTCCAAGTCAGTTTCAAGAAGAACATGTTGATCTTTAGATAAGATAATTTGAGGTTGACCCATTGGTGGGAATAGAAAAGAAAGGGGGCATTGGAGAAATTTGGCCAAAGGACAAGAGACCCTTAAAGGTGTATATATATCAAAGTGCTTGAGCATCAATTTAAGAATTGGTCTAAATATTGGATTTTGACAGGTCAAGCAAGAGCTATCCAAGGGCAATCAAAGCAAGGCAGGAGAAGAATGCAAGGCTTGGGATGTGCTACTTCTTGGGCAGCAGAGCTATCAAAGAAGCTGACTCAAGGTTGGAAGAATACTGAACCCCCTCAATCAATTATTATCTTAGGCTAAACATTTAGCATTGTGGATTAAATTAGGACGACAATAGGAACACATCAAGTCCAAGAGACTTAAATTTTTCAAGTCCAAGACTAAGATAAAAGTGTGCGATATGAAAACCTAAAGGAAAGAACTTAAGTCTGATAGAAGGAGAACTCAAAAGTACAACGGAAAGTCAACTCCTGACGCATACATTGAGACAAAATAAGAATATGAAGGAATTAAAAACAAAACAAGCAATTAAGAACAAAGAAACATTGATGATCAGAGTGTGTGTTGATTGATTCAAGAAGTAAATTCATGAACCTTAGATCGTGCAAGCATATAGGTAAGATAGACCGACGAAGTCTTAGATCATCAAAAGTAAGTGTAGGAACTACTGCACATTCGTGGGCTCAGTAATTGAATAGTTACCCTTACGAGTTGGGCTCACATACCAGTGAATCGGAAATGGATTTTAGCACAAAAAGACCAGAAGGATGGTTAAACATAGCATATTTGGAAAGTCCTGAAGGACCCTACAGAACCCAATTAAAATATGTCCGAACCAACCACTTAGGTGCTCGCATCTACAAGGATGGTTTGCGAAGATCAGTGGTGCAATTGCACAATCCTGACCAACCCTGGATTGGAACGTCCAGTGGTGAAATTTGAGAGAGACACATACATAGACAAAGAAGGAACAATGTACATCATAAGTACTCAACCTAATCATACCAATGAGTTCGGTATAGTAAGTCCAGATACGGAAGCAAGAACCCAAGGAAAAGAACCACTAGGAGAAGAACCTAGAACACCCAGATGGAAATATGTACTGATAATAGTACTAAAAGCGGAATGGATCCCTCAAGACAATAGAAGCATAGAATTGTTCCTGAATAAGGACACATATGAAGCATTTTGGAGGTACCAAATGGAACAAACTAGTGAGGTAGGCTCCATCATGATTTACAAATTCAAGGACCCAGATACACCTGGAAAGGTTGTATACCTGGATGATACTTCAGAACAAGTATTTGTAGTGTCGGACCACGCAAGACTTGTCTACACATGGAGAGGCGAGTTAGTATTTCGCCGGCTGGATTTCACAACTCTCAAGAAGGCTCCGAAACAAAATGTGACTGATTTTGTCACAAAGCTCAAGGACATAGCATATTAGTTGGGAAGCATTGGAGAGGTAATAGATGAAGAGCAAATTGTAAGGCAGGTCATCAATGGCTTGAAGGCAGATGACAAGTGGGAAGCATTCACCACAGCTATGGATTTGTACATGGACATGCATGTACCTGATTTCAACACACTCATTGGACAACTACTTACTCAAGAGGCAAAGCTTATCAAAAATGGAGAAAGCTCTAAAGGTAATCAATCTTCAGCTTTATACATGGATAAAAGCAAGTCTAAAGATAACAAAGGAAAGGCAAAGAAAGTGGATGATGAAGCAGGTACATATCAAGCTAACTATGCAGGTAGAGGAAGACATGGCAAAGGTAGAGGAAGAGGAGGTAGACAAGGCAGGGGGAGATCCCAAGACTCCAACTCATGTTCTATTTGTGGATTAACTAATCATACAACTGAAAATTGCTTTAGGAATTCCAGGAATCAAAGAGGCAAAGGATACAATAGAGGAAGTTATGGCTACTCAAAAGGAAGGTTCAACAATTATCATGCCAACTACAACAACTACAATCATTCAAACTATCAAGGAGGCTACAAAGGAAGGAGAGACTACAATAACTACACAGAAGACTCAAACAAAGAGGATTCATTATTGATCATGAACATGGCTATGCCACAAGGTAAATCTGATGAGCATGTTTTCTACATAGACTCTAGTTGTTCAAATCATGTGGCAGGAAATGTGGCACTTCTATCAGATTTAGAAGATCCAAGGAATAAGCATGAGGTACAAACAGGAGATGATACAAAACATCCTGTGGAGAAAATAGGCAATGTCAAAGCACCTGATGGAAACATCAACCTACTTAGTAAGGTACTCTATGTCCCTACCATTACAAAGAATTTGATAAGTGTTGGGCAGATATTAGAGAAAGGGTTGCAAGTCAGGTTCACAAAAGCAGGAGCATTTGTTGAAGATCCAAGTCAAGGATTCAGAAGAATTGCAAAAGGTGAAAAGACAGGTAGATTGTTCACATTTGAATTACAGGACACTAGAAACATTGCTCTCTTTAATTATGGTAGTTAGACACTCACAGAATTGGAAGTATGGCACAAAAGGTTAGCACATATTGGTGAAAGGTCATTAAAGCAAATTTGTAGGGACCAAAGTGTACTTGGACTCCCTAATTTGTCAAAACAACATATGATTTATAAGTGTAGTGCATGTCAATTTGGAAAGTCTCACAGGTTACCATTCATGAAGAAAGGTTATATGCATGGAGATCTCTTGGAGTTGGTTCATACAGATGTATGGGAACCTAGCAAGGAAGCTTCAATATCTGGATCAAGGTATTATGTTTCCTTTATTGATGATTGCAGCAGATGGACTATCCTATTCTTTATGAAACACAAAGATGAAGTTTTTTCATGTTTCAAAAGATATTTGGCTCTTGTGGAGAATCAAACAGGTAAATCACTAAAAAGGCTAAGGTCAGATGGAGGGGGAGAATACTTCTCCCATGAGTTTGATTCTTTTCTTCAAGAAAGGGGAATCAAAAGAGAGGTAACTACAAGGTACACTCCTGAGCAAAATGGAGTGGCAGAAAGGAGGAATAGGACAATTGTTGAAGCTGCAAGGTCTATGTTAAATGAAAAGCATTTACCTAATTACTTATGGGCTGAGGCTGTATCTACAACCACTTACTTGATTAACAGGTTGCCTTCAAAATCCCTTGATGGGATGACTCCATATGAGGCTTGGAATGGAAGAAGACCAAGCTTAGATCATTGTAAAATTTTTGGATGTATTGCTTTTTCTCATGTTCCTTCACAGGTTAGAGGCAAGATGGATCCAAAGGCAGAAAGGTGTGTATTTATTGGATATGACAACAATCAAAAGGGCTACAGGTTATACAACCCTACCAACAAAGGATTCTTGGTAAGTAGAGATGTAGTTTTTGATGAGAACAATTCATGGTATGAAGATTCATGCAGGAAGGTCAATTTACCATATAATCTTGAAGAAGATTTTCCAAAGCTTGGTAGAGAAAAACCGAAGATTGAAGAACAAGACACCTCAGAGGATGATGAAGAATCTTAGATGGAAAAGATCAAAGCATGGAAGTCTAAAGGTAAAGCAAAATTGCAGGAACTTGGACATGAGGCAGAATCATCACATCATGGCCTAAGAAGATCTATGAGGGAAAAGAAAAAACCAGAAAGGTATGGGTTTGACACCTCATTAGTAACTAAACACTCTATCTACATAGCACAGGATATAAACCAAGAGGAGCCATCATCATTTGAAGAGGCCAAAGCAAAATCAGAATGGAACCATGCAATGTGTTATAAAGGGATTCCCTATAGAAGAGAGGGTGTGAACCATCTCTTGGGGTTTCACTAGAAGGCACACACATGAGTGACATGTGGCACTCATGTGAGATGCCACAAGTGACTCCAATTAAGGAGTATGCAATCGAGAGAGGTACGCGGCTGGGCGGCAATTCGAATTCATGGATCTCCGTGCGCACGTCCCTGTCTAGGAGTCATCGATTGGCGTGTAGAATCTAGCCCAAAATTGGGGAGCTCATCGGAGCGACGCCTAACACTGGTATCGGAGCAGGACAGCGACAGCAGACGCCGCACGCGCGACGGACGGCCCACAGGCACATCAAACAAGGCAATCGCCGCCCGCGATCAGAGACGGCCCACAGGTGCAGAGAGTCAAAGTCGACTGATCACTCACGCAGGAGCCCGCAGGCGTCCGCCAGCCCACGAGGGGGAGCCTTGCTCCTCCCTCCCCACTCCAAGATGGAATAGAGCATCTTATGCTCTTGGCTTTATAGGGACCTCCTCCGACTGTTGCGCGCATATGTGGGATAAAAGTCCCCTTCGTTGACAGTTCAGAGATTTTCGAAGTCATTCCAATTCAACTTGAAGATAGGTGAAATTCGAGTTTTTTTTTGTGGGGAATTAGAAGAACAAAATTGATATTGTGGATCAAGATGTTGATCAAATGAGGATGTACACATGTATTATGGGCTGTGGCTTTGGGATGGGCGTGTTGGTTTGGTAAAAGAAGCTTTCATTCCTCAGTTTTGAGCTTTCCAAACCCATCTATTCATGAAGATAAAGCTTTTCACTTCCCACCGGTGACATACCTCACTTCTCCGGACCATATCTTCTTCATACCATATCGGATTTCAAACATCTTGGTCACGTTTCGAAGCTACGCTTTCAAGCTTCGCTCAGAGACCATCGGTGTTGGATTTGGAAGAGATTTGCCCTACCAAAATCTCTCTGCACCGCTTCAGCAGGAACTAGGCGGCCACTCCCGGGCCTAGTTTTTCTTCATCCGGACTCCAAATCCAATTTTTTTCACTTGGGATTGTCTCAAATGGTGTCTAGAACCTCCCCGGACCAAGCGGACATTTCCAATTTTTTTTTTGGGACTGGCGAGGACTTAAAATCAGCGGCTTGAAGCATCAAGGACCACCTGGATTTAGCTTCCGCAACTCTACTTTGTATCAGGGAAGTGCTCTTGTGTTATATCTCTCTTCTTCTTGCATATTTAAACTCTACTTCCATTCATTTTCATACTCTCTAGTTAGCAAACGGGGGAAGGGTACTTAAACATGGAAACTAAAGGTAAACAAGTAGTTAAGACCACTTCTCCACCTAGAGAGCAACTAGAGGATCAGGATGCTAGGATGGAAGAAGTAGAGTTAGGACAAGAAATAGAAGAGAATTTAGAAGAAAAAGAGCCTTCACAGCAAGAGTACACTTATGAAGAGCTTATAGATGAATTTGTCACTCGTGACCAATTCATTGACTTGAAAGAGCAAACCCTCAAGTTAGAGAAAGATTTGGGTAGCATTACATCTCTTATACAGCAACTTAAGTCTCAAATGATCTCTCTTGAGACTAGTGTCACCTCTTTCCTAGCTAGGAAGGAAAGAGAGACTCCTACCATTCCTCTAGAGATTACTAGGAAAGAGACTTCTCTTCCTAGTAAATATAAAGGAGAGAGCTCTAGGGAAGCTCCCCTACTGAAAGACTTAAAGCCACCAACCTTCACGGGGGATGACCGAGACAGGAATAAGGATGCAATCTACACTTTTTTACAAAAGTGGCAAGATTTGCATCAATTGAAGGGCACCCCACCTGAGTATCGTGTGCTAGAGGCGAGTCTCTCCCTCGGCCCGCGTGCTTATAAGTGGTGGATGAGTCTTAAGGAGGCGAACTCTATCCCTAGTGACTGGACTCAGTTTGAAACTCTTTTCCTAAAAGAGTTTCTTCCTGAAAATGAAGAGGAGAGGAATTGGGATGAGTGGGATAGAATTACTCAAAGAGGTGAAGTAATTCGATGGCGTGCACCACACTGGACTCTCCTTCTCGAGAGCTCCACGACGATATGCTCAAAGTAGAAAACCGAGCTCTGGTCGCCACACACAGTACTACGCACAGATGTTGTAGAATACGCAGAAAACGCAGTACACAGGGAGCACGAAGACAGACTTCTTAGGTTTTTACAAATGCGGTCGAACTTACAGTCTGTGACTGACCAGGCCACTATATGTTTTATTAAAGAACATATACAAAGAAGTGTCCGGTGGCCATTTGGCCTTTCACATGGACACTAACGGTAACAATCTCCCACTAAAGGCCAATATGGCCAGAGTAACTATGGGAGAAAAAAGAAAGAATGATAAAGAATACCTGAATGTAAGTATACAAACTATACCTCCCACCTTATGGGCATGTTACACAGTATACAAGTGACTGTGTAAGATCAAGAATCAAGTAACCCCCATCAAGTGACAACAGTATCGAAAGCTATCCTGTGGTAGAGCTTTAGTCAAAGCATCTGCAGCATTATCTCGAGTGTGAACCTTCTCAAGAATAATGCTCTCAGTGGCTAAGCAATCTCTAATGAAGTGATACCTCACCTCAATGTGCTTGGTCTTTGCATGATAGACCGGATTCTTAGCCAAAGCAATGGCACTCTGACTATCACTGAGCAAGTGAGGTACATGCTGAGGCAAACCCATATCACAAGCAAGACGAGAAAGCCACAATGCTTCCTTAGATGCCTCACTTGCTGCAACATACTCTGCTTCTGTGGTGGAAACAGCTGTACATTCTTGAAGACGAGATCTCCAAGAGATAGCACCTCCAGCAAAATGAAAAATGTACCCTGATGTAGACTTACGATTGTCTACACAACCAGCATAGTCAGAATCTGTGTAACCAATAATGGATGCTTTCCCTCTACCTAAGCATAGACACTTGTCCTTAGTGCCACTCAGATATCTCAAAATCATTTTGACCGCTTCCCAATGTTTCTTACCAGGATTAGACATATATCTGCTCACAACTCCCACTGCAAATGCAATGTCTGGTCTCGTAGCTACCATAGCATACATGAGACTACCAACAGCAGACTGATAGGGAATTTTGGTCATGAATTCCTTTTCCTCATCTGATTTGGGGCAGTCATCCTTGCTCAATTTCACATATGTGGGTAAAGGTGTACTCAATGCCTTTCCACCCTGCATATTGAATCGATGAAGTACTTTGGATATGTACTCACTTTGAGACAAGTATATGCATCTTTTACTCCTATCACGAGTAATGCGCATGCCAAGAATATGTTTGGCATCCCCCAAATCCTTCATATCAAATGTCTGACTCAACTTCTTTTTGAGAATTGACAAATCATAAGAGGACTTCCCAGCAATCAACATATCATCGACGTAAAGTATCAAGCATATCAAGCTGCCATCAGAACATCTCTTTGTGTAGAGACAATGATCCTCATTGCTCCGAGAATAGCCTTGGGACTTCATAAAAGCATCAAACTTTTGGTACCATTGTCTAGGAGACTGTTTAAGTCCATACAAGCTCTTCTTGAGCTTACAAACTAGACTTTCCTTGCCAGGAACTACATAACCCTCTGGTTGTTCCATATAGATCTCATCTGTAAGATCTCCATGCAAGAAAGCTGTTTTCACATCCATTTGGACTAGCTCTAAGTCCTCCATTGCAACGAATCCAAGCAACATGCGCAAAGTAGTCATCTTGACCACTGGGGAGAAGATTTCCTCAAAATCAACACCATGTTGTTGCTTAAAACCCTTTGCAACAAGTCATGCTTTATATTTTGGAGAAGCACTATCTGATGTGAATTTCAGCTTATATACCCATTTACATGGTAAAGCTTTCCTTCCCTTTGGCAAAAGTACTAAGTCCCAAGTACCATTCTTGTGAATAGAATCCAACTCACTCTTCATGGCACGCTCCCACTTGACATGATCCTCTGTCTGCATAGCCTCTTTGTAGCAAGAGGGCTCACCGGCATCTGTTAGCATAACAAAATCTAAACCTGGAACATATCTATCAGGTGGATATGAGACACGTGCAGAACGTCTCAATGGTTGCTGAACAGGAACATGTGCAGACTGATCTGAATGGACATTCTCTTGAACATCCCTATGTGCAGCATTTGTATGCATGCTAACCGGAGGACTAGTATCCTCAAACACCACTCTTCTCACTTCAACCTCCTTAATCGGCTGTTTATGCATCTTAGACTCATTAAAAATGACATCACTACTTCTGATCACTGACCGTGTTTCAGGATCCCATAAGCGATATCCAAATTGTCCTTCTCGACCATATCCAAGAAAAATGCATTTCTTTGACTTATGGTCCAACTTCTGTCTAAGATTCTTGGGTATATGAACATATGCTTCACACCCAAAAACTCGAAGATGATCATAATATGGTGGTTTCCCTGTCCATAACTCTTGTGCCACTTTCAGACCTTTGGCAGTACTAGGTGAAAGGTTAATCACATGAACTGCAGTCAATACTGCTTCTGCCCAAAAACCTTGTGAGAGGTTTGCATGATGCAACATAGAGACTACTCTATCTTGAATAGTTCTATTCATCCTCTCAGCTACACCATTCTGTACTGGGGTATAAGGAGCTGTAAACTCTCTACGAATCCCTCTACACTGACAGAAAAGGCTGAATTCATGTGAGGTATACTCACCCCCATTATCTGAACGTAAAGCCTTAAGCTTAGTTCCTTTTTCAGTCTCAACTGAAGCAAGCCATTTTCTGAAAGTAGGGAATACATCATCCTTCGATTTGATAGGATATACCCAGACTTTTCTAGTAGCATCATCTATGAAAGTAACAAAGTAAAGAGAACCACCTAAGGACCTAGTGGGCATAGGACCACACACATCTGTATGAACAAGATCTAAAGGCTGAATTGAAGAGTCAATGTGCGTTTTATGCACATTTCTGGTTTGCTTTCCATATTGACAATGCTCACAAAATGAAAAATCAGAGAAAGATAACACAGGTAAGTAGCCAGAACGAGAAAGATTTTCCATTCCACTACGAGATATATGGCCCAAACGACCATGCCAAATACAAGCCATAGGCTGTTCAGTAACAGCTAACAAGTGTTCTTTCTGTGATACAAATAAAGGGTAAAGTGAGCCAACTTTCCTTCCTTTTGCAATAACCATATTGCCCTTTGATATACGAAAGGACTGAGCATAGAAGACCACCTTGTAACCAAGGTCATCAAGTTGACCAACTGACATCAAACTGCGTGATAACTGAGGTACATGGCGTACATTATGCATAGTAAATTTTGAACCGTCAACGAACTGCACAACCACATCTCCAATCCCCACAACATCACACTGGTAAGAGTCACCAAGTCTCACGGTACCAAGAGACTTTGCTGCATAATTAGAGAACCATTCTCTATGTGGTGTCACATGGAAAGAAGCACCAGAATCTAGCAGCCAGGTGTGGGAAAGAGAATCAGCCATAAGTGCCTCAGATGGCACAGTACTATCAAGTGTCAACACATCAGCATCATCAGAAATAGCATTAATTTCTTCAATCTTCACACTCGAAGTAGATGGTGCAGGTAACTGTTTAACATGCCCATCAACATTCTGTCCTTTACCTTTAGCATTCTTTAATGCATAACAGTCTTTCTTCATGTGTCCTTTCTTATGACAATAATGGCATTCAATATCCCTCTTCCTTGATTTACTTCTGCTCTTATTCCGTTGACCATTCTTTTCCTTGTTCTTGCTCCTGCCACGTTGTTGATTCTTTCCTTGGTAAGAATCACGAACATTATATGCATCTCCACTCTGAGTGCCAACCATAGATTTTCTACAAATCTCCTCACTCAAGAGTGCTCCACATATGTCATCATAGACGAGTTTACCACCTGGTGCACTATTGCTAATAGCTGTGCAAAATGTATCCCATGATGATGGCAGGGTGCATAACAGCAATACTGCTTTCATTTCATTGTCCATATCCATTTTCTGAGCCTGTAACTGGGAGAATATGGCATCAAACTCATTTAGATGAGCAGCAACACTATCTGTGTCCTTCATACGAAGGTCGTATAATTTTCTCATCAGATATACTTTATTTGATGCCGTCTCTTTTTCATATGTATTGCATAACTTCTTCCAAAGCTCCTCTGCACTTTCACAGTCTAATACTGTAAAGTAAACATTATCTGCTAGGTGCAAGCGAATGGTAGACCTGGCCATTTCATCTAACTCATCCCAATCATCTTCATCCATGTCAGCAGGCTTCTTTGAAATCCCATTTACTGGCTTCCATTGCCTTCTTTGAATCAGCACATCCTTAATCTGATTCTTCCATAGAGCAAAGTTTGTGCCATCAAATTTTTGGATCTCAAAATGGTCTTTGCCCTGCAAGTTATAGCTCCTCCTCGGAACGCTAGCACTAGACCCTGATCCACCGGATGTGCCTGAGACCTCTGATGCCATGATCGTAGAGAACTGAATAGAATGATAATGGAGCTAGAAGAGTCCAAACACCAACAAATAAGTGTATCAAGGAGTAAATCGACCACTATATAGTTGACTAAACCAGAAATCTGGAAAAATTTTGCCAGAGTATCCTCTGCAAAATTAGCATATGACCAGTGTCAAAGTATCATAAAACTGCAAGTACTAACATGTCTACCTGCATAGTGAATCACTGACTCCACTGCATATAATCAGTTACCCAATAGAAGCCAACTAGGCTTATCGAGCACCTATGAACAACTATCATACATCTCCTATGGCGAGGCTGGGTAAGTCTTCCACCTGCATCACCGAAGAGACCCCGACATCTGGGTGTCTCCCAGTTAAGAAAACCTCACCATGACCCTCTTTATCAAACGTAAAAGGCTTTATGCAAAGAACGTAACCGCTATATTAATGCCCACATGGACGTACATAAGCGGTATCCACAGAAGCGTACATGGTGTGTATGTGCTCAATATATGCAATAAAATGACACTGAAAGGCTGAATACACAGCCCAAAAAACTAGCCAATAACACCTGCAAGTGTCTGTCAACTCTGATGTTTTAGGCTTCAAAAACCTGCATAAATTTGCAGCGACTGCTCCCACCAAAACTGAAAGCCCCTCGAGAAACCTGTAGTTTTACGAGTGTGGCTGAAAATACAGCCCCAAAGGTTGATATTTATTGTCTGAGAAGTACAAGGAACACTCTTCTTGATGTTCTTGGACCTGTGTGAAGAGAACTACGTGCGAAAGTACTCCAAAATGGCTCCAAAAACACCCCAAAATTGCTTCAGAAATAGGCTTTAAAAGCAAAAATGAAGCTTTGAGGGACCAAAACTTGTTCAAGGTAATGCCAACCTTAGTCTTTCCCCTTCTTCAAACACCACAAGAGTGTAGCTTAGTGGCAAGAGATTGCCGCGGTTAAGCGAGCTCTGGGGGGAACAGTACTGGGATGGGTGACCTCCCGGGAAGTACCGGGAACCTCTATATTCCTTGATCGTGAACCTCTATATTCCTTGATCGTTGAGGTCCTCCCTCGCGCGCAGCCAACGGCGCCAACGGTGACTTCGGTGACTCGGATGACAAGGTATGCCAAGGTCTATGCCTTGGTCGCCGCCTTAGTCGAAAGCCTTGGAGAAAACCTGGGGGGTAGTTCTTGATATATTTAGGTAGTGATGTGTGTGAACACACAAAGACCATCGGGGCATGTTTTTCCCTCCTTAGGAGGTTTTTTCCCTTGGCTCATATATACACCTATAGCCCTAATGGATCATTTATCTTTGTATATTCTCTTGGTAATACATTCAGTATTGTGTGTTGTGCTCCAAGGTTCTTATTCTTCCTTGTGTTGTTTGTGCACTTCCGCAGACCTCAAACTCCAACAATCGGTATCAGAGTAGGTCGTCGCTTCATCTAGGGTTTTTTCAACACCCCTTTGATCACTATCTCATAATCACATGAAATTTGGTGAGCATACTCAGGGTGATATGACCTCATTTTGGCCTCCAAATGCACTATTGTAGCACTTGTGCAGGAAATTCCTCTTTTCTTGCCAAAGATATATACCGGTTTCAGTTTGCCATTATACGCATCTTGAAGTCTACTACAGGTTTAGCAAAACTTGATAGGGTAGTTCTATTCAAATTTATGAGATACAATCATTTTTTTGCATTAGGGTATTTTAGTCAATGGCCATGGCCAAAAGCAGTGATGTATTCTATATGTTGGTTGTTGAGGATGATTTGGATGGTACCAATTACCCATTATGCGCTTATATGATGCATTATGTATTGGTTGCAAAAGGAATGTGGAATATTGTCCAGGATGTTGAAAACGGTCCTATTATTTTTCTAGGCATGAACGGGTATATCCATTGAAGGCAAAGTCCCAAGTGTTTATGTGCTTCAAATAGTTTCTGGTTTTGGTTGAAAATCTATCAGCATGTAAAATGGGCACCCTCTATTTTGATCAAGGGGGGGATATATGTTTTCTGATTTTAATGCATTTCTACCTAAACATGGGATAAAACATCATTGTATAGTGTCGTTTACACCTCAATAGAATGGAGTTGCAGAAAGAAGAATCAGTCACTCATGGAGATGGCAAAGTGTATGGTCAAGAGTCAGGCTTTACTACATAGTTTCTGGCTTGAGGTTGTTATGTCTGCAACATATGTACTTAACAGGTGTCCCACTAAAGCATTGCATTCTATCACTCCATATAAGGCTTGGCATGGTTGCAAGCCATCTGTGGCTCACCTACATGTCTTTGATTGTCTCGCATATGCATTAGTGTGTGAAGAACAACATAGGATATTCGAAGATAAAGTAGTAAAATGTATTTTTGTTGGGTATAGTTCTGAAAGCAAAGGTTACAATTTTGTATCATCCATAGAATAAACATATTTTGGTTAGCCGTGATGTTGTTTTTGTGAAAGATGCTATGCAACCATTATTTTCATGTACTAAGGAGACATTAGTTAGCTCCAAAGACATGTACTGCAGGTGGAGAATCTATTACTGGTCTGAATGAGGCAATTTTGCAACCTTTACAGGTTTCACATGATGATGCAGATCATTCCATTTTTTAATGAAAATTTACATGATGCACTTATTGATGAGAGAATTGATATAGAGGAGGCAAAGACTATGCCTAAATGATCAGTGCAGACTATGTGAGATAGCAAATTACATGCACCTCTATCATATCGTACTCATTCACGCTCTCATAGTGCTTCTTTTGCATTAAATTGCTATGCTATGGCTGCCTCTAGTCTTTGTGACGAGAATGAGCCAATTTTGTTTGATGAAGCACAAAATTCAAAAACTTTGATGGTTGCTATGCAATCAGAATATGATGATATTATATATGACATGCCTCCTGGCAAGAAGGCCATTGGTACTAAATGGGTATACAAGCTAGCTTGATGGAACAGTTTACATGTATAAGGCTAGGATTGTTGTAAACTATTATGCTCAAGAAAGTAGCATTGATTTTGATGAGATCTTTGCTCCTGCATGCCGAATGACTATTAATGGTAGCATCTCTGCACTTGCAGCTCATCATGGTTGGAACATACATTAGTTGGACATTAAAACTAAATTTTTTTAATGGTGACTTGCATCAAGAATATGTTTTTTAGCCCCATGCTTTTGTGTAGAAAGGGCATGAAAACAAAGTGTGCAAGTTGAAAAAGGCATTATATGGTTTGAAGCAAGCACCATTCTTGGTATGAAAAAGATACATGCCTACCTGATTGCACATGATTATGAGAACAGTCCAACTGAGAGCACCTTATACATTAAGCATGCAAATGATGTGCTTCTGATCATTGTTGTCTATGTTGATGGAATGTTGTTCATTGGTACTCATGAGAAGCATATTTCTTATTTTAAGGCTGATTTGCATGCCTCATTTGAGATGTCATATTTGGGGCATTTGCATCATTATTTGGGCATTTAGTTTATACAAGTTGATGGTGGAATAGCTTAGTGTCAAACAAAATATATTGACACATTATTGCAATGTTTTGGCCTTGAAGACTGTAAACCTATTGCTAGTCCTATGGAGACAGCTTTATGGTTGAGTCTTCATGATCTTGGAGGTGCATTTGATGTTGTTCTCTATTAGCAGGCTATTGGATGCTTTATTTACTTATGCATTATGTTATAAAGGGATTCCCTATAGAAGAGAGGGTGTGAACCATCTCTTGGGGTTTCACTAGAAGGCACACACATGAGTGACATGTGGCACTCATGTGAGATGCCACAAGTGACTCCAATTAAGGAGTATGCAATCGAGAGAGGTACGCGGCTGGGCGGCAATTCGAATTCATGGATCTCCGTGCGCACGTCCCTGTCTAGGAGTCATCGATTGGCGTGTAGAATCTAGCCCAAAATTGGGGAGCTCATCGGAGCGACGCCTAACACTGGTATCGGAGCAGGACAGCGACAGCAGACGCCGCACGCGCGACGGACGGCCCACAGGCACATCAAACAAGGCAATCGCCGCCCGCGATCAGAGACGGCCCACAGGCGCAGAGAGTCAAAGTCGACTGATCACTCACGCAGGAGCCCGCAGGCGTCCGCCAGCCCACGAGGGGGAGCCTTGCTCCTCCCTCCCCACTCCAAGATGGAATAGAGCATCTTATGCTCTTGGCTTTATAGGGACCTCCTCCGACTGTTGTGCGCATATGTGGGATAAAAGTCCCCTTCGTTGACAGTTCAGAGATTTTCGAAGTCATTCCAATTCAACTTGAAGATAGGTGAAATTCGAGTTTTTTTTTGTGGGGAATTAGAAGAACAAAATTGATATTGTGGATCAAGATGTTGATCAAATGAGGATGTACACATGTATTATGGGCTGTGGCTTTGGGATGGGCGTGTTGGTTTGGTAAAAGAAGCTTTCATTCCTCAGTTTTGAGCTTTCCAAACCCATCTATTCATGAAGATAAAGCTTTTCACTTCCCACCGGTGACATACCTCACTTCTCCGGACCATATCTTCTTCATACCATATCGGATTTCAAAAATCTTGGTCACGTTTTGAAGCTACGCTTTCAAGCTTCGCTCAGAGACCATCGGTGTTAGATTTGGAAGAGATTTGCCCTACCAAAATCTCTCTGCACCGCTTCAGCAGGAACTAGGCGGCCACTCCCGGGCCTAGTTTTTCTTCATCCGGACTCCAAATCCAATTTTTTTCACTTGGGATTGTCTCAAATTTTTGAAGTGCAGGTGCTGGGCAACACTTTGTGGACTGGCGAGGATTGGAAAATTTCTGAAATTGTTCAGTTGCATTCAGTTTGCCCGTTTGAGGCTTTTCCTACGCACTTTTGGTGTTATTTTGAATGGTTTATGGTGTCTAGAACCTCCCCGGACCAAGCGGACATTTCCAATTTTTTTTTTGGGACTGGCGAGGACTTAAAATCAGCGGCTTGAAGCATCAAGGACCACCTGGATTTAGCTTCCGCAACTCTACTTTGTATCAGGGAAGTGCTCTTGTGTTATATCTCTCTTCTTCTTGCATATTTAAACTCTACTTCCATTCATTTTCATACTCTCTAGTTAGCAAACGGGGGAAGGGTACTTAAACATGGAAACTAAAGGTAAACAAGTAGTTAAGACCACTTCTCCACCTAGAGAGCAACTAGAGGATCAGGATGCTAGGATGGAAGAAGTAGAGTTAGGACAAGAAATAGAAGAGAATTTAGAAGAAAAAGAGCCTTCACAGCAAGAGTACACTTATGAAGAGCTTATAGATGAATTTGTCACTCGTGACCAATTCATTGACTTGAAAGAGCAAACCCTCAAGTTAGAGAAAGATTTGGGTAGCATTACATCTCTTATACAGCAACTTAAGTCTCAAATGATCTCTCTTGAGACTAGTGTCACCTCTTTCCTAGCTAGGAAGGAAAGAGAGACTCCTACCATTCCTCTAGAGATTACTAGGAAAGAGACTTCTCTTCCTAGTAAATATAAAGGAGAGAGCTCTAGGGAAGCTCCCCTACTGAAAGACTTAAAGCCACCAACCTTCACGGGGGATGACCGAGGCAGGAATAAGGATGCAATCTACACTTTTTTACAAAAGTGGCAAGATTTGCATCAATTGAAGGGCACCCCACCTGAGTATCGTGTGCTAGAGGCGAGTCTCTCCCTCGGCCCGCGTGCTTATAAGTGGTGGATGAGTCTTAAGGAGGCGAACTCTATCCCTAGTGACTGGACTCAGTTTGAAACTCTTTTCCTAAAAGAGTTTCTTCCTGAAAATGAAGAGGAGAGGAATTGGGATGAGTGGGATAGAATTACTCAAAGAGGCAGGCCTCTTTCAGTTTATCTATCTCACTATAGAGAGATCACTTTGAAGCTTAAGGGTCTAGATGATTTTCAGAAGACCAGAGGGTTTGTTAGGGGCTTGGATAAAGCCATAAAGAGGGAAGTCAGGAGGAATGCGCCTAAAACGTTTGAGGAGGCGATCAAATATGCACAGATATATGAGGACCATAACCGTCCTCAGTATACTCCTATGGAGACGGATCAGCCCCTTAAACCTCTTAGCACCACTAAATTTAAGAAAAAGTTGCCTTTTGGGAAAAACAAGGTTTTTATTAAAAAACAAAGATCACAAGGGCCTAAGCTATCCACAGACCAGTTTGAGAAGGCCAAAAGAGAGAACCTATGTTTTAGGTGCCTATCCCCTAGCCACTCGCAGTGGAACTGTCCACTCAAGAAGGGGGAAGAAAAGAAGAAAGGACCAGAGTCTAGTACGGCTCCTGAAAGGGGCAAAAAGGCGGTCCACCTAGTGCAGACCCTTCCCATTCATGGCAGCTCTAGCTGCAAGGGAGTGGAGGTGATGCACGAGGATATAGAGCACACGTGTTGTTTGACTCAGTCATTGTGGTCACCGCAGTTTGGACCACATGACTTGGTCAAGCTACATGGTAGTGTATACGTGACCAGGGTGTGAGTCATGATAGATGATTCTGCTACTCATAACTTCATAAACTATGCTTTGGTCAAGAAATTGAAGATTCCCCAACAGCCTAGTGCACATAAATACATTGTATCTATGATGCAAGGGCAAGATAAAAGAATATGGGATACGATGGTATCCAATTTGGAAGTCAAGATGCAGGATTATACAGATCATATGGACTTCCAAATTATGAACATGGAGAGGACAGATCTAGTCTTAGGAAGAGAGTGGCTATGGGGGTTGGGAGATACACTTAAACGCAGCTATCAAAATAACACACTTGAGTTTGAAAAGAATGGAAGTACAGTTTATATTCAGGGAGAGAGAGATGTACCTAGTGCACCTCTCATCTCATCATTAGAGTTGTATAGTCTCTGTTGTTCACAGCATGTACAGGATATGTTTTTATTGTATAGTCATGATATGGAGCATTGTATAGACAGCTCATCTGATGTATATTTTCATGCTTTGAATGTAAATATGAACAGGACTTTCTACTATTCTTTTTTGCAAGAGTGTGTAGTTAAAAGTTTTAAGGATCTTATGTTTGAATACAGAGATGTTTTTCCCACTGACTTACCTAGAGGGCTACCACCTGAGAGAGGGGACATTGACCATGCCATAGAAGTTGTTACTAACACTAACCCTATTTGTAGACCACCTTATAGGCTTAGTGTTTCTCAGCATGAGGAGGTTGAGAAGCAATTGCAGGATTATTTAGATAAAGGCTTCATCAAACCTAGTAACTCACCATGGGCATCGCCAATGCTCCTAGTTAAAAAGAAAGATAGCTCTATGAGACTATGTATAGATTATAGAGCACTTAATAAGGTAACTATCAAAAATAGATTTCCAATGCCTAGGTTGGAAGATCTATTTGATCAGTTACATCAAGCTCGGTATTTTACCAAGCTTGACCTTAGATCAGGATATCATCAGATCAGGATTAGGGCAGAGGATGTCCCTAAAACTGCATTTAGGACTAGATATGGGCACTATGAGTTTTTGGTGATGCCTTTTGGTCTCACCAATGCTCCTTCCACTTTCATGAAACTCATGAATAGTGTTTTACGGCCTTATCTAGGACACTTTGTAGTAGATTTTTTAGATGACATTCTGATCTATAGTGCATCAGAACAGGAACACTTGAGAAAAGTATTTCAAGTGCTAAGGAAAAATTCGCTCTTTGCTAAAGAGTCAAAGTGTGAATTTTTCAAGACAGAGGTTAGGTACCTTGGGCATATAGTCTCCCAAGATGGAATCCAGATGGATCCTGAAAAAGTAAGGGCTATTATGGAATGGCCACATCCACGGAACCTGGAGGAGCTGCAGATCTTCCTAGGTTTATCAGGTTTCTATCGAAGATTCATTAAGAACTATGCCAAAATTGCTGTCCCGATGACGGAACAGCTTAAAGGGAAAGGGAAAACCTTTCATTGGGGAGACGAACAGAAGCAAAGTATGGAAAAGTTGAAGGTAGCAATTGCTACAGCTCCACTTTTACATATAGCAGATCCCAATAAACCATTTGTGGTTGAAACTGACGCGAGTGATTTTGCTATAGGAGCGGTTTTAGTACAGGATGGTCGACCATTAGCTTTTGAGAGCAAGAAACTAGAACCGGCTCAAAAGAATTACTCCGTCTATGAGAAGGAGTTGTATGCAATAGTCCATGCTTTGAAGAAGTGGCGTCATTATTTATATGGTGCCAAAGTTACGATAGTGTTTGATCAAGAGAGCATTAAGTGGCTCTCTAATCAAACAGACCTTAAAGGTCGGAAGGCCCGATGGGCAGAGACCCTTCAAGAGTTTGACTATGAGCTTAGGTATAGGAAGGGAAAGTTTAATGTAGTGGCTGATTCACTTAGCCGCATGCCTATGCTCAATGGACTGAGTTTTACTCAGATCACTAGTGAGCTACTTGAGTCTATTAGAGGGAAATGTAGGCTTGATCCTGCATATTCCGAGATTTGGGAAGCCATAGAGAATGGGGATCGTGATATACGGGTTTCCAATGAGGATGGAGTATCGACGGGTACTCAAGAAGGATTCAAGTGGAAGAATTACAATGTCCAAGATGGATATCTGTTATATAAAGGTAAGGTGTGTGTCCCTAGAGATACTGAGATGAGACGACATATTTTATATGAGTGTCATGACACACCTAGTGCGGGACACCCAGGAGTTAACAAGACTTATGATCTTGTTAAAAGGCAGTTTTATTGGCCTGGACTTCATAAGGACGTCCTAGAATATGTGCTTAAGTGCAATAAATGCCAGGTCAACAAAGCTGAAAGATTAAGGATTGGAGGGCTACTCCACCCATTGGATATTCCCAATGGGAAGTGGGAGAGTATCTCCATGGACTTTATAGTCGGTTTACCTAAGACACAGAGAGGGCACGACTCGGTCTGGGTAATTGTGGATAGGTTAACCAAGATGGCTAGGTTTATTCCAACACATACTACAGTGAAGACACCTGAGTTGGCTAGACTCTTTGTAGAGAACCTATACCGGTTATATGGTCTTCCTTTAGACATAGTTTCTGATCGGGATAGGAAGTTTACTAGCCACTTTTGGAGAGTCGTCTTCAAAAGGTTGGATACGAAGCTTAGCATGAGTACGGCCGAGCATCCACAATCGGATGGGCAAACAGAAAGGGTTAACCAAATCCTAGAGGATATGCTTCGAGCATATGTGAATGAAAGGCAAACTAATTGGGAAGAGTACTTACCTATAGTAGAGTTTGCATATAATAGTGCCAAGCACTCTTCCACTGGGCATAGTCCATTTATACTTATGTATGGGTTTCAGCCAAGGGCTCCTTATGCAGTTGGCTTGCAGAATGAAAAAGTCCAAGCTGCAAAGGACTTCTTGGAAGAAATGAATGGTATGCTTAGACTTGCTAAGGACAGCATTAGGAAAGCTCAGGATAGGGCTAGAGCCTATGCTGACCCTCAAAGAAGAGATATCAACTTTGAGGTAGGAGAGCAAGTCTATCTTAGAGTTCCATCTAGGTCTGAAACCATGAAGACGGGACCTTGTCCAAAATTATCTCCTAGGTATTGTGGACCGTTCCAAATACTTAAGAGAATAGGAAAGATGGCTTACCAGCTCCAACTTCCAGAGAATAGTCAAATTCATCCAGTTTTTCATGTTAGCCGGCTTAAGAAAAGGCTGGGTGAATCTGACAACCTCATTCCAGATAGTGAGGTAATAGAGCCTATTTCTGTTCAATCTATTCCACATGAGCCAGAGAGCATACTACGCACTCGAGAGAAACGGACAAGGAGTCACTTGTATAAAGAGTGTCTAGTAAAGTGGAAAGATAGTTCAGAAGATAGTGCCACATGGGAGCGGGTTAGCACCCTACAGAGACGGTTTCCCAGTTTCAGTTTACCTTCCCAAGAGTTTTCTTAAGGGGAAGGATATGGGGAAACAACACGGAGGGAGGACCATGTATTTATATACATGGGGATATAGTGGGAGTACCATTCTCTTGATTTCTAGACCTTCCAATACCATTTTTGAGGACAAAAATGGAGTTAAGGGGAAGGAAATGTTATAAAGGGATTCCCTATAGAAGAGAGGGTGTGAACCATCTCTTGGGGTTTCACTAGAAGGCACACACATGAGTGACATGTGGCACTCATGTGAGATGCCACAAGTGACTCCAATTAAGGAGTATGCAATCGAGAGAGGTACGCGGCTGGGCGGCAATTCGAATTCATGGATCTCCGTGCGCACGTCCCTGTCTAGGAGTCATCGATTGGCGTGTAGAATCTAGCCCAAAATTGGGGAGCTCATCGGAGCGACGCCTAACACATTACTTGGCCAAATTTTCAATTTATTGTCTGACAGATGAACAGGTTTATGCATTGCCACAAGTGTCAAGCATTGGTAGGTGGTTAAGCACATATTTCACTACTTGAGTGGTACCCGACTACTTGGATTGTTTTATCCCAAGGGGGAATCACTATCGCCAGATTTACATGCTTTTTTTTAACTCTAACTGGGATGGTTGGTATGACACTCATGTGTCCACTAGTGGTTTTTGCTTCATGCTTGGTAGCTCATGCATATCTTGGTTGAGCAAGAAACAACCTATTAGGGCCACTCCTAGTTGTGAGGCTAAGTATATTGAAGCTTCCACAACAATTGTTGTGTGTGTGTGTGTGGCTCAAATGCCTTATGGTTGATTGGTTATTGGTCATTCTTCTGCCACCATCTTCACTGATAGTCAGAGCACATTGGCAATTGTGAGGAACCATGTGTTCCATGCTCACACTAAACACATTGAGGTGCACTATCATTATGTCAGGGAGAGGTTCTCTACTAGAGAGATCAGTTTGGCATATGTGCCCACAAAGGAGAACATCGTAGACCTTTTCACAAAGGCTCTACCTAGGGAGAAGTTTGAAGCTTTCTGCAAAGCTTTTTGCTTACTTCCTTTTGTGGATTGATTCCACATAGCTTGGCACTTCCTTATACATGAGTGGCAGCTCCTTGTTCACCGCATCACTCACAAGGGGATTTGTTGATATATTTAGGTAGTTTTTGAACACAGTAGGACTACCGTGGCACTTTTTTCCCTCGTCAGGAGGTTTCTTCCCTCGGCTTGTATATACGCGTATAGCCCTAACATGTCACTTATCTTTGTACATTCTCTTGGTAATACATTAAGTATTGTGTATTGTGCTCCAAGCTTCTTATTCTTCCTTATGATGTTTGCATGCTTCCATAGACCTCAAACTCCAACATGAGCCTTGGGCTCTCCCCCTGCCTTATCTACCTCCTCTACCACTTCCCCTTGAGCCTCTACCTATAGTTGCAAAGCTTTTTTGAGAGGTACTACCTTCATCATCAGACTTCTTGCCCTTAGATTTGTTATCCTTGCTTTTATTCTTATATGTATAGGGAGAAGAGTATTGATTACCTATTTATTCTTCATAAGCTTTGCCTCATGTGTGAATAATTTCCCCATGAGTGTGTTGAAATCAAGAACTTGCATGTCCATATAGAGCTCCATAGCTATGGTGAAGGCTTCCCATTTTTCATCAACCTTGATACCATTGATTCCTTTCCTTACTGTTTGCTCTTCATCAATGATTTCTTCAATGCTTCCAATTTGGTCTGCAAGGTCCTTCATCTTGGTGACAAAATCAATCACACTCTACTTGGTCATCTTTTTTAGTGTTGTGAACTCCATACATAATTGATTCTTCATAGCCTTAGTGCTTGATGAGAAGAATGCTTCAAGAGAATTCCATGTTTCTTGTGAAGTTTCACAATCCCTAATGTGCGGAAGTAGAAAATCAAAGATAGATTTAAGAATGTATGACCTTGCTAAGGCATCCTTTGAGCACCATGAATTCAACCTTTCTTATTCCTTTTGTGTTGGTTGGCCCTCGCTTATATGGATTGGCATCATCTCATCTTCAGATATGTAACCATAGAGATTCTTTCCTTGAGGTTCCAAAAATCCTAGAGGCTTCTCAATGTGTATGTCTACCATTTGTAGTTTCATCCTTGTTGGCTAGTGTCAGCTTGCCCAAACACTTCCATAAGGAGGTGGTAGCAATGGAAGCTCCAACACCTGAGTCCAAAATTGCTTTGGTGGTATATTCCTGATAGGTAATAGGGAGATAGGTATTTCCTTCTTCTCCTTCACTCATATCTCCTATCTTGTCCAAGGGTATCTCTAGGATGGTCTTATGTGTTCCTACCTACGAGGGTGGCTTAGTTACTTTTGGCATTTGATTGGCTATATGCTTCCACAATTCTAGTTTCACTTTCAATAGCTCCTCTAAAATGAGATGACACTATACCTTAGTATTCTTTATCATGTCCGTGTTCCTAGGTATGAGTGACTCCTTGTTTCTTATCATGATAGTAGGGCTCTTATCTTAGTAGACTTAGATTCCCAAGGACCTATGTTCCTTTAGGGAATTGGATTCAAAGCCTAATCCTTCAATAGCTTGAGCATCTTCCTGTTCTCTATAGATAGAGAGAATGTCCTGTGGGAAATCATCGTGAAGGTTGTCCACTAGCTCAATGGGAGGAGGATTCTTGCTCTCCTTGGCCCATTTCTCCTCTTGAATCTCTCGTAAGAATTCTTATGAGTATTGATTCATAGAAGAAGAGAATTCTAGATTAGTGCAATTAGGGACATAAGCTTCCTTGGGAGGCAAGCATATCCTTTCACTTCCCTCATTACTTACCTTTGATGTAGTTGACTTCCCAGATCTGCTCTATCAAAGTGTAATTTTGTCTTGGGTGAGTTAGTGAAATTGAAAAGATGACTGGCCTCAAACATAGTTTGAGCCAATTCCACTAATTTCACAAAAATTTTAGTCCTTTCCATTTCTAAGTTGGCTCTAGGATAGCACTTATCTAACTCTAGCACATTTGGCCCTCCTTGAATTCTGGCTTGATATGCCTTGAACATCATTCAAGATTTTCTAGAGTAGGGTATGCTAGGATTGTCACTGTAGCACAATGGCAAGTACCAATGTGAGGAGATCCACCTCATAAATGTCAATCTGCAGAGACGTGAGGACTAGTATGACGACTCTGAGCAAGTGAAGGCATAAGTGCATGAGTGAGAAGCACAGAAGTATGCACACACATACACACACATGCACACAAGGCAAGACAAAGAGTATCTTCTATTCACAAGCTCCAAGAAAGTATACAAAGATAAAAAATAGCTTCAATCTCCAACTAGCTAACCTCAAAAATGATCTCTCTAGCTCTTTTAATGGATTTTGACTAGGTTTTGGCCCTATCCAGACCTAGTGTCTAGCTTAGTTAAAAATTAGGTTCCTCCACTATTTTGGAGGCTCAAAGGAGCTCTAGTTAACCCCATTGGCATGAATAACATTGCCTAATGGTGTAGAGAGGTGTAGGCTATAGTATAGTCCTCACACACACTCAAAATCAGTAGAATGAGGCTCGGGAATGATCTCTCTCTCCCGCGACTTTTCATGTTCTCTTTTTTATATATAATGAACAAAGATTTGAATTCAAATTCAAATTTTGGCTCCCTATGATCAAGCTCCGAAATGCTTGGAGATATTACTTCAATCAAATGAGCTACTTTTCCACGACTCACTTTGGTAGGTGATTACAAAAGATTCCAAGTCAATTTGACTTTTACAATGAGGTAAAGTGGTAATTAGCCACTAGCATATGTTCCTATGCTTCTTCATGTATTTGTAGACTTTAATGTATCCTTTGAGCCAAATGTGTAGGCTTGCAATTTACACCAACACTTCCTTGAGTGCTTGATTTTCTAACTTAATGGTGATGCGATTCTGATGTACCCAGACCTTAAGAAGTCCACTTCTTAGGTTCAAGTTGACTACATGATCATAGATCCAGTCTTGACCCAAGACAAGAGGCTCAGTGAGATCCTCCTCTTGACACACTAGCACCTTTACTATCATAAGAACATCTTGAAGATAGATGGGAAGCTCCACCTTGCCCATGCAAGGGGTTTCCATGCCTCCCAATCCTATAAGATATGCTTCTATAGGATTGACGCTTAATTGCAATTCTTGACAGTAAGAAACTCTAACTACACTAGTGGTTGCACCTGAGTCAATCAAGGCTCTTACACTCCTTGCACTCTCTCCCTATCCTACCTCTAGGGTCACAAAAGGACGTCGGTCTATTATTCCATGGGAACATACTCTTGATGCTTCACACATGGCCATGTGGTATCTTGGAGCGTCATGAGTGTTTGATGTAGATTGATCTCTACCATGTCTTCTTAATGTCATCCATTGGATGCATTCTAAAGCTTGTGCCTGCACTTCTTCTCGAATTCATGTTTCTTCTTCTTTATGTTTTTTGCAGTATTGAGTCGGTTTAGCATTTCCTCGATAAGGCGTTCTTGATATAGTTTGACTCTGCATCCATTGATGTAATTAGGTAGAATATGACCTTCTAGGGTGGCTAATTGGAGAGCTCCACTTGTGGATATTCTATTAATGATCATAGGTCCATAGCCACACTTTTCCAATTTTTGTGCATGTTGCTTCAGAGTGCAGACTAGGACTAAATCTCCCGCTTTTAAGCCTTTATCCTTCACGTGGGCATCAAAGTATGCTTTTTGTCTTTTCTTAGCTACATAAATCCCTACTGCTACTCTCATTCTTGTTTCACCTAAGCGTTCTAGATCAAAGATTCTAGATGAGAGCTCATGGCTGGTCCATTGATGCTCTTGTGCTACTTTCAATGTAGGTATAAAGAAGTCTAACGGCAGCACTGCATTTTGGCCAAATACCATTTGAAAGGGCATGGCTTGTAGTACGGTTTTATAGGCAACTTGATATGCCCAAACAACATGGTGCAGTTGATTGTCCCAATCAGAGTGCTTGTTATTTACCAATTTACTTAGAACATTGCAAAGTATCTTGTTCGTGCTTTCAGTCTGGCCATTGGCTTGTGGGTGATATGGAAATTTCTGTGAACCACCATGAATTCTTGTAACAAGATTTTGATGACCTCATTCAAGAAGTGTGTACCACGATCACTTATCGATTCTATAAGCAAATCATATCTCGTAAATGCATTCTCAAAGAGAAACTTAGGTGTGGTTTGCGCATCATTCTTTCTTGTAGCTTTAACTTCTACCCATTTAGTCAGATAGTATGTGGCAACAATAATGTATTCGGCATGTGAACTCTTAGTTGGGGGGTTAATAGGACCGACAAAGTCTATTCCCCACTTAGACAAACTTAGGTGTGGTTTGCGCATCATTCTTTCTTGTAGCTTTAACTTCTACCCATTTAGTCAGATAGTATGTGGCAACAATAATGTATTCAACATGTGAAATCTTAGTTGGGGGGTTAATGCATGTCCACCCCTCATAGGTTTTAATGTCATCTCATCTTTTAGTATTAGATGCTAAGTTCATTGACAAATATCACACCACTTCACATAGGCATGTGCATCCATGTAAAGGGTTGGCCACCAAAGACCTACAAATAGAATTGCCTTAATCACACGGTCTGGTCCAAAATGTCCTCCTACCACACCTTGGTAAGCAGTCTCCAAGATCTTCAGATATTCACTCTCATGGACACGCAATCTAAGGTACCCATCTTTTCCTCATCTATATAGATTACCTCCAATGAAAGCGTGGTCTAGTGCTTCTTGTTCTAAGCTCCTTTGTCAAGCCGGGATCATTTCTTGAGGGAATGTTCTCTTCCTCAAAAAGGCTACTAATGGTTCACTCCAATCTAGTATTAGAGACACTTGATATAGTGTAGCATGCTCCATAGGTGGTCTAATACAACAGACTGGGCATTCATTGCACAATTTATGAACATCTTCCTCCATGGTTGGCCAATACACACCTAGTCTTTGTAGCGTTTGTAGGGTTCGATGTTTGGAGTGATGTTGCTATAGTGCACCTACATGTGCTATTTGCATCCACTTCGCATACTCATCCTTGTCTACACAGCAAGCCAATATGCCTTGATTAGTGTGTTTATACCTTGTTCCTACCACTATGTAGTATTTTTGAGATTTGATTACTTCCTAATTTTAGCTTTCGGTACATGATGTTTAAGTCCAAAGGTGAGGATAGGCACTATCGTTTTGGCCCATTCAGGCACTACTTCTAGATTGAACAAATATGCATCAGGAAGCTCATTTGAATACTCCTTGAGGGGACTCTCTTGAAGTTAGTCTAGGGAGGTGATCAACTCTCAAGTGAGTCCTACCTTTCCTAACCACAACTTCAAAGTCATATTCCATTAGTGAGAGGAACCATCTTACGAATCTGCATGTATTGTATGGCTTGTTCACTAGATAGAGTAATGCTTGATGGTCTGTAAAGAATTTAAACTTATTTGCAAGCAAATAATGTCTAAACTTAATCACATACACCATGCTTAATCCTTCTCTTTCTGTAGTGGTATAGTTTCATTCAACTGCATTCATTTGTCTACTGGCATAAGCTATTGGAAGATCCATATTACCTTCACCAGTAGGTTGTGCTAATACACACCCAATAGCATAATTGGATGCATCTACATGAACATGGAATGGCTTGTTCCAATCTGGTGTAGTCAAGATTGGTGTTTAACACAATCATCATTTAAGCTCATTAGAGGAGTCTTCACATTCATATGTCCATTCAAAGTTAGTCAATAGGGCATACAGAGGCTTTATAATGACTGCATACATATGAATGAAACATCAATAATAGCCACAATGCCCCATGAAAGCTTGTACCTCCTTGAAATTCTTTGGCCTAGGTAGCTCTACAATAGCTCTAACGTTCTCCTCAACAGTGGATATGCCATTTGTAGCTCAGTGATGAGTAACACCTCCTTTAATGTCAATCCGGGAAGACATGAGGATGGTATGAAGACCATGAGCAAGTGGCGGCACAAGTGCGTGAGTGAGAAGCACACTAGCATGCACACACATACACACACACGCGCACACGCAGTAAGAACAAAGAGAGTAGACAATGGAATCACTTCTATTGCAAGAAAGTTCTCATACAAGCTCAAACTACAAGAAGCTAACTCCAAAAATGAGCTCTCTAGCTCTATTTATAGTTTTTGACTGACTTTGGCCCTGTTCAGACCTAGTGTCCGGCCTAGTTAAAAATTAGGTTCCGGGGCTTATTTGAGGGCCCAAACGAGATCTAAAAATTATGAAAATTGGCAGGCAACTACATCTAAGGCTCCCCAAGCTCGAGGACTCCTCGGCTTGTACAAAATGGAGCTACAAAAAGGTGAAAAGATATTTACAAGGGTTTGTAGTGATGAGAATCACTTTAGAATGATGTTGGGGTTTTTGAAAAAAATGAAGGGTAGCCTCAGTGCTAGATCTGCATGTGTGTCCATACTTGCTTCTTCCCGCATCCTGTCAACACTCTCCCCCCCCTAGGGTCTGTCGCCTCTGACAGACCTCTTTTCCGCCGTTTGATCAATGTATTTTTGCAGGAGGTCGGTTGCCAATTCGTGTTCTTTGATTTTTAAACCTCTGATTAGATCTCGTTGCAAGGCCTCCCAATCCACTGTACCAGGCATGTCAGGTTGTGGCATCGTGTAAAGCTCGGAGTGCATCGTTTGCTCACATGCAAAGAGATGGAGTAGATGCGTAGGCCGTGGCGCAAATACCTCTGAATGTGCTTCCCAAAACCCCGTGGTGAACATGTCGTCAAATGTTTGCTTGTAGCAGGCAGGGAGATATCTTATGCGTGCATGCCATGCGTAAGCTACTCGTATGCTCGGGGTTGTGCTCATATCATATAGCAGGTCGTAGTTACCATTGATAAACCCGGGAATAGGAGGTTGAATACGACATACATTGCGAAAAGTTTTGAGTACGACCTGCATCATGTCGAGGATCTTGAGCATCATCTGGGCAGCGACATCTGGCATAGGGTGGAGGCGTGGTATCCAATGTCTGATGGTTGCAATCATGTATGACACTGTAGGAGTACCGGTTGGGGGGGCGATAGCGGGGTAATTGAGCCATTCTTTACAGTTTGCGTTATTCTGAATCTTGATGGCAAAAGCTTTCCATGATCTGCGTCTTTGCACTGGCCCAAAACACGGATTGTACTTCAAATGCATGGGGGCATGATCCCATGTTCGAAGCATTTCTGGGTAGGTCTCGAGTAACTTTTGCCTCCACGTAGGTTGGAATATGGCTCCTTTTCGCGCCGCTTCTGGTATGTCTTCTGGTTCGAACTGTGTGGCAAATGTTGGGCACTTGTTGGTGACTCGTTTGATTTCTGCATTGTAGTCAGCCAACAATACAAAATAGGGCTTGTATTGCAGTTCTGAACTAGTGATAAGGCGTCTAGGAGCGAGGTGCCTGAAGTATTCTGAGTGAAGGATGGTGTCCTCAATGGCCTTCATTGCCAGCATCTGAGTGGATATCCGCTCCTGATGAGTTTGCCCCATCTCCTCTACTTGTTTCATCCATGCTGATGGGGGTTCCTCATAGGTATCTTGACCTTCTTCTGTTACGCGTCCTCCTGGGAGTGGTTGAGGCTCGTAGGCGTCGTCGAAGGCTTCCTCCACTGGGATGGTAACTGCTTCTTCTTCTGACGGTTGCTCTGGTGGGGAAGGGGGTCGTTCGTACTGCATCAACTTCAGTTTTAATTCTGCGATCTGATGCCGTAACTCCAGCACGTCGTTGGGCGTTGAATGTTCAGGTTCGGTTGAAGTAGCAGCGTCTGTCATTTCTTTATGTTCCTGTCGGTGTGGTGTAGACTCTTGGGGTCTCTGTAAGTCCTTTAGCTGGTCGGCAAGCTGATCATGTGCTTCTAACAGATTGGCATACGTTTCCAATATTTGTTGTATGCTTTCTGATGGGACCGCTTGAAATTTGACCGGGTCTATGGGTGCTCCCGAGGTGTTTTCCATGGCAGCCTCGAGGTTCTCTTGGTTTTGTTGTTGAAGCCGTCTATTCTCTTCTTGCGCTGCTGCCAGATGTCGTCGTAGCAAAGCCATGTTTCGTTGAAGTCGTGCATTGCGGCCCATTTGATCGCGCAGCTGTTCCTCCATGGCTTTGCTCTCTTCCATATGTCTCGCTTTGAGTTGCGCATTTTCCTGTTCGAGGGCGGAGATCTTGCCTTGTGACTCCGTATGAATGAACTCCAAAGCATTGACACGCTCTTGGAGTGTTGCTGAGAGGGTGCAAAGCCCTTTGTTATTTTCTTCCAATAATGTATATTCTTGCTTAAGCTGAGTGGCAGCTTCAAGCATCGTGTCGAGTGCAAGACTAAATGAGGTGGAAGATGCAGGGGGTTGGGAGGTGGGAATGGGAAAAGTGGATGTTGTGCCTACCGTGTGTGGAAGTGGTGCTGTGAGTGTAATAACCTGTGATGGTGTTGTGAGAACAGTGGTGGTGGGTGATCTAGCGGATGGTGAGATGTCCATGGGATCGGACATGAGTGAGTGTGATTCGTGAAATGTGAACACCGGGACGGTGGGTGGTGTGATAGTGGTGGCCGTGAATGTGGGGGAGTGAATTTGGGGATGGGACTTTTTCTTATGTTCCTCGACCTGTTGAAGAATGTTTACAAGGTAGGTCCAGAAGGAGGGTTGGGTGGTTAGTGTGGTGCTGGAGGCAGTTACAAGGGACGGGGTAGGTAGAGTTTGGGGGGGGGGAAATGGAGGGGTGGAGGGTAAAGGGAAGGAAAGAGTCTGACTAGTGACAGATGGTTGTCCAAAGGCATGGGGGAAGAAAGGATGACCTAATTGAGGTTCAAAAGCCTGAGTGACAGAGATGGATGAGGGTGAAGGGAGGAGAGTGGAAACGGGGGTGTGTACAATGGTCTCACTATAGGAGGAGAATGTTTGTGTAGAAAGACACGTGGAGAGAGGCTCTGAGGGTGGGATAGGAGATGATGGGGGAGATGGGGCATGCGTAATTTCCTCCGGTTCATCATTGTGCCTAGGGCTAATCATGTGCACATCTTCTGGTGTGGACGTAGCTAACGCGGTAGATACTTCCATCTGAATCATCTTTCCTTGTCGCGGCCGTGTATCAATTCTTCTTTGATCATAAGCAGGGTTCTCTTGACAGACCATGGTTCTCATTGCTTCACTGATGCCACAGGTGTCCGCCAATAGATTCAGTGATTCTACAAACTGGGGTTCGATATGCTCTGACTGTAACATCTGGTTTACTAGGGCCCTATTTGCTTCTTCTGACATTTTATGGCGTCTTTGTACCTGCTTGATTGTTTGGTATAATCGTTGGAGCTGTGCCGTATATGCAGGGGCTTCGTCTTCACTCTCTTCTGGGTTATTCCTTGGTGCCTGCTCCTGAGTTTGTGTGTTTAGTCTTTGAGGAGGTTGCGTCACTCCTAGCTCCTGTACGCTGCTTGTCTCGCCTCGTGCATGTTCTCTTTGGGTAGATGTCCCCGGATCGACATTGTCAGGGTAATCTTCACTGTCTGATAGATGAGCCGTCTGCAGAAATGTTTCAAAATCAAAATTTGGGTCTTCGGTGAAAGTGGCCATCGCTACAAATTCTGCATCGGTAGGTAGCGGAGGGGCAGAGGGGGTGGGCTGTACCACCTCTCTTGGTTGAGACTCCTGGAGATGAATTGTGATTGGTGCCACTGGGGCTTCCTCTCTAGTGGAGACTTCGGTAGTGGTTGCTGGAGGGATCAGGACTTGTGAAAGGGATCCACGCATTCTTTTTGCAGGCTGACTCCCTGACTTCCGCCCTTTAAACAACTCCAGATGTGCATACTTGAGGGCTCGAGCAACTGGCACATCATACGCCAGACATCTGTAGATGATTCTCGTCAACGCACAACAACCATGTAGGGTGGGCTTCCTCACCCCCCGCTTGCCTGCCTCATATACCTGATCTAAGATCCATACTGGCATCTTAATGGGCAAGCTTCCGGTCTCTGCTAAATACAGTCCGTACCATATCTTCTTGTGAGGCTGAGTGAAACGGTCCTGAGCTGGAAATGCGAAGTGCTGGAGGCACATCCGCAGGGGTATGGCGATGTTGGGGGTGAGGGCGCACATGTCTTTGAGCTTCTTGACTCTATTGCTTTTCATTGATTCTGGTATCAGGGGGTCGCGATCTGAAGGCACATGAGTGCCATACATTTGAAGGGCTTCCCTGATTAATGTTACATTTAGTTCAAACTTCCTCATCTCCTCCAGATTAGATAAGGAGGGCACCCAGAATGTGCCTGAATGATCTTTATCCCCGGTAGGTTTCATCGTAGCAATCAAGTAGTAACACCTGAGGAAGTCAGGTTTTGGTAGAGCTGCACTGAAGTAAGTTTGCAGTCCTGCCTTTCGCCAGATCTCTTGAAGGGGAGCTGCATTTTGTAAGGTCTCAAATTCTCTTGAAAAGAATTGGAAGGTCCACCAAACCCCTCCACACTCCATCTTGGACTCCCAGATGTGGTCCGCGTCTCCCAAATCCCCTGGCATTTCATTGAACCAATGGGAGTGCCCTTTTACTCTTTCGGTTAGTCCACTGGGTGGATCTGGAATAGGAATCCTTCGCACATTCAAGAATTCTTCAGGCCTAGCTGTTGGTGGAGCTTCCACTGGCATGGCATCCCAATTGATAGGGGCACCAGATCCTGCCTGAGAGCTTGTGCCTGCCGCGGTTGCCATGAGAGTAGGTCGCTTATCTGCTGGAAGACGAAAGGCACATTAGTGTTGCATAGGAAACAAGATGTAATGGTGTTCCCTTCACAATACTAACATGACGATCCCGGAGGTCAGTGGTTAGTGGTGAGGTGTTTATGATATGTGTGAGTGGTGATTAAAGGTCAGTGTCATCCTAGATGCATACTTTGGTTATGCAATGGGCTCGAAATGCTTCTGTGTTAGTGTGGACGGATTTACAGAATAAGGTCAGGGGGTTTAGTACACAGTTTAATTCTCCATACTTTGATACAGGAGTCGTAGCTCTTAGAGCTAAGGACAGGTGAAGATTTTGGTCTGAGTGTGTGATGTGGTTGGGACCTTGTGGGTACCCATTTCCCGACATTCCTGGGGTTGATGGGAGTGTGGACCGTGAGAGGTGTAGGTATCTTGTCACTTCCTGAGTTGTTGGCCAAGAGTGCTTGTGAGAGCTGCTTCATCCTTGTGCCTGTAGTTGAAGTAATTTGGGCTTGTAAGCTAGCCTTGGGCACCCATATCTGTCTAGCATTAGGGATGGCCTTCATTGACCGCTTAGGAACCCAAATAGAGATGGTGTGCTTAGGGGTTATCCTAGGGGGCTTCTTAGCTTTGTTCCTTGATTGTGAGGCTCGTTTCTTGTCTCCTTGAGAATCTGCGATTGGAGCTGTGGGTCTCCCATCCTTGCGTATCCAGATCTGCTTCACACCACGGGATGCTCCATGTTGCGCGGGTTGGCGCTCCTTCCTCTTGATCAGCGGTCTCCTTCGTATAGAGTGATGTTCGGTCCGTTCGTTTAGAATCTTCTTTGGATTAATTAGGAACTCCTTCTTGGCTCCTGAACCTTCAGTAAGATTGACATTCCTCTGCACCATAGAAGTTTGGACAAGCACAACGTGGTTACCTTCGTGTGGATTCCTGGAGGGACCAGGAGTTGTTGCCTGTTCTATTGGTTTGAGTGCTTGATTTTCTAATTCAATCGTGAGACGACTCTGGCCTACCCAAGCCTGAAGAAGTCCACTTCTTAGGTTCAGGTTGACTGCGTGATCATAGATCCAGTCTTGGCCCAAGATAAGCGGTTCGGTCAGATCCTCGTCTTCACACACTAGCACTTTTACTGGCATGAGGACCTCTTGTATGTAGAGGGGAAGATCCACCTCTCCCATGCAGGGGGTTTCAACACCTCCTAATCCTATCAGATAGGCTTCTATGGGTTTTACCTCCAATTGCAGCTGCTGGCAATAAGAAAACCGAACTGCACTTGTGGCTGCTCCTGAATCAATTAAAGCCCTCACACTTGTTGTGCTGTCTCTTTGTCCTATTTCTAGGGTCGCAAAAGGTCGTCGGTCCACTATCTTATGGATACGTTCACCTGAAGCCTCACACATGGCCATGTGATAGCCTGGAGACTCTTGAGTGTCCGTCATAGGCTGGTCCCTTCCTTGTCTCCTCAGCTTCATTCGTCGGATACGCTCTAAGGCTTCTGCCTGTGCTTCTTCTCGAATTCGTTTCTCCTCCTCTTTACGTTGTTTAGCAGTATTGAGTCGGCTTAGCATCTCCTCCGTGAGGGGTTCTTGATACAGCTTGACTCTGCACCCGCTAATATAGTTTGGGAGGACGTCCCCCTCCAAAGTGGCTAGTTGTACAGCTCCGCTCGTGGAGATCCTATTAATGATCATAGGTCCGTAGCCTCTCTTTTCTAGCTTCCTTGCGTGTTGTTTCAATGTGTAGACTAACACTAGATCTCCTGCTTTCAAGTCCTTATCCTTCACATGGGCATCAAAGTATGCCTTTTGCCGTTTCTTCGCAGCATAGATGCCTGCTGCTGCTCGTAGTCTCGTCTCACCTAAACGCTCTAGATCAAAGATCCTAGAGGACAACTCGTGTCCATTCCACTCATGCTCTTGTGCTACTCTTAAAGCTGGAATTAGGAAATCTAAGGGTAGCACCGCATTTTGTCCGAAGACCATCTGAAATGGGGTGGCATTGAGTACCGTTTTGTAAGCAACTTGGTATGCCCAAACAGCATGATGAAGTTGTTTGTCCCAATCAGAGCGTTTATTATTTACAAGTTTCGTCAATACATTACACAGGATCTTATTCGTGCTCTCGGCTTGTCCATTAGCCTGTGGGTGATAGGGTGCAGATTTCTTATGTATCACCATGAATTCGTGAAGGAGATTTTCAATGACCTCATTCAAGAAGTGCGTACCTCTATCACTAACCAACTCTATTGGTAACCCATATCTAGTGAACACATTTTCGAATAAGAACTTAGCCGTCGTTTGAGCATCATTCTTTGCCGTGGCTTTTACTTCCACCCACTTTGTAAGGTAGTCTGTGGCTACAATAATGTATTCTGCATGGGAGTTCCTAGCTGGGGGGTTGATGGGACCTACAAAGTCTATACCCCACTTTGAAAATGCACGTCCTCCCATCATTGGCCTCAAGGGCATTTCATCCTTTCTTGTCGGATATTGGGCACGTTGGCATGTGTCGCAACTCTTCACATAAGTATGTGCATCCATATGAAGAGTGGGCCACCACAGTCCTGAGAATAGAATAGTCTTAATCACTCTGTCACCACCTGCAGCACCGCTATGCGCCGTTTCTAAGACTTTCAAGTAGTCTGATTCATGTACGCACAGTCTTAGGTAACCATCCTTGCCTCTTCGATACAGGCTGTCTCCTATTAAAGCATAGTTTTGAGCCTCTTGCTCCATGCTCCGTTTTCTTGCAATACTAGCCTGATTGGTTAATGTTCCTGTTCTCATGAACTCGACCAGTGGAGCACTCCAATCTGGGATTAATGACATGTGATAAAGAGTGGCATGCTCCACTGGGGGTCTCTCCTGGCACTCTGGACAGCTCTGGATCCACTCTTGTACTTCTTTGTCCATGCTAGGCCAATACACTCCTAAGCGTTTTAGATTCTGCAAGGTTCGTTGTTTAGAGTAGTGATTCCCTAGCGGTCCCTCATGGGCTTGTTGCAGCCAACTAGCATGTTCATCATCCTCGACACAACAAGCTAATATGCCCTCGTTATCTTGCTTGTATATGCTTCCGGCTAATATTTGATACTTTAGCGATTTTACAATTTCCTCTTTGCTTGTCTTAACATTTTTATTTGCAGGCCCGAAGGTAAGGACTGGTACCAACTTATTTGCCCATTTAGGTACAACTTCTAAATTGAACAGATAAGCATCGGGCAACTCATCAGACACTCCTTGCGGTGGCTCTCCTGAAGTGATGCGAGAAAGATGGTCAGCCCTAAGATGGGTTCTACCTTTCCTGACAACCACTTCAAAGTCGTATTCCATTAGTAAGAGGAACCATCTTACTAAGCGGCCTGTATTGCAAGGTTTATTGACCAAATATAGTAACGCTTGATGATCAGTAAAAAACTTGAACTTGCTGGCCAATAGGTAGTGTCTAAACTTCTTCACAGCATATATCATGCCTAAGCCTTCTCTCTCCGTTGTGGTGTAATTTCGTTCAGCTGCATTTAATTGCCTACTAGCATAGGCTATCGGCAAATCTAGGTTTCCTTCACCTGTGGGTTGTGCTAGCACACATCCTATTGCATGATTGGAGGCATCTACATGGACATGAAAGGGTTTGCTCCAATCCGGAGTAGTCAATATTGGTGCTGTGCACAAACGTCTCTTCAGCTCATTGAAGGAAGTCTCGCATTCCTCATTCCATTCAAAATTCGTTAACAGCCCATAAAGAGGTTTAGCTATGATGGCATACATGTGGATAAATCTACGGTAATATCCACAATGGCCCATAAAGGCTTGTACCTCTTTCACATTTCTTGGTCTGGCCAACTCTGCTATTGCTCTCACCTTGTCTTCGTCTGTCGATATTCCATTCTTCGAAACAATGTGACCTAAGATCTTACCTTGGCGTACCATAAACACACACTTCTCTGGATTCAGACACACTCGATAATCTCTACACTTGTTGAAGATTTGCCTAAGCTCAGGGATGTGGTAACTCCTTTTTTGGGAATGAGCGCATAAATCATCCACATATACTTCTAAGCTCTTTCGCAAGAACTCTTTGAAGACATGGCACATGAGTCTTTGGAATGTTGCAGGTGCATTGGTGAGCCCAAATGGCATCACACGAAATGCAAAGATTCCCCATTCTGTGGCAAAGGCCGTTTTGTGCTGATCTTCGGGGGCAATGGCTACTTGGTTGTAACCTGAAAATCCATCAAGGAAGCTGTAAACTTCCTTGCCTGCAACACGCTCCAAAAGATGTTCGGTGATTGGAAGAGGATAACTATCTCGGATCGTAGCGGCATTAACTTTTTTAAGGTTAATGCACACTCGCAATTTCCCATTCTTCTTGGGCACCACTACGATAGGGGACACCCATTCAGTATGCTCAATCTCATAGATGAATCCGACTTCAATCAGCCTGTCAATCTCCTCTTTTATTTTGGCCGCATAATTGTCATTATATGTGTAGGGTTTTTGTTTGGTGGGCTTAGCATCAGCGGTCATCGGAATCGTATGAGAGCAGATCTCTGGATCTACTCCTTTCAAGTCTCTATAATGCCATGCGAACACATCCCTATATTCCTTTGATAGGGCTACGAGCTCTGCTTCTTCTTCTGCACTTAGGTCATCTCCTATGTACGTACATCGTTCTTCGTTCCCTTCAATGGTCACTACAATTTTTTTGTTCTTTTCTTTATTGTCATATGCTTCTCCTATAATGGCCTCTCTCTTAGGCATTCGTACCAAAATTTTCCGGTCTTCCACTTCATATTTCTTGAAATTTTCTGGTACTTCAAACAATGATTCTTCCTCTTCTTGTCTTACTGCTTTCCTTTTCTTTTTCTTTTGACTTCCTTCACTTCCTTTCTTTGAATTTATCGTTTTAATACTCGCAAGGGGTTCTTCTTCTTTTTGGGTTAACACTCCTATGTCTTCTAAGTAGTGTTCCTCTGAGTCAAAGTAAGTATCCATCACAATGGATTCTAGATCATCGTCACTCTCTTCTTCTTCCATGGACTCACTAGGATCACACTCTTCCAACAAGGGCTGACACATGAACACTGAAATGTCATAACCCTCCTCATCACAATGAGGTGTCCATTGTTCTTCATTGACTGCAATGTCCATGGTAGCTAAGATTTCTGCCCAACCATGAGGCTCAAATTCCTCATCAGGAAATATCATCGGAGTGTAGGCTGGGTCTTTTATTGGTCTATCTCCTGGGGGAGCTCCTTCTTCTCTCGCTTTTCGGCGCTTTTCCTCTTCCTCCGCGACCTTGCACATCCACAAGTGAGTATCTTCATGCAACCAGGATGGTTCAGGTGAACTTCCGGAATGCACGGAGATAGAGTCTTCTTTCGCTTTGTGGATAGGATTCCACTGTAGGGGTGGTACATCTCTGAAGGTGTGATCCTTCAGATTGACCTTGGTGGTGACCCCTAAGTGTTGTAAGTACAAGGAGTTGGTTCCCCAATCTTGTACTATTTGTAATTGTCGTAGGAAGGGTCTTCCTAGGATCATCTCGTAAACATTATTCTTCTCAAAGTCACATATGGCAAACGTATGTTCAAACTCTACACCACAAGTGGTTAGAGTTATCCCTTCAAGCAATCCGAGAGGTCTTTCAAAATGACCATCCGCCATTTGAAGTTTCATTCTCGTTGGTCTTAAGGTGGGTTTGCCCCATCGTTTCCACAAGGAGGTAGTTGCAATCGCAACTCCCGCACCCGAATCCACAATTGCTTTGGTTGTGTAACCTTGATAGGTGATCGGAAGATAAGTGTTACCTTCTTCACCTTCACTCATGTCTCCTATCTTGTCGAGAGGTACCTCGGGTCTTTTTTGTTTAGAGCCTATTTTTGTTGCATTGGATTCAAGTTCTAGGACCAGATCCTTCACATGATTCCAGAGCTCCGGTTTTGCCTTGAACAGCTCCTCTACAGTGAGGTGACATTGAACCTTAGTGTTTTTCACAACATCAGTGTTCCTGGGAATCACTGAGTCTTCATTTCTTACCAATATCGTGGGCGCTCTGATCTGGAGAGATTCAGATTCCCATGGGCCTGTGAAATGAGGCAACTCTTGTAAAGAATTAGATTCAAAATCTAATCTCTCATCCTCTTGTTGCTCTGCTTGATCCCCATAGATAGAGGGAATGTCTTGGGGAAATTGATCACGAAGATCATCAATCTCAGGAATAGGAGGGAAATCACCCTTCTCTTTGGCCCATTTCTCTTCTTGTATTTCCCGCAAGAACTCTGGAGAGTACTGTTGTATTGAAGGAGGTATTCCGGCATCCGTAGAATTAGGAACATAAGCTACCATTTGTGGTGAGCTTCCTCTTTCAACAACTGGTTGAGCTTGTGGAGGTAAAGAAATTTGTGATTTGTTTACCAACTGCTCTAATCTTTCTAGTAAGCCTTGGAAATGCAAATCCGGCTTGACAGAGTTCGTCTGATTGAACCTTTGGCTAGTCTCAAGTATAGCTTGAGCTTGTTCTACCATTTTCATGCACATTTTCATCCGTTCAATCTCTAAATCTGCTCTAGGGTAACTCTTGTCTAGGTTTGCAGCTGTTGGCCCTTCTTGAAGTCGAGCCTGGTAGGCCTTGAACATCATGTCCAAGCCTTCAGGAGTGGGGTCAGCTAATACTGATCCTACTCGGGGTGGTGGGTGGGTTACGAGGGGTGTGTTAGAGGGTGGAGAATTGGAGGGTGATGGGGATGGCAGTGGTGGAAATGTGTGGGAGTGTGGTTGAGATGTGATTTCTGTGATTTTTGCCTTGGTTTCTCTCACGCTTTCTTCAAGTTCGTTTATCTTTTTTGCCCATTGTCTCTTCATTCTTTCACGACTATCTTTCCAGGCGCTAGTCCTCTTTTTGGGTATGCTCTCTGTTTCACTCACCTCGGGGCTCTTTTCGGGACCAACACCTTGGTGTTGTTGAAGTGCCTGGGCTCTTGTGATCACCTGCACAGGTGCAGTGGACGTCACGCTTCCTAAGGAGTCTACAACTAACCCCACAACATTGATAGGAGTGATCTTAGGCATGTTATTGGGGTTTTTTGGGCAATCTCGTAGGAGGTGCTCTTTCCCGCAGTCTTGACAAAAGCCCTGAATGGTTACTGGCTGAGGTAGTGTAGGGATAGGTAGTGGACAATCACGTACAAGGTGATCTCCCTGACATCTAAAACATGGCCCTCTATGAAATGGGGGCCGTACCTGCCTAGGTTGAGGTCTAGAGTTGGGGTTTGTGTACATGATATTAGAATACTCCGGTTCCCCGCTATTTTCACTTGGGTCCTCATAGTAGTATGACTCGTTATGCTCGGGTGACTGCATGTAGTAAGCCTGTGGACTATCAATATGTGGGGAGTCAAAACTATGGTCACTGGGGTCACTGTCTGATAGCAATGGGGTGACTGGGACTATGGCTCTGTTCGGATTTTCTTCAGTAGATGCATACTTCACTGGGATCACATTGGTTGGAGTAGGGGGTTGTTGCACTAGGACTGGTTGAGGTCTCTGCTGCCCTTGATAAGGTGGCTGATAAGTTTGTTGCGGTCTGTTGTATTGTGGTGATGGGTACTGATTCTGGTATCTACCCTGTTGTGGGTATGGCTGAGGATAATTTTGCCTAACAGTTTGTTTGTTATATGGACAGTCCTGTGCCGTGTGATTGGTGTACCTGCGCTCTATGGTGCAGTACTGGCCACTAAGGTTCGCCTGTGGTTGGGCCATAATGGGGCATACACTAGCCATGTGTTCACCGCCACAATTGTAACACCGCTTCACTGGGGCAAATCTTGGGATTTGCTTGCTAGAGACACCTAGTTTTTGGGCTACCTTCTCTGCAAGTTCCTCGATAGATGTGGATTGACCTGATGTTCGTTTGCTGGAGCTATCAGAATCCTTATAGATTTTTGATAGTTCTAACTCTTCACCTAGATTGTCCTCAATGTCTATGCACATGCGCACGCACTCTTCTATCGTTCTAGGGTCCTTCAGGTACACATATGACCTGAGCTTAGTGCTCAACAGTCCATCTAGGAACAAGGCCACTTGTTTGGCTGGTGTGGGTAACTCTGGCATAGGGCATCTCTCCAGGTACTGTCTAAATCTTCTTCCAGCTAGTCTGACCGTCTCTTGAGGTGTTTGTTTGAAGCTATGAATTAGTGAGGAGGTGTTATGCCTGATTCCACTCTTGGAAAACTCAACAATGAATGCCTCTAAGAGTTGGTCTATGTTTCTGAAATGCCTCTCATTCAGTGGTTGGAACCACGTAAGGGCAGTATTCCTAAGGGTTAGACCGAAAGCATTATATTGCGTGAATAGGTCCTCCACTTGTTCAGCTTTCAACACTTGTCGAAATTCGGCCACATGGTCATAAGGGTCTCCCGTGCCATCGAAATAATTCTTCATGGACTTCACAAGTTGGGTTGGTCGTAGGGTCCTAGTGTGCTCTCTCGGCCTTGGCAAAGGAAAATCATCAATGTCCCGGTGATTCCATGGGGTTCTATGTCTCTCAGTTTCTACTCTATTCCTTTCTGTTCCCGTTCTTTCTCTTCCCAGGGAGTTGGCAAAACTTACCTCAGGTTTGTCTCTACCTCTATCTCTTTGAGCGCCATGAGCGTGGGAGGTCCCAGCTCCTTGATGACCAAAGGATACATTAGACCTTGGTTGGGGAAAAACAAATTCACCCTTCCAAGTGTAGGCATGTCTGCCCTGCTCAGTGACCACGAAGATTCTCTCTGATGTACTGTCTAGGTAGGTTACTTGGCCTGGACTATCAGGGTCTTTAAACTCGTAGATTGTGAGGGTGTTCCCCTCCTGAGGTTGAGAAGTTCTATATCTCCAAAAAGCCTCATCGGTTTCCCGATTTAAAAGCAGATCTATGCTTTTATTATCTTGTGGAATCCACTCAGGAGTCATGATTCTGGTCAAGACAGACTTACCACGGGGAGTTCTTGGCTCTCTCTCTAAGTTCCCTTGCTCTATATCTCCCATGTCGGTCTCCGCAATCACATTTCCAAACTCATCAGTTCTATCGGGAAGAGTGGTGACTACATATATAGTCCCCTCTTTATCTAGGTATGCTCCATTCTCAAACTTGACTACCGGGTGGTCTATTCCATGGGGTTGGTCGGGGTTCTTAATCTGGACCACTGATCTTCTCAGTCCGTCTTCGTAGATGCGAGCACCTAGACGATTCGTCCTGATATATTCCAATTGAGTCTTATAAGGCCCCTCTGGCTTTTCTAGATAAGCCAACCCTGAACTCCCTACGGGTCTCTCCATGTGATAGGACATTTCAGAATCACTGGTTTCTGATCTGGGAGTGTATGGGTAATCACTCAACTGCTGGGCCCAAGACCTGGCAGTGTGATTGACACTAGCTTCAGAAGATCTGAGGCTTCGTCTGTCTCGTCCTAAATGTCTGCCTGATCTAAGGTTCATATGCCTGATTTATTTACCCCTTGGAACCCAAGCACACTCTCGTTGCAGGCTGATTTTGCACCAATCACTTTGTTCTTTTTAGTTGAATGGTATGTTTATGGTCTTGTCTGAAATTGCGTCGTCAGGAGTACTTAAATGAATTTCCGCACTTGATGAGTGATCGATTCCCGTTTACCTTTTTGTCCCTTAGTGTTTTCGCACTTAAGACCTATTTACTTCTTGCACTTGGTTGATTAATACTCTTGGACTTGATTCGTGCCTGACGTGCCCTAATTAATTACCACACCTAAGTCGTACTTAGCTTAGGCTAGGAATTGACAAAGGAGGGTTGAGAGATCTTCCAACCTCAATTAGCTGGTTGACCAGACTGCTACCCAAGCCCAGGAAGCCTTCTCCCAAGCTCGGTACTCACCCTTGCTAGCTTGCTTTGGATTGCCTTGAGCGCACACCAAGTTCCTGCAAAAACTCACCAGTTAGTATAGCTTTATTACCACAAGTAATTGGAAGACACACATCAATATTTTTAGTCCCCCTGAAGTAACTCACTGTACCCCCTGAATCTGAGAACCACTTAGTTCCACCTAAAGGTCAACTTAAAATGCATGTTCTGAAACTCCGCGTATGATTCTTACAAAAACCAGTCGAGATCCACGTAGGATTCTCAACGAGCTTTCCAACGAGACCAAAATCTCATCAATCGGAGTTCGTATGGTCAAGTTGTGACCATTCAGGCAGATAGGGGTCAAAACAGGCTCTCAGGGCTCAGGGATTTCCTCTCAGGTTCCTAGGTTTTATCCCACTTCTAAGGCTCTAATGTTACTCCAATGTGACCAAAACTAAGCTCAATTGTACCTCAATTTACTCCAAAAATTCACTCTAAAATTTCGTGCGTTAAGGCCATGTATCGCGATAGGTCAGGTCGAAGTGTCGCGATACCCCCAAGTGTCGCGATAGCTCGTGAAGTGGCGCGATACCCCCAAGTGTCGCGATAGGTCGGCTCGAAGTGTCGCGATACCCCGAAGTGTCGCGATAGCTCGTGAAGTGTCGCGATACCCCCAAGTGTCGTGATAGGTCGGCTCGAAGTGTCGCGATACCCCGAAGTGTCGCGATAGCTCGTGAAGTGTCGCGATACACCGAGGTGTCGCGATAGCTCGTGAGGTGTCGCGATACACCGAGGTGTCGCGATAGCTCGTGAGGTGTCGCGATACACCGAGGTGTCGCGATAGCTCGTGAGGTGTCGCGATACACCGAGGTGTCGCGATAGCTCGTGAGGTGTCGCGATACACCGAGGTGTCGCGATAGCTCGTGAGGTGTCGCGATAGCTCGTGAGGTGTCGCGATAGCTCGTGAGGTGTCGCGATACACCGAGGTGTCGCGATAGCTCGGGATATGGCGAATTTTTCTGTTCTGTCTAGTGATTCTAGGAGCCCTAGGCCTGCGCAGTGTCGTGGTGCACTCAGATTAACGATAGGGTGAAGTTTCCGAAGTGTCGCGATAGCTCGAGCTTGACGCCTCGGGGACTGTGCAGACAAATTCCGTACCTGCTGAGCTTGCTGGAGATGATGATGGAGCTGGTACCTGCAAGAAACATGCAAAACAAACACACAAAGCAACAAGGCACACTCGCTCTCTCACAAACTCGCACACAAGAAATGAAGAGAATGGAAAGGAAGAGGGAATGTATAGTGGAGAAGGAGATGAAGGTGGAGATGGAGATGGAGAAAAAATCAGAAATTTACCTACTACTTACCATTCCAACGCGTCCTCTCTACGTCTTACCATCACACGCTCGTCCTCAAAGCTCTATCCCCGGCAACGGCGCCAAAATTTGGTGTAGCTCAGTGATGAGTAACACCTCCTTTAATGTCAATCCGGGAAGACATGAGGATGGTATGAAGACCATGAGCAAGTGGCGGCACAAGTGCGTGAGTGAGAAGCACACTAGCATGCACACACATACACACACACGCGCACACGCAGTAAGAACAAAGAGAGTAGACAATGGAATCACTTCTATTGCAAGAAAGTTCTCATACAAGCTCAAACTACAAGAAGCTAACTCCAAAAATGAGCTCTCTAGCTCTATTTATAGTTTTTGACTGACTTTGGCCCTGTTCAGACCTAGTGTCCGGCCTAGTTAAAAATTAGGTTCCGGGGCTTATTTGAGGGCCCAAACGAGATCTAAAAATTATGAAAATTGGCAGGCAACTACATCTAAGGCTCCCCAAGCTCGAGGACTCCTCGGCTTGTACAAAATGGAGCTACAAAAAGGTGAAAAGATATTTACAAGGGTTTGTAGTGATGAGAATCACTTTAGAATGATGTTGGGGTTTTTGAAAAAAATGAAGGGTAGCCTCAGTGCTAGATCTGCATGTGTGTCCATACTTGCTTCTTCCCGCATCCTGTCAACACCATTCTTTGACGCTATGTGTCCTAGAATCTTGTCTTGCCTGACCATGAAAACACACTTCTCTGGGTTTAGGCAAACCTGATATTCTCTATATTTGTCAAAGATTTATCTGAGTTCAGGTATATGTGTTTATCTAATGTTGCAGTGAGCACAAAGATAATCAACATAGACCTCTAAGTTTTTACGCAAGAATTCCTTAAAGACATGACACATCAACCTCTGAAAGGTAGCTAGCACATTGGTTAGATCGAATGGCATTACCTAAAAAGCGAATATGCCCCATTCTATGGCAAAAGTTGTCTTATGCTGATCTTGTAGAGCAATGGCCACTTGATTGTAGCCATAGAATCCATCAAGGAAGTTGTGCACTTCCTTGCCTGTTACTCTCTCTAATAGATACTCCGTGATAGGAAGTGGATAACTTTCTCGAACAGCGACTACATTAACTTTCTTCAAGTTAATGCATACATGTAACTTGCCATTCTTCTTGGGTTTCATCTGCATTCGTTTGATTCCTTGGTCTCTATGTCTCTCATTTTCCATTATATATGTCTCTGTTATCGTTCTTTCTCTTCCTATCGGGTTAGCAAAGCTTATTCAGGCCTATCTCTACTCCTATCCCTTTGAGCTCCATGAGCTTGGGATGTTCCTGCTCCTTGGTGAACAAAAGAGACATTCGATCTTGGTTGGGGAAAAACAAATTCACCCTTCCAAGTGTAGGCATGCCTACCATGCTCCTAGACCACAAAGAACCTCTCTGAAGTATTTTCTAAAAAGGTCACTTTGCCTGGGGTATTAGGATCTTTGAATTCATATATTGTAAGCATCCCACTTCATTAGGTTGGTTGGGTCTATATCTCCAGAAAGCCTCATCAATTTCTCCATTTAAGAGCAGATCTATGCTCTTATTGTCCTCCGCAACCCACGTTGGAGTGATTATTCTAGTGAGGATTGATTTTCCTCAAGGGGTCTTTGGCTCTCTTCCTAAGTTCCCTTGCTCTATGTCACCTATTTCAGCCTCCAAGATTATATTGCCAAATTCATCTGTCCTATCTGGATTGTTGGTGACCACATGCATGGTCCCTTCTTTATCTATGTATGTGCCATTTTCAAATTTGACCATTGGATGTTCTAATCCAATGGGTTGATCTGAGTTTTTAATTTGGGAAATGGATCTCCTAAGACCATCCTCATAGATGCAAGCACCTAATTGATTGGTCCTAATGTATTCCAATTGAGTCTTGTAAGGTCCTTCTGGTTTTTCTAGTTATAAGACATTTCAGAGACTCATTTATGAACTTAGAGCGTATGGGTAATCACTCAATTGTTGGGCCCAAGACTTAGCTGTATGATTAACACTAGCTTTAGATGATCTGAGGCCTTTTCTATCTCTTCCTAGATGTCAGCCAGATCTCAGGTGCATATGCCCTAATGATTAGCCAATTGACCCTTGTACAACCATGTTGTAGAGTTCTTTGGTATTAGTCACTAATTCTTTTTATTTTCCTTAACATGGCTACCATGCTCTGCTCCTACAAACATTTTCTTTGAAGTGTTATCTAAATAAAAAACTTTGTGTGGTGTCTTAGGGTCTTTAAACCTAGATATTTTGATTTCACCCACTTCATTAGGTTGATCTGGTTTAAATCTCCAATAGGCTTCATTTTTATCCATATTCAAGAATAGTTCAATGCTCTTGTTATCTTGAGGGATCCACTCTAGGTTGATGATTCTAGTCAAGATGGATTTGCTACAAGGTGTTCAAGGTTCCCTTCCTATGTTTTCTTGTTCTAGGTCTCCTATCTCATTCTATGGAATGGCGATTCCAAACTCATTTGTCTTGTTTGGTAAGCTGGTAACCAGATACATGGTTCCTTGCTTATCAATATATGAGGCCTCTTCAAATTTGACCATTGGGTGTTCAAGTCTGAAGGGTTGATTAGGGTTTTTGAGTTGTACCATGGATCTTCACAGAACATCCTTATCAATGTGAGCATCTAATCAGTTGGTTCTAATATATTCCAATTGTGTCTTATAAAGACCTTTTGGTGTCTGTAAATAGATTGTGTCTAAAATACCTACATGTCATTCCATGCTAAATGACATTTCTGAATCACTAGTCTCAAAACTTAGCATGTAGGTATAGTCACTCATCTAAGGTTCATATGTCTTGCCTATTATCCCAATGTTTCCCAAGTACAACCATGTTGTAGTGTTCTTTTGTCATAATCACTTGTTCTTTTTAGATTCCACTTTTGGGCGTAAAATCTTATCCACTTGCTCACGCCATTAAGAATACTTGAGTTATATGGTAGTGTGAAGTGTGATGGATGAGTTTATGTTCTTTTTTACTTAGAGTTTTTTGAATGAAGATTCTATCTATACTTGCACTTGAGTGATGAGGTTTTCTTGTACTTGATTCATGCCTGGTTTAACGCTAATCAATCAATACCTCTAATCACACTTAACCTAGGCTAGAAATTGACTGAGGGGGTTACGGATTCTTCCAACCTCGAGTCTAGAACTCATATAAGTGCTTTGATGCCCAAGAGGTGTGCTCCCCAAGTGTAATCTATATGCAAGCAAGCCCTTTGACTTGTCTAAGAGCTCCAAGTGCCTGAAAAAATACCAAATTTTCGCTCAAAATTTCACAAAATTAATAACCCTAAGTTTTTGTTGAAAATGGTTGTCTATTGCGATTGACAAGGTCTCTCTATTGTGAAGGACAAGTTTTCCATCATGGGCTGTCAATTGCAATGGATTGGACCTTCAGGATGAACACCTTTCTGTCACACAATGGATAGTGTTTGTCATGTTTGATGGTCTATGTATCGCGATGGACAAAGGTTACTATGGATATTATTTATCATGAGGGCTATCTGTTGCAATCGATACCTTTGCTCAGAAATCTCTATTTTTCATGCAGATCTCTCTCTCTCTCTCTCCTGATGGACCACTTGTCTCTCATGGTCTATTTATCATCAGTCAACGATGGACACCTTGTTGGAGTTAGACATCTGCGGCAGCACGCGAACAGCACAAGGAAGAAGAGAATCTTGGAGCGCAATACACAATACTAAATGTATTACCACTAGAATGTACAAAGATACGTAACTTGTTAGGGATATAGGCGTACATACAAGCCGGGGAAAAAAACCTCCTAAAGAGGAAAAAAAATGCCCTGATGGTCTTAGTGTGTTCACACACATCACTACTTAAATATATCAACAAATCTCCCTGGGAGTGATGCAGTGAACAAGGAGCTAACACTCATGTATAAGGAAGTGCCAAGCTATGTGGAATCAATCCACAAAAAGGAAGTAAGCCCAAAGCTTTGCAAAAAGCTTCAAACTTATTCCTAGGCAGAGCATTCATGAAAAGCTTTGCAATGTTCTCCTGCGTGGGCACATATGCCAAGCTGAACTCTCCAAAGGAAAACCTCTCCCTGAGATAATGATAATGCACCTCAATGTGCTTAGTGGGAGCATGGAACACAAGGTTCGTCACAACTACCAATGCGCTTTGACTCTCACTGAAGATGGTGGTGGTAGAAGACTGATCAACACCCGAATCAGCCATTAGGCATCTGAGCCACACACACTCAATAGTCGCTGTGAAAGCTGCCCTATACTCAGCCTCACAAATGGAAGTGGCCACAGTAGGCTGCTTCTTGCTAAACCAAGATATGCATGAGCTACCAAGCATAAAGCAAAAACCACTAGTGGACACATGAGTGTCATAGCAACTAGCCCAATTAGAGTCAAAAAAAGCATGGAAATCTAGCAGTAGTGATCCTCCCTTGGGATAAAACAACCCAGGTAGCCGAGTACCACTCAACTAGCAAAAGATGCGATTAACCGCCTGCCAATGCTTCACACCTAGGCAATGCATAAACCTGCTCATCTGTGAGATAGAAAACTGAATATCTAGCCGAGTAATGCATTAGTAAATCAAGCATCCAACAGTCTGCTAATAGAGAACAACATCAAATGCATCTCCAACATCATGAAGACTCAATCATAAACATGTATCCATAGGAGTGGTAATAGGTTTACAATCTTCAAGGCCAGAACACTACAATAATGTGTGAATATATTTCATTTGACACAAACCTATCCCACCATCAACTTGCATAAACTGAATGCCTAAACAATGATGTAAATGCCCCAAATCAGACATCTCAAATGAGGCATGCAAATCTGCCTTGAAATCAGCAATATGCTTCTCATGAGGACCAGTGAGCAGCATGTCAGCAACATACATAACAATGATCAGAAGCACATCATTAGCACGGTTAACATATAAGGTGCTTTTAGTTGGACTGTTCTCATAACCATGTGTAATTAAATAGGCATGTATCTTTTCATACCAAGCATGTGGTGCTTGCTTTAAACCATATAATGCCTTCTTTAATCTCCACACCTAGTTTTCATGCCCTTTTTGCACAAAGCCACGAGGTTGAAAAATGTACACTTCTTCATGCAAGTCACCATTCAAAAATGTTGTTTTAATGTCCCACTGATGTACATTCCAACCATGATGATCTGCAAGTGCACAGATGCTATGAGGAGTAGCCATTCGCCAAGGAGGTGCAAAGGTTTCATGAAAATCAATGCCTCTTTCTTGTGCATAACCCTTTGCAGCAAGCCTAGCCTTATACCTGTCAATTGTTCCATCAGGTTTACACTTCAGCTTGTATACCCACTTAGTGCCAATGGCCTTCTTGCCAGGAGGCAATTCACATAAAGACTAGAAACCATTTTTCATGATATCATCATATTCACATTGCATTGCAGCCATCCAATGTTCAAAATTTTATGCTTCATCAAACGAAATAGGCTTATTTCATCTCAGAGACTAGAGGCAGCCATAGCATAGCAATTTGATGCAAAAGAGGCACTATGAGAGCTTGAATGAGTATGGTATGAGAGAGGTGCATCTAATTTGCTATCACGCAAAGTTTGCACTAGCCATTTTGGCATAGTTTTTTCCTCCTCAATATCATTTCTCTCATCAACAAGTGCATCATGCAAATCTGTATCAGAAAAGGAATGATCTACATCATCACATGAAAGCTATAAAGGCTAAGAAGTTGCCTCAATAGGACTAGCACTAGATTTTCCACCTGTAAAAGAGGCAGCAAAATATCAAACATGTCTTTGGAGCTAACAGATGTCTCCTTCGTACACAAAAGTAAAGGCTGAATAGCATCTTCCACAAAAACAACATCACGGCTAACCAAAATGTGTTTAGATTGTGCATGATACAGACGATAGCCTTTGCTTTTGGAACTGTACCCAAAAAAAATACATTTTACTGCTTTATCATCTAATTTCCTGTGATGTTGTTTAGGCACTAATGCGTATGCGAGACAACCAAAAACACGCAGATGAATAATAGATGGCTTGCAACTATGTCAAGCCTCATATGGAGTGATAGAATACAGTGCTTTAGTGGAACACCTATTAAGTACATATGTTGCACACATGACAGCCTGAAGCCAGATACTATGTGGTAAAGCCTGATTCTTGACCATACACCTCACCATCTCCATGAGTGACATGTTCTTCCGTTCAACAACTCCATTCTATTGAGGTGTATACGACACTCTACACTGATGTTTTATCCCACATTTAGCCAGAAATGCATTAAAGTCAGAAGACATATATCTGCCCCCTTGATCAGAACAGTGGGTGCCCATTTTACATGCTGACAATTTTTTAGCCAAAAGCAAAAACTATTTGAAGCACATGAATACTTCGGACCTTGTTCTCAATGGATATACCCACACATGCCTAGAAAAATCATCAATGAATGTCACGAAGTAAAGATATTTTCCAAAAGAGGGTGTCTGCATAGGACCATCGACATCACTATAAACAAGCTGCAATTTCTGAGTAGCTCGAACTGAATCATTTTTTGGAAAGTTATGTGAAGCTTGTCAACTAGGAAAGCAAACGAGGCAGCCATTCAAGGGGAGCAATTCTGTGGCCCCAAATGTCTTGGACTTGATACATACAGATGTATGGGGACCAACCCAAGAGGCAATGGCTGGTAATAGATTTTTTGTCCTTCATTGATGATCACTCAACAAAGGTATAGTTGTTTTGTATGACGCAAAAATCAGAGGTGTTTTCTATATTCAAAAGATTCAAAGTTGAAGTTGAAAAAGAAATAGGAAGGTATATCAAAATCTTGAGGTCTGATGGTGGAGGAGAATACTTCTCCAAAGAATTTTTAGATTTTCTACAAGAGAATGGGATCAAAAGGCAATTTACTTGTAGGTATACACCACAACAAAATGGAGTAGCTGAGAAGAAAAATAGGAAAATTGCTAAAATTGCAAGGTGCATGCTCAAGAAGATGAAGGTACGATTGAACTATTGGGTTGAAGCTACCACAATCACCATTTACTTGATGAATAGGTGCACAACATCGGGAATACATCACGACTCTAGAGGAGGTATATTCCAGTAAGAAACCTGATCTTACACACTTCAAAGTGTTTGGATGTGTTTGCTTTGTTCACATTCCCCAACAAGTTAGAACAAAGATGGAACCAAGGTCAGAAAAATGCATTTTCATTGGCTACTCGACAAAGCAAACAGGATACAAGTGTTACAACCTAGAACAAAGGTAGTAAGAGTCTCGCGAGATGTGGTCTTTGATGAACTAAGACCATGGTATGAAGATAAAGGAAAGGAAAAGATTCTTGAAGAAGATTATGATGCTTATGTAGGAACAAATCAAAGAGAAATTCAACAATCAAGCACAAAAGTTTTAGGTCTAGAGGCATCTACATCAAATGAAGAATGTTCAACATGGAGGGGGAGTCATTTTTTGTCTCCAAATTCAGCTCATAGTAGAGCCGAACAAGCAAGTGCTAGTCCAAACAGTGAGATAGATGCAAGTGAAGAAGAATATGAAGAGGTAATCACTCCGAAGGTAAAGCTGAATAGGTTAAAGAAGCAACTTTCTAAAGGAAATGAAAGAAGATATTCAAGGATAATGTATCCAACTCAAAGGCTGAGTTATGATAGTTTCATGGCGAAACATTTTGCATACATGATGTAGGTTATCAAAGACAAAGAGCCTGAGACATATGAAGAAGCTTGCACATAAAAGGAATGCAAGAAAACTGTGAAAAGAGGAGATCAAAGCTCTCAAAGATAATCACACATGGGAGCTAGTGCTAAAGAAAGGAGGCATGAAGATTGTTCCAAAAAAATGGGTGTTTAAAGTAAAGAGGAATGTTGATGGTTCACTAGCTAGATATAAAGCTAGATTAGTTGCCAAAGGATTTAAACAAACACAAGGCATGTATTATGATGAAGTTTTCAACCCTATTGCAAAGATGGGAACAATCAAAACATTAATAGCAATTGGTGCTTCAAGGAGATGGTCACTATATCAACTCGACATAAAAAACGCTTTTCTCAATGGACAACTACAAGAAGAGGTATACATGAGTCAACCGGTTGGATTTGAAGATGAAAACCATCGAGACTTTGTTTGCAGGTTGAAAAAGGCACTTTATGGCTTGAAGCAAGCACCAAGAGCATGGAATCAGAGTTTTTTAGAATATCTAACTAAGTGTGGATACAACCCAAGTAGTGCAGATCATTCATTGTACATGAAGAAGGAAGAAAATAGAGAGGTATATATTTTCATATATGTCAACCACATCATCATAACAGGAAATGATGTTAGAGGAATTAAAGATATCAAAAGGAAGCTTGGTAAGGAGTTTAAAATTCTAGATCTTGAAGAGCTTAAATATTTTTTAGGAATTGAAGTTGTTTATGGAAAAAGTGGCATCTACTTGATGCAAATGAAGTACTTGTTGGATGTTCTTTTCATATTTTGAATGAGTGAATGCACACCACTCACTCAACCCATGGACACAAATACAAAGATTTGGTCAAATGATGGAGAACTATCGGAAGATGTAAGGACATACACAAGCATTGTAGGATCATTAATCTATGCAAACATTACAAGACCTAATTTATCTTATGTTTTTGATATACTTTCTCAGTTTATGCAAGCCCCAACAAGTGAACATTTAAATTCAGCCAACAGAGTGTTGAGATACATAAAGCATACAGTTAATCAAATTGCTTGGTTTTTAGCTTGTTGGAAAGATCTTTGCATGTACTTTCTCTATCCCAAATATGTTATTCAAAAGATTTATATTTTGTGAGATAATTATCAGAGAGTGAAGTCCAATTTTTCAGTATACGTGTGTGCGCAGGTGGTCAATTTTGGTCAGTTGAATTTCCTGACCAAAACTCATCTAAATTACTTGACTTTTAGCTTGTAAGAAATCTATTTGTGTGTACTTCCTCTATCTCAAATATCTTCCTCAAAGGATATATATTCAAGGAGTTATGAGCTCGAGAGTGAAGTTCAATTCTTTAGCATAGTTGCGTGGATAGGCACAGGTCCATTTGAGTTTTGTATTGAGAGCAGCAAGCTATCTAAGGTGCAGTTGTTTGTCCAAGTGTTGGACATACAAGGGTTCTCTACACGTTTTCATTGTGCATAGGAGAACTCATTCTCCACAAACCAAAACTAGTATATATATCTTTGGTACAAAAAGACAAAATAGCTTGCACAAGCTCTACGATAGTGCGTTTGGAGGCCAAAATGAGCTCAGACGACAATTTCGGCACGACAAAAAGAAGTTGTTTTGATCTCTTAATCGCCCTGATTATGCTCACAAAAGTTCATGCGGATTTGAAACTATGAACGGAGGGGTGTCGATGACACCCTAGATGAAGCGACGACCTGCTCTGATACCAATTGTTGGAGTTAGACATCTGCAGAAGCACGCAAATAGCACAAGGAAGAAGAAGAATCTTGGACCACAACACACAATATTAAATGTATTACCACTAGAATGTACAAAGATAAGTAACCCGTTAGGGCTATAGGAATATATATAAGCCATGGGAAAAAACCTCCTAAAGAGGGAAAAATGTGCCGCGATGGTCCTAGTGTGTTCACACACATTACTACCTAAATATATCAACACACCTATCTATCATGATTGATGGAAAAAATGTATGTTTTCTAAAACATTTTATATATGTGTGATGTGCGTGGTCTCTATTTTAATGTGGTCCACTTTGTTTTACCAAATGATGAGTTTTATTGTATGTTGTGATTGATAAAAACTTTTCCCCCGAGGTATGTGCATAGGGATTCCATAATTGTTGGACCTACTATTGCTGTGGATGTTGGTACATGCCAAAAAACACACAAACACAAGAAAACAATGTGTACATGATCCCTCTCTCTCTCTCTCTCTTTGTCTCTCTCTCTCTCTATCTCTCTCTCTCTCACACACAATGGAAATGAGAAGAATGAATGGAAGGAGAGAATATGACCAAAATTGGTGAAATTTTGTGGAGATAGGGAGGGTATAGTGATGGTAGGGATGATGATGAGCAAGGTGAAAGATTAAAAAATAATATTTTACCTACAATTCCAATTTCATGTCTCTACATCTTACCACCACATGCTCGTCCTCGAAGCTCAATCCCCGACAACAGTGCCAAATTTAGAGTCACTCTAGCACAATGATGAGTATCAACATGAGGAGATCCACCTCATAATTTTCAATCCAAGGAGACATAAGGATGCTATACAATGATGAGCAAATGAGTGTACAAGTGTATGAGTGAGAAGCACACAAATATGCACACACATGTACACATGATAAGACAAAGAGATGGATTAATGGAAACTTCAATTAGCCAAAAAGTAAGTTTACAATGTGCTTAATTCACTTAGATTCCCAACAAATCATCCTCAAAAATGAGATCTCTATCTCCTTTTATAATTTTTGACTAGTTTTGGGCTTGTTCAGACCTAATGTCTGACCTAGTTAAAAATTAGGTTCCTAAGCTACTTTGGAGTCTCAAAGGAGCTCTAAAAATTATGAAAATTGGTATGTACATAGAGCTAACACTCCTCAATCTCCAAGACTTCTCTGCTTGAAAAAAATGCAGTTTGAATTATTAAAAATGGGATTTACAATGTTGTGATGAATATCATTATTTAATAATTGTTTGATTTAAAAAAGAATTGTCTGGTCTATTTATAGGATCAACATTGACTTCCTTGTTGACTAGGTCTTGCTTGTCCTTCCCTCTGCCCTGACTCTCTTTCACTTGACTACCTCATGTTTCCTTATCTTGTCAAACCTCCTTGACTACCCTAGCTATTGCCAACAACGTGGTTTTCCCACAATTGTCTTGCAAGAAAAGTTAAATGCAGATTGAAAAATGGTCTTTTTGAGGGGTTTTAATGGATTTTAAAGTGTTATGGAAGGTCCACATGAACCCTCGTGTGATATTTTCTTAGAAATTAAGGTCAAAAGTGGAAAAGATAGGCAATGAAGAAAATATGCAGTTGCTTATGTATGGCCCCCCATTTAAATTTTTGTTTTCCTTAAAGTCAATACAAGAAAAAATAGGGATTTTTTGGTCTTTACATGAGAAGCTTCTTAGGACAACAAAGTAAGCATCAAGATAGAGTACAAGTAGTTGGGAAGTGAACCGATGTAAGTAAGAGGAATTGAGATAACAAAGGTGCATTCTTGGAGATAGACTAAGCAAGCAAGAGCATATGCTACACTACAAGAGAAATAGAGAGCAAGACACACACTTAGACAGTGTGCATAGAGACAAAATGTGCATAGAGGGGAGAGAGAGAGAGAGAGAGAGAGAGAGAGTGCAAAGAGAGAAAAGAGAGACAAAGTGTGCAAAGAGAGAGAGAGAGAGAGAGAGAGTGTGTGTGTGCAAAGAGGGTGAAAAAGTATGTTGAGAGAGTGTGTAGAGAGCAACTAAAGTGTGACTTAATATCATCAAGGAGGTGATGTATGTCGATAGTAGAAGTGACCAAGACTTCAACCTTATTGGAAGCTTGAGTGTTAGGAGTGCACAAGGGCAAGCTGTTGGACAATGTGAAGGATTGATGCAAAGGTTGAGTGCATAAGTAGTGCTATTTTGTTTTACTTATGTGAACTCCTTTGTCCTAAAAGGGGTTAGGCACAGTGAAAATTTTGTCTTATTCTAGACAAAGCTATTGTAATCTTTTATACTAATCAAGGCACAGAAGCTTCCAATGCAATTTGTCTTTCTTCTTCTTCTCTATTTTTCTCCTATAAACACTCAAGCCCCTTTTAATGAAAGAATCCCCCAATAGGTCCAAACATCACTTATTAATATAGATTTAAACTTTCATTCTAGGAGATTTCCAATGGTATCTTAAACATCTTAATATGACCTATCGATTGGGAGATCTAATCCAATCTTTGTTATATAAAATTTTGAAATTTGTATTCCATTGGATCTTTTCACATGCTAGAGTGCCTCTCTTTTTTGAAGGCCATTAGGTGCTCATGAACTTTTTGAAATCCATCCACCTTACCCAAGCCTACTTCATTGGCTTTGATACCAATGTTGTGTTTAAGACAAGAGATTTGAACTTGTGACCTCCCAACTAGGAGTCTAATGGGCTAATCAAATGTTGTTGTAAAAGGGGAAAAGGCAAGAATCATACTAGATGGCTCTTGTACCCACAATTTTTTCAATTACTCACTAGTGAGGAAGCTTAAGTTGTGTCAGTAATATAGTTTCCATCATGCAAGGATAATCCATGAAGGTTTGAGACATTATGGTATGCAATCTTGAAACTGAATTCTAAGGATATAAAGATAAACTCAATTTGCATATCATGCAAATGGAAAGGACTAATATATTGTTGGGAACGGAATGGTTATAGGTCTTAGGGATATCATTAAAGCATAGTTATTTGTTAAATACCTTGGAATTTGAGAAAAATGGTGTCCAATACTTGATTTAAGTGGAGCATAATGTATCTTGTATCCCCCTTATCTCAAGTATGGAGTTGACTAAACTTGCAACAACAAAAAAGTGGAAGTTTACATGTCACTCCAGACATTATGTTTACAATAGGTAAACTAATGCTCCATAAGGTAAATAGGTTAGAAAACTTTAGCGCAAAACAAAACCTTAAAGGTAAGTTGACTAATTGAACGTTTTCTAATGTGCAAAACTTATGGTAGTCGGGAAGAGTTTATGTAATAGCAATCACACTTAGAGTATAAATAAAAGGAGTGAAATAAAGTGTCCTTTCGGGAAACATGCTGCCTTGAGTTCATCTTGATTGACTTGTAAGACCAGCTACCGACACAACTTGTTTATGCCTATTGAAGAACCTTTTGATGTTGATTCACGGCTCCATTAAAGGAGTGGTAGAAAACTTGACAACTTTAGCTTCTAACTTTTGACGGAATGCACGGGTTAGCCTTGTTGGGACTTAGTTAGAATAAACCCATTATTGGCTTGCTTATTCTATGTCTCTATTAGAGACGAGGTCCACCCATTTTGTTGGTTGGTTGAGACTCCATCCAGTGTTTGGCTTACAGTGGGATTAAGTCGGGCTTTGTAGAAATACATACATAACCTATCATTATCCGATGACTTCAACAATAAACTTAAAAAGTTTAGTGTATTCATCAGTAAGCTCCAAGAGCACTTTCTCCCTTTAAAGTTTTTGGGAAAGCATCAGAGTGCCATATAAAGTTTTCAATTCATCAGATGATTTCCTCCAACTTACAGAAAAATTAATGATGTTATGTTATAATATGAATCAAATTCTAGATGTCTCCTCTTCTTTAACTAGTGTCGAAAATTCTAAGTTTGAATGCTTAATGAATAAATTCATAGATATTTTTCTAAAAGAACTTTCCCATGTAACTATTCACTTTGGGTAGCTCCCATCCTCTTAGTGAAAAAAGAATGTATCGAAGCCAATATGCATTGACTATCGAGCCTTCAATAAAGTCATAATGAAACAAAAATATGTTTGTGCCAAGAACTAAATAGAAGAACTTTGAATTCTTGATCATGCTATTTGGTTTGATAAATTCCCCTACTACTTTTATGACCCTGATGAATACAATTCTAAGACCTTATTTGCATAAATTCAAAATTGATTTTTTTATGAAATCCCTATCTATAATGAAAATAAAAATACCCGTTTGGATCATTTGGAAAGAGTTTTTTAAATCCTTAGAGAAAACAAGTTGTATGGCAAAGATTCCAAATGTGTGCTTTTTGCACTAAAAATTAGGTATCTTGGCGAGATAATTTCTAAAAATGAACTACAAATAGATCAAAAAAAGGAACACGTTATTCTTAAGTAGCCACATCCCATAATGATATTGGAGATACAAAGTTTTCTAGGTCTAACAGGATATCATAGAGAGTTTGTATCAAGTTAAAGGAAAGATATAAAGGCCTTATTTGGGATAAGGAACAAGGATTAAAAAAAAAATGAATCGGTCCCAATCCCTTTTCCTTATTGTATGAGTCCCTTTGTATGAAAAATTAAAGGAAATATATAAAGGCCTTATTGTATGAGTCCCTTTGTATTGAATAAGGCCTTATTGTATGAGTCCCTTTGTATGAAAAATTAAAGGAAAGATATAAAGGCCTTATTTGGGATAAGGAACAAGGACTAAAAAAAAAATGAATCGTTCCCAATCCTACAAATTGTAGATATGAATGAACCCTTTGTCATTGAAAAAAATGCAAGTGAGCTTGCAATTAGAGCAATGTTTATTCATAATGGTCAAACAATTGCTTTTGAAAGATAAATCCAACTCAAAAAAATTATTCTACCTATGAAAAGGAGCTTTATGTCATCATGCATGCTTTGAAGAATGGAGATATGACATGTTCATAGTATTTGACCAAGCAAGTATAAAATGGTAACTAAGCCAAATTAGATGGTTAAAAAATTAGATGGGCTGAGATAGTTCAAGTTATTATGGCTCAAATATCAAAAAGAGAAATTCAATGTACTTGCAAATGCATTAGACTGCATACTTATATTGAATTCACTAAGTTTCATACAAATTTCTAATGATTTCATTAGGTCAGTGAAAAGAAGGCATGAAGAAGATCCAAGTTTTGAAGAAGATTCGAAACAAGTTATTTATCAAGGTACAAATTCTTAGATGATAAGTTTAAGAATTATAGAAATCAAGATAAATACTTATTCCCTTAATTGAGTTTACTTACAAAATTCCAAGCATTCTCCAATAAGGTTTAGTCGAGTCATGCTAATGTATGTATGAGTTTTAGCTTATAGCCCCATATGTATTCAAATTGAAACACGATAAAGTCAAAGGTGCTAAAGATTTATTAGAAGACATGAAATCTAAGTTGAACGTAGATTAAAAAAGCTTGAGGAAATCCTAAGATAAATATAAAGCATATAGCAATCCTAAGAGGTGAGAAAGTTCCTTTCAAGTTGGAGACAAGTATATTGAAAAGTCCTCGAGAAATCTAAAACTTTAAAACCAGAAACTATCCAAAACTATATGCAAGATATTGTGGCCCTTTCATAATCATTAGAAAAGTTGGAACTATGGCTTATGAGTTAAATCTTTCTATAGATTACCAGATTCACTCAATGTTTCATATCAGTAGGTTGAAAAAGATATTAGCTAAACAAGACAATCTTGTATCTCCAAACATAATAGTCCAACCTATTCCACTACAAAACATCCTCCATGAAGTAGAGAATACTATGCACTTGAGATAAAAGATGAGAATTCATTTATATAAAAAGTGCCTAGTTAAATGGAAAGTGTTGGGTGGGTGTAGAAGTGTGAGACATACACAAGAAGTTTACACGAGGAGCACAAGTGTAGCAAGACACATGAAGAAGATGGATGGCTAGGATAGCTCTCTCTACTAAAGATGAGCACAACAAAAGTAAGAGAAGTACCACCACATAGAAGTGCATCATGTATGTGGCAACATGGGGAAAAATCCTCTAGCCAACACTAGAGTAAAAAGTTCCCATGTATAGGGAAAAGTTTCACATCAAAGCTACTCAAGGAACACGTGTAACAAACCCTTCCCGTAGAAGAGCTTTGGTGAATATGTTTGCCACTTTATCTTGTGTAGGTACATATACCAAATCAATATCTCCTCCATGAAGTGTTGAGATATCAAGCTCAATATGTGATGATCCAGGATGACATGTATCACTTTTTCATTTCTCTGACATGTATAGTGGTCACAGCAATATATGTCAAGGATACTTCATTGAGCTTTACTGGATTTATCTACCAAGAGTGATGGCACATTTGTTCCTTGCCAACTCACTCATTCATGGACATTAGGATTTTCCTTATGTACTATTCTTTATATATTGCACTTGTTGTATTGTTGTTTTAGGTCATTCTTGTACACCCCTTTTATGTAATAAAAGAAGAAGAAGAAGAAGAAGAAGAAGAAGAAGAAGAAGAAGAAGAAGAAGATCATTCTTCCTTGCCTCAACATGTGTGTGTGCTTCTCTTTGATTGTGAGTGTGTGTGTGTGTGTGAGCTCTCTTCCTTATCTCCTTCCTCATGACATGGTATCAGAGCCAATGTGGTTATAGAGAGCTCGTCGAGAAAGCTGACAGTGAAGAATACATGAAAAGGTGTGGAGAAAGCGCGATTCACAAACGCTCTCAGATTGCAATAAAAATTGGTCTGAAGATGGAAGGCATAAAAATATTTTCAGGAGCTATCCCTTCAGGATCATTTATTTTTATCAGATTTCTATTTCGGAGCCATCTCGATCTCTATTATTGTTGATATAGAGATCTCCCACAAACGAATTGGACATGCAAACTTGAAGAGGCTAAAATTGATTTATTCAAAGGATATTGTCAATGGACTACCAAATTTCAAAGTTGTAGAAATGCAAAAGGTATGTGCAGCATGTCAATTTGGTAAACAATCAAGAGCATCATTTTTGTTGGGAAGGATGGATGGACACTTCAAGTGATAAGTAGGTACAGCCAAATCTTGCTTAGTACTAGCCCTTTGTGACTTCAAAGTTGATATGTCGGCCCTCTTAGCTTTCCAATAACACCATAAAAGTGCCTATGTGCTTTGGAAAGATTGAATCAAAACACACTACTGCCAAATGGAAGACTCAATGAAAACCTTCTATTTTTTATCATACACCTGCTGCTTGTAATGCTCAGTGCTACCAGTACAGTAGGAATTGGAAAAATTACTTTTAGAGGTATCTAATTAACTTAGTAAGCTAATTATTCCAAGTGGAATCACTTGAAATGATGCACTATACACAGAGCAATCAATTTAGCAAATAAATCATTACCCCTGATTTTTTAGGACTTCTATAGAGTTTGACTAGTGAGTGCTTTGACACACTTTTCTCCAAATTGGCTAAATGGATTTGCTTCAAAATTTGTCAGCATGTAGATAACTTCGAGCTGATTCCAAGACGCTATAGATCATTGAATTTGATAAAGAAATGACTAAGATATGAGCAGGACAAGTTGACAGTTAACAATAACTATAATAGAGAGCTTGTAGATGAACAATGTAGATATATTGTATTAATGAACAATGTTGTACAAGTTTCATAGGCTTGACAATCATAGCCTAATGATGGAGATTAGTGTAGGCTACAATGTAGACCTTACACACATACAAAATGGCAATGGAGAGCTCCGATGATGAAGCTACATACTGTGACTTTTTCAAATGACTTTTTATAGGTGTTGTATTCAAATTTGAATTTGAATTCAACTTTTGGCTCTCTCTAAAAGTGATCCTTCATTCTAGGAGATATTCCTTCAATGAAGTAGTTGCTTTTCTAACTAACAATTCCATGACCTTTTGGTAGGTGATTACAAATACTCTCAAGTCAATAAGAAATGACTTTTACAAAGATAAAAGGATAAATTTCCACTAGCAATGGTTTTCATGGAATTTCATATCTTTATGAACCTCAAGCCAAATGTGTGGGCTTGGACTTTGCACCAAAAGCTCCCCCTCAATCCAAACATTTTGGCTTGCTCTTCATCTTCAATCTTCATGAATATCCTGCAATCCAATCATTGATTTGAACCTGCAAAGTTTTATACCATCTAATGCTTTAGTCAACAAATCTGCACATTGCATATTAGTTGATACATATGCCAACTGAATATCCTTGCTCAATAGCTTCTCTCTCACATAATGATAGTGGACCTCTATATGCTTGGTCCTAGCATGTAAATGGGATTAGCGGCAAGATGTAGTGAGCTCGTATTATCTCCAAAAATCATTGGAGATGTAGTATGCAATCCTAATTTTGCATACAATAATCTGATCCATATAGCCTCTTGAGTAGCATTGGCCAATCCTCTATACTCTACCTCTATAGAAGATAAAGCAACAGTAGGTTTCTTCTTTGAAGACCATGATATTGGCTTATCACCTGCAAAGGATAAGTATCCTGAGGTGCTCATCCTATCATCTTTGCGTCCTTCCCAATCTGCATCTGAATAAATCTTGATGTCCAAGTCTGATGTATAAGGAAAATACAATCCATGATGTTGAGTACCCTTAAGGTACTTCAAGATCCTTTTAGCGGCCTCCAAGTGAGGTGCCCTAGGCTTATGCATAAACTGACTTAGCACACTTACTCCATAAGCAATGTCAATCCTTGTCAAAGTAGCATAGTTCAAGCTTCCCACTATGCGTTGATAACCTACAATGTCCTCAAGTACATCACCTTCATGAGCACTTAATTTTAGATTTACCTCCATTCGAGTACTTGCAACTTTGGCATCCTGCAAATGAAACTTCTTCAACATATCATGTATATACTTTCTTTGAGTAATATAAATTCCAGAGTTAGTATAGACTAACTCAAGTCCAAGAAAATATTTTAGTGACCCAAGGTCACTAATTTTGAACTCCTTCATCATCTGGTTCTTGATCTATTTGATACCATTAGCATCACTATCTTTGAGGATGATATCATCAACATGTACACATAGGTATATTACCTCTGAATTACTTCTCTTGATGAACAAAGAAGTTTCTGCTTTACTCATGATAAAACCTTGGCCCTGAAGGTATGTAGTCAACCTATGGTTCCATGCCCTAGGTGCCTGCTTCAATCCATAAAGAGCTTTGTTCAATTTACATACACATGTTACCTTGTTTGGGTCCTCATAACCTCGAGGTTGAGACATGTACACCTCCTCTGAAATCCAGCCATTCAAAAATGCATTTTTCACATCCAATTGGTACATGTTCCAATTCTTTGATGCAGCCACACTTTCCAATACCCTGATGGTTGGCATTTTGGCCACAAGTGAGAAGGTCTCTTCATAATCAACCCCTTAGGTTTGTGCAAAACCCTTAGCTACAAGTCTCGCTTTATACCTGCTTATTGTTCCATCAGAATTCCTTTTGATTTCATAAATCCATCTAGAACCAATTACCTTCATAGACTCCTTCTTTGGTACTAATTCCCAAGTATCACTCTCCTTGAGTGCTTCAATTTCCTCATCCATAGCTTCTTTCCATTCTTCCTTGGTCTTTGCCTCTTCATATGATGCCAGTTCTTCAATTGACAAATCTTTTGCAAGATAAACAGAGTGCTTAGTTACAAGGGAAGTGTCATACCCATATCTGATTGCCTTCTTGCTCTCCCTTTGAGATCTTCTGATTGCTTGGTTGAAAGATTCAGATACATCCTCCAATTTCTTCATCTTGACTTTGTCTTTGGACTTCCATGCATTGAACCCTTCTAGGTTGATGATGTCTTCATCATCTGAATTGATGACTTCATTCAGAGTAGGCTCCTCTTTAGTGAGGCTTGGAAACTCCTCTTCCAAGTCATAAGGTAGTTTTACTTTCCTGTATTCACTATCAAACCAAGAGTTATTTTCATCAAAGACAACATCTCTACTGACCATGAATCCCTTGGTTGAAGGATTGTAGAACCTGTATCCTTTCTAATTTAGATCATACCCTATGAAGATGCACTTCTCTACCTTAAGATCTAGCTTACCTCTTATCTGAGAAGGGATATGCACATATGCTGCGCATCCAAATATCCTGCAATGATCAAGTGAAGGTCTTCTACCATGCCATGCTTCATATGGGGTCATCTTATCAAGGGATTTGGATGGCAATCTGTTTACAAGATAAGTGGTAGTAGATACACTCTCTACCCATAAATAGTTAGGTAATTTTTTTCTCATTTAACATTCACCTAGCTATTTCAACAATTAATCTATTTCTCCTTTCTGCCACCCCATTCTGCTCAAGGGTATACCTTGTTGTGATTTCTCTCTTGATTCCTCTTTCTTGCAAGAATATATCAAACTCATTTGAGAAGTACTCACCTCCTCCATCTGACCTTAGCCTTTTCATATTTCTTCCTGTTTGATTCTCAATAAGTGCAAGATACTTTTTAAAGCAACTGACTACTTCATCTTTGTGCTTCATAAAGTACAACAGTCCACCTACTGTAATCATCAATGAAAGATACATAATACCTTGATCCAGAGATTGAGGGATCTTTACTTGGTCCCCATACATCTGTATGGACAAGCTCTAGGTAGTCCTCATGCATGTAGCCTTTCCTTGAGAAGGGTAACCTGTGAGACTTTCCAAACTGAGAAGCACCACATTTATAAATCATGTGTTGCTTGGATACATTAGGTATCCCAAGCACACATTGATCTCTGCATATTTGTTTCAAGGTTCTTTCACCTACATGCCCTAATCTTTTATGCCAAATTTCAAGCTCTGATAAGGTTTGATCTTTATAATTATAAAGTGCAATGTTCCTTGTATCCTCAAGTTCAAAGGTGAATAGTCTACCTGATTTTTCTTTGGCAATTCTCTTGAACCTATGCTTGGGATCTTCCACAAATGCTCCATATTGGTTGAATCTAACCTGCAAACCCTTTTCCACAATCTGTCCAACACTCATCAGATTCTTGGTAATTATTGGTACATATAGAACCCTACTCAATAGATTCTTGTTTCCATCAGAGGTCTTAACATTTCCTAATTTAATCACTGAGTGCTTGGTGTCATCACCTGTTTGAACGTGATGCTTATGCTTTGGTTCCTCAAGCTCAGAGAGAAAAGCTATATTGCATGCCACATGGTTTGAGCATCCTGAGTCAATGTAGAAGAGGTGATCATCATTTATACCTGGTTTTGAAGTCATGTTCCAGAAGAGAATAATTTTGCTCCTCTATGTAGTTGTTGTAATCTTTTCTAGATTTGTATCCTCCTTGGTAGTTGCTATTGTAGTTATTGTTGTAGTTGTTATTGTATCCTTGGTGATGATTGAATCTTCCTCTGGATTGTGTATATCCACCTCTTTGATATCCTCTACCTCTTTGATTCTTGAAGTTCTTGAAACACTCATTTGTAGTATGATTGTGTATATCCACCTCTTTGATATCCTCTACCTCTCTGATTCTTGAAGTCCCTGCATAGTTGGCTTGGGAGGTAGTTCCTTCATCTTCAACCTTTTTGTTCTTGCCTTTCTCTTTGGACTTACTCTTATCAATGTATAGGGCAGAAGAGCTATTACCTCTTGGTGAGTCTCCATTCTTGTTGAGCTTGGCTTCATGGGTAAATAGTTGCCCCATGAGAGTGGTAAGGTCTGGGATCTGCATGTCCATGTATAGGTCCATGGCAGTTGTGAAGCTCTCCCATTTATCATTAGCTTTAATGACATTGATTACTTGCCTTACAATCTGCTCCTCTTCAATTTCTTCTCCTATGCTTGCCAACTGATCTGCTACATCTTTGACTTTGGTCACATACTCTGAGATACCTTGCTTAGGTTGCTTTCTTTGAGTGGTGAACTCAATCCACAATTGGTTCTTCCTGGCCCTTGTGTTGGAAGAGAAATAAGAAGACAATGTTTCCAAAGTCTCTTGGGATATCTTAGAGTTCCTAATGTGTGGAAGAAGAAAATCAGAGATTGAGTTAAGTAGGACCTTGCTAATGCATCCTTGGCACACTAAGTGTTGAGCCTTTCATGATCCTCTCTTGTAGGTTATCCTTTGCTTCTGAATATGGGCATCTCCTCATCTCCTGAGATGTATCCATAGAGGCTTCTTCCTTGCAAGTATGTCTTGATACTAAAGGACCATGCTTGATAGTTGTTCATGTCTAATTTATCAATGAAAGAAGGAAAACCATCTCCCATTTTACCTTAACTTTGCTCTGATACCACTGTTGGGAAGGATGGATGGACACTTCAAGTGATGAGTAGGTACAACCAAATCCTACTTAGTACTAGCCCTTTGTGACTTCAAAGTTGATATGTGGGCCCTCTTAGCTTTCCAATAACACCATAAAAGTGCCTATGTTCTTTGGAAATGATGTATGAAAAGATTGAATCAAAACAGAGTACTTCAAAATAGAAGACTCAATGAAAACCTTCTATTATACACCTGCTGCTTGTAATGCTCAGTGCTACCAGTACAATAGGAATTGGAAAAATTACTTTTAGAGGTATCTAATTACTTAGTAAGCTAATTATTCCAAGTGGAAACACTTGAAATGATACACTATACACACAGCAATCAATTTAGCAAATAAATCATTACCCCCGATTTTTTAGGACTTCTGCAGAGTTTGACCAGTGAATGCTTCGACGCGCTTTTCTCCAAATTGGCTTAATGGATTTGCTTCAAAATTTGTTAGCATGTAGATAACTTGGAGCTGATTCCAACAAGCTATAGATCATTGAATTTGGTGAGAAATGATCGAGATATGAGCAGCACAAGTTGACAGTTAAGAATTACTATAACACAGAGCTTGTAAATGAACAATGTAGATGTATTGTATTAATGAACAATGTTGTACAAGGTCATATGCTTGACAATCATAGCCTAATGATGGCGATTAGTGTAGGCTACATGTAGACCTTACACACATACAAAATGGAAATGGAGAGCTTGGATGATGAAGCTATATACCGTGACTTTTTCAAGTGACTTTTTATAGGTGTTGTATTCAAATTTGAATTTGAATTCAAATTTTGGTTCTCTCTAAAAGTGATCCTTCATTCTAGAAGATATCCCTTCAATTAAGTAGTTGCTTTTCTAACTAACAAGTCCCCGACCTTTTGGTAGGTGATTACAAATACTCTCAAGTCAAAAAGAAATGACTTTTACAAAGATAAAAGGATAAATTTCCACTAGTAATGGTTTTCATGGAATTCCATATCTTTATGAATCTCAAGCCAAATGTGTGGGCTTGGACTTTGGACCAACAATTTCCACATGACAAGCATATTAGTGAGAATATGCTACAAAAAAACTTCAAAGAGCACCAATCAAGGTTTGAGAATTCCATAAGAAAAATCCAATGAAGATGAGACCAAAGAACATGACCGCTCCTCGTGGAACTTGTTGCTTGAGGGGGAGGTGATATCATGGACAAAGGAAACCATCTTGAACCTCAGATTCCATGTGACCTCTATATCTCATGATTGGTTTAGAATTTGGAGAAACCAATGCTTCCATTGCATCTAGAACATGCCAAAATCATTAAGATGGTTGAAGGGAATTCTTGTAATCAATATATCTTCTTTCATACCTACAATCTCAGGTTGTGGGATCTCTTGTATCATCTCTAGTCGAGTTTTCCATACCTACGGTGTTCTTGTAATCGAAAGTATAATTCTGAAATCTTTTCTAGTCGAGTGAGAGAGCACAATCTAGTACTCCCCTCACAATGATCTTCATTTTCCTAGTCCTATTGTGCTTCCTATCGCATCTATGTCAGTGCGGCTTCGTTTGGCAGGAAGAGATGCACATGCACATGCATTGATAACTTTGTCTATCAAACATAGCATTACTCCTCACATTTGTTCATGCAAAAAAGCCACAGTTGTTTATCAAACAGAATACATTGACACATTATTGCAATCTTTTGGCCTTGAATATTGAATTTCTATCAATAGGCTATTGGATGTTTGATTTAATTAAGCATAAATCATATTGATATTCAATTCATATCTCTCATATGAGCAAGTTTTTGTATAGCTCATGTGTCAAACATTGGCAGAAGGTTAAGCACATCTTTCACCACTCTAGTGATACTCAGCAACTTTGGTTGTTTTATCCCCCGTAGGGGGGGAGGAGGAGGTTCATTACTACCAAATTTATATGTTTTTTTAACTGAGATTGAATTAGTTTCCATGGCATCGGAATGACCACAAATGTTTTTTGATTCATGCTTAGTAGCTCATGCATATCTTGGTTGAACAAATACCAAACTATTGCGGTCACTTCTAGTTGTGAGACTAAGTATAGGATAGCCTTCACAATTATTGTTGAGCTATATGGTTTGGATGCCTTTTGGATGATTTGGATGTTGCTCAATCTTTTTCCATCACCATCTTTATTGACCATCAAATTTGGATGTTGTTCAGTCTTTGACATCATCATCTTTACTGACCACACAACTATTGTTGAATAGTGTGGCTCAAACACCTTTTGGATGATTTGAATACTTTTTAGTCTTTTGCCATCGCCATCTTTACTGGCCATCATAGTGCATCGACACTTGTGAGGAACCATGTGTTCCATGATCACCCAAAGCACATTGAGGTGCACTATGTCAAGGAGAGACTCTGTTAGAGATATCATTTTGGCTTACATGCTCATATAGTATAACATCGCAAACCTTTTCACAAACGCTCTACCTAGTGAGAAGTTTGAATGCATAATTCCATGTTAGTAGAATTAAGGACATCTTTTCACTTTTCATGCAAAAGACCATGGTAATATATACCTTGGGAACAACCATGCTTCTTCTATGGAAGGTAATCGCACTATGCATTGTAATTAGATGGCCACAAAGAGTTGGTTTTTAATGATATTGAGATGTGTTATAGGCATTAAGAAGATTTTTGTCCATTGGATAGATGAATATTCATGGATTTAGCACTCTCTTTTAGAGAGCCTCTTGAAGCTCAAATTATTTTAGGATACTCGTAAAAGGACAAAAGAAATAAACTTTGTAATGCTTACATATGAGATCCTTATTAGAAAAGTCATCCCATTGGCTCAAATAAACAAACACATGGAACTATGGCACAAAAAACTTAAACATATGAGTCTATAAAACCTGTTAATTTTTGAGGATAGGTTGGATGATACTAATTACCCTTTGTGGACAAGATGCAATTAAGCCATTAATTTCATGAACCAAGGAGACTTTAGTTAGCTCTAGAGATATGTATGGCAATTTTTATAGGTAGACAGTGAGATGCTAGTCTAAATGAGGTAATCTCTCCACCTTTACATGTTCCACATGATGATGCAGATCATTCTATTTTTTATGCAGATTTACATGATCCACTTGTTGATGAGAGGGTTGATATAGAAGCAAAAACTATGCCTAAATGGCTAGTGTAGACTTTAAGAGAACAAATTAAATCCACCTCTATCATAGCGTACTCATTAAGGCTCTCATAGTGCTTCCTTTGCATCAAATTGTTATGCAATAGCTGACTAGTCTTTGTGATGAGAATGAGCTTCTCTCTTTTAATGAAGCACAAAATTCAAAAAATTGAATGGTTGTTATGCAATCAGAATATGATGTTATTATGAAGAATGGTTTGAAGCGAGCACCATGTGCATAGCATGAAAAGACACATACCTACTTGATTGCACATGGCTTTGAGAACAGTTCAACTAGAAGCACCTTATATTTAAGCATGCAGATGATGTACTTCTAATCAATGTTATGTATGTTGATGACATGTTGCTCCCTAATCCTTATGAGAAGCATATTGCTAAAATTTAAGGCTCATTTGGATGCCTCTTTTGAGATGTCAGATTTAGTGCAAAATTGGGCATTCCATTTATGCAAGTTGATGGGGGCATAGCTTTGTGTCAAACAAAATATATTGATATATAATTGCAACATTTTGGCCTTGAAGATTGCAAACCTATTGCCAGTCCTATGGAAACATATTTACGATTGAGTCTTCATGATGCTCGAGATGCATTTGATGTTGTTCTCTATCAACATGCTGTTGGATGTTTGATTTACTTATGCATGACTTAACCTAATATTCTCTTTGATGTTTCTCGGATTAGCAGGTTTATGCAATGTCAAGCACTGGCACGTAATTAAACGCATCTTTCGTTACTTGAGTGTTACCCAACTACTTGGATTGTTTTATCCCAAAGGGGGATCATTACCACATCTAACTCTGACTAGGATGGTTGTTGTGATACTCATGTGTCCACCAATGGATTTTTTTTCATGTTTGGTAGTTCATGCATATCTTGGTTGAGCAAGAAGTCACCTATTATGGCCACTTCTATTTGCGAGGTTGAGTTTAGGGAAGCTTTCACAACAATTATTGTGTGTGGCTCAAATGTCTTTTGGTTAATTTGGGTGTTGGTCAGTCTTCTACCACCACCATCTTCACTAACAATCAGAGCATATTGGTAGTTGGAAGGAACCCTGTGTTCCATGCTCCTCAGCTTGTATATATACCTATAACCCTAATGGGTTACTTATCTTTGTACATTCACTTTGTGATTCACTCAGTCGTGTGTTAAGCTTCCTCTTCTTCCTTGTGTTGTTCACATGCTTCCACATATCTCAAACTCCAACATGCACTATCTACTACAAAAGTTGAATACATATCAAGAACTAAGGCTTTCAAGGAAGCCATATGATTAGCATGCTATGTAGAGAATTTAGCTTTCTTTATAAGACATCTTTTTTTGGACATGATAGCCAAGAGTGCCAAATGCCGCAGTAAAAACGCCATGTTATATGCATGCATGAAACACATTGATATTACTTCATCAAAGAAGTACTTATGAATAAATTGATCATATTGATCAAGGTCAATACATCATAGAATTGAGTAGATGCTCTTCAGTTAATGGAGCCTCCTTGTCCTTTTAATTGGGAGGTTGTTGGGGATAACGGCATCAAGAACCCTCCTTTTGTAAAATTTGGTCCTTTATGATGATTCTATTTGAGAGCTTCTAAAGGTATTTTTCCTTAATCATTTATGAGACCCCTAAAGGTAATTTTCATTCATTCATTTTTGTTTGGCTTTCAAGACATGTTCACTCGTGTCCAAGGATCCAAAAATCACTTATTAATCAATCTAAGGCCCAAAGTCACTTCAATTGAAAGGATTTGTGAAGCATATTTATACCTATGA
>CM035424.1:100158759-100161259 GCA_020310875.1 Ceratopteris richardii | reverse complement strand
CATGTCAATTTGGTAAACACTGAAGAGCATCATTTCCACATGACAAGCATGTTAGTGAGAATGTACTAGAAGTAGTACATACAGATGTTTGGTGTCCAGCAAAGACCACATCTATGGGTGGTTGCAGGTTTTATTTTACTTTCATTGATGACCATACACGCAAAGTATGGGTATATTTCATGAAAGAGAAGAGCGAGGTGTTTACTCACTTCCAAAATTTTAAAGTTATGGTGGAAAAGCAGACAGGGAAGTACATTCAGACATTAAGATCTGATGGAGGAGGTGAATACATGTCAAATGAGTTCATCAGTTTTCTAAAAAATCATGGAAATCGACGTCAGTTTTCATGCAGGTACACACCACAACAGAATGGTGTTGCTGAATGCAAAAACAGACATATTGCAGAAATAGCAAGAGCCTTAATGGCTGAGAAGAATATGCCTCATTGTTATTGGGCAGAAGCTGTGCATACTGTTGTATACATCATGAACAGAACTTTGACTGCTGTTGTACATCAAGTTACACCTGAAGAGAAGTTTACAATTAAAAAGCTAAACTTATCACATCTAAAAGTTTTTGGCTGTATTGCATATGTACATGTCCCAGCTGAATTGAGGACGAAGCTTGATCCAAAAGCAGAAAATTGTGTCTTCATTGGATACTCCCTTGAGCAAAAGGGATATAAATGTTATAACCCACTCACACGACAAGTAAAGGTGAGCAGAGATGTGGTATTTGATGAAATGTCAAGCTTCTATGCAGATCCCAAAGAAGGACTGAGTCTTGAACCAAATGACAAAGAAAATGCTAAAAAATCAAGTGCAGAATCTCAAGTTTTGAGTGGACCAGATGCATCACCAAGCAATAGTTCCAACTCAAATCCATGGAGTGGAAGATTACGTGGGAATTTCAGTCCAGCAAATTCATCAAATACATCCAAGAAAGCTAAAGAAAAGCTTTCTGCTGGTCATAAAACATGTGCAAGTTTTGAAGACGTTGATGGAGATTCAAGCTGTTTAGAAAAGAGTCTTGATGAGGAACAGGGATTGCCCTTTGTGAAAACTCCAAGAGTAAGAAGGGCACATGCAGATGATACAAAGAGAAGTGACCCAGGACCAAGAAGATCTGGGAGGATGCGTAATTCAGTGCAACGATTGACATATGATAGTTACATGGCTCGCCATTGTGCCTACATGACAAAGGTAATACAAGATGTTGAACCTTCTTGTTTTGAAGATGCAATTGGTAATGCAGATTGGGAAAAACCTATGAATGAGGAGATGCTGCACTTTATGGAAATGATACATGGAAGCTGGTTCCATTGCCGCAAGGAAAGAAACCCATAGGTTGTAAATGGGTTTACAAGGTAAAGCATAATGCTAATGGTAGCATAAGCAGGTATAAAGCACGATTGGTAGCTAAAGGATATGCACAGACATATGGCATTGATTATGAGGAAACATTCAGCCCTATAGCTAAAATGTCTACTGTTAGGACACTTGTTGCATTAGCTACAGCAAAAGGATGGACTTTGCATCAGATGGATGTGAAGAATGCTTTCCTACATGGTGAGTTACAGGAAGAAGTATATATGGACCAGCCACAAGGATATGAAGATTCAAAGCATCCAGAATATGTTTGCAGGTTGCAAAAGGCTTTCTATGGGCTGAAGCAGGCTCCGCGTGCATGGCATGCAAGGTTTGGTGATTACTTAACCAGCATTGGGTTTTCGATGTGTGATGCAGATCACTCACTATATGCAAGGAAGGCTGATGATGGCATCACTATTGTGGCTATTTATGTTGATGACCTGATTGTAGGTGGTGATAATGAAGAAAGCATCAAAGAGGTAAAGAAACTTCTTATGCAAGAATTCGACATGAAAGATCTTGGTGTGCTGCGCTATTTCTTGGGCATTGAGTTTATACATACAGAAACAGGTATCTGGATGTCGCAAAGGCAATATGCCTTGAATATGCTGCAAAAGTATGGTATGGCTGATTGTAAGCCAATTTCTATGCCTTTAGATCAAAATTTGAAATTGGATACTACATCAGGTGAAGCATCGGAAAATGCTACTATGTACAGGAAAATTGTGGGAAGTCTTATATATCTTACAATTACAAGGCCTGATTTAAGCTACATTGTTGGACTTGAAAGTCAGTTTATGCAGGTTCCCAGGAAGCCACATTTGGATGCTTTGAGGCGCACTCTACGTTATGTGAGTGCTACTTTGGATTATGCATTGTTTTACGAAGGGGGTGTAGATTTGCAAGTTCATGGATACACCGATGCAGATTGGGTTGGTAGTACTCCAGATAGAAGATCTACTAGTGGCTTACTTTTCTCACTTGGAGGTGCAGCTATTACCTGGAGCAGTAAGAAGCAACCCACTATTGCTTTGTCGAGTACAGAGGCTGAGCATAGAGATGCTGCAATGGCAGCATGTGAGGCATCATGGCTGGAGATGTTACTTGCAGATTTAGGTGTGGAAGTGCAA
>CM035424.1:100131259-100141259 GCA_020310875.1 Ceratopteris richardii | reverse complement strand
CCTGTGCACTTTGACACCTGCACTTTGACTTTGCACCTATTGACTTTGACCTTTGACCTTGTAGACTTTGACCAGTTGACTTTGACCGTTGACTTTGACTGCAGTTGACTTTGACCAACATGACTTTTATGGGCTCAACAATATGTATATGTATGTATATACATACATACATACATACATACATACATACATACATACATACATACATACATATATATATATATATATATATATATATATATATATATATATATATATATATATATATATGTATGTATGTGTGTGTGTGTGTGTGTGTGTGTATGTGTTGTTGAGCTATCAAGCTCAACATGTGATGATCCAGGATGACACGTACCAGTTTTTCATTTCTGACATGTATAGTGGTCACGCCGGTATATGTCAGGGATACTTCATTGAGCTTTATTAGATTTATCTACCAAGAGTGATGGCACATTTGTTTCTTGCCAACTCACTCATTCGCGGACATTAGGTTTTGCCTTATGTACTGGTCTTTATATATTGCACTTGTTGTATTCATGTTTTTAGGTCATTCTTGTACATTCCTTTTATGTATCAGAAGAAGAAGAAGAAGATCATTCTTCCCTGTCACAAGTTGTGTGTGTGCTTCTCCTTGAGAGTGAGTGTCTTTGTGAGCTCTCTTCTTTATCTCCTTCCTCTTGACGTGGTAGCAGAGCTAGCGTGGCTGTAGAGAGCTCGTGGAGAAGGTGACGGTGAAGACTACATGACAAGGCGTGGAGAAAACGTGATTTCACAAACGGCCTCAATTTGCTACGAAAATCGCCGTGAAGATAGAAGATCTCAAAATATTTTGGAGAGCTATCCCTTTAGGATCACTTGTTTTTGTCAGATCGAAGTTTCAGAGTCATCTCGACCTCTGTTTCGAGCCTGCAAGGTGGGGCCGACAGAAAAACCAGGTCAGTTTCAGTTGCGTTGTGTTCCATGACACTCATATATTCCAGATCCAGAATTTCAAGCAATTCCGTGGACTATTGATACACAAAAACTGTGTTTTTCTGAGATCGAACTGTCACGTCATAGTGCGACAGTGTTCAACCAGAAGTGCTGCTTGTAGTGTGTTGCGGTGTTGTGAATTGTTGCAGAAATGGCAAACGCAGATGGAATGAGTCAGCTTATGAGCGATAAGCTAGACAAGAACAACTTCCATGCTTGGAGATTCAGAATGACGAATTTCCTGATGGGAAAAGGCTACTGGAAGTACATCGAAGGAGAGAATGAAACTGCTCTGTTGTTACCAAAAAGGAATCGAACTGCAGAACAATTAAGAGCATATGAGGAATGGAATCAAGGAGCACGAAAGGTAATGTATTGGCTATTTGTTAGCATACAGGATAGCATGATTGGACACATAGAGGATGCCAAGACTCCAAAAGAGGCTTGGAACAGTTTGGTCACTTTGTACGAGACCAATACAAAGGCTCGGAAATTGCAACTCAAGAACGAGTTGCATACATTAGAGAAAAAGAGCATGTCGATAAGTGACTACACTCTAAAAATCAAAAGCATATGTGAGTCACTTGCATCTATTGGCGAGAATGTAGATGATGATGATAAGGTGGAAGTGTGTCTTCGTGGTTTAGGAGCTGCATATAAGCAGTTCAGAACTTCTATACAGACTAGGGAAAATATTCCGAATTTTGTTGATTTGGTATCTATGCTGATTATTGAAGAAAAGAACCTTGGTGAGGATTCAAACTCCCAAGGAAAGCTCAGTTCTGAGCAAGTATTCTACTCTGGCAAAGGAAGAGGCAAAGGTAGAGGTTTTGGAAGTGGAAGAGGAAACAATAACCAAGACCAAGGTCAACAACAAAATCATGCAAGAGGAAGATGACAATTTCGAGGCAGGGGGAGTCAAAGAGGTCGCAGAAACTTCCAAAGAAATGATTCAGGTAATGATACTAAAGGATGTTGGAATTATGGTAAACTTGGACACTTTGAACGTGATTGCAGGTTGAAGAATCAAAATAACAGAAGGGGGGGCATTGGAAGGGGAGAAAGGAAGGGGAAGGGAGGGCTGAGGGTGTGAATATGGATGGGGTAGGGAGGGGAAAGGATGTGGCTGGGCATATTGGTAAAGGGAGGGAAGGGGAGTAGGAATCAGGGGCCGGGAGGAGGCTAATGTGAACAAACCGGAGGGCTACAGAGGGTACATATGGGAGATTATTAAACATAAGGTAAGACAAGGTGAGAATAGACCATTAGGACAATGTTGTGAAATAAAAACATGTGAGAAAGGTGTTCAAAACATGTGGTTTCAGACCAAAAGTCATACAAAAAGTGGGATTTTGTAAAAAGAAAGTCAAACTGAGTTCATTTTTTTTTTTGGGAACCCGCAAATTCCCTAGGGGGCCTTTTTTTTTTTTTTTTTTTTTTTTTTTTTTTTTTTAAATAGCCCAATTTAGAGAAAAATCAAGGAAAAATCTGAAAAAAATGCCAAAAATTGGCCAAAAAATTCTAAAAAAATTCTGAAAAAATTCTGATGAAATTTTCTACATGTTGAGCCTAAAATCCTTCATCAAACCACAGAGACCCTCCATTTATTCCTCAAATTGGGCAATAAAAAGACACATGAAAAAGGCGAAAATACTAGAAAAAGTCCAAAAAAATGCCTGAAAAAATCTGAAAAAATTTCTAAAAAATTCCAAAATTTGTGCCTTTGCAAAGTGGATGAAATGACTGCTAAATTTGCTAAAACCTTAAGAAACAAGCATGAAATGGATAAGAAAACTACTAAAACTTAAGTAAAAATGACGAGAAAAGACTATGTACAACCTGGACAATTTTTACAGGTTCCAGGTGATCCATAAAACTTCAGTTGGCTTGATAGTAGGCCTTGAGCCTTGTATTGTTGACTGAGAGAGACTCCTCCATAATCTGCATTTGTACTGCACTTCATTGCTTTAGTCTTCTCCTGGGGCACCCTGGCCATCTGAGAGGGGTACCCTAAATCCTTCATTAGAATGTTATCTCCTCCAGCAACTTTATGATATGATTTGCAAAATTTTAATTTTACTACTCCAGCTTCTTCATCCAGAGGAACCCTATGTTCCCAAATACTGGCAGTAGCAACTTCCACATTCTTGTAAAGCCCTGCACTTGCTACCATAAGAATTGAAATAACAGATGATAGCCATACCAGAATCCATAAAAAAGTGGCCATTGATATATGACTTTGAGTAGCTTTATCACTGCTGCATGTAAGGACTTTGCTTTTCTTCGCTTTGCTATGGCCTTTGACTGCTACTGTTTCAACCTGAGTGATTTCCTCTTTTTCTTCATATGCTTTTTCTATACATGAGTTTGGAAAAATTCCATAGCAGGAGGATGGGTCTTCTGCATGGAGCCAAGCCAACATGTTTTCATCTTCATATAAATCTGCTCTTTCAAATAGGTCTGCTTCTGGGTTGTCCACCACTTCTTCTTCCATACAAATACCGATTGTCTGCATCATGCTAGTATTTTTCTGATTATCTGGGCCTTCTTCTAAAATTATCTGCTGCAACTCTTTTCCCTCTTGCTTTACCCACATTGTGTCCTTGCCCCAATCATGCAGCACATTGGCATGCCTTAACCAAGGTCTCCCAATTAACAGTGGGAAGCTTCCTTCTACCTGTGGCAACCTTAAAACAACAAAGTCCAAGTTAAAGATAGTACCTTGTATCCTGACTGGGACTCCAGGAACCACTCCCATAGGCCTTACTATGCTTTGGTCTGCCATTGTTACAGTGAAGTTGGCAGGTTGTGAAGGGTATAGTCCAATCTTTTTCATGGTATATTCAGGCATCAAGTTAATGCCAGAACCACCATCCACAATAACTCCTTGAAACTCATGACCTTTAATAGAAACGGTTAGCCGAGGGCTCTTGTAATCTGTGAGGGGTGCTTCCCCTACATATTTATCTTTATGCATAACCGCAGCTTTTGCCACTAAGCTTGTTGTGGACATTTCATCAATTATCTGCAAGAGTTCTGACCTGAACTTCCCATCCATCCTTATTAAATCAAAAATACTAACCTCCTTTTTCATGGACTTGAGCAGTCTGGAGGCTTCTGATTCCTTAAGAGCTTGGGCTCCATTTGACTTATCCAACTCCTCATGAGCCCTGCTGAATGCATGTCCAATGGCATCACTGGTACCTGTGCAATTTTCCTTTTGCTTTGTGTCTGCACTTGTGGTGGCTAGGTCTTCTGACACTCCTTTGTCTCTGTTTAATCCATTAATCAATGATTCTTGACCCATGTCCACTGGAGCCATCCCCTTGCTTCTTGTCTGCACAGTAAAAGAGTCAATTTCTTCTAACTGCACCACCCTGGTAGATGGTGATGGCACCTTAACTTGATTTGCCATTTCTTCTTCCTTCACAGAAATCATTTGGATATGGGGCCCTGATGAAGAGGCTTGATTCTTAGGACAACCATATGTATAATGGTCTCTGGCCTCAGGGCAGTTCCTGCAAGGAGGTGCATTCTCTGGTAGGGTGCACCTACTTTGGTAGTGCCCACATTCTCCGCACCTAAAACAGATTATTGGCCTCCTAGGCCCATTTCCAAAATTATTTCTCTGTCTAGGGTTATAGTTGTTACCTTGATTTTGTGCAGCCATCACATTTGTGGTTGTTGGGGGTCCCCCTTGGGTCCAGTATGTCGTTGCAGGCATTCCTCTTGATTGGCATTCATGGGCCTCATGGCCAACCTTCCTGCATAATTGGCAAGTTACACTTAACAGAGGACACTCACTTACTATATGCCCTTGTTTGCTGCACATGGAACACCAAAGACCACTCTTGATGCCCCCTCCTTTGAGCTCCTGCAACTCCTGTCGCAGCTGAGCTAATTCCTCTGCTTGGGCCTCCTCTTCCTTTTGAAGCTTGAGTGCTTCAATCTCCCTTCTCAATTGAGCCACAGCAGTCTCCTCCTCTTTGTAGGGCTTATTTCTCTTTAAGCCCTCCAGCTCCCTCCTCAGCTGGGTCACTGGATCCTCCATCTCTGTACCATATGTTGGTGGTGAAGAAGTTGTCCCATATTGGTGTCTTATTTGCTCCAGTCTTGTAGCCGTGGTGATGAACTCCTCTATGGAGGCTGTAGGTAGCACCAACTCTTTTATTTTGCATTGGGTGACCACAGGTAAAGGTTTGGCTAACCACTTCTTGACAAGGAAGTCGTGTGGTGGATCCGGTAATTTGGCCATTAATGCTTTTGCCCTGGTCACGAATTCGAGGAACTTCTCTCCTGGACCCAACTTCAAGTTTTCCAATTCTTCTATAATGATTTCAGCCGTGTTGCCCTGTTGAAATTGATTCTTAAAGGCCTCTTTCATCATATCCCAAGAGGTAAAGTGATTTTCGGCAAACTGACTAAACCACCTGTCTGCCAGACCCTCCAATGTGGCGGGGAAGAGTATCAAGAAAGCATCTTCCCTACCCATTAGTCCCCTAGTCTTACATAATGAAAGAAATCGTCGAATGTGCTCATCTGGGTCCTCATGGGCTAAACCTCTGAAGGAGGGGAATTTTATGTTTAACCTGGAGAGCAAGATTTCTAGGTCCACCTGCCCTGCCATGCTTCCTACCGATGAAGTCGATGAAAGTGGACTTGTTGATCTTCGGTTCGTCTTTCTTCTTGTCTGCTTGCACTTGATTCTCAAGGTTTGTGACCGGGTCGCGGTCATGAGCTATTCATAGTCCACTTAAAAATGAGACACTTGATAAAAGGATATACCTTTTGGCCCACTGGAGTAATGTTGTCGACACTGGAATGTTGTCCTTCAATGGCAATATATAGTCTCCTATGCTCAAAGCTCCTTGGATGTCCCACCGTGCGTGCCAAATTTGTTGGGGGATTCTTTGACAAGAAGGAGTTTGAGGGTTTGTAGGAGAAAATGGAAGGACCAAAAGAGAAAATACACCGTGGAAGTCTCTGCCTTCGATTGATTACAGTAAGAAAATTACAATGTTTGAAATACAAGATACACCAATACCTCTGTGCACAATCCGCAGAGTGCCCAATTACACAATGTCCAATATCCCAATGTCCTATTGCTGCCGACCTCCTCTGCAACAAACCTCCACCTGCTTCAAGCTTCTCCTTGTGCACACCTTGCACCAAGCTTCCACAAAGGGGGAGGAGTGAATACCTGCTGTCGGCAAGCGTACACTGCCAAAGGACCTTGAGATATTTGGGGGAACTGTAGCTTAGCACTTCTCTGCACCACAATCCTTGGTCACTCTCTATGCACCTTGCACTTCCACCTCTGCGCGACGTACTCTGGTGTCTCTTGCACTTCCCTCTCTTGCTCCACTTAGCCTAGGCTCTCTTGCTTACTCTAACCTTGGTCCAAGAATGGCTCTTCCTTGATTTTAGTGTGCCGATCACGTACGCTCCTAACTGCAAGTGAATCTTGGTGCTCACTTTGATGTCCCAAGATGGCTCTCACAAGTGGCAGCCAACTACTCACTGTTTTGTCCTGTAGTGACTTTAGTCTAAAACCAAAAATTTTAATGGGGGGCCATACTTTCACCTGTGCGTACACTTTGCCGCTTCACATGCCTTCACATTTCCTTTTAATTCTTCACTTTTGCACATAAGGGGGGTTCACCTGAACCTTTCAAATCACTTTAAAACACACTTTGAACCTTAGGGAAATTAGAGAAAGTACCTCTGCAACCTGCAACCTATTTTCTCCAATTTACCCTTTGTGGATAATTCATTGTGCACTACCTGTGCACTTTGACACCTGCACTTTGACTTTGCACCTATTGACTTTGACCTTTGACCTTGTAGACTTTGACCAGTTGACTTTGACCGTTGACTTTGACTGCAGTTGACTTTGACCAACATGACTTTTATGGGCTCAACAATATGTATATGTATGTATATACATACATACATACATACATACATACATACATACATACATACATACATACATACATACATATATATATATATATATATATATATATATATATATATATATATATATATATATATATATATATATATATATATATATATATATATATATATATATATATATATATATATATGTATGTGTGTGTGTGTGTGTGTGTGTATGTGTTGTTGAGCTATCAAGCTCAACATGTGATGATCCAGGATGACACGTACCAGTTTTTCATTTCTGACATGTATAGTGGTCACGCCGGTATATGTCAGGGATACTTCATTGAGCTTTATTAGATTTATCTACCGAGAGTGATGGCACATTTGTTTCTTGCCAACTCACTCATTCGCGGACATTAGGTTTTGCCTTATGTACTGGTCTTTATATATTGCACTTGTTGTATTCATGTTTTTAGGTCATTCTTGTACATTCCTTTTATGTATCAGAAGAAGAAGAAGAAGATCATTCTTCCCTGTCACAAGTTGTGTGTGTGCTTCTCCTTGAGAGTGAGTGTCTTTGTGAGCTCTCTTCTTTATCTCCTTCCTCTTGACGTGGTAGCAGAGCTAGCGTGGCTGTAGAGAGCTCGTGGAGAAGGTGACGGTGAAGACTACATGACAAGGCGTGGAGAAAACGTGATTTCACAAACGGCCTCAATTTGCTACGAAAATCGCCGTGAAGATAGAAGATCTCAAAATATTTTGGAGAGCTATCCCTTTAGGATCACTTGTTTTTGTCAGATCGAAGTTTCAGAGTCATCTCGACCTCTGTTTCGAGCCTGCAAGGTGGGGCCGACAGAAAAACCAGGTCAGTTTCAGTTGCGTTGTGTTCCATGACACTCATATATTCCAGATCCAGAATTTCAAGCAATTCCGTGGACTATTGATACACAAAAACTGTGTTTTTCTGAGATCGAACTGTCACGTCATAGTGCGACAGTGTTCAACCAGAAGTGCTGCTTGTAGTGTGTTGCGGTGTTGTGAATTGTTGCAGAAATGGCAAACGCAGATGGAATGAGTCAGCTTATGAGCGATAAGCTAGACAAGAACAACTTCCATGCTTGGAGATTCAGAATGACGAATTTCCTGATGGGAAAAGGCTACTGGAAGTACATCGAAGGAGAGAATGAAACTGCTCTGTTGTTACCAAAAAGGAATCGAACTGCAGAACAATTAAGAGCATATGAGGAATGGAATCAAGGAGCACGAAAGGTAATGTATTGGCTATTTGTTAGCATACAGGATAGCATGATTGGACACATAGAGGATGCCAAGACTCCAAAAGAGGCTTGGAACAGTTTGGTCACTTTGTACGAGACCAATACAAAGGCTCGGAAATTGCAACTCAAGAACGAGTTGCATACATTAGAGAAAAAGAGCATGTCGATAAGTGACTACACTCTAAAAATCAAAAGCATATGTGAGTCACTTGCATCTATTGGCGAGAATGTAGATGATGATGATAAGGTGGAAGTGTGTCTTCGTGGTTTAGGAGCTGCATATAAGCAGTTCAGAACTTCTATACAGACTAGGGAAAATATTCCGAATTTTGTTGATTTGGTATCTATGCTGATTATTGAAGAAAAGAACCTTGGTGAGGATTCAAACTCCCAAGGAAAGCTCAGTTCTGAGCAAGTATTCTACTCTGGCAAAGGAAGAGGCAAAGGTAGAGGTTTTGGAAGTGGAAGAGGAAACAATAACCAAGACCAAGGTCAACAACAAAATCATGCAAGAGGAAGATGACAATTTCGAGGCAGGGGGAGTCAAAGAGGTCGCAGAAACTTCCAAAGAAATGATTCAGGTAATGATACTAAAGGATGTTGGAATTATGGTAAACTTGGACACTTTGAACGTGATTGCAGGTTGAAGAATCAAAATAACAGAAGGTAGCAAAACAACTATGCATCCACAAGTACAGATGATTCTGAGAAGTTGTTTATGGTTCAACATCACATGATGAATACGGTGTCTGCTGGTGTTTCAAAATCGAATGATAATGTCTGGTATGTTGATTCAGGTGCTTCAAATCACATGACCAGTCATGCAAAATGGTTTAGTAGTTTGCAAAAAATGCCAGTTCTTGGATATGTTGAAACAGGTGATGATACATCGCATCCTATTGAGCATACAGGAAACATAGCATTGTCTATGGAGGACGGAAAGGTAAAACATCTCGCTAATGTGCTGCATGTTCCAAATATAACAAAGAATCTGGTTTCTGTTGGACAAATGGTTGACCAGGGATTACAAGTCAAGTTCAATGCTGATGGATTATATGTAGAAGAGTCCAAGCAGGATGGACGATTGGTTGCCAAAGGAAACAAAGTGGGAAGGATGTTCACCTTAAATGTGAAGATTCCTGAAATGAATGCAGCCATGTTTGCAAAAGGTGCAGGAGTTATTGCAAATATAGAGATATGGCACAAACGGATTGGACATGCAAACTTGCAAAGGCTGAAACTGATGTAGTCAAAGGAGATTGTCCATGGACTACCAAATTTCAAAGTTGCAGAAATGCAAAAGCAATGTGCAGCATGTCAATTTGGTAAACAGTCAAGAGCATCATTTCCACATGACAAGTATGTTAGTCAGAATGTACTAGAAGTAGTACATACAGATGTTTGGGGTCCAGCAAAGACCACATCTATGGGTGGTTGCAAGTTTTATGTTAGTTTCATTGATGACCATACACGCAAAGTATGGGTATATTTCATGAAAGAGAAGAGCGAGGTGTTTACTCACTTCCAAAATTTTAAAGTTATGGTGGAAAAGCAGACAGGGAAGTACATTCAGACATTAAGATATGATGGAGGAGATGAATACATGTCAAATGAGTTCAGCAGTTTTCTAAAAAATCATGGAAATCGACGTCAATTTTCATGCAGGTACACACCACAACAGAATGGTGTTGCTGAACGCAAAAACAGACATTGCAGAAATAGCAAGAGCCTTAATGGCTGAGAAGAATATGCCTCATTGTTATTGGGCAGAAGCTGTGCATACTCTTGTATACATCATGAACAGAACTTCGACTGCTGTTGTACATCAAGTTACACCTGAAGAG
>CM035424.1:100123759-100126259 GCA_020310875.1 Ceratopteris richardii | reverse complement strand
TTCTCTCTCACAATCGCCTATCAGAAACACAAGCAAAATGAGCCCGAATGAGGGCATTTCCACTTGAAGAGGCATCTGGAAAACTTCAGCCCAGAAATGGCGCTTCCTGGTGAGACCATTTCCCAAAAATGGCCCGGCCATCTCAGTGGCCCAAAAATGTCACATCGAGGGCCCAAGAATGCCGTTTTTGAGCACTCTGTCTACTGGCCATTTATGCATGGTAGTCCACTACACTGGTCATGACCTCCTATGCACAACTATGCATGTCTTACCATCCACGAAGGGCAACATCTCTCTATTGGCCTACTTATAGATGTTTTCTACAGTATTCCAAACATTGAGTTGAGTCAGCTATCTTGTATTCCCCCATCTAGGATTTCTAAAATGCCATTAAGATTCTATTTTTGGAGTGCACAGGTGGATAATGCCATGAATGTTGTACTTGTTATCAGTAAGAAAAATTCCAGTATCTACTATATATGTTCTCTTCTCTTCTACCACAACCACCTCTCATTACATATTTGCTTTCTCACAGAGCATCTAGAACCAGTTGAGATTAATGAACCTTACATCCTCACATATTTGCTTTCTCACAGAGCATCTATACCAGTTGAGATTAATGAACCTTACATCCTCGAGGCAAAAAAGTACATGAATTTTTTCTTCAAGGCTAGATGAGGCATTTTTCAAAGCTTGATGAAAATCAAAAAACTTGTTTAGAATATGGAAGGACAAACAATTTCATAAAAGATGGCAGATTTAAAGCTAAAACCATTTACCAAATGACTAATATTGAAGTCAACAACAACAAAAATGTCCAAGCCCGCGTAGCCTAGTGACTGACACCTTGAAGTTGTAGGAGGAAGAGTTCAAGTCTTGGCTGGACATGTCCATGAGTCTCTCATGATGGGTGCCTCTACCTTACGAGGTTGGGGCTGTGAGTGTGTATTTCCAACTCATTGTACTCTCAACAAAAAACCAAAAAAAAAAAGGGAGAACAGCATAGTGAAGAAGATAAAAGGCGAATTTCATGTTGTGTTCATAGTGATGCACTTAAATATACTAAAGGAACCACCTATCATCAGGTTTTGTTTTGGATGTACAAGCTAAGAATTCAGTATGGATGGTCTGCTATCCGACTTCAGCGATAGTAGAAGACAAGGGATTGCCCAACATTCAAATTGCGAGTCCCAGCGTAGAAGACTCGAGGGGAGGACCATTTACTCAGGGCTAACCTGAGGGAAAAATTGCAAAGAGGATGAATTCACAAGTGCTAACAGAGAAATTGTTCGGCACAAGCCCTTTCTCACCCATGTATCAACATGGGAAAATTCTCTCAAAGAATATTAATGTCTTCTACTTATCAAACAGTCATGTTGAGAGCTTCTCAGTCAATGCAACGCAATCTTAATATCATATTTTAAAATCCTAGCTCCTGGTAACATAAGTGATGCAGGCAACCTTTCTTGAGATGTTCATATAATGAAACATGTTAGAAAAGCTCATTGTATGCTCTCCTCTCACAAGCATCAATGTCACTTGTAACTATCTTGATCTAATCTATTTGCTTTTGTTTTATACCCTGGCCATAGTTGTCAGTGCTTTCATATGTCATTATCCATGATCCACGCTGATCCCAACACCAGCAACTCCAATTTCTACCGTATAATGTCTAACCACAGCGCATACATATACTTAAACAGACTACCTAGCGAATCTTGTCAATGTTTCACGTACATTTCTGTAAAACTCAAAAGCTTCTTCCACTTAACATGTGATGCTCAGTTACAGCTCCTAATATATGTACTAATCAAAATCAAATACTTATTGCTTGTTGCGCCTGAACTCCAAAAATAGATCAGCAACTGGCATTACCATGAAACAGAGGGGAAAAAGCTGATTGCTTCATTCCAAATCTCTTTTCCCCCAAACAAACTTTGGGTTTGTGGTTTTTTCATCTTTTTCTTTCAGAGGGAGCAGGACAAAGTATGCATACTGTATCAACTATCTCCAAGCCTGTTGATGTGCCAAACATCTAAGACTCCAGGAGGCACCGCACTGTCAACTGCAGCCCGGACAGCAGCTTTTGAGACTGTTGTCACCTTGACAGGAGGGACAAAAAGAGGGCCAATGATTGGGATTTGAGTAATGCTTTTGACTTGTTTTAACACCTACCAACAGACAAAATGAAGACTTTGAAAGAGTTTCCGTCAAATTTTATAAGAAAATTTACCATTTGGATTACCAAGTTATATCTACCATTTCAAGTGGAGTGCCTAAAACACTCAAAGGGATTTTTATCTCTCCAACTTGCCGATCTCCATAAATGAAGCTAGGCCTCAGTATTACACCTGTAGCAGATGAAGCAAATGGCATAATTCATTTACCATGGTCGCAGAATTCGAACAAATATACAAAAAAGAGGTCAAAAGATGAATAAAATCCTAGAACGAACTATTCAATACAATCATGCATACAACTATAAAACCAAATAGTACAT
>CM035424.1:100116259-100118759 GCA_020310875.1 Ceratopteris richardii | reverse complement strand
TTCGTCAGGAGATATGGCATACATACATACAGAGGACATGGGTGAGCCCTAGGGATATATTGCCACCGAAAATGCTCTATTACCGCGAGCATTTTCTACATATATCGGACGCGGGCTTCATCGAGATCCCGAGATACATGCAGACATACCTTCCCCACCACCTTTGTCGTCATTGGGCAGCTCCAGGTCTCATCACATCAGCTCGAGATTGAGAGGGGTCGGTCCAAGCATTTTCTACATATATCGGACGCGGGCTTCATCGAGATCCCGAGATACATGCAGACATACCTTCCCCACCACCTTCGTCGTCATTGGGAAGCTCCGGGTCTCATCACATCAGCTCGAGATTGAGAGGGGTCGGTCCAAGGGAGTCCCCCGTGAGGAGAGGTGGTGCCCAATATGCCAGACAGAGATAGAGAGTGAGGAACATTTTGTTATCAGATGCCGAGCATACTTAGACCTACGAGCACAATTCAAGCTAGAGGAGTCACTCCAGTTGTGCATAACTATGGGAGACCAGCGATGCTTGGGGCGCTTCCTCACATCAGCATACGAGAGGAGAGAGCGGTCACTACAGCCCACACATCAGCCACGGGTGAGTACCCAGCAGACCATTACCCAGTTCTTTCAACGAGCTGAGCTACATCAGAGAGGCCCTTCTATTGGGCTCACTCTCCACCAGGCAGCAGCACGGAGAGCACGACGCCAACCACACATGGTAGGATATCGTCGACCGCGACTATATCAGGAGGATATCTCACGCATCGGGACAGCCTACGACCACATGATGGAGCATAGGCGTGCCGCGTACCATCACCCCCTAGGTTGTCTTCCTTCAGGAGGCACTGAGACCACCACCAATGTACCACATACTACACCCACCTCCCCCATCACCAGTAGCTAGGGTCTTTTACTCACTCATATTATGGATCCCCCTCTATTAGGTGGCCACTATCTGCGGAGCCAGAGCCACGTCTCCCTAGCCTTTCACCAACCCTAGATAGCTTTGTGTTTATTTCATTTCATTTTCTACACATGGTTACTACACTTGTACATGGCTTTTGTCTCATAGGCCAAGTTTAGCCTCCAGAAGATGTTAATATGACTCTCTCTCTCTCTCTCTCTCTCTCTCTCTCTCTCTCTCTCTCTCTCTCTCTCTCTCTCTCTCTCTCTCTCTCTCTCTCTCTCTCTCTCTCTCTCTCTCTCTCTCTCTCTCTCTCTCTCTCTCTCTCTCTCTCTCTCTCTCTCTCTCTCTCTCTCTCTCTCTCTCTCTCTCTCTCTCTCTCTCTCTATATATATATATATATATATATATATATATATATATATATATATATATATATATATACATACATATCCATATCCATATATATATATATATATATATATATATATATATATATATATATATATATATATATATATATATATATTATATAAATATATCCATATCCATATATATATATATATATATATATATCATAGTTCAAAGTGAGTTTTAAAAACGAGTTTTAAAAACGGGTTTTAAAACGTTTAGTACGTAGGGTACTAAAAAAATGGACATAAAAAACGAGTATTATATTTTGTCGCAACATTAATTTTTTTTTTCAAAAAAACCATGAATAATGCATGTATAGCATTCATTTACATATCTAGTGGTGAAAACACATAAAAAACTTAATCTAAAACCTTATAGAACTTAGAAGACAATACTAGAGTAGAATGTAGATATCAATGATAAACCGTGAATGTCAGAACTGATGAGTCATGACTCAAATCTTATACAAGAATGGTAAAACCATATTAAATCCAACAAGATACATCCATGATCCATCATCCAACTGATCACTATCACACTATGTCCAAAATATATGAAGCATGCTATACAAACTAAAGTCTAAGATGACTCTGCAATGTCCTCGGTAGAGACATCATCTATGGGCTCATCATCAAATGTGCTAGCCCATGACGATGTACTATCTGAGCCTGTATGTCCAAATGTAGCTGCAATCTCAGCCATCTCTCGTCCCAAGTCATCATCTCCACTAGAAGATGCGGCTGAATCCTGCTCCCAATCATCTCGAACAACTGGATGATCTCTCTGAGTGGTAGAGGATCCACCACCCCTTCCACGACGTGGTCCACCCCTTCTTGAAACATACTTCTGTGGATTCTGGCTAGTGGATGGTAATGATGGATCACCTACATAAACAATGCATATATATGAGAGAAAATCATAGCAATGGCATACTTGTGTAACATGTTACGTAAACGGTAATACTAAATAGTATTACAAATTTACAATTTACCTACCCCTTCGAGTGCGGCTACGAGTCTGTCGTACAAATCTCTGAGACTCCTCTGCAAGCATAGCAAAGATATCCCTCTCTTCACGAGGGATTTGAGGAATATCTTTGACTTTACCGATATCAACAAGATCAACATTTACCTGCAACATTCAGTTTTTTAATCAAAATTCAGTCTAGAGTCTAGACTCTAG